>CALSCE010009347.1:5873494-5932209 GCA_943593645.1 Bovichtus variegatus
CTCCTCTGTCCCGTAACCTGCAGCTCTTCTCTGTCCCCTGACCTGCAGCCCTCCTCTGCTTTGAACTCTTTTTGGTTTCCAATCCCGGCCCAAGATATTTGTGTTTCATGTAAAGCAAGCTGCTCTTGACCCCGACTGAGGCAGGCCTTAGATAACACACGCTGGTCGTTTCCCAAGAAGATTGTGTGCTTGTTGACGTCAGAGGGTCATCCCGGGCAGTGGAGCTTATTTGGGATACAAATTAATAGGCAGGAGAAGTAACGCAGTACACATCGGGAACTTTTGTTATGACCCCAGGGCTTGTTTTTGCAATATTTTTCCCTTTTTTTTTTTTTTTTTTTTTCAATAGAAACTTTTTAGTTTATCATTATGGTGTCGCATGCACTTCATATTTGATGCGTGATTTCAAACGAAGAACCATTTGTGAGGGATTTGTGGATTAAAAAGAATCACATTATTGATACCATTCATTGTTGTGAAGCTGCACAGCTACAAGCGACTACATAACAGTGACCAGGTCAAAGGATGGCAGAGGCTACGAAGACAAAAATAAACACGCTCAAGTGGAGCCATTTGATTTAATACTTTACTAATTTGGACTCGAACCACGTCAGTCAAATATTTATCAGGCTTTTGCACCAGTGCAAAAACACACAGCTTACATAATCTTCAATCTTTGAGGACACAAGTACAAGCTCTTTTTTTTTTCTTTCCTGAGTGTGACTTACTAAATCTCTTCTCGGCTTTTATTTTCAGTGCTCCCTATACTGGCACACACATTGTTAAGCTTAATAACCTTACATATACAAAAAAAAAAAGATAAAGCTGTAGAAAAAAAAAAAAGGAAATTGAAAATGAAACAAGCAAAAGCTGCAGATGGATATCTGCCAAAGTGGCGCTCTAATCATTTGCCGAGAGGGAGAAAAAAAGAAAATCTATCATTTTTAACTTTGCTTTTAGTGCAATGCTCTGCTGCCATCCAGCAGCAGACAGCAGTACTGCAACAAGTGCTTCTCCAAAAAGAAAATCTTACCCAATTTATTATTCCCATATTTAAACTGTTGGATATATATTGAAATTGATTCTACCAGTCAAAAAAATGGACAAAATTGCTGCACTTTAAGCTACCTCCACTGAGGTGTCGGGGTTATTTCATGTGTTTCTACTATTAAAAAGTGTTAGTATTGTGAAAAGGTCAATTTCAAAACATATACATATATTTTACTTTTCCGCCCTTAAACTAACAAGTTTTTCACTGTCAAACATCCTGATAAGAGTGAAAGGACACTGGAGTGTCGAACCAGCCGAACCAGAACACAACTACTTCCTTCCACCGCTGCAAAAAAACACGCACAACCACATCCTAAAGTAAAAACCTGACTCTTGACGTTGTGTGTGTGTGATTGCAGACAGCGTCCGCTTTATCCAGATGTTTTCACCAGTCCTGACTGGACTTCTGTTTGATGAATTTAAGGGACACGTAATAGAGCGCCATGAAGACCAGACAGACTGCCAGCAGGACCAGATAGCACGAGTACAGAGGGTACTGGTTCATGTTCATGGCCTCCACCACCTCAAAGACAAACACAGGGTGACCGATGAGAAACATGTCCATGTGCAGTACTTTGGTTTTAATAGTGGTGTTCATTTATGTACAATTATTGCCCAATATTTATATTAATATAGCATGTATACATTGGAGTGAGCATAAAAACTCATTCTACTACTGTCCTATTATATGACTTTTTTATGGCACGCTATGCTATAACATTTCTATGACATTTATGCTACAACTTTTTCATACTAAACCATGACTTTTTATGACATTATTATTGGAATACTGTTTTATGGCAAATTATAATATGACATTTTTGTGACATACCATACTATGACTGCTTTATGACTTTCTTTTATGACATAACATACTACAACTCTTTTTTTATGACATTCTGTAAATGGGAAATTGTACTTTTGTACTCCATAACTTCAGAAAATGGACAATGTGGAACTGTTTGACACCCATGGATGATTGTGTGTTTGTGTGTGTGTGTGTGTGTGTTTCTAACTCACGTATATGCCGTCGACATTGATGGTGAAGTTTCTGATGGTGACGGGGTACATGTTGCCTCTGAACTGCACCTGCAGCATGCCCTCAAAACCCCAACGCATGAAGGAGGCATGAGAGAACCACGAGGCCACTGGGAGTCAAAAACATGCACAGGTATAAACATCTGTTCTCTATCCTCCCACAACTAAGGACAACTGATCTTTAATTATCTACTTATTTATAAAAAAAAATAATATTTATTACAATTTTTGTATTAACTCCTTTTTACTTTGTTAATTAATTGTTTTAATAAAATTAATTTCAACTTATTTACATTTTTTATCTCTTTATTTATGTATTGTTACTATTATTATAATTATAATTATTGTCATTATTATAATAAGACAACGCAGCCTTTTTTACTTAATATTTATTAATATTAGTACGCTCTCTTTGTCCATCCATGTATAGAGCTATTTACCTCTGTATATTTACGTGTCTGGAAATGGGTATTAAAATGTATAAACTGAACTGCTAATTATTGTATGCCCTGAACATTTTGATAAAACAAACTAAGGACAGTTAATCCATCTCCTCACCGAGCCACATATTCTCCAGGCTGATGACAAAACCTCCAGTCAAATAGAAGACAGTGAAGAAGGAGTTGCCCATGAAGGCTGAGGTCTGCAGGGTGGGCAGCGCAGCAGCTACAAACAGAGCCATGGCTCGGCTGCAGTAAACTATCAGCCACACCAGCAGGAAGTTGAGCAAGAAACGGTCCGGTACTCCGTTAAGCCCGGCCAGCCAATAGATGGGCAGGCCGTACACCAGGGTGAACACGCAGTGCTCTGGTAACTCCCCCAGGACCTGAAGGTTGAAAACACACAGAACAGACATAAATGCAGAAAACACAGTGTGGATCCTGGCTGGTGCGTCTGCACGCAGACATACTTTCCAACACCACATTACAGTACTGGACATCACGCTGAAGTGTGACTCCAGCATGGAGCGAGACTGACCCCTACTGGAGACGCAGTTTAATCACTGTGGGTTACCTTGGCAAAGAAGTACGAGGTGACGGAGTACATGCCGTCCTCCAGCTCATGGTAGAGCATGGCTCTCTCTGTGTGACCTGCAGAGAACATGTAGTCTGATGAGGTGCAGCATTATAACCTTTGGCATCAGGCTTCTTTAGAGATTGGAAAAAGTAATTCACGCAGTCGACTACTGTAACTACCTCCTTTCTGGCATCAACCAAAAGTCACTCTCTGGCCTCCAGGAGGCCTAGTTCAGAATGCAGCCGGTCGGCTTCTTACTGCTTTTAAGAAACAACATCACATCACCCAGTCCTGGCTTCTCTGCACTGGCTCCGTGTTCGATTTGAAATGGATTGAAGAATTTTACTGATTACTTTTATAGCATGTCTGTGTCCAGGCCTCTTTTTATTGGCTGTTTATCATAATAAATCTCCTGATGTAAGAAGTGTCCAACTGATTTATCAAACGAACACAGTGTCCAACTCGATCTTAAACAAACCTGTCTCTGGCTGATATGTTTGTTACTGTTTTTCTCCATTGACTTCTGCCAATTATGTTCTAAGACTTCTAAGATCTCAACTTTACTTAACTTTGAATTCATTCTGGTTCTTTTCACACAGTTTTTGTTACTTTTTATACATTTAATATATGAAAAATTGCTCTTTTGCTTTTCTTCATTTGCTTTCGTTTGTCTGTGTACGATATGTACATGTGATGCTTGTTATAATGGCTATGCTTGTGCTAATTAGATGTCCCATAAAAAAAAGGACCTTTTGAAACTTTGTTACAGTATCAAGCATTAAATAAATATTAAATAAAGATTATGAATATATATATATATATATATATACTGTATAAATACATATATATATAAATACATATATACTGTATATATATATACATACATATATATACTGTATATACTGTATATATGTATTTATATACATATATATATACTGTATATATATATACATATATATATACTGTATATATATATACATATATATATACTGTATATATATATACATATATATATACTGTATATATATATACATATATATATACTGTATATATATATACATATATATATACATATACTGTATATGTATATATATATAGTATATATAGTATATATATATATATATATAGTATATATATATACTTTATATATGTATATATATATATATATACATATATATACACAGTATATGGGTTAATTTTAAACACAAATTCGATTCCATCAGATTAGATTCAATTTGAGAGTGAACTTAATTTACTACTTGACTGATTTTGACGCTCATCCTCCCAAACAGTTGTAATGACTCACATTTAGCTATGACGTCCAGCACCACAGCGAATGGGGTGAGAGCTCCGATCATGTAAAGGAGGGCCACTGTGTCCTGAATGGACAAACGCTCCTCTCCTGCCCCGTAGTAGAGACAACCGACCAGAAGTGACATGAGGAGGGCCTCGAAGCCGTGGACCAATAAGGTGACCAGGTCTCTGTAGTCATTATACATGTGCCGCCTGACGGAGAAAAAAGGAAGGGGTGGATTACAAAATGTTCATCTGTTGAATATGTATTGTCACAATAACCAATAAACATGCATTTACTCTGAAAATGTACTATTCAAAAGCCTTTGCGAGCGGAAATACAAAGGTTGGGACCCACTGCTGTAATACATCCGTGTGAGCTGGTCTCACCTGATGAGGATCGTAAATTGGTGTAGTCGGCCAGGAAGTCGGTTTCTTTGATTTGTAATGGTGATAACTTCCTCTCCTTTTACTTTGCACAGCTGCTGAGGGCTGCTGACAGGAAGACAGTGGAACATGTTAGCTCACAGGAATCAGTTTGCCATAAAGGATATTGGAAAGTTCACTTTGAAATGTTGTGAAACTGAATTGAATGTATGTGTTTTAAGTGGAGAGGGTAGCCCTCTAAAACCGTCACATAATCCAGAGCATTGAGTCTCTCCGACGAGCAGAGCAAAAATGCCGTGTAGCTGCGCAGGTAGGAACTGGAAAGTCAATTTATGTAAATATTTTGACAATATTTCTCTTACATATTGCATTTCCTAGATTCAATGTAAGGACGATGTTGTCAGATAAGTGAGACCCCAACACTGTCTTTGTATAAAAATCTTGTCATTGATAAATAAATTATATGACAAGATACAATTATTGAAAAAAAAAAGAGAAAGGTTGGGGAAACTTTGTAAATGTATAAATGAACACACCTTTTAGTTTGTGTTGGTGCTGTGTCGCTGTGTTTCCACATGTGGTCGTCTGTGTCTCGGACCTTTTCCATGAACTGCCCAGCCAGAACCGTGGACCGCTCCAAACACTCGGCCTCTCGCTCCGGACTGCGCCGGTCTATACTGATCAGATCAACTGGACACACACACACACACACACACACACACACACACACACACACACACACACACACACACACACACAACAACAAAATGAGGCTTGAGAAAGAATGGGTCACATTTGACACAATGGATGTTTCATGTTTCACACACACACGCACTAACCATAGAAGTCAGAGGGGTTGCAGTATCGTGGGCAGGGGTGTCCCAGGGCAGTGAAGTAAGGCACCATGTCACGGGCGGCGCCGCAGTACACGGCTGAACCTGACGACAGCAGGACGACGAGGTCGAAGAGCTGGAAGATGTCAGACCGAGGCTGGTGCACAGACAGCAGGACCAGACGGTTTCCCCGGGCCAGGCGGGACAGTGTGATCACCAGGTTGTGGGCTGTGAAGCTGTCCAAACCGGATGTGGGCTCGTCCAGGATCAAAATACCTGAAATGTGAAGATTCCAGTTGAATAATCTATAAAAAAAGACGACTCGTTGTTAATGCTACGGTTCTTAGTTAGGAGGTTGTGGACACACATTGTAATGAGGGCTGAGAAATCTGTTGGGATTGAAGATGAAGTATATTTTGTATATTGCATTTTAATATTGTATCACAGAAGCTGATGCTAAGGTACTGAAACGTACTGCAGGGCTCAGGAGCCGTTTTAGGGATACTGATGAATTTTAAACCTGCCGGTTATTGAAATATCTGATATAAAGAGCCTGATTAACCATCTTTACAGAAGAATAACACTTAATGCCACTGGCCTAAAGTTAGTGGTGGTTTTGAACTTTTAGAACAAAAACTGATACATCGTTTACAATATCCTCCAGACTAAAAAGGTATTTTACAGCCACAAGCTGAATTGAAATTCTGTTAGTTCATTTTATTTTATCTAAGAAGGGGTTCAAGTGTTGAATATAAAATGTAAAACCTCAAACACACACACACACACACACACACACAGAAAACAGCAGCTGTATAAACAGGGGAAAAGAATAGTTGCCTCCGCGGTGAATGAAGAATAAAAAAAACTGAGAGAATTCTTGATGAACGGGGGCTGCGTTTAACAACAGAAGAACTCTCTCAAAACATCCGATTATAGACTCTCACACAACTCGTGCAGTATAATTCAAGTGTCATTTATCCGGTTGTATGCTCACTACTTCACAAACACACTAAAACCTTACTATTTTAAAAACTTGCGTGTGTTTGGGAAGTCGAGAAAACACTGTTTTCTTTAACAATTTAAGGAAACACAGAGTTATTAATGGATATAAAATGGTCATTTTGTGGGTGAAGTATTCCTGTGACATACATCTGCAGGTCCACATTGTTACCGTTACTTTCCCTTCTGAAAGGTGGCGCAGGTTGACGTGTGCAGATTCTCCCTCGAGGGGTGAATGCGACCAACATTTTGAATTTGTGATTGTATGATTAAATTACAAGCCAGTTCATGAAAAGTTAAAAACAACAGTTTATAGTGAAAGACAAGCAGATGAATAGTTTAAGAGGTTATCTGTATTTTCTCTCACCGGGGTTCCAGAGAAGTTGAACAGCTATACTGACTCTCCTCCTCTCCCCTCCAGAAACCCCCCTCACATAGTCGTTCCCCACCCTGGTGTGAGCGCACTGTCGCAGCCGCAGCTCTGCGATGACATCGTCCACCTGTGAGAGAGCGGTTTGTCATATGTAACTGATAACGTCCGACTTTCACAGCACACAGATAAATAGACACTGCCGTCACATCTGGTCCAAATGGAGATGATGTGCAGACTGTGACATCATCATATTTTCTCACCGTTGGACTATTATAATGGTCTTTTAATGGGATGAATCAGACATCAATTAATAGACTCCAAATTGTGCAAAATACAGCAACGAGACTCTTAACAAAAATCAAGAAAAAGAGAATATGTTAGTCCAATTTTAAAGACCTTACACTGGCTCTCCATGTGTTTTAGGATTTTAAGATTTTTTTGGGCCTGGCCCCTCAAAATGTATCTGAACTGCTGTCCAGTTTACTCCAATCAGGCAGGATTGACTGTTACCGCCTCACGCTTAAAGACTAAAGGCGACTGAAGGTTTGCTGTTCGAGCTCCTCGGCTTTGGAGAAACTTGCTGCATCAGCATCTTTTTTCAGCTTCTTTTAAATCATTTTGAAGACTTACAGTATCTCTATCGAAAGGCCTACTTATAATTTCTCCTTTCTTTTCTAGTTTTGTTTTGATTTTTAACTATTGATTTGCACTGTCCTTTATTATTATTATTATTATTATTATTATTATTATTATTATCTCAGGTCAGAGGTCAGAGTTTGTATCACTATGTGTGTGTCTCACCCTCTGGTCTCTCTGAGCCTGTGTGAAGTGGGTGGGGAGCCTCAGTTTTGCAACAAAGGCGAGAGTTTCGCGGACAGTGAGGTGAGGAAGAAGGCGGTCGTCCTGCCGGACATGAGCGATGCTCTTCTTCACCAGCTGGGGCGTGTTGGGCTTCCCGTTAATCAGAACCTGACCGGACGTCATTTTACCGCCCTCATCACGACATGTTATTATGTCCAGCAAAGAGGTTTTACCACAACCTGGGAAGAAGATTACGTATTTTAAGCAAAAATAAAGCATCAAAACAAAGCAAAACTCACCAAACAAGTCAAAATGTGTACACATGCAAAACGAAGCAGTGAGCAGTATAACCCTGATTAAGTTTAGTTTTTTCTCCATTGATGCACATGATTTTTGGGACATTATTAGTACGTTCTTTATTTCTTTCTAGTTCAGAGTTTTTATTGTTTCCCTGTTCTGTAATATGTTTAATGTACTCGACTGTGGTTCAAAATTGGGGGTTTGATTGTCCACGTGAACAACGTTGCTGACAAGCTTGACAGCCGAAAGGCAGGTGGAACAAATGACGTCATGCAAAAGGCTATTACATTTATTACCTTGATAAGATACGGTAATAAAAAGAAAGCTGTCTGTGTGTGTGTTTGCGTCACCTGAGCTGCCGATGATGGCCAGCATCTGCCCGCTGCGGACTCGGAGGCTGAGCTTGTTGATGGCTGTCTGCTTGTTTCCATTTATCTCCCAGGGCAACTTGAACTCTGACAACCTCTCATACCAGGGGATCTGAGCCGCTGTGTCCACCTGGAAGCACGCGCACGCAAACACACACATTTGCACTATGAGCACATACAACATATACAGTGCAGACATGCAACAGTGAAAAGCTAAAGAAAGCGGCAGAGCAGCTGACCGCGAGTTACCTCGTAGTGCAGGTTGTTGACCTCCAGCTCATTGCACCCTCCACTGTAGGTGAAGTAAAGACTGCTGTCCTCTTCAGACGAGAACAACTCTGTGTCTTGATGCTGTTAAAAAAAATAAAAGGAGACAGGTCAATGAGGGGCAAGGACTCATTTGACAGTTTATATGTATTCATATCAGTTCTAAAGAACAAACTGCCATAAAAACGGTGAAAGTAAAGATCAGTGAGTGATATAACTCTTTTTATAAAATAATTATTAGAATATTAAATCAGCTGAGTGTGTGTGTGTGTGTGTGTGCGCGTGTGTGCATGCGTGAGTGCGCGAGTGCAATGTGCAAATAGATTCCTGAGACCGTTTGTGGGTCCAGAGTCCATTTGAAAATGTCCCTAATGTTACCATTATGTAATCCTTAAATCTCTCCAATAAAGTAAAAGTAAAAAGCTGTGTTACATTGTGTACACAGTAGATCAGTGGTTCCCAACCTTTTTACTTAAGGGACCCCTTTCCTATCATTCAGTGAACTGACGACCCCGACAAAGGGATATATTTTAAGATTCTTTTAGTGAACATAATATATTAACAATGCAAACTTTAAAAAAATAACAATATACTTTAGTTTTATTCACATAAAGGAAATCCGGAGATATATGCCAAATATACATATATTTTTAAATGTTGCCTTACAATCGTTAAATCAAGAAAGCCCTGTGACCCCCCCCCTCGTGAAGCTTTGGCGACCCCCACTGGGTGTCTCGACCCCAAGGTTGGGAACCAGTCATGGAGATGTCATGTAAAATAATCAGGTCAATATTGTCAGGCGTGTGAACTGAGCCTGTGGAAACCACATGTCTCCAATGCTATTAAACCAGACTGCATGATATGACATAATGATGGTGCTGATCTCTTAAGATGAACCGTCCTGGTCTGGTACAGCATGGTTTTACAAAAACTCAGCAACTTATTGTGGAGACAAATAGATGATTAACACATCGCAAAACTTTCTTAAGTTTTTGCATTGTGGAAAAACTGGAAAACAGAATAAACTAGAACATGGGGATGTAAAGCTGCACATTTAATCTGCAAACAAAAAACTGAAATATATACATTTACAGTATGGACTCTAAAAGTTATGAAAGGCCGAATTAATAAAAATACAAAAATACATATTAAGCATTCATAGTTACATTAATTAACTAATTAAAATATTGTATATTTCATAGATAAAAATATAAATTACTTTGGTATCTAACATTTTGACTAGAAATATTAAAGCAATTGTTTTATTTTTCTTGAAGTTGCTGTCAGTAAATAAACTCAACTTTTTTTCTTCAAATTGGGGTCCTATGTTGGAGGGAAAAAATCACTTAAACTGAACTTATTGACCAACATACCCACATTAGAATTATAATCTTATTTAAGCACAAAGAATTCAATGAATAAAATCAGTGGTTATGCAGCAGCCAAAGAGAGTAGCTCATTGGTTGGTGGGGCTGCGGAGAAGGTTCAGACGTTTAGGTTTAACCAAAGTATGTCGGTATATTAGCAGAGGAATTTAAAACCAGTGCCTTGTAATCCCATGTAATAAACTGACCTGCGAGGAGCCATTTGGCTGATTGAGGCCGGTGTCTGTGTCCATGATGATGCAAGTTGCCGGTTGAGTTTGTCGGGTCAAGAGGTCAACAGCCCCCTTTTTCTTCTTCTGTTCGGTTCTTCTCTTTTTCTGTTTTCAGGTATCTGCCTTTGTTTTTCTGCTGTTGTTCCTCTGTTCTCCTTTTCCTCTCTCTGTCAGACAGTTTGACTCCAGTACAGCTGAAGATCTCCTCTTGTCTCAGCTCACAAGCCTTCTCTCCCAGAGCGTCCAAGTTCATATCACATCAGTTTTTCATCTGCTCTTTCTCGTCAATCATAGCTTTTCTGGTCACAGCACACAATCTAAGGACTGAAGTGAGACAGCCAGCCAGTCAACTCAGCATTTGTTTTTTTTTCCAACTCCAGATCAAAGTTCTCAGAGATAAGGTGGCGTTCACTGTGTGTTTATGGTCCCTGAGAGACACCACTGTTCTCGCACTGCTACTCTGTGCAGGGAATGAGTGCAGAGAAACAAAGTCTGTAAGACGACATAACTTCAGAGCTTCACATGCTGTTTATGAATCGTGTGGATATGAACAAACTGATCTGAGACGGACTTGACTTACAGTTGTTGTTGGGAGTGGCAGACTAGCCGGAGACATGAACAAATGTTATTCAATGCAGACGGTGGAGCCAGAGAACGGGACCAAAGTTAGAGAGTCCTTCAAGATTGTGTCGGAGGTGAAGAGGGACGTATGGAGGGATGGTGGAGAGGAGCGATCAGAGCCCTCCTGTTGTCTCAGTGTCAGCAACATCTCCTACACAGTCAGGTAAAAAACTGCAGACAGGAGGACGACTGAGAGACAAAAACAGACTCAAGAATCAATTAGCTGACATAACACGCATTATGTTATATTATTATGCATACAGGTTTGGGTCGAATTATCTATAATTGTTTGTGGTCTAACTCTCAGAAAAATAACGTGTAACATTTAGGAACTTTTTGTCTATGTAGTGTAAAATAAATCACATTGCTGTTTGACGATACATGTCCGTCCGTCCGTTCGTGTGTGTGTGTGTGTGTGTGTGTGTGTGTGTGTGTGTGTGCCAGTGAGCGTGTGGGTCCATGGTGGGACTTACCCTCCTACAGGAAGCGATGGACTCGTCAGATCCTCAAAGATGTCTCCTTCCACGTAGACAGCGGGCAGATCATGGGCATACTGGGCAATTCAGGTTCATACTTAACTCAGTCCAAAGAGCAAAGAGTTTAAACTCAAATAACTAAGTAATTATAAAAATACAGTATAGTAAGATCAACTTCTAAAGGAAATGGATCTGATTGATTTAGTTATCAGACAGCGTAACATCTTGAATACAAAGTATTCCTTATGTTTTGCTCAAGGATGTGAATAAAGGCAATTTGACTGCACTTTTTTACTCAGGTTGAAGGTCAAATTAATTGGTTAACATTAGAGTGTTAAAATGTGTAAATGCCCCCCCGCAGCAAACAGCTGTTTATGTGTATGACAAATCCTTCTATTGCCAATCTAAAATGTTCTTAAATGCCTTTTTTTAAAGACGTACATATGTATCCGTGTGTGTGTGTGTGTGTGTGTGTGTGTGTGTGTGTGTGTGTGTGTGTGTGTGCTTTGCCTTGTAAAGGCTCAGGAAAGACCACTTTGTTGGATGCCATCTCAGGGAGGATTGGAAACTGCGGTACACTGTTGGGTGAGGTCTACGTTAACGGCATGAACCTAAAGAGAGAAGAGTATCAGGACTGCTTCTCCTACGTGCTGCAGGTAAAACTCAGAACATACAGTATAAACAGACACAGTTATTTGTGACCTCAAGAATTAAATACATTTTTGTAGATGTTTCAAACTGGCCCTCAGCGCAGCCCGACAAGAAAGAAATGTATTATCAAAATAAAATGAAATAAAACATTTTTGTTGTTATAATGTGACTGAAAGCAGTTGTTTGTGAAATATACCTGCTGAACTGCTAATAAAGAGACTGATTCGAGGTTTGAAAGTAGCGAGCACGAACTCACATGCACATGTCACTTTCCCCTAGTTCTCATCACACACTGACATCAGGTTAAACTTTGAAGAAGAAGACCTGCCCCTAAAGCATGGGTCTTTAACAAGGGGTCTCAGAGATACTGCAGGGGGCTGCAAAGTTATTGTTCTATAATATTTTGAAAGTTGTTGTTTTCAACATTGATGATCCTTGTGCAATCACATGTGCTAACCTACGCTAAGTCACTGCGGCACATATTCTATAACCGTGAACTATCGGCTACAGCTACGTAACAATATTTTAACAGCTTAGTATTGTTTGCACCATAAAAAGGTATGTTTATACGTGGCACTTAATGTCACCCTAAACGTTATTGTAGGTCCAGTTTAATATGCAACTCCCTGCTCCCTCTCTTATTCAGCTAAGGGGTCCTTGGCCTGAAAAATGTTGAAGACCCCTGCCCTAAAGTATCACATGTGAGTGTCGGCATGCAGAGAGTTTCTATGTATTTAAGTTGCCTGTGGTTAACCACCACAAACTCCATGAACACGCAGCATTTTGCAAAAACTCCTGAAACGGTTGCCCTGGCCTCTGGATGAAATTAACTGAAGGCCCCTCGCTGGCCTCCTCATACACTTAATCTCTCAATGAGAGGTGCTCAAGTGTATCCAAAGCCTGAATTAAAAACAGTCTTAAAACTGGCCTTGCTTCCTTTCAAATCATCTCCCTCTTCTAGCTGATAGCACCCCCCCCTCTGCTCTCTAAGCCTCGTCATTAACTTCCCCTGCTAAGCTGTAGATGAGGAGGTGATATGAGCTCCTGATATTAAAGTCATTCAGATGAGAGACGAAGGAGAAGTGGGATTGGGAGGCGCCACGTGTTAATTGAGGCAGGCAGCAGGTTCAAGCAATAAGTGTGTGTATGTGTATGTGTGTGTGTGTGTGTGTGTGTGTGTATATGTCTGGGGCAGAGGTATGTATGTTCCAGTTGGAATATATGAACGTACACATGCTAGTATACTGCTGTATGTGTCCTATATGGATGTGCACTCAGTTTGCAGGGGTGTGCTGCAAAGATACTGCAGATAAATACTTATGTGAGTGTGCAGCATGGATGTTTACAGCACATTTCATGCCAGTCATTAAGTTTCAAAATATACTGTAGTTTGAATGCTGACGAACACACAAGAGGAAGACGGAGGTGATCATACGGATAAATGCTTTTCGGTGAAGCTAATTACTAGCAGCAGTGTATTTTGCATTGTCTTAACGTTTCCTTAGTATAAACCCAAAGTTGTATTACTCATCTCTTCTGTAAGTAAAGCATGAGGAACCAATTTTACAGTAAATCCTCCATGTGAACAATGCACAAGATATGTGTCTGCCTCGCTGCATCTCTTACTTGTCTCTTGCTATTTCTTTGTTCTTCTTCTTTTTTTTACTCTCCCTTTCCTCTTCCTTCTCCAGAGTGATAACTTATTGAGTTATCTGACAGTGGAGGAGACTCTGACCTACACAGCTCAGCTGGCCCTGCGGAAACACTCGTCTGAAGCCATCAAGAAGAAGGTGACTTTAGCGAAGCTCCACTGCTCTGTCCACTCAATCAGTTTTCTTTAGCCGAAACTTTGCATTTCTCCCGGCTAGAGAAAAATACAAAAAGGAGACGCAGTTTGTATTTGTTAGGATGTCAGCATATTACATGGTTTTCAGCAGCGTAACTGCATATAACTTAAATTTAGAAGATGTTGGTTAAGTATTTTTCTTTGGTTTTCTAAGAGTCACAGTTAGTTCAAAGACAGGATATCAGAGAATCTGAAAAAGATATTTAAACATTGCTTCAAAGGTCAAATGAGTTAGATATTCCTTGTAACCGCTGTGTCTAATGCACATATACATAGAAGTATACTCGTATCTGTATTTTACAAATGCTCTTTGCTTTAGCTAGTCATGAGCACCTACACTCATGTAACTGGTATGTTTAACATTTTAGTCTAAAAATGTAAATGTATACCTTCCTCCTATTTCCTTTATTTCGATATTTCCTTATCATGTTTTGATCAGTAACAAATGTAAACCTCCTGGCCCAGTCCTTCACTTCAGTAATAAGCAGAAAATATTCCTACTAACTAGAACCAGCAGGTACGTTGTCTACAGTAGGCTCTTGTCAGCTGATGTGTTAATTGTAGTAACTCTCTGACCCTTGACCTCCGGCTCCTGTGCAGGTGTCGGCGGTGATGGCCGAGCTGAGTCTGAGTCATGTGGCCCACAGTGTTATTGGAGGTCGTGTTTTCCCAGGGATCTCTGGGGGTGAGAGGAGGAGGGTCTCCATCGCCAGCCAGCTACTTCAGGACCCAAGTGAGTACCTCTGCAGCTGGAAAAGAGGAGTTTTATCTGTGTATCTGGATCTTCCAAAGGGTGCTTTTGCTGCAAATTTTAAGGTGAATCGAGGTAAAAAGCCATTATCCCAAAATAATAAATTCTTAAAGCTTTACAGAACTCAAATAAGGAGATGTGGAGAAGATAAACTGAAGCATTAGAATCTTTTTTTTTTTTTTTTCAAAGCTTTGACACACATGGGACGAGGATTATACAAAAGGGGCTGTGACACATTATCAGAAAGAAAATGTTCAGCACACTCTGTTTAGCAAGTTATTTCATATAACACTAGGGATGGCTTGTACCACATTTTCCTATCAGAAGCCCACACGATCCTTAAGTGTCTGCCCTTACCAAGCAGACACTGTCTTCTCCCCTCTCTTAAACAACTAATCTGTTAAAAACAAATGTATATGGATGCACTTTGCTTAACCTAGCAATCTAAAAAGCATCCTTTTTGTTTAAACCTTTTAACACACAGAGATTTTAGCAGCATTTTCGATTGGTCAGCACAAATCAAACACTCAAATCTAGTATTTAGAAAAACAAAGTAATTATAATTCTAGAGGAAAATACTGGATATAACTCCACACTTACTGTATCCTATACCTCAAAACAGTTAAAAGATAGTTTAGGCTATCAGGTTATACTTTTTTCCCATCCAATCCAGTGATTTTGGACTGATACCAACACTGAGGATCACATCAGCACATCCCTATATAACACATGATAATCATGCATATACTGTTGGAAGCAACAGGACTGTGCTTTCCTGAAACAGAAGAAAGTTCACCACAAGACATGTCTCTCCCCAAAGACTTTTAGAAGTCTAAAAAACAAAGGGATCTGAGTAAGAGAGGAATGAGGAAAGAACAGAGAAAGGGACAGAGGGAGAGATGGAGAAGAGTAATGAAAGACCGGGTTATCACACCACGAAGGCAATGAGCAGAGACCCACCTCTGTGTGTGTGTGTGTGTGTGTGCGTGTGTGTGAGTGTGTGTGTGTCTGTGTCTGTGTGCCTGTGCTCATCCCAGGTGTAGTTTATCAGGTCTACAGTCCTCCAGGGAGGATGAAAGGTCTCAGTCCTCATTCAGGATTAGACTGGCCATGGACACACACACACACACACACACACACACACACACACACACACACACACACACACACACACACACACACACACACACACACACACACACACACACACACACACACACACACACACACACACAGAGTAATGAAGAGTTCCCATTCGCTGCCTCTCCAATCAACCAGGAAATGAATTAATCTCACAATTAAAGCATCTGCTAATTCCACTCTGCTTTCATAATGCAAAGAGGCAATCTTTTAATTGTCCTAATTAGAGTAATTAACTAAAAAAAAAAAAAGAACCCACTTATCTTCACAAATTAAGTTGGCCCCGCTGAGAGTCCTGCATGTGCCACTTAATAAAAAGTACATTTAAAAGTTTCCAACTTAAAGGAAGAAAAAAAGTCGCCCTGCCTTTCTTGATGTTTCGATGTGTGACAAACCTGCGTGAGGGCGATGATGTCATTGGGATGATGCCATTGCAGGGGTGATCCTATTGGATGAGCCGACCACCGGCCTGGACAGCATGACCGCCAATCAGATCGTGGTGCTGCTGGCAGAGCTCGCCAGGAGGAACCGCATCGTCATAGTAACCATCCACCAACCACGCTCCGAGCTCTTCAGGGTGAGTTTAGAGATGAACCGAAGAAAAGAAGAGAGAGTGACTATTAGACTGAAACTTTATTTAAAGGATAGAGTCACCTTTTTTAAGTCTTAGTTAGTTAGTTAGGTTATTTTCGGTCTTTTTCATTCATTCTTTCTTTTTATTTTAATAAAAATAACATTAAGTGTAGGCTGAAGCCTTAGCTTATTACGCCTACCTTTTTTACATGAATTATTTTGTATAATTCTCTATACATTTTACACTGAAAATTAAGGAAACAAAATCAAAAGAATGTATTTTATATAAACCCAAAAAATTCCCAAACAAAAATGAATATACACATGTTCATACCTCAGTTTTATGTTTGTAAATCATCCTATTATTCATTTTTTTTTATCTATAAGTGTATTACACATTTTCATTTGCTTTTCAAAACTAATCCACAAATTAATACTTTTGACTGTTATACATCTTTGACTTGCATTTGTTCCAATCTATGTTTTTGTAAAGACGCCTGATATGTAAAGTGTTGGGTCACTGTTACTGTTCCTCCCGTCCACACTGAACATGAAACGATCCATTTATCATGTGATTTTAATGGATGTGATGAGGGACAAAATCTACAGTCCTCCTTCTGTGAGTCAAATCAAGAGGTTATCTTCCAAATGTACAACCTTATGAGTATGTAATGTATTCTCTTTGTTTCCACGCACAACACTGAGCTTTAGTCGAGGGATAGAAACACTTTGTCTAACTCAGTCTGCTGAAGCCACATAGTAACTTTAGCTGAACTTTAGAAGTCATTTTTAATGAAGGTTATGGGTTTTGTCCTCCATCTCGTCTCTTAGAATGACATTAGGGAAGAATGAATGCGTCAGAGTTTTTTTTTTTTTTTTTAAAGGTCTAACATGACTATGCCGTTACAATAAAGGCATGTTAATAGTTTAAAAGGAGGGTGCCTTTGACTTTTCGTGTGATTTTTGTGTCTACATGATCTTCTGTCTTGGTAGAAAATGGTAAACTCGTCTGGTCAAGTCCTTCAAGTCTTAAAACAACACTCGCATGGCCTCATGCACATTGTGTGTCCTCTCCCAGGTGTTCAGCAGGATAGCTATAATGAGTCGGGGGGAGCTGGTGTTCTGTGGGCAGCCAGAGGAGATGGTCAACTTCTTCAGCACGTGTGGATATGAGTGTCCAGAGTACTGCAACCCTTTTGACATCTATGGTACTGCATGCTATGATCCTGTACTGCTAGAATAAATACATTTGAGAATATACAGTATCTAAAAGGATGAAGTCTGTGTGTAGCACGAACATTGAAATGTCTTTGATGTTAAACAGTTGACTTCACCTCAGTGGACACACGCAGCAGTGAGAGGGAGGCAGCCACCTTCAGTCGCATGCATGAGATCACCTCATCCTATCAGAGGTCTGCCATCTATCAGGGCATGCTGGGAAAACTGGAGCACAGCCTGCAGCGGACAGACAAGCCAGCCATCCCCTTCAAGAGCAAAGAGTCACCCAGCGGTGCAGCCAAACTGGAAGTTCTGCTCAGGTCAGTGCTGAGCGAGCCATCAGCCCCCTTGTGTGTGTAGATATAATCTGTAAAGGCAATAACTGATTACTGCCCACCAATGAAATGATTAGATTCCTGCGTAAATTCATCCATCTTATTACCTTCTTGTACCAAAAACAACATTTCTGTTAATCGCTGTATCCTGTTGCAGTTTGTAGGTATTTCTTTCTGTCATCATCCTCATAACGTTTCCTGTTTGCTCTCCGTGTCTGACAGACTTCTCTCTTTCTGGTTCTTTTCTGTCTCTCTCACCTGCACAATTCACCATTTGTGTGTTGCTGTCTGGATATGTACCTGAGGACACGTAATGCCTTTATGTGTGTATTTCCGTGTGTGCAGGCGGACGGCAAGAAACCTATCCAGAGACAGGATGGGTGTTCTGATGCGTTTGTCGCAGAACCTGATCTACGGTCTCTTTGTGGCCTTCTTCGTGATGCATTTAGACATGGACGTCAACAAGGGTGCTGTGCAGGACCGCATTGGCATCATCTATCAGAGCATTGGTGCTTCGCCCTACACCGGCATGCTGAATGCTGTAGCTCTCTGTGAGTTCCAACAACACCATACATCTGTACATAGAAGGGGGAATAGATTTTACTCCAGGTTTTTGATTTCCCAGCAATTTAAACAACTCTAAACCAAAAACATTTATTGCAGTGCACTGCTACATTTCAAGCAGCACTCATATACCATAAACAATAAAAGAGGTATTAGACTTTGAAAAGTCCAGGTTGTTGTTTTTGAAAGAGGGATCCTTATTTAAAAACTAAATTCAAACATTACGATGAAGCAGAGCATCTGAGTGACATTATATTCCACGTAACTGCAAGTGTCTGATTATATCACCTAATAAATATTTGCATGAGGTGGATACAATGACTTCAGGGATATTCTGAAGTGTGTGCGGTCTATCGCCTGATTAAAAGTGATGTATTATCTTCGTTAAACAGTATATTTGAAACGTCTTCATCTCAGCTGTGTAAGCTTGCTTATCTCTTGTTCAGTAGGCGAAAGTGGTCTGCAGTATTTTTGTTCCCTTCAGCGGAAATGTGTTAAGTCTAGCTGGGCTTTTGATTAAGTGGTGAGTTTTAATTAAATTATTACTATTATAGATTACAACTGCAGTTGGTCATCATCACAAATGTGGCTAAATATGTTTAAACAAAACATTTCTATTGGAATAGATTTCATTTCAGGAGTATTTTCATAAAGTTAACACATGTGTAAACTTGTATGATTTGCTGTGGCTTTACACAGTTAGAATACTGTAGTTTGCATTTGCAGTTTACCTGCAGGAGGAAAATGACCTTTACTCTATTTAGAGTTCAATGAACCCAAGTGCCTTTTTTTACCTACAGACCTACAGTGCAGTACAGTACAGTACCTGTATCTATATTATCTGTCTCGGCAGGTTTTTATTTCTCTCTGTGTTGAACAAGTTCAAGGTTATTATTTAAAACTGCTGCTTTGACTTAATGTAACCTCAAATACAGATACACGTTCACACACTCACTGTATGGACACGGAGAGAAACAGCTTACTACAGGTCCTATGTTAGGTAGTTTTAACTTTATTTCTGATCTTGTGATATGTATTTTATGTTGTTTGCAGATCAGTATTTTTGCAGCTAATTATTTTTTTTATTGTTTAGAATTTCCCAGTTAAATGAAGGTAAAAGATGATAAAATAAATCTTAAAATGTTTAGGTAAGAGGTAATATGTTTTTAATAGCATATATCTTAACACTAGTTTCACACATATTAAAAGAGGACAATAACCAGTGAAGCATATTGGCTATTTGGGGTGATTTTCTCTTCACTGTCTTCGTCAGCTATCAGCTGAGTCTGAAATCTAAGCTTTAGGGCTCTGCCTGTCACAGATACTGAGGATAAGAGATATGATAGCACACTGGGCTGGGCAGAAGTTTCACTAGAGTTAAAAGCACTTAATAAGCACCCAAACAGCCAGAGGTAGTAATTGGGTGGGAGGTATATCACCTGACCTTGAATCTCGTAGATAAAGACTGATATGAACAGGTTTAATGAGTTGTCAGGATAACTTCTCTGCGACTCTGGAATGTGGACTGATCAATCTGGAACATGGCAAACGACCAGCTTCAAGTTTTACTCAGCCAAGATGTCAAGACAAATCAGTGACCTCGGACAAGGCTCTGGTCTTTGTGGGAGGGGTTTTAGTGGTGGGATCAGAAAAACCTTTATTCGTCCCACAGCGGGGAAATTTACAACATATCAACATGTATAATTTGTTTTAATGATGCAGCTCTTGTCAAAATCAAGATTTCACTATACGATCGCGCTATTAAATTTTAGTGTTTAGTATCAAATTCTAATCCTGAATGGGATAATGAAAGAAGTGCAATGAGTATAAACAAACAATTATTTTTCTCTGGTTTGACCTTAATTAACTCTACGGATGCCCTGAGATGTTTTATTTTTAAATATATAAAAGAGATCCATTTATTGATCTAAATTGTTTTCTCTCCTGTGTTTATGATACTTCCAAGTTCCTTAAAAAAAAAAAAAAAGTTTTGCCAGGATTGTTTTTCTAAGTGGCTTTTTTTCCTTCCAACTGTGAAAACAGTAAAAAAGAAAATAAAAAAAAAGGTTTTGACGTGAAAATATTTAGATCAGACCTATAAAATGGATCGACAGAATTTCTTGTTTCTCATCTGCTTCTCAGGGCTTCCGTACATAGCGGATATAAAAGTGTGATTTTTACAGTTTCTAACATATTTATTTATTGAATTAATTTAAGAGCTTCATGTGCTTTCAGTATTAATTGTTTCCACTCAGCACATTACCTGACCTCTCTCTGCTTTGCTCAACAGTCCCGGCGCTGCGAGCCATCAGTGATCAGGAGAGTCAGGATGGTCTGTACAGTAAATGGCAAATGTTCTTGGCCTACATCTTCCACATCCTGCCCTGCAGCATCCTGAGTGTTTTCATCTTCACCTCCTTCCTTTACTGGTAGGTAGTAAGTGTGTATGTGTTTTTGTTTGAGGGATACAACCTGCACATTCAACTTCCCCTTAATGATCTAATGGATCTCATTTTCTATGTGCACACCCTCAACTTAAATGCCACCTCTCTCAGCACTAACTCTTTTGTTTGTCCCTGTTCCTCTCAGGACGGTGGGGATGCACCCTGACAGCCTGCGCTTCCTGTGTTATTCTGCTGTAGTCCTGGTGCCACATGTTATTGGTGAGCTGATAAGATGAAGAGGAAAAAAAATTATTAGAAAATTGTACTTTTGCACTTGGTTGGCTTATTTGAAGCTATTGGTTGAGTTTTTATTCTATTGGTTGTCTTTGTTGCTCTTACTCTGGTTTGGCTTATTTGAAGCTATTGGTCTAGACTTGTATGATTTCACCTATTTGAAGCTGATGTACTTGCAAGATTCTCGCTGTTTAGAGTCGTATCCTCATGATTGTTTGCACTTATTGTAAGTCGCTTTGGACAAAAGCGTCTGCTAAATGAACTGTAATGTAATGAAGAGGAAAAAATATCATTTTTGGACAAGAATACTTACATGGACAAGCTCCCAAGCACATATTTACAGCCTTCTTCAAAGCAAAGCATTACACGGACATGCTAGTATCTGTTTATATCCATGTTTCATATCCTATAACTCTTTAAACTTCTGTCTTCATTACCACTTTGACAGGGATAAACTCTAAATATTAAGTGTTTTACAAACAGTGTCAAGCCTAGATCCATTTAATGTCATGTTTCCACTGTGTATGGCTTGTAGTTGTAAACATTAATATATATTCTTCTTCCCCTCAGGTGAGCTGCTGACTGTGGTGCTATTAGGAGTGGTCCAAAACCCCAACATGGTCAACTCTGGAGTGGCTCTGCTCAACATTGCAGGGATCATGGTGGGATCTGGCTTCCTAAGGTGAGACCTGAAATATGTTTTTTATTTAAGTAGCAAGTAAATTCGTGTTTTGTTATGGCAACTTTTTCAGGTCGTCATTGTACATGAAGGGATTATAGTGGCCATTGCTAACTTTCCATACACATGCCAACGGTAACGCACCTTCCTCTCCTCTTCCTCTCCACAGGAGCACCCTGCAGATGCCGGTGGTCTTCCAGTGGCTCAGCTACCTGACCTTCCAGAAGTACAGCTGTGAGCTGCTCATCGTCACAGAGTTCCACGGACTCAACTTCACATGCAGTAGGTTGTTTTTACCAAGGGACCATCCTCTGTGTTCACCTACCCTGAGAATTAAATTATAACAATGTAACTCTTTACAAGATGTATTTATAGCTCAAAGACAATATGTGTCCCAGCATAAGTAGCACTTTAGTTAAAGTACTTGGCCTAGCCTTGACATCCCGTACCTGAAGAGAACACTTAGTAAAATCTAGTACTGGATCACATTTACAATTAAAGAAGTGTAATTCACAGCTGTTGTTTTTAATGTTTTCTTCTGTCTATGCTTTAACGAGTGCTGTTTGTAACTAAATGAAACTATGAGTTCAGTGTGCAAGGACCCTCTTTGGCTGTTTTGAGAACTCAAGTTGACTTTCAAACCAGAACAATAGTCAACTCTTTCTCTCTGGTGTGTTGTGTTGTTGCAGATACTTCCAAACCTTCGCTGCCGGGAGCCTGTATGATCACCCAAGGCAGTCAGATCATTGATGAGGGCTATCCCGGCGCTCTGTCCCGATACACGCTAGACTTTGTTCTCCTCTACGCCTTCCTCCCCGCTCTCCTGCTGCTGGGCATAATCAGCTTCAAGATCAGAGACAAGCTTGTACGTCACTAAAACCACAGACACGCATTTCTCAAGCTCGACGACTGCGAAGGACGGCACAGACTCAACCGAAGGTCCTGAACAGTTTAAATAAGCACTTTTTGACTGGAACAAACATCTGCAAATTCAAATTCATTATTTTTATATAGAAGTTTATCCAGAGGGGAATAAAAACTACAGCTTTAACTATGAAACGGCAGTTTGATTGAAAAATGAATAATGCTGCGT
This sequence comes from Bovichtus variegatus, assembly GCA_943593645.1. NCBI lineage: Eukaryota > Metazoa > Chordata > Actinopteri > Perciformes > Bovichtidae > Bovichtus > Bovichtus variegatus. The sequence goes on from CALSCE010009347.1 coordinate 5,896,443, forward strand.
TGAATCATCGCATGTATTGCATGTGTTACTTCTCTTTGTTTAAATATTGTGCTTGTAATGTACCATGAAAAGGAAGTGATGCTTATTGTAATAATGTAAAATTGTTTATTTTTTAGAACACATTTTATCATTAATATACAAGTAGTTTTGTCATGTTTAAAAAAGACACAATGACACAAAAGGAAAGAAATTAAGCAAAGTGTAAAATGTATAAACATTAATAAGTTTGTGTGACCATTAAGCTTATTATCTTTCATGTTTCCAGCTCCAGTCCTTTCCATGACTTAGCTGCATCCCTCTTATACTGCTCCAACTCCTTAAAAACAGATGCAGACAGAAAGAGAGGAGCTTATGAAAACATTACACTGTGCATGCAGTTGCACAAACATGCACTATAATGCAGAAATGCCTGGAAACTCATAACAGTAAACAAAGTTTTACTCCACAGAGATGTAGAGTAGATGTAGATATAGGGCACGGATAACATTATGTTTATAAAACTAGCAACACGTGATGCATTTAGACGAACACTGCATGATATCTAAACAGTTCAAGGACTCCAAACTTCAAACATGAATGCAGGCTTCACCATTTAGCTTTATCAGGTCCCCTGGGCTGTTTTTTTGTTGCAATTTCCTTGGTCTACACTTTGGTAGATTTGCAGGCTAGCGCCATGTAATGAAGAGTTTAGATTCAAAAGACATGTTGGAAACGTCTTTCAGATTTGAGCATTTTAGTAGATTTTGCATTAAGTGCAGTAATGTTTTTGACATATTTTTACTTTGTTAGAATAACACAGGAATCTGCAGTTGTCTCCAATCTTTGATAGCCGTACTTTGTATAGTATAACAACGTAGGTAAATCCTGCCGATGGTAATACCAATGTGGTAATGTGCCAAGACATGCAGCAATGTGCCGGCAAAGACAGAAAAGAAGAAGACTGCTTGCTAGTTAACATGGATGTAAACAATTGCAGGATTCAAACCTTTAAAGAAAAATCAGCTTTCCGAATGTTTTATGGAGAAAGTAAATGCATTCAGCGCGTTTGTTGAACCTCAAGTATACACACAATGCGTTGTGAATGTTTTTGTAATCCAGATGGGGAGAACATTCTTTGAAGATTGTAGAAAGGTGCTTGTTGTTAAATGACGTTCTGATGATAGAAAGATGTCAGGGAAGCTCTGTACATGTCCTCTGTTGGTATAAACCTTTACCCTATTTCTCCAATTGGTTACACAGACCAATGACATTATGTACCGTCCACAGCCTTGTTCAAGACACATGTGGTCAAAGGTCAGAGTCACAAAGCACAGATAAGTGAACAGCGATTTCCAAAGGACACCGATTGATCACCAATCTGCCAACTCATGAGTCATGACACTGATTGCAGAAGCACATTTTGTCCAGAATAATAGGTGAATGTCGTGTTTCGTCGTAGTATTCACAACTGTGCAGCTATAAAAGTAATAAAACGCAACCAATGTGATTGGTCAAGATGTGTTACCTGGTCTTTCTGGGCTCGCATGGCATCAATCTGAGGCTCACTGTACTGTGGGTCTTTGGTTGGATCCTTTAGTTCCCTCTGCTCACTGGTGTTCTGCAAAAGAAAGTTAGTTAGACGGACAGAAACGCATTACAAACGGACTGCTACAAAGGTCCTTCCTCTGTGAGGAATGCTGTGACCTTGATTGCACAGTGTGAGGGTTTTCTTTTTCTTAAACATCAGAGGATCGAACTACCTCCTGGGGGAAGACACGCTCGTAGACTTTCTTCCAGAGGTCCTTTGGGTTTTTGGCATGCAGAGAAGTAACGTCTACATCAGTAGTAGGAGGGGAACCTAAAGCAATAGGAGCATTATTTTAAACATTACATGACATCAACAAAGGTCAAAGCACAAGGTGGCTCTAAATCCGGTGTATTTCTTTCAGCAGAGCACAGCAATAGCATTTTAATCCCATTTAAATAATTCCTGCTTTTGGCCCCCGGGTGGTGCTGTGCTCACCTATTTGACTGAAGGAGTCAGAGCCTGCTGGAACGATGAGAGGCTTGGTGGAGTCACAGCACATAGTTTTCCTGATCATAAAAAAAAAGACAGAAATACAATTTAAACCAAAGTATTATAGCAATAGTATAGTAACAAATAAATTTTTTTTTTTTTGTATTACTGTGTGCATTTGGCCTCTATTTAATTCTCACTTCATTTTAGTGTCCACTTATTTTTATTGCATTCCTTTTACCTTTCTGCTGTGACCATGTAAATTTCTCTGTGGGATTAATAAAAGATTTCTGATTCTGAATACTTAAACTAGTGTGAAATACATTTTCTCCTCATCACCACAGTGTATAATCCACTTGAGCTCTCCTGGAAAGCTCAGGTAAATAAAGTACATATCACAGGCTCAAAAGCTTTGAGAAAACTTGATGCATATTATATCATTTCTTAGTCCTATTAAAGGATGAATGTGAAATTACATTGGTAAATCTACCAAGCATCAGTGATAAAGCAATTGTGTTTTAAAAAAAACTAAAGAAAGCCTTTGTCCTTGTCTACTGCTAGTTGGTGTACCATGCCGTGTTATCCTCCTCACCCTCTGTCCAGACCGAAGGCCAGGTGGGAAAAGAAGCTCTTGGTTTTTGACATTAGGCTCTCCGTTTTGATGCTCGTGAACTGATGAAACATTTAATAGAATGGATGTTATACTATGGATTCAATAGTAAGAGAAAGCAAAACATTAAAAAGTGCAGATTTCAGTTTGTTTAATTCAAAAGTCATGTTGAATGTAAATATGCTGCATGTACAGTAAAAGCACACTTACAATAAGAGAGGCTGCGTAGTAGTGAGCAACAAAACGCAGTGTTTTACTAACCACCTTCCTCTTGTCAGAGTCAAATTCCTGCAACAGACGGAAAAAAAAAAACCTCTCTAAATAATGTTACACAAATCAGACCAGGATACAAGAAGTAACACCTTATGAAACTGTTAATATAACGCACCAAACCTTTTGACAACTTCTCTACGTTAAAAGTTGAACAAACAACAAGCATTTGAAATGTCATAATCATATGATTCAGCCAACTATAGTTAAGGTTGAAGCATGTGTTTTCACCTGGAAGATGTCGTATTTGCTGCCGATGATGAGCAGAGGAACAGGAAAGGGACTGATCAGCTCTCTGTCCTGTTGACAAAGTCACAGTTAACTCAGGATCCATGTATCATCTTGGTTTTCACCCTGTTGGTTTACTTTGGTCGCATTGGCCTTTTCACATTTTGATTTGTGACGTATAAGCGCCTGAGGCATGAGCATTACTCAGCTGGTTCTAATATGCTACTGTTGCCCTGGACTAAACAAAAGATGATGCTGACATAATGGTGAGTGTAATGAGCTGAGGTCTTACAGGATAGTCTTTAGGTAAGACGCGTGCTGCTAAGTGGACGGGCGTCTGGTGTTTGGCTCCGTGTTTAGCTTTCTGTGCTTTTTGTGCCTGGGAAGAGACTTTCTCCAACTGAGCTTGTGCTGCCTGCAGCAGCTTTTCCATGGTTCCCCACAGGGCGTTGGGTTTAGACAGGTCCAGAATAAGGATGACAGAGAGAAATCTGGGAAAAGACATTAAGGATTATTTGCGATGACAGGGTAAATAAAAGAAGGTGTTACTATAGCACTGAGGCTCAGACCAAGAAAACATCCTTCCTCTACCGGCAGGACACTGCTGTCCAAAGCATACTGACTTAAATGCGTTTAATTTGCATTGTAAAGTAGCATGGGATCATAGGAGTTGGGATAATTTAAGTACACAACTAAATGATATAACATAAGTCTAGTTGTTCTTAGACATTTTATTGTAGAAATGTTACCTTTAAAAGAAATAATGTAAAAAGGTCTGAACAGTCACAACATGTCAAACACTGCCCTTAAAACAGTGAGCTGAGAAAGAGACAACATGTGTGTGTAAGTGACCTACCTGATGCTAACAGGTGTGATGGGGATCTGGACCAGCTCTGACAAAGAGATCCCTCCTCCCAGCTCCCAAAGGTGGGCTATGTCTTTGGGCTGAAAGAGGAAACAACCAGACTGTCAGTTCTATCACACCGTCTCATTTAGTGTGGCACGGTATATGGAATAGTACATACATTCTACATTACTGAGCTGAACTGGAGTAATAAAATACCAGTAGGTTTGGGTAAATATCTTATGATCTCACGTTAACACAGCAACTCTCAAAGTGACCCTGGTGCATTGTGCTCAGTCATGAATGTAAGCATTTTGTAGCTCTTTACAAGGGTTACCTTTTCACACAGCTCCTTCTTATCAATCTACATTTTAAATATGTACATTGGTTTGAGAAGGTCACAATTTGTCAGTATCATCAGTTGTTTGTCCTTATATAATTTTTCCAAAATTGTCCAAGACTAAGAAGACTTTCTTACTGTGTTGTGTCCTCGGGCCCGTCTGCCAAAAGTATACTCCAGCGCCAGAGTTGGCTTGGATGGTTCATCCCTGGTGGATACAAAAAAAACAGTATTATTGGTGTTTGGCAACAAAGCAAATGCAAAAAGACTAATTTACCAGCTTTTGGTGCTTTCAACCTAATCTCAATAGTATTTTGTGTCACGTCAACAGCTCTATTCTTTGAAGTGAGATAAAGCTGGAAGCTTTGAGAGCTCAAAGTGCACCTATGATCTTAGACTATAAATGATGCATCCTGTCCCTAAAGGTCAACATTGAACTCCCATGTTCAAAGCATTATTGTTCATAATCGACATGTGCCTCTTCTTTACATACAGAATATGAAGAGGGTTAAGAGCAGGTTTTATTTTATCATGAGGCAATGAGTTGATTACCTCGACCACACACATGCTCACCTGTCGAGGCATCTGAGGAGAATGGACGTTTTACCCTGAAGAAAAGCAAAGGTGAGCTTACTAGCTACAACTTAGCTAATAACAAGACAAGAGTTCCGTCACTACGAAGCCATAACTGTACTGTGTGTGTTCTGGCACGACGGTGAGCATACCCCAGCCTTGCTCCCCATCAGAAGCACGGTCCTCTCGCTGACCGTCTCTCCTCCGTCCTCCTCCCCACCTTCAGCCTCCCGACTGTGGACCTCGGCGGCAGCCTGCTCCCATAGCGAGTCTGAGCTGTCAAAAACAACACAAAAGCAACACGTTTTTCGAAAAGAACAAGTTAATGTCTCTGTGGTAATGTTCAAAATAAGAAAATGTGCATACTAACTGATGCTCACCTTATTTTTGGCATCAAATTTGATATTTTCCAAACTTTGACAACCTAGCTAAACGGCTACAACCGAAGAAAACCGTTTCAAACGTTGCCAGAGTAACGGCGCATTTTGATGACGTAGTAATCGCAACTCCTTATTGAGCATTGTGGGACATGTAGTGCCTTCGTTGAAAAAGTCAAGCTTTGGACTGAAAACATCAGAACAAATTCTTCTGTTCCATAGACTTTTATAACTCCAGTTAAAGAATTGTAACTATAATAGTTCACTTTTATAAACCTAATTTATAATATGTATATGTATATTACAGTCTTAAAAAAATGTATAATAACATGTCATGTTTGTCTGTTAATACCAACCTTACACAATACTGTAGTTGTTCCTCAAGACAAAGTCATTTGTCACAAGACAAACAGGACTCCTCAGTATAGTTGTTAGACTGTAGGTCCCAAGAAAAGAAAACTTGCTATGTAAGCACCTTGTTTCCTGGGTTTCTTCCACTATCAGCCAAACATGTCTTAAAATAGTCTTAAAAATTTAAAGAAACTACAATAAAATCTCATAATTTACTCATTTGTCACTTTATCATTTATACATTTCACACACAAAAAACATAACATGCCCTGCCATGCATTTTCGAGACCTTAAATGGGTATGTGTTGTGGTCTTTGCCCTTAGCGTTGACCACTGTCATGTTAGATCCATCTATCATTTTTAGTGATTTGACCAATAAATTAAACCTGAGAATCTGGGAACACTCCTCTTTAATCAGAACACAATGAAACATTTTCAGTAGCAGTGAAGTAACATGTTCCCCATAATTCAGTTGAATCATAAGCCACAGAAAACTCCTAAATTAAAAGAAAACACAATTACATTTGACAAAATACTGTACATGAAAGTACGGCATCAAGTTTATAGCACAGATGTCTTAGAGCAGAACAGCAGAGATCTTCAGTGAATCAAAACAAGACATTTCTCCGTGCAGCGATAATTTTTAAAATGTTCTTTGTTCAGAAGATCCTGAACAGCTTGACATGTTGTTTTGTGTTAAATCCTTTAAATGCAGACGGATGATACTGGATGATAGTGAGTCTCTTTTTTCTTTTTTTTAATGAAGATGTAATCACTGTCATGTCATGACTTTTTCCTGGGCTGGTCACAATAGGGTACATTTTCTAGTAGAAGGCTCTCTCTGGGTCGAAGCACTGTGAGAGAGAAAGAGTTAAAATAAATGTAGTCAGTACTTAAGATTTGGAAATATCATTCAAATGTGATAAATCAGAGAGAAGATTTATGTTGTATATTCTTTGCATACACATGTTACTTTCTAGCTTAGTACCAGATTTTATTTATTTATTTTTTAGAAAAAGACAGGAGAGGAGAAACATAACAACATACAGAGTTTCTTATCGCCAACATGTTCCATTTGTAACACGCCCTCTCGAAGAATAGCTTCCACATCTGAACCCATTTTCATCATCTGTAAAAACAGAAGGTTAATGAGCGTCGGCAGATTATGAGACAATGGATCCCTAGGCAGTGGGCACAACAATTAAAATGTATGCAACAACAACAAGTATGACCTTTTGCAGGTTAAATAGTGGTTGTGCTTAAAAACGGCACCTAAACTTCAGTACCCGACTGAGTCCTTAATGCAGTGGCCCGGGTTTTAAATCAAATCAACCAATCAATCTGTAGAACAAATAAATGTTTTTTTTATTTTATTTATTTATTTTATTTTTTTAAAATAGTGCAAATGTTTCTTTTGTCAATTAAATTGTCTGATTTTAGTATCCAGCAACATCTTGTGAAAGACACAGTTGTCCATTGTTTTGCTGTTTTTGTTTGTCTTTTTTCGGAAAGTGTAAAAATAAACCTGTAATGCGGAGCCATTCTGCTATGGCCAGCTTTAAATCATTTTGTTTATTTTACTGAATGCTTACTGTAGCCCTCACTGTGCAGCTGAGTTATTTAGGAAGAATATAATTAAAACAATATTGGGTTGGACTGTGTGGATACTTATATAAAAAAGGAACTTAAATTAGGAGAAAAATGTTATTTGAATGCATAAACTGCAAAGTACGGCAACATATAATATAATATACAATCAGTACAAACAAACTATGTCCCTTTCTGTTGCACTTTCACAGTACCTTCTTAATGTTTTCTTCTGACGTCTCATTTTTGTTTTTCTGGAACTCCTCGTTAATCTTTAATCTTGCAGCTTTGTGGAAAGAAAAGCAGTTATGCATTGAATACTGCAGAGCATGCGTCAAGTTATCTACTGTTTGCGAAGGGTTAGTTCGTAAACATTATGGAGGAAAGATGGGAATCACCTGTCAGTGCTCTGTCATCCTCTTTGAACACAGCCATCCTTGTTCTGTGCAGCGCTTTAAACGTGCTTAGGACCTGCATGTATACAAAACCATGGAACAAACACGCAGCTTTTAATAACATCAGGACCTTGACAGTCGCGTGCACAGCTGTGGAAACTAACATATCAGTGTCATTTCCGCGATCTACTTCCTAAAATATGCAAAAGTCTTTGTGGAAATCAAACCAACTAAATAAACGACAAGGAAGCCTTGTTATAATGATGTTATTTCTTATAAACGCATGATCATATCCCGAGCTCACCTTCAAACGAGTGCCCATCTTGATTTCTTTTTACTCACTTCCGGCTCGGAGGAAGTCCCAAGGACCAATCGGTGCAGACTTTACAATGACGCGTTTTTGTAGTTTCACGGCGCCAAAAGCGGCGCTGCAGTCGGCTCTTCTCACCCGCACCAACATGGCTGATGAGATGGCAAAAGCGCGAACTGCCAAGCCGGGCGGAGACACAATATTTGGAAAAATCATACGCAAAGAGATTCCTGCCAAACTGCTCTATGAAGATGACCTGGTATGCATTAAAAACTTTACATTATAAACACACTTTGGGAGCAGTAAGTCACGCTGCGGCTTGCAGGTGACGTGAAGCTAACGTTAGCTCCGCGCTAGCTTCGCAGAAACGGCTAACGTTACTTTACTGTAATGTTGAGAACATTTAGAGAATGAAACCAGAACCGTGTGTGACTCAGCACACTTTACTCAGACTACAGAAAGTGTTTCTTTAAAACAGCAGAACGGCTTCTATCCACGGTTTAGTTTGGGTTCTGCATGTTATCCAAGTCATTACTAATGTTGCATGTTTGCCACTTGACGTCTGCAGACAAGTGGACTTTTCATACCGAGGTATGAAAAGTCCACTTGTCTGCAGATCCTTTTAATAGTTCGCCACTGCAGGCTGTGAGCGTGCATGTGTTATTGTTGCGGTGCTTTGGGTAATGAAATGAGCATTTGTTCATTTTGACACGAAGATGTTTGTGTCAGCTGCCGCATTACAGATGAGTCGCAGCCAAAAACACCAGAACTGCCCGTCAAACAGGCTTCACTGCTTTGTGTTGTGTTTATGCATTAGTCCTGTTTCACTTTACCCCGACAGGTTCATTTCTGAACTTCTTAGTACTCCCCATGTAATAAACTATGGCTGATTCCCTTCATTTCGAAATGGGTAAAATGTGCATTATAAAATGTGGCATGTGCACAAATACTGAATGTGTACGATGTCGGTAATGGCCAATAGCAGCTTTAGCAGATATGTGATTACCAAGAATTCACAAGCTTATTTCAGCTGGAACGGACAATAATCCAATTTCTGATTTCTTTGCAATAATACCACGTGTTTTGAGGTTTACCCGGCATGCTGTAACAGCAGAGTATCTTTACATATGTACATTAAATGAGGTGGACCAAATTAGCAACATCTTTGCTAAAGTGGAAGTCACAATACAAATTGAGGTAGCTTTTTATTGCATTATCATATAGATGTTTCTAATTTTGCACAGGCTAAGTTCTTCTTCTTAATTAGTTTTGTTTGTGTTTCAGTGTGTGGCCTTCCCTGATATTTCACCTCAAGCTCCCACTCACATCCTTGTCGTTCCAAAAAAGCCAATTGTTCAACTGTCCCAAGCGGAAGATAGTGATGCTGCAGTAAGTATGATTGTATAATAGACTGCAACACAAAGGGTTCCTACAGGTGCTGGAAATCCTTAAACACTTGAATTTTAATTTGCTATTATCAAGGTTTTTTTAAGGTTCTTGGATTTTAAATAATGTGCTTGAAACTGCTTGAACTTTAGGCTGTATAGGATGCCAACTGTCTACTTACGATCTGGTGATGCATATTAAAACATGAGACTTTGTTGTGTTTTCCTTTTTTAATTTGTCACCTTTCTGTAGAATACTGTCATAGAAAAATAATTGTGGTTGTAACATCTAATTTAATGTGACGAAGAAGTGCAATAATCAGTATACAGTATATGTTCTGTGTATAAACGTGTAACTTACTACACAGTATGGGGCTGGAAAAGCTTGAAAATACACCTTGAAATGCTTGAATTTGACTTTGTAAAAGGTGTAGGAACCGTGAACCTGTCCAACAACAGTGTCCACTAGATGGAACCCTTCACACGACCAGATGCTTGTCTTTACAGTTACTGTGAACACTGTATTGTAATCCAGGGGTTGTCTGCTTATGCTCTCACACACACACACGTGTGTATTTTTACTTTAGTGTCATTCATTGATTCTCTCTCTGTGTCCTAGTTGTTGGGCCACTTGATGATAGTTGCAAAGAAGTGTGCTCAAGAGGCGGGCCTGTCTAAAGGCTACAGGATTGTCGTCAATGATGGGCCGGAGGGAGGCCAGTCGGTCTACCACATCCACATCCACGTCCTGGGTGGACGCGTGTTGGCGTGGCCCCCCGGCTAACCTCCGTCGCCCCACACAGACCGTCCTGCCATCAGTGTTCCCGTCTGTTGTCAAACAACCAGTACTGTTCACTTTCGACTAAGCCATGGGAAGTAAGAGTGATACAAAACCTGGAAATTCATCAATGATAATAAAAAGCACTTGACAACAACAGAGAGTCCTGTCTTTTATCTAAAATTCCTCAAACCAGATATGAAACTTAAACGTGTTGCTTATTTTTTTTGTACTTTTAGTACGGATTTCAAGCACCGCTGCTCTTTCCCTCGGTGCCTTTTGCAAGCATATAAGTGAAAACGGGATTAGCCAGTTCAAGATGAGAATCGTGGGTCTGTGTTCACTGTTGTTGGCAGGACCTGCCAGAACTGCTGCTGCAGGTCTCGCATAATAAGTTTCCCATTAGTAAGATGCACTTTGTCATCCATCACCCTGCGCTAGCCAAGGTGTCATGTTGGTACTCGCCTTGGTTAAATAGAGTCCGATCCTTTGTACTGAGCACAGCATTGAGCTGACGCTGTAGTTTGAATATTGGTGCTTATATTTGTAATACCACATTAATGGTCTGTGCAGTCTATAGTTGGCATTTTCTCTATTTAAGATTTAAACACTTTATCATGCAAAGTTCAGGCGTCACAAAGGGATTAATGGTCTGCGGTTATTCAGTAAGAATTATGGAAATTCAATCTGAATAATTTGCCTTTTGTTAAAAATCCCTGCTGAGACTTGTTATGCAATCCAGTTTTAGAATAAATAAATGTAGGTTCCTGGTCAGTGGTGGTGACATTGGCCCCGTGTATAGAGACAAAGTTTAACTTTCAAAAGCAGAATCGCATAGAAATTCTAATCTGAAGTCTGTTAACTTTTATACCCAGTCAAAGGAAAATAGAGAAACAAGTGAATGGCTCTGTTTTATTAACAGTAAGAAACAATGCAGATAGTGGAACAAATATAAAATACATGAAACATCCACAAAATATTAAACAGAATAAATAAAATGGTGTTTTTTTCTTTACAAAAATGACAAAGAACACTAATCAGATGACATGTGTAGCATTTAAAAATAAACATGTACCTAGCATTCACAGTCCCCTAATGTCATTCATTTTTGATTAAATGGGGGGGGGACATGATTAGAGGCTTTGTACAGACAGAATAGCTCCAGAGGCAAGGCAGTCACTTCTGATATCAAAGTGATATCATTCTGTCAAACCATTTGACATTTCATGCAGCCTTTCACTACTTCTTCACTACTTCTGTATGAAAAACGCCACAATCTGATGTGCAAAATAAGAGAAATCTTTTAGATAACTACGTCTTTTTCTTTTCTTTTAATCAATGCCCTTCTATAGTCAAAATGGGCACTTTGAGGCATTGAAAAAACTTTGTACAGTACAGTAGAGGGAAGGAAATCAACATGTATTCTGGTACCTAAATTCACTATTGCAAGAGTATCTAAGTACTAATACACTGCCTTTAAGTCATCTCACTCTAGAACACAGACTATACGCTGAAGAGAGATTCAGAAAATGGTTAGTCCCCATAAAGTAAATAGAAAAGCAGCAAAGTCAATGAGAAAGAGGTTAACCATACTGTCTCTGCAATACTACAGTATCAGTACCCTGGAACCCCCCTTGGTGGAAATAGAAGAATGCACCTATATACATTGATATGAAGCCAAATTACAAGCAAGATTCATAAACATGGGGAGGTTATTTTCAAAGATGTGTTTATTTCTACTCACTGACGTTCCTCAAAGACACATTTTGAACCACAAAAGGCCTCCTTGTAAGTTGCCCGTGTTCTTTTAGACAAGACATTAATTAAAAACCAATTTCAGCAGCTTTTCAATATTCAGGTTTTGTGATAGACAAAGAAAAAGATATTTTTTTTTGTGAGGCAATTCAAAGCATTAACAATGAAAAGGTCTCAAATATATACAACAACAGTATCTAAATATTATAAAATATTTAGTTTGAACAATTATTTTGCTCATCATTGCTCGTTTAAAAACGTGTCACATCTTCCCGTGACTGGAAAAAGTAGAAAACAAGCCAATTGGAAATCATAGGACACTTGATTGGATGTATTGTAGCAGAAAGCTAAGGGCGGCGATTCTCACAGGCCATGTCGCATGGGCCAAAAAAGATATGGCAGCAATGATTAAAGTAGTGTTCTATTTTCAATAAATAAGCTATTTGAATGAAAAATGGTCTTGACATTCAGAGAAAGGGGTGAACTGCAGAGGAATTGAGACATATGAGATGAACTGCCATATTTTAAATACAGATTCTCAGGCTTTTGCACAACAGATGAATTTCAAGATGGCTCAACTGTTTGAAAATGACAATATCAACAAACTTGTTAACTTTGGTAAGTGATTATTTTGTCTCAAAATGATCATTGGTTTCCCAAAGGCTCTTACTATTATTGTGTAAAACTACCATTCAGTATTAGTAAGATCAACACAGACACCTACTTGCAGGAAGAAAGCTCTCAGCTGTCCTGTACATGCTACTGGAGTGACAAACTGTTTTCCCAACTACTGGGGAGAGAAAGAACGGAGGGAGGGAAAGAGTTAAACATAATGGGAGAAGGAGAAATAGGTGGGCACAGAGATTGGGGGGCGGGACGGGGGGGACGGGACACTACGAGTCAGTTTTAGAGACGCATCAATGGACGGTTAGAGTTATGAAATATCTAAAACATCTGCAATTCTGCTTGATTTGTGAACAGTTTCAGGTATAAACCGTGTCTGCATGACTGTTGTTTGTCAGGGTGGCTCCTTAAGGCTGCTGAAATATGCTTTGTACTGAACAAGAGCTACTAAATCGCTGCAGTGTGCTGTGTTTCATCATGGTGTGAATAGAACATATTTTGCAAAGTTTTATTTTATTTTTTACAATGCATTCTGCTTGTCTGAAAGTTCTGTATTAAAGTCTTAAAAGTTGTTCTGTATATTATTGGAGGGGACGGGCTGCTACTATTGAGGATGTGTTTTAAGGCATGTCCTTTAGTGTAGGTAGGGTCCAGACACATGGAGAAGGCAAGAGGAGGAGAGTGTGGAGACTGTACAACCACAGAGATCTGTCCACTGAGAGCAGCCAGGCAGCCTTCAGTCCACCAGGAAGTCAGGTTGGCCAGTAATATCACTGCATCCAAATCATTCATGGGTGAATTTCCGTTCCGAGGGCATATCCATGATGCATCAGTTGGCGTTTAGGTCAGTTGAAGCACTTCATTTCCGGGCTGGTCTGATAAAACTTTAGCTAAATTGTGTTTGTATTATACCCATAATCCTAGACTGCTGTAGTCAGCTGAATGGCGACTGTCACCAGCCATCTGCACTCCAGTCCAGACGCTTTTATTCACATAACATTGATTTCAGGGAATCTTTCTGTTTACTTCTGTGCGATGGCCTCCTCTCCGCTCGGGCGCATGCGGTTGAAGGTCCGTCCTCCGACTCCTGTTAACCCGAGACTCGCGCCGGGGTCTCGTGCAGTCTCCTCTGTGCTGGCAGAGGAAGCTTGAACCTTGGCGGAGGCTGCTGATCCTCCAGGCCCAGGAAGGATCTCTGGCAGGGATTCTTTGGCTGGGGGTGCAGACCCAGGGCTGGTGACAGAGGGGGGAGTTGTTTTGGCGGTTTGGGGCTTGCTAGGGGTGGTGGGGCTGGTCAGGGAGAGGCTGGCCAGGGCATCCAGAGTCCCGTCTGGGTCTACCATCACATTGATCACTGGGACACAAACAGGGAGACAATCAATGTGTGGTCGGCTTTGTCTACAAATCAATGTCAATCCAAAGTTTATTTTAGCTGTGACTATACACCTTGGATTTACTTCTTGCTTTGTATTAAACGCCCTGTTTCTTAGTTGGTTTGTTAAATGTTTTTGAGCGTTAACGGCAAAATAAGTAAGATTTTCCTAAAAAAAAAGACAATGTATAAATAGAAAAAAATATATCGTTGAGCCTGGGGGGGGGGGGGGGGCAACTTTAAATGTTGTGTTTACGAACCGCAACCTACGCATCTTACTCATTGTGCCTTTAAAGATTATTTTTGGGGCCTTTTATGCCTTTAGTGGAGAGAAACAGGAAATGTGGGGATAAGAGTAGAGCAGGGGTTCTCAAACCTTTTCAGAAAATTAAGGTTTTTTTCACACCCAACCTTTTTTCATAAAAATTTATTTTATTTTATTTTTTTACTTAAAGCTTTTTGCATGAAAATTAATAATTTTTTTTTACTTAAAGCTATTTCCATGAAAATTAAGTATTTTGACATTCAAGCTTTTTTCAGGAAAATTAAGGTTTTTTTCACATCCAAACTTTTTTCATGAATTTTTTTTTGTATTTTTTCAATTCAAGCTTTTTTCAGAAAATTAAGTATTTTTTTGACATTAAAGCTTTTTTCAAGAAAATTTATTTATTTTTCACATTCAAGCTTTTTTCAAGAAAATTAAGTTGTTTTTTTTTGACATTCAAGTTTTTTTCATGTAAATTAAGTTCCGTCCCTTTTAACTCTCGATAAGTAATACTGTAAGATGTTTTTTTACTTTGATTGTTGCTTATGAATATTCAACATTATAGAGAGATACTTCAGATTTGAAGCCAAGTGTTCAGAGCTTTAGTTTTGGTCTCTACTTTGACTGCTTTCCCTCTTTAATATTCATGCCCTCCTCTATCATGGAATGCAAATAAACAAATTAAATGATGCCCCATTGAATACCCATAACTGTCTACAAAAGCTTGTTCAAGTGTGTTTCTAGTTTAGGTAAGTTCACGTTTGTTATGAGTACTAGTGTGATTATACAGGGTCTTTACCTTGAAGCTGCTTTTCAACTCTCTTCAGTTCGAGCAGAATTGAGGAGAACTCCTGCAGAGGGGAAGAAAAAACAGCCAAACTATTAGCTCCCAATAAAACTGCGCTTTTCTTGGCAGCAAACATTACTCAGAGAGAGCGGATGCTGTACCTTGTTAGTGGTTTTCAGGAGTGGTATGTCACTCTCCGATCGCAGTTTATTCTCAATTTCATCCCAGTTCCTGTCCTTATCTTTAAACAAGATCCTGAAGAGAAAATCACAACATTGTTTATTCACAGTGGCTAGACAAAGCCACACAATGGCACACTGAGGTATCAATGCACTGTTACATACTTCCAGACAGTTATAATATCACAAAGTATAATTGCCTGATTTTTCCTGCTGTTTTGTCGATGGAGTGTCTGATCTTGGTGGACAGCTGGGAAACTGAATTGAGCAGCAGGCTGTCCAACACTGCCTGGATACACAGAGGAAAAGAAAAGAAGCTTGACAACCTGAAGGTGGTTGCAGAACAGAAGAGTTCTTGTGAAAGCTTCCATGTTGGTATATTTTTAATGTCATGCCCTCTAAGCTGCTTCTCACCTCCTCTCGGTTCCAGGTGCGTCTCCTCAGAGCTCGGGGCTCCAGACTATCAGGGGCACGGGGGCGGAGCTCCACCGGTTTACCGTTGATCTCTGGTGCCTTATTGGTTGAAATCACAGGCGGGATCTTCCTGAAGTTGAGGCTCTCATCGAACACCCGATCCACCAACTGGGCAAAGGCAGGGAGAGATGTAGAAATTAACAAACATTTAAACTTGAAGAAATGTCTCACAGTGTTATTCCAGCTTTGTTTAATAGAGTTAAATTAAGATTTGTGAAAAATGAAGGAATTAGGAACTCTGTCAGAGAGCGCTGAGCAGCTCTAAAGCTTTAACAGCCAGAAAAGTCCGATCTAATCCTATTGTGTTAAAATATGTAAATCCTACAAAGGCAAAAATAATAAAGCCATGAAAGCGGCGCAGATGGGAGAGTAATAAATGAATACCTCTCACAGCAGACAAATGCTAGACAGCAACAGAGAGGCCATTTTTATCCAAGCAACACAGGAGGAATGGCAAAGGCGCAATGGAAGCACTTGCACTACGGTAATGACAGAAGAAGAAAAACGGGAAACACCTTTCTCATGCTCTCCTGTATGTCCGGCTGCGTGGGACGTGCAGGGCCTACCTCTTCCCGAGTGTCGATGGCTGATCCCGGGGTCGTGGCTGCGGTGCTGACGGTGGTGCTGGGCGCCGTGCCAGATGAGCTGACAGAGTCGATCTCGCCAGCCACATCGTGGATCTCACGGGCCAAGATGGCCAAGTCCTTAGCCAGGTCCTGGCTGATCCTGCGCACACAGGGGAATAACCTGTTAACCATCAGACAGATGAAGGAGTTCTTTAGACATCTATGTGAAGACATGCAGCATGCATACACAACAACCTGTAATCACATACACATCAGGATAAAAGTTAAGCCATTAAAGGAATACTTCACCCACAAAATGATCATTTGTATATCAGTTACTCACACCGTGTTATCACATGTCTCCACTGTCAGCGAAGAATCCAAAAACAGAGAAGATTCTTGATGAATTGAAGTAAATGGGGGCGTGTTTACCAACAGCAAAACTCTATCAAAACATCTGTGAACTCTCACACAACCTGTGCAGTGTAATCCAAGTCTCATGTAACTAGTCGTTTGCTCACTACTTCCCAAAAACATGCATTTTTTCTAAAACCATACTATTTAAAACACGTTTGCCTAAACAGCAGTCACAGGGACGAGTAAGTAGCCAAGCAAGTGTGAGACTGTTTATGCAGAAGTGTTTTAAATAGTATGGTTTTAGCAAAAATGCATGTGTTTGGAAAGTAGTGAGCAAACAACTGAATAAATTCGACTTGGATTATGCTGCATGAGTTGTGTAAGTGTTTGTAAACGGATGTTTTGATGTAGCTTTGCTGTTGTTTAACGCAACCCCATTTACTTCAATTCATCAAGAATTTTCTCACTTTTTGGATCCTTTGTTTGCCGTGGAGGTATGACAGAAAAACTAAAGAATTCAAGTTTACAGGTGGTGAGCAGTTTATATACAAATGGTCATTTGTGGAGTATTCCTGTAAGTGCAGCTCTTATTAAACATTGCATTAAAATATCATATTAAAACGTTACATAGATTCATGAAAGATTAAATGATTTTATCAGTTAAAAGATCAATACCTGGCTATCTCCTCGCTGTGTGCTGTCCAGTCCTTGATGTACTCCTCTTGCTCTTTCATGCGGTGTTTGATCGCCCCTCCGCCCGGACCCGTCACCACGCTGGAGCCTGGGCTTGCGGTGGTGCCGAGTCTTGAGCTGCGGTGTGGCGCAAGGTGATGAGGCCGCATGTGGGAGCGTCCTCCGTGCTTCGGAGAAATCCGGTTGGAGCCAAACTCTTCCTCTGAGGTGGAGCCGTACTCCGGCGGCAGACGTCTCCACCTGCTGCTACTGGACACTGTGAAGGTAATGGAAGGGAAATACGTTTTGTCAGCATTTAGTCTACTTTATTCCATTACAACATGTGTTATTCATGAAGTTAATAAATGAGTTTGTGAACATGAGGCAGCCCGCAGCTGATCCTGCTCCATCGGACAAAAGTCAAATATTGTGCAAGTATTACATTATGGAGGACTAGGGATCTTTTTGATTATAAACTTTACAAAAAGGTAAAAAGATGGATTTTCGGTTCCAATAACATTTTACTCTCATATTGTAATGTACTGTACATCCTTCTTGAACTGAAATGAAACATGGGGGGGGCTGTGAATCATGAACATAGATGAAGCAAAGCATTTGATTTATTTTGTATCTTAGTTTGTTAAGTTGTTGTTATTGGACAGCTACCGGAGTGCTGTTTTTGCGATGATAAGATCACACTGAGAACAGAAAAAGCAGCAAAAATAAACTCTACTTGAGTTTATCTAAAAGCTCTCCACCCCAGGCAGCAACACAAGCAGTCAACAAAGTACAAAAAAAACCTTGTTAGAGCCAGAGACATGTTAAGCTGCTTTAAAATAGTCACACAACAGCTCCATGATGTCACTGCACCATGATGAGACCACGCCATGCTCCGTCAGTCTCTCAAGGGTAAAATGGGACAAAGTGGATGTGTCATGAATGCAAATCTCCACAAGGTGGAGCACTATTCCAAAAACCATCTGCTAATGGGTTTTGAGGTTTGAGCTCCAATGTTGGAAAACGTTTTCAAGTGTGATTAGAGCATTTGAGTCTTCATCACAGCATCACTTGATGAATGTCAGGGGGGGAGACACAGAGTTAACATGGCAACATATGCTAGAGCTGGGTCATCGCACTTCAACTTTACTCACTGAAACGTCTTTATGTGTGGTGTACTAAACCTACAAACTGCACTTCTAATTGGCATCTGGCAAAGTATTCCAGACTCATATAGAATTGCATTCACAAAATGTAATCTGTAAAATGTGAAACGATCCTAGTGTATATGTTCCTAACAAAGGAGTTTAAAGTAATTGACAGAATTGAGCGGCATCTATTGCTGTGACCCAGGTCTGACACACACACACACACACACACAAACAAACACACACTGTCTAATCAAGACTCTACAGTTGTGGTACAGTACCCATCAGCTCTTCCTCTGCATCTCCGCCCTCAGGTTCGAGCTGAGAGCTCTCTGGACGATGACAACCAACGCACAAGTTTGTCACAACACAGTGGAAATGTTCACAGACAAATGTTTACACACACTGACACATAATGAGGGACGCAATGGTGACTTTGTGGACTTGATCCTTACACCACGTCATTTTTGTTTGTTTGTTGCAAAGAACCATGCTTTTAGAAATAACTAAATAACAACAGAAATAATATAATAAGAAACCTTGATGGACTATTTTAATTTCCATCGTCTCCTTTTATAAGCAACAGTGGTGGACAGTAACTAATTACATTTACTCAAGTGCTGTACAATTTTGAGGTACTTCACTTATTTACTTTAATTCAAAAGGCAACTATTGTACCTTTTTACTCCACTATATTTACCTGATCAGGTATTATTATAGGTTAAAACAAAACTGTATTGATCCCTTGGTGAAATTCACAAGCTAGCAGTATGTATAGTAAAAGAATACGCTCCTTCTTTATCAGGTGCAACATTAAAGTGATGAACATATTAATGCATTAATAATAATAATAATTCAATAATATAACATATAACATGAAATGTCCCTTGTGCAGAATGAGTACTTGTACTTTAAATACATGTTGATGCTAACACTTTTACTTCAGCAAAGTTTTGAATGCAGGACATTTAATTGTAACAGATTATTTCTACACTGTAGTATTGATACTTTTACTTAAGTTAAATATCTGAGTACTTCGTACACCAGTGATGAGACAATCAGAATAAACCAGAAATGAGGTGTCCAGTTGATGCTCACCTGTGGGCGAGCAGTATCCAGACGTCTTAGTCTTGGTCTCGTTCAGTTTGGACACGCTGTTGGCCCTCATCCTGGGTGTCAGCCTGCTCTCTGTTGGCGTTGACGAGCGCAGGCCCAGACGCAGAGCGGTCTCAGCTGACAGACGGGGTGAAGAGGTGGAGCTCCGTGTCATTGTGCACTCTGAGTCACTGCGGGCTGAGAAGGAGCCCACACGGGTCCGACGCGGCTGAGCCAGCAGGTCGAGTCGTGACAACCCCTTTCGCCCAGATGGGGGCTTAGATGTGGAGCTGGTGGTGGACACCTCAGACGCCACAGACACCCTGTCTGCATCAGCTAGATCTGTGTCGGAGGTATCCCCCAGACGGGCGCGGCGGAGAAGGGAGGCTCTTGTGGGCCGCGGCTGAGGCAGTGCCGCCTGCTTGCTCAGCGAGGAGGATGTAGCTGACTGGAGAGTGCTCTTGCTTTTGGAGAGGCCACTGGTGGAGGTTTTAGCAGACCTACTATCGAGTTTGGAATGCAGAACATCGTCTGAGCCGCGTCCGTGCGCTGAGCGCCCCAAAGGTCCAGAGTAGGTCTCCTGGTCTGAGGAGAGGATGTCAGAGATGGGGAAGGAAGACGTCTGGTCGTCGTCAGTGAGATCCAGAGAGGGCTGGCGTGCTCTAGAGGAGGCAGAGGACGGCTGAACAGAGCGCCGTGCATCACTCCGGCTTGTCGATTCCGTAGTTCTTGTTTTAGTCTTCCTCTCTAAGCGGTCACGGGCACTTGCGTTGGTGACGCTGGTCTTGGAAGTGGTACTCATGTTGCTCTTCTCCCGGTGCATGCTGCTGAAGGAACGGCGTTTATGTTCGCCACCAGCTGATGCTTTCCTCTCTGCCTCTCCAGCCACATGACTAGCTGTGCTGGCCGTGTCAACATCTGACTCAGGAGAGATGGAGTCAGTCCGAGAGGGGACGCCACTTTTACTACTTTTGTGTTCCAGTTTGTTTTCATCTCTGAGTTTGGCCTCCAGGAATGCCATGACAGCTTCAGTGTCCTTCAGGAGCATAGCAGTATCCATGCTGCCCACAGAGTCACTGCGTTCGCGCCCACTGCCGCCTCTGTTGATGCGTGGGATGAGCTCTGCTGGGACATTCGCGCTGGGTTTCTCAATTGTGAAGCTGCCTTGGCGCACTAGAGGCTTCCCGGACTTCTCCCCTCCTTCCCCTGATCCTCCGCCTTTCCTCTCCTCTGACCTCTTCCTCCGCTCAGTGCTGCCAGAGGACCGGAGAGGAGCCTTGGATGGTGAGGAAGTGGAGCTTTGTTTCCGTTTACTGGTCATCTCACCGTCCCTCATGGGAGTCGGGGATTCCCCGTCTCCCTTGTTTTCTTTTTCCTGGGGTTCAGTGTCCTGTTTCTCGCCAATCTCGGACCTCAGTCCAAGAGCTTTGGTGCTGGATTTAGCCCGAAGGTCATCCACAGGGAGTTGGGGGAGGGTCCTGCGCTTACGGTCGGTCAGACTGGAGGAGGATTCACCTCTGCTGAGGGACGCACCGGACTCAAAGGCATCCGTTCCTAAAAAAAAAAAGGACAAACTCACTTAACAGAGTGAACAGTTTTACTTCACATGAATTAAAAGCACATTCAAGCGATTCCCAGTGCTGCTTTATACTGCACATGCTTTTAAGGGAAAATGTTTTGTATTTAAAAACTCCAACTCCAGAATTTACTCCAGCTCAGCATTTCATTTAGGCCTATTCATTCTCTGAGTCAAGTGACTATGTACCTCTCTCTTTGTGGAGGAAGGCGGCTGTTTCTGCTCCTGAGCCCTCTGGGTCTGTCCTGGTGTGATTGGCAGCTAGACTGGCCCACTCGGAGACCCAGCTCGAGTCGCCAGCAAGAGCCTGAGGGGACACGAGAGGGGGGTGGGGTGACAAGAGAGTAGGACACGGGAGTGAGAAGAAAAAAAAAAGAGCAGTTCAGTCAATTAGTGGTTGCACAAAATCTACAGACCAGATCATGAGTAAGATTAGCATTGTGTGTTCATCTTAAATCTAATACATGATGATGGAAATGATTTAGTTTGTGGGAATGAAGGGTGGGGTAAAAAGACAAATTCCAACTCTATCATATATCTATTTAAATGGCCTCGAAGACTTAGATAGAAAGATAGAACATGCTCATACACACTGTCCCCTCCCTCCTATGAAATTGCCTTGAGGGCGGAGCACGTCTCTCTACATCTTAGTATGATCTAGGTCAGTCTCTGGGAGGACGAGCCTACTCCCATGAACAGGCTGGGGGAGTAGAGGGGTTAAGCCATGGGAGTGACTCACATTATGAAACTCAGCCATGATTATTAGTTTCAGCCATGTCTCCATTATACTACCCTGGCCTGAGAGGTAGGGATGGGAATTGATAAGATTTTCTCAATACCAATTCCATTATCGATTCCTACATTTTTGGGTGAAACGTTTGAGTACGTACAGGTTTATTAGCGCCATGCATTTGAGCGTTTCTCTCTCTGCCATGGCTCCAGTCCGAAACAAACTAAAACATGATAGAGCGTGTGTATGTCGTTATGTCATTGAGCATATCGCTACTGTCGGAAAGCATCAATAAGAGGAATCGATTGTCACGGAGGCATGCGATTCCAAGGAATCGGACCACTAGGACCCGGTACTGAGAGGCATAATGAAACATTGGGAGTCAGAGGTCGTTTTTTTACAAGGGGATTTACCTAATCTAAACAAAATGAAGGAAAAAAGAGTCACCGTTGGCATCATCAATATTGTGGTAATGGATACTTGTGTGTAGGTGAAAATATGAGTAGAGGTAGAGAGAGGCAGATAGAAAAAGAGAGAGCCAACAAGTTTTCTACCTCTTTCCCTGCCTCTCCTGTCTCCTTTCCTTTTCCTTCTCCCTTCAGGTCTGACAGAATAGAGGAGTCCTCCTGGTTCTGCTGCACACCAAACACCTACAAATATATATAAAAAAAGTTTTAAAAAGACAGGAGGGAACCAGAGCTGACAATGTGGCAACAGATGAACATTTCAAGTATGATGAATGCAAATCTTATGGCATTATGTATCGTCATACTTTCCAATTAGTCTTTATTCTGTATGCCTACTAAGCATATAAGTACTGTAGCACACTTTGAAATGAATCTAAATACCCTCACGACACATACACACTATGGTAATATTGTTCTACAGTCCTCCTGATGGACAAGTGACCCGAAAGGAGAGAATAAGATGCTGTTGAATTAAAGCACCGATCTGCACTCGATAGTCGAGTACCATGGCAACGAACAGAAATCACACACACAATCTACAACAGGGAGAGAGAACGAGAGCGGACGGACTGTGAGCAGTGTGCCAATTAGTGTGTCAGTTAATTACAGGAATTAGCATAACAACACTTCCAGTTATGAATGTAATGTACTCAGGCTAACACCGACTAGAAACTGATTATACCAATTATAACAACTCCTCCTCATAAGATAACACCTGTATACAACACTTAAAGGGACATGTGCCTCTTTAAGATGTAATTTAGTAAAGTTTAAACCTTTATTGGCAACAACTTAACTTTCTAAAAATAAGTCCCTGGTATGTTGCAATTGAAAGGTCCAGTGAACCTCTGACTGGTTTAGCACTCGTTGCTTTTGTCACCTGTTTAAAGGAAGTTTTTCATTCCTACTCTACTTTACTAGCTTTTCCACTATTTTTAGTGTCTCACCCTGAAACTTACGTGAAACCATTTCTCTCTAATTGTTGCTTTGTCCCTTTCAGATAAGTTTCTGTGACCATGAAAGGCTGCGGTGCCGCAGTACAGGGGGCGGCAGCTCCCCGGAGCATCGTTTAATGAAACGGGGCAGTGCTTGATGGAGCAAGCCTCCACAGGCTATTACAGAAGCATTAGTTTACCAATGGGACAGAGAGGATGGAGTGGTGGTCAAGCGAGACAACTGAGAGCCGATAGCACGGTTTTAGTGGCAACAACAGACCACTCTCAAAGGACTTGCTAACCGTAAATGTGCCAACGCGGCAGGTAATCAAGAGACGATTAACCTTGCTCTGGTCTGTTTGTGCTTGGTCAAATTCTTCTCTATAGAGCAACTGCAGAGTAAGTTTAAATGATGCTCTTGTCATTCTACTTGCTACATTTATGGTCACAAATAAGCAGGCACAAAGGAAGATATCTGGGGTGATTAGAGTGATCTGAACTTAAAGACCAAACAGTAAAAGAAATAGTTCTCCAATAACCTCTTAACTTAACTTGCAAACTCAATGTAATAGTATTTTTTTTAACTCTCCAAAGCCCTTCTCTGAGCATGAGAGTCAAAAGGAGTTGCATTATGTTGCTGTATTTTTGTAGAACAACATGAATAGAACAAGACAATCTCCCTCGGTTTTATGGTAAACTATAGTGGATTTTAAGATGATTGTATTTAATAACCACAAGTGAAGTGTAATGTCGCATAAATAGCAAAATCAGATAAAATATTACCCATCTCCATGCAGTTTACAGTCTACTCAATTGTAATAAATTATCTACCAACATAAAGTGATGCAAAAAAGAAAAATCACAATGTGTGATTACATGTGACATTACTAAACATCCACTGTGAATGAACTTCAAAAGGGAATAGTATTGTGTTGCAGTATTATGCAGAGCAGGCAGGGTCAGCAAATTGCTCTTTTTTTAAATCACAAATTGGTGTTGTTAATGGCATAAATTCATAATAAAGTGTTTCCTTTGTAGCACATGAAACAGATAATCTCTGTTTTCTCTGTCGTCTATGATCTTCACACAAAACAAAATTCACAATCTTTCAATAATTTCAATAAGATTCCTAATGCATCTCCTCGTGCTGCAATTAAGATGTTGCAGTCAAGGCAAAATATAGTGATGGTTGAGCTAGAGACAGAAAATGATCCGACATGAAGCAGGTCTCTGAACATCCCTGAACATTCGCACCTTGTCTATCATGCGCCTGGCCTCCTCTTCCTCTGCATTCCTGTTCTCCAGTTCGATAGTGTAGGTCCCCTTATCACTGTGGTCGTCCTCTGCCTCCCCTCCAGCAGTTCCCGCCCCTCTCCCAACGACCGAGGCGTCCTCGCTGGGGCTTGTGGGGCTGCCTGTCGCCAGCCCGGTACTGACTGAGCAGCGACCGATACTCTGGTCCTCTGACCTCTGCTTGAGAAGGACGCGGGCGGCCGTAGGGGCACCTGCAGTCACTGTAGCTGGTATCGGAGCTGGGATCTTACCTACAGGTAACAAAGCGTAGAGAAGAAATAAAGCTATTACAAAGAATGGACGTACAGGGACAAGTCGCTGTAGTGACTGATTTTTGTCTATCTAAATGTCAAAACTGTTATTATGTGTGACAACAACAATTGCGCCTGAATGACAACACGATTCAAGGATTTACTGCAACTTCTGCCGATTAACGCTGAACTTTTGTTTAGTTTCACTTTTCCTGCAAAGAGAAGTACTTTCAAATGAAACATGATGGAGCCGTTAAAGTGTCTTTGACTTAATCTTTTTCTCCCTCTCTTTAAAATGTTATGATTTAACTGAACATTTTCTTTAGCAATCACACAAAACTGTTTATAGAAAGAGGCACAATATATATTAGACATGATGAGACAGTTTCATTACCTGAGTCTGAGGCTGTGGTAGCAGAGGTGGAAATGCTGAACACCTTGGGGTGAGAGGGAGGCTGGGGAAACAGTCCCTCCCCGCCAGCTCCTATCCCCTGCAGGGGTGCAGTCTGGGAAAATGAATATGAACGGCGCTTGCGAGGGTTTTCCTCGTCGTATAACTCGATCATGAAGGAAGTGCGGCTGCCACCTGTTCTGGACCCGCTCGCGGTGATGTTCCCCCCTCCTGCTCCCAAGTGGCTGTGCGCTGCTTTTAGGCGTTCCTCGAGGGCGTAGCGGCGGTTGGCAAAACGTAGGCCCAGTCCGTTCTCTGAGTCACTCTGGGTGCCATCATCATGTTTGCTGCCTATCAGGACGCAAAAACAGACACAAAGTTAATATTATTCCTGTTGTTCAACAAAAACAAATGCTTGGTGGGGAAAATATACTAGTTTTCTATGGCAGTATTCCATCACGACACTCTATAACTCAGTCTAATATTTACAATGCACAATTAAATATATCTGTTTGTTTACCTGGGATAGGTTTCAAACCATTTATGTATCTACAACCGCCGACTTATACTGTAACCTATAATGACAACCGGTACTTTCTTAAATCCACATCATAACGCGGGTACACAACAGTGACATAGCAACATACAACAGCTGTTGTGCATCCACCAAGATACATTACAGCAGTATTGTGCAGTAACGTGCAGTACAACAACGTGGCTGTTCAGATGTCCACTAAAATTAAGCAACCAAGAAGAAGAAGGAAAAAAAAGTCCCACAGCACAGAGCCACATCTTCCTGAAAGCACATCCAGTGTGGATAACACAACAAGAAATAAATGTTTGCAAACCATTCCAGCCTTAATGAACTACGAACTTTCAGCTGTGGCCTGCATCTAACCATTCAACCATCAAAACAGACCCTAAGTTCACAGTGCCTGGTTTACCTACCACATTACTGCTATTTCTACATTTTGATCTGTCTGGGTCGAATCAGGATGTCCTCTCAGTTTTGTGCAAAGGCAGACAGTGTGCCACACTAATCCAGACATGCCACCCACACGGTTACTGGCCCTGCCTACTGCCAGAGAGAGAGCGGCAAGGGGGAGGGGAGGAGGAGAACATGGAGGGGGGAGCAGAGGAGGAAGCTGGATGAGAGTGTGCGTGTGTGGGGGGGAAGGGCTTCAGGGATGGAGGAGATGGGGAGGTGAAAGGAGACCGGGAAAGAAAAGAGGAGGCTGAAGTGGGAGAAAAGAAAAGTGGGAGAAAAGAAAAAGGCAAACGAAGAGAGAGAGAGAGAGAGAGAGAGAGAGAGAGAGAGAGAGAGAGGGAATTCTTCACTGAAGGAGGCTCAGGATATAGTTTATTGCCACTAGAGTTGACAGCCACTTACTCAATCAGCCAGTTAACAAGCCAACAGTGGGCCAGTCAGGGTATCAGACAGAGGAGCGGAGGAAACACCACATGACTGTTGTTAGTGATGACCATCGGAAAACACTTCCACTTCACACACCACTTTCGGAACTGATTGCACAGGTTTGGATCCTGGCAAACTCATATCACGTACTAACATTGTTTCCATGCTTTATCCCAACTAATAAATTCCCAAAAGTATTTGCCAGTTCACAAATTGAATCAATTCATGTCTTAACAGCCTATATTGTGCAAGTTTAGAAAATGATTATAACAATTATACGTTTATTATAACCAAGTGGTGATTAGGGCGGCAACTATTTTATTTAACTATATTATTATATATTTTCTTTCTATAACTTTTTGAAAAAGAAAATGGTGAAAAACAGTGTTTCCCAAGACGCATCTCCAAATGTCTTGTTTTGTCCAGAACTTAAAGATATGCAGTTTACTGTCATAAAGGAGTAAAGAAACCAGAAAATCTGCACTTTTAAGAAGCTGGATTCAGAGAATTTAGACTTTTTTTTCCTTACACAAATGACTCAAACCAAATAGATTATCAAGAGTTTCACTACAGCCACAGTGTGCAAGAGATAAATCAAGTACTAGAGGTGGACTGCCCATCACGAGGAAACAGGACAAAGTGGCTGAGTGGACTACAGCGCTTTGCCTGGGGAACTTTCCACACATGGTGACTTTCAATCAGTCTTTCTTTTTAGATTTATCTTTACTGTGATCGGCACTGAAAATAAAAAAACGGATAGTACTGTATTTAAATAATGGATAATTATTTAGATATTGCACAACGGAGAATAACAAAGGCGATGTATCAAGGGGCGATCCACTGGCTTTATACGTGAGAGTCAGTTTACTCGTCACAGTAAGTATAATGACCTCTGAAACTCTAGAGGATGTCACGGAGGGTTATCTCGATTAAGTCTTGGAAACTTGAAATTTATATATCAGAGTATATATATATTTTTTATAACAGAAAGTCTGTGTTACAAATGGGAGGGGAGGAGGTGTAGTTTGAAAGACAGGATAAGTCTAATAAAAGACAATATGCATTACGGGATCCAATATGGGACTAAATGTCAAGATATCTCAGGCTCTGATGCTTTCCTTTTTACACCAACTTTACAGTTACTGTTTCTACATTAGGGTATCACAAAAGTACTGTGGCCTCGGGCATATTTCTGAGTCTGCAGCTCATTTGTCACATTCCACCATCCACCTCCTCCATCTTTCCTGTCTTTTATCACTCTTTGAAATGTAATACAGCATAAAAGAAGAAGAAAAAAAAAAAACTATATAAAAATAAGAGAGGAAAGCAGCAGAACGTTGGAGTAGTTTGAGCAGATCAGCAGATAAGCTGACAAAGAGAGACATGGTCTTTCACGCTGTGAGCCCCAGACAAAGAAGTTGTTGGCAGGGCCAGAGGAGAACAGAGGTATCTGTGAGAGTCCAGCGCTCAGCCCCGCTCGCCCCGCCATGACTCACAGGGGAGCTGGACTCTGTCTCTGTGCACACACACACACACACACACACACACACACACACACACACACACACACACACACACACACACACATGCACACACACACACACACACACACACACACACACACACACACACACAACTGACTATGCAACACAAGGATGCATTTACTTCACATGCATAGCCACAGACAAGCAAACATGCAACCCCTCATACATACGTAGAGTTGTGTTAGAACATACAATACAATACAATACAATACAACCATTGTGTGTCTGTTAAGCATTTACTACCTCTGCAAATGAATATCAATGCACATGAAGTGCTCATCATGTATCAACATTGCAAAAAAAAATCTCAATCACATTTCAGATCACACATTTACAGCCTTACGCTGTTCAGAATCACATCTTACTGGCATGGAAAATGCAGATGTTACAATAATACACACATGACAGCTCATATTTCAACATTGAAAGCGATAACAGACAGTTTAACGATAGTATCCTCTACTATGTTTCTTTCTAGCAAGAAGAGAAAGACTCACCTTGAGGCTTACAAATCAGAAGCTTTGGCTCAGTGGCTTCCTCTCTCAATTTCCTAGCTAGACCTCTGAGTTACTCTGCCTAGTAACTCTACGACACACCCTAAGCAACATCACACATGCCTCTCCTCACACGTGCTGCACGGCCTGTCTGCAAATCAGTGCTGAGCATGTATAAAACAAAAACCTGCAGCAAACACAGACACGACGGATTTTAGTCACACAAATCCACATGCGAGCAGCGCATGCTTCACACACGCCCTCCGTCAGCACTGAAATGCGTTTCTCACACATGCTCCTGCAGCCTTCACACTCACACACAGACACAAAGAGATGTTCGCTGCTAGTTTTTGCCATTTGTATGTCTGTATTGTCTCTTTCCCTGCCATCATTTGCACCACTGTTACTATAACAACTATCTGCCCAAAGCTGCTCTCTCCGCCTTTTGCCGCCTCCCTTTCCACTTTCACTGCAGTCCAGACATCAAGCTTCACTCTCTCTCTCCTTCCTGCCTTTCTTTGTCCAATCACCTTTGCTGTTACGCTGACAATGCTGCTCTCAGCTCAACAGTGAGGTTCTCCCGCCTTGCTCATCTCCCACACACCTCCCCACCGTGCCTGTTTTTGCACACCTCACATGTCCACAGTCAGCATCAACAGCCAGCTTTCCATCCAGCTGTCCACCTGCCCTCTATCCATCCCTCTTTGTCCTCTACCTCCCTCTTCTCCTTCTCACTCCACCCATCTTATCACCACTTCTTTTTTTCTGTCTTCAGCAGTTATTCTTGGTTTACTCCCTTAACTCGTGTCACAACCACAGTCCACTACTTGCTCTTGCTCTTTTTTCCCCCTCGTTCTTCAGATACTGAAATACCAAGGGCCAGTTCATCAAGTATCAATCAGCCACAGCTTCATTTGGAAACACTGCAGTGTCTAGCAAAGTCAGTCAGACACTCAGTTAGCAACATAATCATCCATCAGGTGAGCCATGCTGTCAGCCAGTTGACGTGCATGTAGTACTAACTCCATCTAATGAATTAGCTACCCGGCCTTTCACTCCTGCTTGACAGATTTCCATTTTCATCAGCTCCTGTCTGCTGCTCCCTCCCCCACACGTGTCAACAACACCATAAATTGGCTTCCATTTAATCAACTCATGACCAGCATGTAGTCTACCATAGCCTAGCATCAAACTTAAACTCTCTTTACCGGGAGTAAAACGCCTAGCATAGCCTCCCCTATAGTCTGGCACATTATCCCCAAACTCCCTGGCAGCATGAGCCTACTAAGCAGTTGGCTGCTTGCAGGTAAATGGAACAAAGAAACACAGAGAGGCATGCAATTTACACTCCCAGCAATCTCAAACCTTACCCCAAGGATGCATAGCAACAGGCCCACAGATGGAAACGAGAAGATTTAGATGTCCACACTGACAATGCCAAAGGAAAAAAAATCAAAGCAAAAGCCACATCGAAAGCTCTTGTAGCCAGGCATGCCATGAAGTAGTATATGCATAGAGTATGTGCTCCCCACTGGATAATATGTCTAAATGGTGAACTTCATTTGGGGACCGCACTATGCTACTCATGCTAAGCCTCGTCATTGGATGTCAGAGCAGTAGATGGGGTTTACATATTTCTGTCTGCTGGCTGCTAATCCTCTGGCTTGCCTACAACCCCTGCTGCTAACAAAGAATAACCCAGTCTTCACATAGTATAGGAACAGACAAATATACAATTGAGAAGAGAAGGGAAAGAAGGAGAAAAGATCAAAGTGAATGGGTTCCCTGCAAACTTCCATTTGATTAGCTCTATTAGGAGCCTTAAGTCCTCCCTAAAGAGCTGGCTGAGAAGCAGCTGGACCTAAGTATATCTCGGTATACAATAGGTATAGAATATATAATTGGTCAAGTTGCAGTAGGTCCTGAATATCCATCTTGTTTGTATTATTCTTACCCATCTTGTTTGTTTAAGTTGCTCATGCATTGCAAGAACACGTGGTCTTCAAGACCGGTGGATTTTGACTCATTTAGGTATAGTTGAGCTGTTTGTGCATATCTATGTTCATGCTGTATAACGTAGTATTGATGCATGTATTATTTATTGCATTGGTGTACTGAATATGTTTTGTACTGCAATATGTAAGTAGAGAACCAGAAAAGGGTACAACAAAAACTTTTACACAATCGTCACACGTACAAATGTTAACAGAAAACGAACTCAACCTTTTAGCCTTTTGAGATGAACCGGCACGTCGCTCTTGATGCTCTTGCTGTCGTCCTCCGTTGACTCGCTGCGCACCAGAGTGGGGTCGTTCTGTGCCAGCCAATCAGCCACCTTGCTCTCCGAGGCCATCATAGCGGCTTGCAGCATGCTTAAGTCCCTCCCCGATGCTCCTCCACTTCCTGCTCCACTCTTCTTGGAGCGAGATCTGTGGTGGTCGGGTGTGAACTTTGACACATGGTCTTTAATGGTGACCTTCCCTGGAGAAGTGTTGTCAAACTCTATGGTGAAGGAGGCGTGACCTTGAGCTGTGGGGCAGACATTGCAGTTTTGTTACTGTGTCTGTCAGTAGCGCTGTTCAGACCTGGCATTAACATGCGTCTGTTGTGATCTGGTCACAAGTGGACAGCTCTAAGTTCAGATGGGAATGCAAAAAATGTTTTAAGTGTGACTGAGAGTTCTTGGCATAATCAAATGGAAATATACAGTATATGGATATTCAACCACATATGAGCAAATCCGCTGAAGGCTTCTCCTGCAGAATGATTGCTACTCTGTTTGTGCTGGATAAACAGTGGCCACTTCCTGTTTTCGGTTGTAAATGATGAACGATTACAACACATTTATTACAAAGGCCAACTTGAGAGAACTCAGATATATAATAATTATACTGTAAATATACAAATTGTACTAATGTCACAAATTAATGTAGTAGTGGTTTACTACCTGTAATTAGGAACTACAAAGGTCTTAATTGTTAACCTTAAATTCCCTTTAAACTCTTATATTCACTCTAAATCAGGATAAATTCAATGTATACTTCACCTGCAGAGGTGGTGCCCTCTGTGTCCTTGGTGGGGATCTCATGGATGCCGTTATTGGCCATGTGACCCTCCTTGGTAGGCATCTCAAAGTAACTGGAATCGTGTGCGGACGACGCATGAAGGCTGTCGTCTTTAGCTTTCTCCCCTCGACGAGCCTCTTTGCTGTCTGTGGTTGAAAAAGAGGTGAAGATGTTAGTAAGGTTAATGATTTACCTTTTTATGTTTATGAGCGCTGTTCAATTTGTATGACTAGTATAGCAAAACAGTATAACTTCACAACAGAAAGTGGCATATGAGGTAGTGATCTCTAAACCTATGATTGGCCGTAAGAAAACTTTTCATAAATTAATCTTTTGTGGTTAACCTTCACTGATTCAGTAGAAGCTTCTATCTAAATCTTGAGCATTTGTTAGTTTAATAACACAACATCCCACTGTTTCAATGTCACAGTGAGAGATGAATACTGGGATTCATTATCAAAAGCTAAAGGTGAAAGTTCAAGCTCAGCCCACAATTCACCAATTCAATCATGGCGCTCTCTTCAGCAAGTGTCTCACCATTTATCAGAATTACTGTCTCCTTCTGGGGGAGGATGCAGCCCTATAAAAGTACTATACATGCACGTAAACTACAAATACTACACATGCACGTCTCTGTTTCACTCTCTATCGCTCGTATACACATACGCACAATCACACACGCGTCATGTGCGTCACCCAGGATAAGAAGTGCTGGTGCTCTTTAGAACCTGCTTTGGGGCACTTACAATATGGAGCACTTATTTTCTCATCTGTTCATATTAACAAACAGTCTCTGTGGGATCTGAATATGATAAATGATACTTTCAGAAATTAGAGAGGCCATCTGCTTCATGTTGGGGAGCAAATGTAGGGACATATGG
This sequence comes from Bovichtus variegatus, assembly GCA_943593645.1. Lineage (NCBI taxonomy): Eukaryota > Metazoa > Chordata > Actinopteri > Perciformes > Bovichtidae > Bovichtus > Bovichtus variegatus. The sequence continues at coordinate 5,928,819 of CALSCE010009347.1, forward strand.
CAATTGTCAAAAAGAAACAAGATATGGAAACTGACTTTGCCGAATATAATTACTAGTAAAAAATAGTGAAGAGTGAATTTCTCATAAATAATATATTCTATAAATCGAATCTCTGAATTAAAAGGCTTATTTTTCTAATCTCTCTGGGCTCATCTTTGAAGCAAGATCTGTGGTTGCCAGCATAAGCTGCTCTGCAAGTTTGGGAATATTTGCAACATGGATTTAAACTGAGTGCAAATATTAGGATCTTGAGATCAACTACGTTCAATGATGCTTAAAATCCAAAGCCTTAAACGAGAAGGTAATCAAACAAGACACACACGTTTAAAATAAACATGCAAAACAGACAAAACAACAGTAAGTATCTCGTCGTTTGCTCCTTTCTTGAAATTATGAAGAACTGACTAAACTTCCTGAATCTCAAACATTTAATACGTGTGAATAAGTGCGAATACTATCAGAGCTTCCACTGACGTCCTCATAGATCACATGGCTCGCCTGGGAAGCACCTAGTCATTTCTGCGAAGAGTTTCATGAATGAGTTTAATGTCATTCCTGTAAAGACCATACAGTTCAAACTAATGCTGACTGTGCTGCAGGATTTAGTTTTTGTTGGCTTACCACAAACATGCGAGGCTTTACAGAATCGGCTTTAATGTTTAAGTCTACTACATACAAAGATTACAAACGACAACAGACACAGCATTAAAGATTAATGATACCCTGAAATATCTTGGCATTCAACACACTTACGAAAGGCATCTCCTATTTGGTAAGTGTGACAGACTTTAAAAAACAGTGGCAAAAACAGTTTATTGGTGTCAATGCTTCTGACTTCAAATTCGAATGTACTTAAGTTCTTAAAAGAGCCCTAATAAAAAGTTGATTTTAATTGACATCCATTTACCAGCTCCATTAGCCAAAGTATATGGAATTGAGAGCAATACTTACCGGAGAATTAGAGAGTGGTTAGCTAATGATCGCTGCAGTATAGAGTGACAGAGTGCTCTGTTTTAACACTGTGTGCATGAGTGTGTTTGTGTGTGTTGGGAGGAATGGGGGAGCTGCTGCAATGGCGTAACCCAATCGTCTTGAGTGACAATACACAAGGAAGGGGGTGGAGGGCTCTGACAAGCAAACACAGCCTATTCACTGGGAAGGAGAAAAGGGACACACACACTAAATTGCATTCACATGCATGTAGCAACCAAAAACACACTCAAACAAAAATCGCTTCCTCAAACTTCTCTTTCACTTCCCCTTCCCTGCTACTGTATGACGTTAGGGTTAGAGCAGATATCCACTTTTCTTTTACGATGTGTACACTGATAAGATCTTCTGTTGATGCTGAGATCCATGTAACCTACATAAATAAACTGTGCAACCCCCCCTGGGGAGCATGTTGCTTCTCACAACAAATCCAACATCACAAAATCCATTCAGCGCTCAAAACAGTCAAAAAATCAATGCTCCAAGATGGCAAAACGCCTTCCACTCACCCACTTCCATGACTGAAGTAGCCAATCCCATTCGACCAATTTTTTTGGAACGCTTTTAGGGTTTCAAATCACCTTGGGAAGCTTGCATAGATTTACACCAGAATCAGAATGAGTATTTTCTAATCTCAGAAATGATTTCTAACTGATTGTTAAAAGAGCTGAAAAACAAAGTATTCCTTTTTAGGCTGGTGAAGACGCTACCAGACTATCCATCCAGATGTGGCGAGAGATTTGAGGACGCTCCAGTCTGCTCCAATGTTTGTGTATGATTAACCTCCCCCCCACTCCTTCTGACTACACTGGTCCACACTAAAACCAACCTGGCACAGACTGGTTTCGTATCGCTGAGCTGTTTCACTATTGGCGTAGCCTCTAATCCTGTTACTCGGACTATCCAGCACCAGTTAACGGGATCCCCCCCCCCAGTCCAACGATCACTATACAAGCACATATTGTAGGCAAACAGACATACATACAGGCTTTGAAAAAAGCCTTTGTTTGCACTGGGATATACATTGTTTCACACACACACAAACACACAGTCTGGCTCGCCATTACCCTTTCAACACAGAGCAAATAAACTGAGGGCATGAAGATCAAGCTACTGTTTCACTACTGAGATAAAATAATCTGCACTGCATGGCTCAATTTAGCATTGCATTTCATCTTTGGGCTATCAATAGCATACAGTAATATATATCCACTGCACAATAACATTCTTTTCTTTTTGCTGAAAATACCGATATAAAGACATGCTGATATGTGTACCTTTCTACATAAACTACAGCAAAGATGCTGGGTGTGTTAAATGTGCTATTTTCACTGGTTCATCACACCATGCATGGCTACAATAACATTAAAGACTTCAGTATTACTTCAAATTCTGTATGAAATCTGTGTCTTGTGGAATTTGTCATGTAAGACAAAATACACAAAAATTGTTCTGTGTATTTATATAGGAACTGTATAATTGTGTTGTGTTTTTTAACAACGTTTAAGTCTTTACACCAATTCACTTTCTACTTTGTGTGCACTGCAAACTCTTGTCCTGTAAAAGCACATTTTACAACCTTTAGTCCAAGCCAAAACTACTAAAACATCTATGGTAAAATGTGACAAATAGGCATCATTTGACAATCAACCAGCTTTCATACATTTACACCACTGATGTTTTGTCAATGGCATGTATGTCCACTGCATACATTTAAACCACTACCCATCATTTTCTGCACTGCATGTTTGAAGTATAGTGATGAGGAGAGGATGTGTGCGATGGTTGTTAGACGTTTAAAATCGGAATGCTTCCCACCTGAAATGGAGCTGTCATGTTTTTTGTTGGATGACTTGGTTTCCTGTTTGAAGGAGTTTTCATCATCCGCATCCCCATCCCCCCACCAAGACGGCTGGCCGTAGAGGGGGGTCCCACGAGGCAGCGCTGTAACATCCCCTACAAAGCAGACGCACAGATACAGACACATTTTAACAAAGCCTGTGCACGTGTTAATGTAGCTTTAACTGCAGCCTGCCATGTTTAACACGTTTATGATGTACTTTACATACTCTGGTACTATCAACCGAAGCTGTTCTTTGTATCAGGATGACACAGAGTGAACCCAGCTGCTTTTTGTGTGCGTTGGTGAATTAATTCCCCTCTGGTAGTGTCTTGCACCACTGACCTATTTTCAACTTTAGCCAGCAGGATGGACACACACACACACACACACACACACACACACACACACACACACACACACACACACACACACACACACACACACACACACACACACACACACACACACACACACACAGAAAAAGAAGACTAGAAGTCTTTCAAGTGCTCAGAAAAGTGCAAATGTGAACATCTAAGTTTATGACAACTGGAGACCGAT
>CALSCE010009347.1:5943546-5980224 GCA_943593645.1 Bovichtus variegatus
AAAAGTGCAAATGTGAACATCTAAGTTTATGACAACTGGAGACCGATGTGTGTCGGGTGCAAAAAAAGTTGCGTTTCGGTATATTTAAATATATATTATATTATTCTAATATACTTTATTCAGACTGTGTGAGCAACATTATTTTTATATATACTGGTAACAAAGGAACATCAAAATATAAAACTTTACTTTTTTCTATGACTATTCATACAATTCAACAGCAACCATAGACTCTGAAATCACCAAATACTAGTATAGGAAATTGTTTGTTTTATATATATTTGGCCTGAGAAATATGCAGCCCTACATGAGGTTTTAAATAAAAATAATAAAAACACTAGGTACCACACAGACTATTTTTTAGACAGTTTAAAAGTTACCTTGCAGGGTGAAGCCAACTTCTCAAGTGAAAATTAAAGTGTTGAATACAAACGGTCATAATACTGCACTTGGATTAAAAAATAATGGGACTTTAATCAGTCATGAACTACTGTTCACTCAGAAATCAGATATATATCGTATGCTTTTATAGTTCTGGTTTATGCTTAGGGCTCTGCAACCCAGAAAAGGATTACATTTCTACATATCTATGAAGTTTGGATTTGATACTGTAAGGATAAATACCACCACTGGGACTAAATGATATCCAGAAGACATAGGGTGGGATTTATTTTAGCTAATAATATTTCTACTATTAAAAAAAACTTTGAATGAGTGCTGCATAGAAAGCAGAAACCTAGAAATACCGTTAATTTAATGTGATATTATTGAAAACGGCCACAGTGATTTCATAACATATAGAGGCCAATTTGAAAAGTGAGGCTAATTTCCACAACACCGTAAAAATCCTGAATATCTCCGTGACAGTCAAACTCTCAGACACGCACTGGTACCAGTAAAAACGTCTCTCAACTTGTAATGTCATAACAGAGACTGCCATGGATGCAGCCTCCACCCTCTGCAACACTGAGATAAGATCTAACTCAGGAGGTATCTGCCCCACTTTCTATTAATAGTGCAGTGACCAGAGGTACACATGGTCTCCCGGGATGTATGCACAGCTGCACACACACACGCACAAACAAACACACACAGACACACAGACCAACATGATAATATATAAACATGTTCTGCTACTGTAAGAGCAACATCATGAGCATTGAGGGCTCATCTGTAGTGCACTCAGTAAACATTTAGTTTATGAAACAGACTGCTGTGAGGTCAGCAGGTTATTTATATGACTGGGAGGAACCGACAACACGAGTGTCAGGCTCTGTGTGTTCTCTGTTTATCATATTATTGTAAAACGTAGTAACTTTAAGGCTCAGACTGCTTTGTTTTCTTTAATACAGACAGCATGGGCTGCAGAGAGAGAGAGAGAGAGAGAGAGAGAGAGAGAGAGAGAGAGAGAGAAAGAGAGAGAGAGAGAGAGAGAGAGTGAAAAAGCAACACACATATCTGTCAGTGGAGAGACTGGTGTGTAAAGTGTTCTCACCTGTAGCATGAGCTCGCAGTCATCCCGGCCAACAAAGATCATTTCCCGGGGGAGTCGGTGGCGAGTTCCCCCGCTGCTCACCAGGAACCACGAGGTCACACTCATCTCTGCAACCTGCTGCTGCCTCTGGTACGCGCCTATTGGGACAAAATCAGCAGTCGTTCAAAAAACAGAGTTTTCAATTCAGCTGCAGCGGATCCAACAGCTGTAAAACAGCTCCCGGGGTGTGAAATATCTCAATGGGATTACTACTCTGGCATATTTGTCCAAAAATCATGCTACAGTATAAACATCTACACAAGAGCCAATCTTTAAATTCAACACCTGTTGGAACAGGTCTGAGAATGATCCTACGTCCATGAATCAAAAGTGCTCTTACTACATCATGTAAACACAATCACAACCACAGAAATTCTGAAACAACAGGAAATCACGAAAATAATATATAAAATAACAGCAAGAACACTTGTTTTGTTGAACCAATATGTCCAATTTTCACACAGTTATAGTAAAAAACAGACTAGGAGAAATTAAAATATAAAGGCAAATCTCTTTTCTGAAACAAGTACAACATATGATATATATGGGTAATATATGTAGTTGTATATTGTGGGGTAAAGGAGATCAACACATTTTATTATCAGTCAACCTCGCAATATGTAAAAGTCAATTAAACAATAGTATTTTTAGAAAGAGAGTATTTGCAAAACTTGGCCCTACGGTTTGAAGATCATTATTTTTGCCTTATCTTAGTAGCAAGACAATAAGTAAGTAAGTTGATACTTTTGATAATATTAGAGAATATATTAGAGTTGAATTACACACCTCTGGTCCAGGAAGCTCACTGCTGATCAACTGCGGACGACACAAAACGGCTAGGCCATCCTGCGGAAGGAGAAGAAAGGAAAAGCTTTTTTTTTCTCCTTCTTTTTTCATTTATACTCACAGAAGTAGGCAAACAAATACAATGTATTTCTTTGCAACATGATATAAAAAGCTGAGATGTGTGTAAGAACATATGAAGCAATAATACAGACAACGTGTAAACACTGGTAGAGACGCACTGAATCAAAACACTCCATCTTGCTTCATTTAGTTTTGCTGGTCGGGGGAATGAGGTTGAGTGGGCGGTCTTTGCAATGTGATGCCTCTCTCTACGTCTGGATTTGAACACTAAGCCGGCCAGTAAGAAACATCCTCTCCCTCTCGCGCTCTCTCTGCCTGCGCTGATCATTGCCAGATGTTGGAGGAGGAAGTGATGTAGGAATTTTGGCTGGCCTCCCTAGCAGGGCATTTATTTCCCTCCTGCCTACCTCCTCCCCTTCTGCTCTTTCAGAAGAGCTGGAAAGGAGGTCAAAGCCAGCCAGACTGACTTTCCAACTGCCAAGACCTGGAAGAACAACATTTAGCAGAACTAACTGACTGGCATGTTATTCTCTTTGGCGTTTTCTAACTGACTATGGGATTGATGCTGACTGGACGAGCCACAGGCTGTACACTTAAGCGGCAAAAAAGTACCTTTTCATAATTGAGTTGTTCACAGTCACAGTGTCACAAGATGGTAACAAGAACTAAAAATAAGCCCCATGCTTCTGATTCATGGATCTGTTCCAAAATGTAATGGGTTCTTCCTTGGCCCACGCAACACCCTTCCACCAAGTTCAAACAAACCGAACTGAAAACATATCCCTCCTTGGCCCGGGCAAAGATTGCAGCATTTTAGCCAATTTTAATATTATTCATAATCATTTATTTAGAAATCAAACATAGGTTTCCAGTTGCACTAAAATAACAGGAGCTCTGTCGTGTGTAGAAAGTGCAAAGAAAAGCCCATCAGAGAAGGAATTAAAGATTATTGAACTAAGCTCTTACTCACTTGACCTCATAAGTACTTGGTACACCAACTCAATAATCCCCTGGGTAAAAGTTTTACCAACTACACACCTCTGACAGTCGCTCACACGACGCTGTTGGGAACATGAGTGGATCAAAGAAACAGCTGTCTCTGATGTAAAAGGGATATGATATGTGAAACATTTCATGAGGACATTTTAGACAGTTGTAAGGCACTAAGTGATCTGCTGCAGCATGTTGCCATTGAAAAGTGTGTTTTGAACATATTTTTGTGTATGTAAAAAATTGATCAGACTTATCTAAATAGTGTGCATCCTCATAATAAATGATCACTGGATAAAGGACAAACATGAGGCTTTATTATGAAATAATTATTATTTATAATTATGAAATTCCCCTTAACAATAACCTTAAGAAAGAACTTTACACGAAACTGAATTCATTTCCTTAAATTAATCAAAATAAATTTCAGCATCTTTCTTGGAGGATAAGTCTTATTATATAAATACAAGAGGGAGTACAGATGGGAGAGCCATGTAAGATTTTGAAATCCTTAAATCCAATCAAACCGCCACTGGCCAGACTCAGAATCTCATGCTTACATCATCTGCATCCTCTGCTTGGTTAGCATGTTACACCATTTATAACAAAGTTCACCAGCCATTGCGACCCAAGACCATGTATTATATGTCGGATATTATGGATATGGATGGAACAGATATTGTGTTTAATGCTACACTGAAACAACACACTACGGAGACATTATCAGAGAAAGCCCACAAAGAACAACAGCATTGCTATTACACTATAATTACGTGCGGTTACCCCTCCCTGCTGTAACCAAAGCATCTGAAGGCTTGCCATCACAATAATCACTGCAGAATTCAATGTTAATAAGAATGTGGTTAAAGAGCCTGGATATGATGCGAACCAGCCTGTGTGGTGCCATTAAAAAAAACCTGCTTGCTGTCACACATGAAAGACATGGCACAGCTGGAGGAATGCAGTGGTGGGTCTGACGAAGGAGACACAGCTGAGAAGGACACTGTCTGCTTTACATGTGCTGCTTACAGTCCTGATGCTTAACCGTCAGTTCAAACAAAAATACAAAAATAAATATTTTCTCCCTTAACTCTATCGGCGTTTGGGCCAGATTTTGAGTTGTCTATCTCTTGGATTTCTGCCTCCGCCTCAATACAATGAAGGTGAATAGAATTAAATTTGTAAGGCTCACAACATTGAAAAAGTACAATTCGAAAATTGACAGAAAATCTTTTTTGTATTTAATAGTTAATTGAATATCTTCGTGTTTTGGACTGTTGGTCAGAAATAAGTAGTTTGAAACGCCCCCTTGGGTTCTGGGAAATTCCAATTCACATTTTTCACTGGTGTTTGACATTTTATATTAAAAAAAAAGATGAAATGATCAATTGACAAAATAATTAAATGATAAATCAATAATGAAAATAATCATTACTATTTTCCAAAGTAATTAGAGACAGAAATATGAGAAAATGTGTTTTTTTTTTTGTAATATGAGTAAACTAAACCTCAAACATTGTTTGCTTTCTTACAACGTACAATGACATTAAACGCTATGTTATTATTTGAAAAGCAAAGTAGGATGAGATGCAAAAATCTGCATCTTCTTAATATTAGTAGTTCACCATTTTAATGTTGAGATACTGGCTAAAGAAACTGTCAACCCTCGTGGTTCAGTCTCATCTCCATTCCACTCTTTCAGCAACATTCATGCTGAGGCTAATAAGGAAGAATAGTGACCTCATGGTTTTGGCAGGAATTCCCCAACCCCCAGACCTGCACTTACACTATCTCTCACACACTCACTCTCACACACAGATTTAAGGAGTGAAAGGGCGGGATTATTCCAAGATGACTGTGAATTCTTTGTATGGAGGCGAGGGCAGTGAAGAGGCAGGAAGCATGCACCGCACTTCCCGTGGTGGACAGAGCTCACTCATCGTTGTGTCCACAGTAGATGTGCATCTGATGTTGATTTTATGACTGCCTGACTTGAATGAAAAACCATGTGCTGTCTACAGTGAGGCTGCTCATTCACAACTGAAAGGAATTATATCATATTGTCATGAAGATAATCATCCTAAAACACTAACAAAAGGCACATATTTGAAGCAAATGAGTATGAGCACTGCTATTATTATTCATTCATTATATAATAAAATGTTCAGACAGTAAAAATAAGCGGCATGATTACAAAGCAGTGCCGGATAATCAGATTTATTAGCGGTGACTAATCTCTCTTACAGCTATGTTTCCATTATCCGGCAAAACGCTATATAAGCAGTCTGCTGTCTTTTCAACAAATCATATCTCTTCCCTCCACTTTAAACGAGCCAATCACCGACACGGATTGAAAGGGGACGTGAAGGCATGTCAATCAGTGCCGGGTTATTTTACTGCCATCATCTAATGTGTTTCTTTGCTCCAACACATGCCTGATTCTCTCCACATCTGGCTCCAGTGTGTGTCCAAGGATGATGCAACAGCACTACGTACTCATCTGCCTAACATCCCATACCGTGTCACATCACCACCGCCCCGATAGCTGACTCAGACCGAATCACACACACACTGACAGCGCCTCGGTGTGTAGCCTCCACCCACAGATTTACACAAACGCACACATGCTTTAGCAAACCCAAAAAGTGAGAACTGCAGTCGGAGAGAAAGAACCAGGAAGAAAGAAACAGACGGACAACTCATATTCTCGTCACACACATTCCCATGTGGTCTTATGATGAGAGCCAAACTTAGCCCTAGGAAGGGTGTGGTTGTCTGCCTACATTGTAAAAAATGTAGCTTCATCTCAGTGTACCTAAATTACAACTACCCAGCAGCTACAGTGAATGCTAAAAACCACTCATTAAGTTAAAACCATGGGTAGGTGACACCCTATGTCACCCTAATGGAAGTATTAATGACAAAAGAAAGATATTGTAGCACATCATATTTTGCTATTAACTGATTGAGACGTCAAAATAGTGATTCGATTAGCAAAAAATAGCAGTAACTGAATTCAATTTAACTCTGTCGACAAAATAATTTCTTGGAAGTGTAGCCCAAAAACACCGCAGTGAAGAAGGCTCACTACCAAAGATGATGCCAAAATGAAAAAACACAACTCTTATAGATTAACACTTTATGCGAGACCTGAAACTTAATACATTTTAAAATCAATATTGCAGCTTTGCAACAATGGAAACAAAGACAAAAGAAGGTCTGTGGTGCTAGACAGCGCCTCAGAGGTATAAGTAAAACCAATTAGAGGAAAGTACATAGAAGGTCAAGCCGAATAGAAAAGCAGAAGCTTACTCCCTTGAAAATGCTGATGTAAGGTCAGTAAGTCAATAAGTAATAGACAAGGGAGACTGAATCGGTCTTGCAACCCTAGAGGTGTTTTGGGAGAAGGGCTGCCTCCAGACCCTGCGGGGTGTAAAAGACAAAGAACAAACCAGGCAACAGATTCAAGACGAGATGAGCAACCTCTGGACAAACGGACAGACAAAAGGCTTTTAGTCTCCAATGACTAAGTCTACTGTAGATTTACAGACATGAAAGTGTTCAGTAGAGGAGGTATTGTTCCTCTCTGAACTTCAGACAAAAATAGAGACTCTGTTTTTTCTATGATGCAGATAATGACATACAAACACTTCTCACAAGCTGAGTCTAACATCTATATTGTGTTGCTCTTTTGGTAGTGAACTGTATGTTTTAAAATCACATTTTTATTCTGTTTTAAAATTCTACTTCATCACCAGTGAGCGCTTCACTGACATGCACTGACACTGAGTCCATTAGAAATGGATTGTGCATGCATTTGTGTGATTCTCCTGTCACATGGCACTTTGAATGACAAGTAAATATCGCTCTGTGTGGTAGCCAGTCAATAGCAAATGTTTTGTATGATAGCAGTTAAATAATAGTAATAGTAGCATAAGTATATATGAAATGTTCTTGGTCCAAAATTGAGAGGGCACAAAGAAGCACACCATGGCTGCTCATCAGGCTTTAAGTCTTTCATTCCATTTGACATTTGAATCAAGTTGGCCTACTTTACCTCTCCTCATAAATGAAGAATAGCCAGCAAAGAGCAAAACATTCACTCGTCATATTCTGTTCGGAATAGGTCCTAGAAAAGGAGGTCCTCCTTTTCTCACCTCAATTACAATTGGAGGCTAAAATTCCTTTTAGTTACTTTGGGGGGGGGTTATCATAAAGGCTCAGTAAGTGACCGTGTATATCCCAGCCAAGGATGTTACTCCTTCCAAACACTGCCTGACAGGTGAGGATGGAGGAACAGTTTGACAGAAAATACACACATACAAAGTGATCCACTGCATCATTAGCCATTTTGCCCCCTGTTCAATGACATACATATCCAACAACCACAGTCATATACAGTATATCAAATGAGGAAGAAAGACTTCTTAACATATCACTAAAGTGGCTCATGATTTCCCCACTATCCTTTTGTAAATCCGGATCCTACTATATAGTACTAAATTCATATTATGAATAAGTGTATAATTTATGCAGCCGGATAAAGACTGGACTCCAGCGTTAATCTCTAACGATAGCACCATGCAGGAAGATAAAAAAAATCCATATGGTGTCCGTATAGCACCTCAAATCTGCAGAAACTCGAGTGCGCATGTGTACTGTGTGTGTGGCTCTATGTGTGTTGACGTGGTTTTTAAATGCAGCATGTGGGAGAGAAAAAAACCCCATGCAGCAGGAAAGACCATATGGTGCAGAAAAGCAGCCGCAGTCGTCACATGAGCAGTTGGCGAGAGGAACAAACAAGCAAACACCTCCATTTAGCCAGCATCCCTCCCACCTGCTTCATTGTGATTACCATAAACAACCCAGCACACCCCTGGCTGTAAGAACCCACCACATGCTCAGTGACCCCTGTGTTCCACATGACCTACAGACCTACATATAGACATTTACATTTCACGGGCGTTATAACTGTACGGCATGTATAGTTAAAAACATATCCAGCCCTTCGGCATTATCTGAGAAAGTAGTTATTATTCTTGTGGAGTCGAAGAGGGGGGAGGGGGGGAACCAGCACTCTGAGCGAGCTTGAACTGATAAAGAGATAATAAAAAATAGATTATTAATAATCCAAGAGAATTAATGAAGCACATGCCCCGCAGCATAGTCTTTTTTAGTGCATGGAATTCATTCTCCGAAGCGTGTGTGCAGTATATTTTCAGAAAGGCTTACTGAAGGGACAGGGGAGCGAAAGAAAATATGTAGTAAACTCGTATGCAAACTTCAATTAACCATCATAATGTTAGAGCAATACATATTGTATTATATTATACCAGAGTTAAAAAGATTATAAAATGAATGCATTAGTCGATAACTATTTTGACAATCCAAGATTTGCTACTTTTCTCTGCTTTATATCGTTGCAAATTGGATATCTTTGGACTGTTGTTTGGACAAAAAAAAGCTATTGGCCATTTGTCACGATCTTCTGACATTTTATAGATCAAACAATTATTGGGGGAAATAATCAGCAGATGAATCCATACTGAAAATGAGCTGCAGCCCTTTTATTAGCCCGCGTTTGTGTATAACATCTTCAACTTAGAGCTGTTCAATAATACTTAATACATGATTTCATAATATGATATAAAAGTTATTTGAAAAATAAATAAAGGTACCCTCTGCAACATTCTTTGAATAATGCTGTCATATGAATAAATGACAGTATTAAGAATGCACAGAAGCCCCAGCACAGTGTGTCAGCTATACTGTAGGTTTGCTGTGGGGACTGCTCTTATGCCTGCTCTGCATTGCCCCTGCTGTGCAGATAATGACTGACCCGTGGCACTTTAACAGGAACATTAGTATTTGGCCAACCCTGCCACGTTGATTATGACACCAGCGTTTATGCTGCCCACAGCTATAGCCTCAGCAACAGACAAAAATAGTGAAATCCACACTGGCACTTAGGAGGAGAAAAAAAATATCAACGTTAGCATAACAGGACAATCAGGGGGAGTCTGGCAGAGGGAGAGATGGGAATGGAAACGACCCAAATACAAGATCAATATCTGCAGTGGAAAGAAGCACAAAATACCAGAAACTCAGAGGGGAGTACGTTACACCCCAAAACAGATGTGAAGGTCACTCTGTCATATTTTTCATTTTGAGAAGTTACCTAAATGCAGAAAAAAACCATACCCGCCCTTCATGTTCCATAACAAGGGAGAGGCTGATGATTATGTACATACATTGCTTCATGTGTTTTTTTCTTGTTTTCCGCTTTCCTATCTTTCCCTTTTTTTTTTTTCCAACCACAGACTTTTTTTTATTCACCTCCCTTGTTTCTCTCCGTGACTGCACACAAGCCGGAGCTTCGCCAGGCAAAGCTATTTGACTCTCATAACGCTTTTAAAGTTTCTACTCTGGCAGATTACAGAAGTGAGATTCACTGCTATTTTTAGCTACAGTCACCCTGGTACAAAAACTCTTTAAAAACATGTTGAATAGAATGGAATAGATAACAATATTAAGTTGTCTAAGGCTAGGCTGTCTTCAGTTCACACTCCCTGAACCCTGAAGGAAAATGAACTCACTTCCTAAACTTCCTACTATACACAATGGCCGTGGGCAGGCCGGACAAGTCCTCAATCCCAACTATAGACTTGAACAGAAAACAGGTTCATATTATTGAAGGAAACCCTTACTATACATGTACACTCCATTGCTCATTGCCCCAGAATCACAATTATGAACTCACAAACGTATGACCTGTCAGCGTTAACAGCTTGGTCACTACAGGCATGTTGAGTTTTCAAGTTTGTCAGAAGAAAAACAGAACACAAAAAGAGATATAAAAAGTGTGAGTGCACTATTTCTATTCACTTACATGGCAGCCTGTGTTAACATCTGCACTGTAACTGTGTATATGGACACGTATGAAGGCAGGCTGGGCTGCAGGACTTTGCTGCTGCTTCCTCTCCGAGAGTGCAGCAACCGTTCTGTGACACTGACACACTTTTTAAAAATGCAACCGCCTGTAGAGCCAACCAAGCCTGCCAGCGGCCACATTTGCGGAGAGGACAGGAGGAGGCTGAAAATGGCAGAGTGAACAGGAGAAAAGCAAAGCCGGACTGGAAGGTATTATCTGCTAATTCTATGGCTCAAACCACAACAAATTGAATTCTTGCAGCTGAGGGAGGAGGAGACAAGACTCACAGATGTGCAGCCTATAGCTCTCCAGCTTTCAAAGAAAACATCAGTCCAGTATGAGAACAGTGGAACTGTGTTACAAACCCAGACGTGGAATGCATTCAGTCTCCACATGTAAATTTAACATTATTAGATCCAAGTAAGAGAAAAGATCAAGCTGAATAAACACAATCAGGCTGCTGCTTCTGCTGCGCTCAAATGTTTTGAACAGTTGTGTAACTTTGGTATTTGCCATGCATCTTCTTGCATTTTAGCTAAATGTATCATGCATTCAATAGTCTGTTACTGGTAATTAGAAAATAATCACACCATTTTCAAATGTGCATACATTTCTTAGTAAGAGCCATGCACATGAGGCATCTTAAAGATCTTTGTCAATGCATGAGCGACGACACTGGAATGCAGTTATATAGCACATATTTAGCTATTTCCCCAAGTTTTACATCTTTGGTGATGATGACAGCAGAAATCCAACTCAACACAAAGAGAGCGGATGCATGTAGGCCAGCTACATCTGCCCCACGAAAACAAAGCCTCCACACAGAAGAGGAGGGGGGGGGGGGGGTCCGGCATAGGAAAACACTCTGCAGCTACATTAAATCGTGAAAAACCAACTTACTTATATAATCTAAACCTTCGGACAATATAAATAGACTCAAAGAGGACCTCGAGCTTGATACGTTGCCAATGAGATAAACACAAAGCGCTCACTGTGACCGACCGTCATTGATGTGCATCCTGTCTCCATAGCCTCCGTGCTCTTATGGAAAGATGCGACTTATGGGGGGAAAAAATAGTCAATAACAAATACGGTAATAGTAGCATGGAGGGTGTGTTTTTTTCCAGAGAGGCAGCAAAGTGGCGAGGCTGTGTCGCTTTACAAAGGCGGACCAGGGCAGACTGGTCATGCTGCTGCTGCTGCCGACAACAGCAGCCATCCAGTTAGCCACAGGAGTCAGGCCGGTTTGTTTATCCGTTAGAGGCACAGCAGGGTATTTACAGAGCTCGTTTCTTGCATTTTATACATTTAATCTGAATCCAGCTTTATAGTGTCCATTTAAAAGCTCCAAAATATACCGTGTGACCTCGCAGAATTGTAAATTAACATTTAAAAAAAAAAAAAAAAAAACCCACATTGACATCAATAGACGGGCAGCACAAAAGCAGAAAAACGACTCTTTCCATTTTCTTTTCTCTGCCGAAAACTTCTAACAGTCGACCGCCTAGCTAAAAGCCTACAGTTAGCGGCTGTTGGCTAAATAAAAGTGTAGCCCACTCCTCACTTACCTTTTTCCTTTTTCTGGTGTGTGTTTCTGCTGAAGGTGTGTGTGTGTGTGTGTGTGTGTGGAGCCCAGCCCTGCCGCTGCTGCAGTTCAGTCTGGCTCTGTGCGTCGGCCTTCTCTCCCTCCGTTGCTCAGCAATACGCTTCTCCCTGCAAAGTAGCGGCGAGCCGCGAGCGGACCAACGTCCCTAAAGAAGCGTCAAATCAGCGGAGATGTAAATCACGACTTCCGGTAAAAATCTTTCAGAATAAAATCAGAGCGAACACAATGCAGGCATGAGTGAGTGGGTGACATGTATATAAAGGTTGAAGTGACAGATTGTGTATCTAGGGAACCATATTCACAATTAATCATGTGACAGCCGAATGTAGTTCAACTTCCCTAAATCTTAATAAAGAGTTCTCTTTATGCACCATGGGAGAGATGAGCACCTGAATGTTGAAGTCAGGACAAAGCCATATGGTGTTGATGTTTTACCTACTTACCTAACTTACATATGTACATAATAGTTGTATGTTCTTCGTGTAAATTGTTCTTCAAACTGTGTGTTCAAGGTCTGAACTTGGAAAAAATGCTTTTAATTTTCAATTTTATTCTACCTGACTCGTGGAACAAAATACAGCATCGCCTTAAAATGAATTCACATATTCAAATTACTTGTAATTGTTTTACATAATTCAAAAAATTCACAAATTTCCAGTTGATCTTTTTTACATGACTGTATTTTATTTAACATCTCAATTATTCTATTTTATACATCAAATTATTTTCCCTTATCAGAAAGTATTAATGGCCTTATATTGCCTTTTTTTCTGTTAGTACATCTCTTTTTTGTTGCTTTCTTTTTTCCTTTTCTTTATTTTTGAAATTATTCAATGTTATTGCAAATAACGGTCACCCCTCAATAAACTCAATAAACAATTTAAATATAAAATTATAAAAATATAAATGTAAATGTACAGGGCTTAGCTGAGGAGCTATTGCTCACTACAACTAAAAAGATCATATATATTACAATATAACATATTAATAATAAAACAATTAATAAAACAATTGTTACAAAACTTTAGGCTGATGCACACCAAGAAGATGAAAATAATAAGACAGTTCTTTTATATATATATATATATATATATATAATTTTATTATATTTGTATTATACTGTATATATTAGCCATCACTT
The DNA here is from genome assembly GCA_943593645.1 of Bovichtus variegatus. Classification (NCBI taxonomy): domain Eukaryota; kingdom Metazoa; phylum Chordata; class Actinopteri; order Perciformes; family Bovichtidae; genus Bovichtus; species Bovichtus variegatus. The sequence continues at coordinate 5,956,616 of CALSCE010009347.1, forward strand.
ATTTTCACATTTTCATCATAATGAAGGCACATGTCTAATGTTACATAGAAGTAGATACATTTTATGCTTTGTTATGTAGACCAAAGTTGTGTACCATAAGCACTTGTCATATAAACAGACAGCATGGCTTCTACAACAGTGTGCATATTTCTTTTTTTTAATGTTAATATATTTGATTAAAAATATGCCATATCAAGACATACAGTATATTAAAAAAATAAAAATAGATATGTTTTGCCATTAAACCCAAAACGCAAAAACTGGTTAGTGTTACCCTGATCCCCTGTTAGTAACAGTACATTGTTGTCAACCAAAATGTCTTTGTCGTAATAAATTATTAATATGGAAATATGTAGCCTAATAGCGTAAATGTGAGTCAGGAAAATAGAAAGGTCAAGATGTGGATTTCTACTAAAGTAGACTATGACCTGAAGTTAAATGATGTATTCATGTTTTTTTAACTAACATGATCATGTTGAGGAATTAAGCTGCAGCTGCAATGGCACTTCCTGTTATGACAAAAAGTACATAATGAAATACAAATACAGCCTACTGACCTAGGCTAAAGCTTGTGGCAATAAAATGCCATACAGATGGCTAAGTAGCTGACATCACTATGAACAAGACCGGATTAGAGGATTAAATATGCATTTTATCTAATTTTTAACAAAAAATAATAATAATTTGAAAGCAGATATCGTAATTTCCGGGGTTTGTGTAGTCGTCTCCGGTTAGCTTGACGCAGTTCATCCTCAGCAGCGCCTGCGTCTACACTTCCAACCATGGATGCTTCCAACTCGACCAGAAGCATGTCAGCCAGAACCGGGTGGGCGGGTTTCCTGGACTCACAGGTCACGTTTCAGGGTCTGTAATGACTGTACCCTCAGCTGGGCTGCACAGCTAGCAATATTAAATTTGATGCTGAAAATAAAGGCAGTGCCTGCTGCACGATGCGCAGGTTAAATGAGCGAGGATGCCCGGGGATCGATGTCCTACAGAAGCGGTTCAATTAAATAAGGATGTTGCAATACAAGAACACCAGAGCACATTTACCAGACTCATTCTGCTGGATAAAACGTGCATCGCTTTTTAAAACTATATTCTATTTTAAAGATTTTCATTATTTTCTTTAATAAAAGCCAGTGCACGTCAGTGACTACAATAAAGCTTATTAAAACCTACTTAAATCTGAAAGGAGACGTCATAATTAATACATTTGGAGGTTACTAAAATGTTTTGTTTGCATGTAGCTACAGATGATTGGGACAGCCTACTCAGACATGCGCACCATGCTAGAGAGAATTATACGTTTTATATGCTGCCAACAATTTATAGTATATTTTTAAATGTAATAAAGTGTATTTTTTACCATTCAAAAAAATTCAAAATCGAAAACGTTGTGCTCGTGTAATTTGTCTAGCACAATGACGTAATGACGCTCCGTCCCTGTCGACGTGAAAGCACTCGCTTTATACCTTTGGAAGTACCGGCTGGCAAGGCGGAGCGTTTGTTTGACATTTCTTTTCAAACTCTATTTGACCTGTGCACTTTTATAACATTTAGCGATGCTAGCTATTGTAGGCTATTTCACCAACACGACTTGCTTTTAATTTGGCATTTACCTTTTTCTGTGTCTATTTTATTATTGGTTGTGTCCTTATTGGAAGTCATTTTTAGTTTAAACATCATGGATATTACATTTTAAACTTTCCTAAAGAGGTTCACAATTTGTATTAAAGATATATACGCAGTACATTGATCTTTCGCACGGACTTACTTGTGTCTTTACCTGACAATATGGTCATTGCGGCAGATGAGGTGTCACAAATCGAGCCACCCTGTCTGCTGGAGGGGCGTTGGCAGTTGGAACAGGAATGTGCTGCTCATGCTGTTGCTAAGCGAATAGACAGAAACATGGACGACTCGCGGGATGTTCAAACTTCCAAGCGAAACGGGAGCTCCAGGTCGTTTTTATCGGCCGGTTCCGCAGTGGCTATGGAGATTAAACGGAAGAAAATACGACAGAGTACATTATTCATGCAAACTGAGGTACGGATGGGCAAAGGGATAACGTTACACAATGGTCCTGTGTGTTTTGCCGTCAACACTTGAATCTTAATGACATTTCAGTTGCCGTTGGAGGAGGTCCAAAGTGCAACGGTGCTAACGTAAACACGCTATATACGGTTATGTTTAGTTTACACAGCTTCAGCAACAACTAAATGGCTTCTTTTTTTTTTGGGATAGGCTGTGCTCAATTAACTTGTAAATAAGTATTTGAATTTTCTAACGTCTGTCTTAAGCATTCACACACCAACGCACACTGGCTCAGTTCCCTGGGACAAAGCTAGCAGGACGGGCCGGCCATGGTTCTCCAACAGGGGAGTCGCCCCCTTTTTAACGTCTTTCTGCTCCCTGAAACCAGAGCCATGGACTCTGCTCCATGAAACCAGAGCCATGGACTCCGCATTGTTCAAAGTCGCTCAGCATGTGCAGAAACGGTGCTCGTCTCTTCCCTCTAACACCGCTCAAACTAATGTCATTTCAGACCAAAAGCGCGAGCCCAAGTCTTCTAAATGACACGCCAGTAGTCGAGGATATGAATGTGTTGTACATACGACAGATTTCTAAGAAGCTACAGGTGCATATTGTAGTTTGTAATATGGAGAATGATGATGATGATGATGATTATGTGTGTATCCTTAACACAACTGTACGTTTGAACGTCACGTGACTCTTCATAAACCCATCAAGACCACATTTCCAAAGCAAATGGTAAAGGCGGTGTTTTGAATTTAGAATAACATATTTTCAGACATCAGATTATATCAGACATCATCATACTCCATTTAGGGCACACGTACTATATGTTAGCTAGAATGTCCGTGATACATTTTCCTGCCACTGTTTACTTGTTCTTCGCAGAATCCGTATATTTCCATTCTGCATCATTTCCATAGAAATTGCATATGATTTACATTAGGTCATATGCTCACTGTTATTGTCCTCCCATCTAGCATCCTTTCACCTCACACATCGCAAAAACCAAAAGTTGCTCTTGAGTGATGAGAATACTCCCACAAGTCTGACATTTTTATACATCAGTGTATTATTGTAAAATTATACATATTGTGGTGGTAGCTACCAGTGGCGCCAGAAGATCACATTTCCTAAAAGCCTTGTAATATTTGGTTATCATATGTCTGTCATTCACAAGGAACTCTGAAAGCTTTAGCTCTGTTTGTGCCAGAAAGACAGTGCCTTTTTTTTTTTTTTTGTGCTGCAAATCACTTTGCCGTCTTTGCCAACATAACAACTCATATCAGAGGTACAAAAGGTTAGGTGCAGGTTGCAGGTAGTCTTTAAAGTGTCCTTGTTTGTGTCTATGAAATGCAATCACATTACTGTGAGTCATGTAACACTTTTGACACTGGAAGGGATTTTTTTTTTTCTTGCCAAAGACGACATTCAAGGGCAACTTCACTCTATAACATCCTTGGTCTAATTATAGCATATCGTTTTGATGGACTAACACAATGTTAAGGTGCTGGTCTGTATTAATTTTTAAGCTTTCTCCTCTGTATGTTTTGCCCAAAAAGAACACGAACATACAAGAAAAGCTTGACTTTGAGATGCGTATGCGGGACGGTGCCTACAAGCTGCTGCTCGCCTGCAGTAAGAGAGAACAAGTTCTTAATGCCTCGAAGAACCTGCTGACCTGTAACGCCAGGATCAAGGCTTATCTCACACAGCTGCAGAAGAAGAAAGAGGAGCAGGACATGATGGAAGCAGCCATGAGGTAAGGAATTGGATGCTTGCTGGGTGTGCAGGGTGTCTTGTAAAAGTTGCAATCCCTGGAGTTTAGTTTCAGCACACGTCAAAAGATCTAGGCGTAGATGAAATTAATATATTTAGAAATCTCAACTTCAATGGAGAAATTAAATCTGGTAAAAAGTGGAATATTTTAGCAATGACTAGACAGGCCTGAGTGGGTTTTGAAAAGAGGGTTTTATATTGGAAGTGCTGTGTTTTTTGCAGTGAATGTAATGTATTGATTCATAAGTTGTGGTCAATTATAATGGTAAATTAAAATCTTTAATTTCAGACTTTCAGATCCAGTTTCAGATGACCGTGTGTCCTGCCCTGGGACAATTGCAATGTCTGGTAAGATTACTCCCCTTTGTCCAGAATAATTCAGCACTGACACCACTCTTAAAGAAATATATCTACAGTATATCTCAACATTTTTTAATGGTTTTTATGGTAACTTATTTCCAATAGTTGGATATAGAACATTTTACACATTACCTCAAAGTTAAAGTTTGTTGCTTTGTTAAATCACTATCTCCTCTGCTGATTCAGGGCTGCGCATTCCTTTGATGTGGAGGGATTCAGCCTACTTTAACAACAGAGGGAGTAAGTCTGTCCTTGTTTCGTGAACATTTCTGCCTTCTGTTCTGTTTAGCTCTGCCTCGTGTTATTTTGGGGATACTTGCTGTACTAACACATACTGTACATCCCTTGTGTTTGATAGGCTCCCGGCGAGTGGCGTTGTTCTGTCTGATGCAGATCGGCTCAGAGGTGTTTGCCACAGAAATGATGGTGGTGGACAGATCAGTCACTGACATCTGCTTTGAGGGTGTCACCGTGTTGTGAGTATTGTTTGTCAGTATGCAGTATTAATAAACTTAGAACTACATTTATTTTTGGGAAGCCCCTTATAGCTGCTGCTGTAGAGTAAAGTGGACATGTTGCTGGAAATTTTGTATTTTATTTATTTAGTATAATGAATAGCAGAATATGTATTCGATTTTATTTTCTTCGACAAACACTGACGCATCTATTGTTCAGGATATTACTGGCCACAGTTACTGTGCAATTAAATGTATCATTTATGAGTCTTCAGTTTTTGTTTTTGGTTGGTGTTTAATCTTGATCTAACATGATTTATATCCATTTTAATTGGTATGCTCTAATTGAAATGCGCTCTGTCCACTCACAGTAAAGAAGCAGTTCCTCAGTTTGAGCTGAAGGTGGAGTTGTGGAGCTGTGCCCTGGAGGATGAGCTCACTTTGGTAAACACGCCAAAGAAACTGGCCAAGAAGCTCCGCAACTCCTTTGGAAAGACTGCTGGGAAGAAGCTCTGCCCTCTGCTGGACAGTCCAGACCCTGACACCTTCCTGCAGTACAACCCCATACCCTTGTATGTATTTTTGCAACCCCATAAAACCCTTTACAGACTCTTGGCTCCCTATTTAAGAATGTTGTAGTTGGGAACAAACTTGATTATGGCTTGTTACTGGAACAAAGAGTGTAGCTGCAGGCTCACAAAACCAGTTTGTAAACTAATCACACTGACTTAAACCAATATTTGAGGTTATGAATACTAATATGTTTAGTCTTTGGAATTCCACAGATTTTTTTTTTTTTAATTTAAGCTATTTTATTTAAATTGTAAAATGTTCCAGCCTGTATTTTATTTGTGTTTGAGAGGAAAAGCGCGCAGCATTTAGAGCATCAAGTGAATCTGTCAAACAGAACATCTGTAAGTGATACATACCACCTGTTCAGTGGGAGGAGAAGCATTGGGATCTTAAAGGCCTTTGAAGAAGGAGATAATTTATACAAAGTGAAATGCTGTAGGGTATGTGCACATGTTGGGGTTAACGGGTTAAAGTCTTTGCATATTGATGCATCTTGTTATTGTTATTTATTGTTAGAGTTGAGCTTGGATCTTTTATGGTTAAGCCTGCGACGCCAAGGAATTAAAATAAGTCAATGCAGAGTATACTTGAAATAATTCTAAAGTGTGTGTGTGTGTGTGTGTGTGTGTGTGTGTGTGTGTGTGTGTGTGCTGCTACCTGTACCAGTGGAGCCAAGTACAGCCTGCTGGCCCACACTACGCTGTGTCTGCCGGAGGCTGAAGGCAGCTTTCAGTCTCACTCCCTCATTGTCCTCCAAGACGGTAAGAAGCAAAGGCACAGACATTTAATATCTGGGGATATAAAGGGATTATGCTTTTTAGTCCCTGATTTGACTCGTTATGGCGGTAATTATATAATGATTTTACACCATTAAAATGGAAATCTAAAATGAAACAAAATCACCAATTATTGAAGTTCACACTGGATTACATTTTGTCCGTTGCGCGAGTGATTAAACGGATAAGGTGGTGCTCCGGCAGGTTTTTGTTATCTAGCTTTAATTCCAGGGGTAACCTTTTCACCATTAGTGTCTACATCCACAGTGCATATTATGAGTTATTGTTAAATGCTCATATGACAAGAAGCTATGTGAGAGGAACATACCTCAGCTCTCTCGTGTGTTTGATATGTAACACTACACCTTTTATTCAGGGTTATTTAATCATGTGGTTTTACATTTTCACTCAATAATTATTAATGAGTATCTTTTATCTTTACAAGATATCATACTTTATTAAGATTAACATATGTAGATTTTATTGCCTCTCCTTCTCTACATCCCTACTGTACAGCTGATTGGTCCTCTTGGCTTCCACTTTATGGCAACCTCTGCTGCCGGTTGGTGGCCCAGCCTTCCTGCATGACACAGAGCATGATGACCGGCTACCTGAGCCAGAAGGTGCGTTGACTGCTGTTATCATTAGCATTAGCTCGATAGCTTGTTAAGTACTTCAGTTGTGTTTTACTTTTTGTTTTTCTGGTGATTTTCAGCAAAGTGTGGAGGGGATGTACCGCTGCTGCAGGCTTTACTGTGTGCTGAGTGCCGGGCTGTTGTCCTGTTACTTCACCCCGGAAGAAATTGAAGCTAAAGTGCAGCCCACTCTCAATGTTCCCATCAACAAGGTGAGACAGTGCACCAGGGTGGCTCACCTGGTGGAGCGGGCAGACCATTTTATAGGGCTGAGTCCATGCGCAGCGGCCCAGGTTTTAGGTCCGACCTGCAGACCCTTGCTGCATGTTGTGTCTCTTGTCCCCTTTCATGTCTGTCTTCGGCCTTCGGCTGTACTGTTGAATAAAGGCAAAAATGCCCCAAAAAAAAAAATCTTATTTGCATTTCATGCTCCGTTATTCTGTTAAGCTTGGTGAAACTTCTTGGCACTACTACAGGGCAACGTAATGAAACACACACAGGTTTTGCACAAAGTCTTGAAAGTTTGGAAAATGCCTAATTTCAACAGTTATATTTTCAAGGTTAGGAATTCGAAAATACTCCTTTGAACATGCTTGGTTTTCAACATTATCTGATGTTTCATCGACACAATCACTCATGTAAACCAAAAATCTTTTTAAGTTTCTAATTTAAACAATCCCGTCGTCATATTTGTTTGTTTGTCACGTACCGTGGAACTCATTTTCAGTTTATGATAAGTTACCTGTGTTGTTTCTGCAGGACACCCGGATCCGTGTGATGGAGAAGGAGTCAGCAGGCCAGAAATCCAGGAGTCTGTCCATCATCAACCCTTCACCAGAGGGGTCGGACACCATCGTCTTCACCACAGAAACCAGCGACGAGCTGGAGGACTGGCTGGACGCCCTGCACCAGCACCTCTATGATCAGGGTGAGTGTGTTTCTGTGTAAACATACAGCGAAAGTGTGTGAATGTATATACAAAGTATGGGTTATATACAGTACATGTGTGTACAGAGCATGTAAGTTTCTTAAAAAGGTCTATGTGTGTGTTTGAGAAGGTGGCGTGCGTGTAAGTCAGTCAGTTTGGGCAAGAAAAGTGGCTGCATATATATTTAGCTAAACAACAAGCAAGAAAAGATAATATAACCTCTATCTGTGTCTATGATGCCTCTCTTTGTTTACAACCAGGCCAGTGGCTGCACTGCTGCAACCAACTAATGAAGATTGAGGCCACGTCACCACGGAAACAATCGCTCTTCCTCACCAAGCAGGCAGACTCTGTTTACAATGACCTCAGTAAGTAGAGTAATTGGAGTGAGAGGGTGAAGTGAGTTAGACGGAGGTTGATAACTCGCTGATTGTTTTACAGGATTGTTATTTGTATGTATCTATTTATGGAAGATATGATGCAAGTGCTCAAAACAAATGGGACACCTGAGTGGAATAAATCTATTTTAATAACCACGCATAATAGTTTTAATTTCAGTGGTGACGCATGTAAATAAAACACTTTTTCGTGCAAATTAGAGCATTGGAATCTGTGCTTTTATGTTCATTGTAAAATTGTATTATACTTCCTCTGCATTTTAATGTAATGGGGGGAAAATACGCTATTAAACAACTTAACTGTTTGCTCTTTTTTTTTTTTTTTTTTTTGACGTGCAGGTATAAATTCACCAGGAAAGTTTGAGAGCATCACAGACATGATCCATAACAAGATAGAGGAGACAGATGGCCGCTTTCTTATTGGTCATGAAGAGGAGAAGGAAGTGCCTAATTGGTCCACTCTGTTTGACGGGTCCCATTCAGTGGTAGTGCAGAAGGGTATTCTGTCTCAGAGCAAAACCTCCACCCCTTGTTCAAGCCCAAACCCCAACACCAGCGCTACATCCTTCAGCAGCAAGAAGCGCCGTGCCCCACCTCCTCCCTCTGACAGAAAGCCATGTGCTCCTCCCAGCCGCCCCGCCAGACCTCCCCTCCCTGCTTCTCTTCCTTATGCTCCTCCTCCCTCATACCAGGAGAAGGAGAACTCCGGCACTTGCACTTCACGCCCGGCCACAAGGTCCAAAACTGGTAGACCATCTCTTGATGCCAAATTCTCCGCCATCATCCAGCAGCTCCAGCGGAGCAACGCCGGAGGAGCTGGAGCCATCAGTCGGAAAAATGCTCCACTGGGCGTTCTCGATGTGCAACCACAAAGTCAGCCTCAGCTGCTGGAGTACCAGGACCACCCCCCCCACACTGAAGCCGCAGGTGAACACGGCTTCCTCAGACCAAGTTACGGTCCTGGTCCTGTTCCTGCACCGAGGAGCAAACTGAGAAAGTCGTTCAGAGAGAGGATGAACTTTAAAGCCTTGTGACCTCGCCCTTCGACATGTGCCAGACTATTTGTTGGTTGGGAGCAGCGACTTACTGGAGAGGGTTTGAGCGTTAGTCTTCCAGTGACTATGAAGACTCTTAAACATGAAATAGTCTGGCACACACACAACCCCCGTATATCCGCAACTGGTTGTTTTTAAACTTCTGTTTGTTGTACCGATTTAAAATCAACAAGATATAACATACTAATTAGTGAGCTTTAAAGGTCCTGGTTGGCTTATTTTTTACCTTTTAGACCAGGCTGTTTCCCCCTGCTTTCAGTCTTTATGCTAAGCTAAGCTAACCATCTCCTGGCTCCGACTTTATATTGAGCTGACAGGTAAAAGAGTGGCATCGATCTTCTCATCGTATTTCCCAAAATGTCGACCTTATTCAACCCAAATGATGGGTGTGTTGCCTGGTCTCCTTAAAGAAAGATCCTCACAATGTCCATCACGACGACCCAAATCCCAGTTGACACCTCATATCACAATATCAATTTTGTATTGATACATCTCCAGCTCCTCTCCATTTATGAACTCTTTCATGTGCAGCTAACCCATAGATGAAATTGAAAGCTGTATGTTGGCTTGAGCACGGCCATCATCAATCCCACTAAAATGGAAAGGCTTATTTCTCAGCTCTGCCACTGGAACATGGGCCGAAGAAAAGAGCCTTTGCAAAAGCACTCAAATTGGAATTGATCCATTGGCCGACTGTGAACGAGTCATTCCTTTTGGAACTATTGACTTATTCCACTTACTGTGACAACTTTATGACCACTATAGCTGATTTTAAAGGAACAGGATTTTAGGAGCAATTGCAAGCACTAATGTGACTTCTCCATTTCCCAGGGGTCTTAATAAGTGACCTTGGTTTTTCAGTGGCTACACAGTATGTCCAACATAATTTAACACTGCTGCCTATAAATGCTATGAACATAATCGAATGAATGAGTCTTTTGAGTGGCTACAATAATGAATGCCCTTGTGTTTGTGTTTTGAACATATCCAATGCTGGCAGCCACTAAATATGTCAACCACTTAACAGTCACATGTTGAAGAATGGTCTTCCTAATTACACAGTGTACAAAACATTAGGTTTAGCTACTTTAAAAAGAAAAATTACCTGGCCAGATGAAGCAGTACAGTGAAAACTACAATCTCCTGTTTTTAATTTTTTTAAATTATCTCACCGTCTAAAATTCAGTTTAATCAAGAGGGGGAGATGTAGATTTGGGGGGAGGCGGATTACAGGAGGATTTAGTTTAAGCCTTGAAAGAACCAAGAATGGATTGTACAAAAGAGGATGCTGCTCAATATTAGCAGTGTGTTTGAAATGTTTTCTATGCTCGGTGTGTATTACCAATACATTAGTCACTTTGATGTACTGTATATACCTGGAAAAACAAGGGAAGGTTCCTGGGCCAAACCTCATAGCATGATATGGTTACAGCATGTGCTGTGTGATAATAGCTAACATCACAATAATTAAACTGCACTTCCTGTATCGTCTCAACATCTTGGCCATTTTTAGTTGGATAAAGCATGCTGGAGACTAGAGGACATTAAATAACATGCCAATGTTACTGACAGTTATGGTGATGACATGACATTTCTGTATAGTATTTCAGAGGAACTGTAGCCATGGTGAAAGCAGGAAATGTTGCCCCTGGGGATATTAAGCTTGAGGGAGAGCTTGTAATCGAAATGTACAACTTTTTTATGACTGAACATTGTGATCAGAGCCACATTTATATTAATTAACAATGTTTTTTAAAACAATTCTTATATTTTCATTTATTAATTAAACTTGATAGCAATAATTTGTATGTTTGTTTTTGATTAAAATGTTCGTACTAGTAAGTAGGGATGCAGTAATCTTGTCCTAGTGCAGAATAATTTGTGTATAGTGCAATTAAAAAGATATTGTAGTTATTTTTATTTCTGAAAAGGTGCAATTTTCTCCTCACTCGGTTTATTGTTTACTCTGAAGCTAACTGTATTTTGTATTTTTATTTTAATTGCTGATCTGCAATAAAACGGCCTACATTCTACCCTGGTGAGGCTGCTTTATTTTTGCTGAGCTCGGAAGTATAACTGAATATTTTTCATGGTAAAGGTTTACCAGGGGGTGGCAATAAAAGTCAAAGCATAGCTTTTATTGCAGCCCAACACACATCCCATAGAGATGTGTGCACTGGCACATTTCACTACTGCAGCAAATACTGGAGAGGCTTCTCTGGCTTTGAGCCCAGAGGTAGCCTGTTGTGAAGATTAAGGCGGATGGAATCTCATAGCCAGATAATGGTATTACAATAATAAAACCCCATTCACACTGCATTTACTCAGGAAAATAAAGAACATTACATAGACATTTGTACACTGGCATTAAATATCAGTTTATTCAGCCTTCGCTATTTATCTGCAGTTCAGTTAAAGAACACAACTGAGGAAACACGTATAGATAGTAAAATATTTTAATTAAATATACAGGAGGTCATATACAAAATGTCTTTTATTTTTTTGTCTTGCTCACCAGCCGGTTGATTGGTAAACAGATGGCTACTGTATCAAAAACACTTTCAGGATGCACATAAATTGAAACGACGTGGAAAAAAAAAAAGTGAAACGACAACAAATAAGAGTATCCTAATTCTTAAATTGTAGTGTTTGTTTAAATCTAACATGATCACGGTGACCTTGAAACAGAGCAAACAAGGACACAGCTAGATTGTGTAACCGACTTTTATACTGTTTTTATACTATTTACAGATTATAACAGTTTATATGATAACAACAACGCGGTACTATCTACAGTGCTATTTACACAGAAAATAAGACAAGAGAGGGGTTGTCATGAATTGATCCCATATGAATGTTCTGTACAGGAGCCAGCACTAATGCCAGTTTTACCTACACACAGCAATGTACAGTACTTAATCGGAAATGAATGTCTTTATCTAAGTATTCAGTAAAACTTCACACATAGACGTTTACAGCTTCTTCTTTTCTTCTTCTTTTGAAACACCAGCCATGTTTGACTGTGTATTTCGACTATCCTGGATTGCAATTATAGTGGTTGTAAAAGCCCGAGAAGGTGTTGTCTTTCCACCTCAGGCGGTTGAGCATGGTCGGCATACTTTATGGAGTCTGGTACCTTTTCATCACTGGTAAGAAAACACCTAGAGCACACATGCCCTGCGGATGACAGACACCAGACCTGTGTCAATATCGACTATCAGTAAATCTTTTCAGGTTCTTCTATAATTGACTGCCTGACACAGTTCAGCTGAAAGTAACTAGAGCCATTTAAGCACAAATACTAACCATCAGGTTAAAGCATAACTATTTCTATTTTAAAAACTTAACATTTTGTGCCTTACATATCAAGTCTGGTGTCTGAAAGCCAAGTGTGCAATATAGTTTTTGTATGAGTGTCTGTGCACTGCATTTCAGACACGAGTGACAGTAATGTTGATATTTCTACCCTGCTACAGAAGATAAACCTTAACAACTGTAGTGCTAACTCTAATCCAAGACTGCGAAAGGCACAGATATTTGCAAAGCAATAATATCCTAAGTGACAACATTCCTATCAAATCATACAGTGAGTCTTTTCAGCGTGCTGGATAAAAAAGAGTCTGTTCACCCAATATAAAAAAAAAATTAAAAAAAAGAGCTTTTCAAGTCAACAACAAAAAGATGAAATGCTGATTTCTTGTGGTGAGCATTCCACAGCAGACGGCTGCTTCATTATGCTGGTCCTACAGACGACAAAAACAAGCTGCTACAGTCTACTCATCACAAGGGGGTTTGGGATCAAATGAATTTCAATTTAGATTGTAAAAATGAAAACGGCTTTTCATTAACTCTAACTAAAAAAAACATTCGTAATTTGTCAACAGATTGAACATGACAACTGCTTGTGTTGTATGATCTGGACTGAAATATTTAACGGATAAAAACCTGAACAGAGCAAAATGCGAGTCTACAGTACATCTGTTATACACAGCACCTCTGGATGTTATGATAAAACTATTTCATGTTATGCAGCACCGCAGTGAGTGTTAATGTTTATGCCAAGGAGGATTTACTCTGGCAAAAACTGGCAACAGCTTTCAGCGTGGAGACATGTAAACAGATACAACACCATTGGCTGCCTAAAGTGTAATAATGCACTAAACAGCTGCTGAGCATTGTTTTGCGATGGTGAACGCACCTCTAGTTATATAAAGAATTTCATTTACGTTGTCATGTTACTTGTAGTGTTTTTAAGCAAAAAAGTTTAGCCCTCAGACGCAGTAAACAAATGGCTTTTCTCTGTTGCCCTCCACTTTTCACACATCCAGAGCAACAACCTGACTCATGGTGACTGAGAGCGGCAAACTGATTTGTGAGCACATACACATGAGCATTGTGCAAATAAGGATACAACAACAACAACAAAAAGATACAGTAAGTGGTGATAAAAATAAAGAACAGTGCAAAGTATATAAACAAATGCATACACAAAAAAAGAAAAGAAAATGGAATTTTCAGTCTGCCTGAATGATGAGTTTATCAGTCTGTAATCAGCCAAAGTTTTATAATCAGTGTTTATCTTTTCGACTGAGCCACAATCCCCGAGCAAAAGAGACAGAAAGACAAAGAGAAGCTGAAAAAGTTTCTGAGGATGAAGGAGGAGAAGGAGAAATACATTTCTCTCCCTCACAGTCTGGTGCTGGGGTGTACCGAGGACAGCTGAGGTGGTGGGAGGGTGGAGAGAGGGTACAGGTGGTGCAGCAGGTCCCCGTACAGCGCTGCCCCGCCCGGGTGCCTGTAGAAGTGGTGCGGGCTGGGGCTGGCTGTCAACAGCTGCCTGTGGAGCATCATGGAGTGGAAGGCTAATGGGGGCACGAGGGGAGACACTGCTGACTGGCTCTTCAGGTACTGCAGACCCGGGTGCTGCTGGAGCCCGTCTCCCGGGGAGACCAGGCTGACGGGCGAGTACATGGCAGTGTAGAGGGGTGGGGGGTAGGTAGTTGTTGGGTGGCCCTCAGGGAGATGGTTGTTGAGGTGAACGGCGTGGGCCGGCTCAGCTGGTTTTAGCTCTTCTGGGTCGCTGCGTCGGATTGCGCCGGCAGGGTGGATTGGCGTCACCACGCGGACTTTCCTTTCTGGGACTTCGTCGATCCCCGGTTCCGCGTGGCTCCGCTTGCTCGGTCGAATGGGGCTGGTGAGGGACGACTCGCTCGAAGCTTTTGGACTGGGAAACGGCTGCGAGGACTCTGCTGGGCTCTGTTTGGGGGTGGAGATGGTCATAGGAGGAACTCTGCACGACTTAGGGTGAGAATCCAAACCCTGGTGCATGATGGAATATGGGAGACTGCAGAAGGAGGGCTTGGAGAAGGAGGACACCCTCTGAGAGAGAGGCTTAGCGATTGTAAAGTCTCTGGGCTCATCGTCTGCCTCTCTCCTCTCTCCGTGTGTTTGAGTCCTGTCACTGTAGTGAGATCTGTAGGCCAAGCCCTCTTGCTCCAGGCCACAGACAAAGCCCTGGCTGCCTTCATGTTCCCTGGTGTAGCGCTCTCTCCGATCTCCGTTGGGGAAGCCGACCATCCTCTCCTGGCTCAGGCAGTTCTCAGTTTGCCTGTACAGACTGTGGAGGTGAGGGGAGGAGTAGCAGTCACCTGTGTAGCTCCGGGGCTGAGGAGCTGGCCCTTTCAGTAGCGTCTCCCCGGCGTTCTCCACACCATCCTGGGCATGACTTCGAGGGAGATATGGCTGCCACGGCGGATTGACTTGAGGCTGGAGGTGAAGGCTCGTCCGGCAGCTATAAGTGTCCGAGAGCTCCCCGGCAGCGCCCCTCTCTGATAGGCCACTGGTGGCTTGTAGGTGAGGCTTACTGCTCTGGGCATGCTGGATGACTGATGGTCTGAATATGGGCGCTACCTCCGGGATGTTGTCCGACACACACCCGTGCCTCTGTCCTACCACCTCCTCCTCACCCTTTCTCTTCTCCTTCTCCCTTTCAGGAACTGATATGACAGGGAGAGAGGAAGTCGCTGTGGGAAGAGGAGGCTGAAGAGAAGGAGAAGTAAAGGAGAAAGGGTTGGATTCGCACACTTGGGAGAGGAGCTTCTTTTTGGCTAAAGGAGACATGACCCCCTGGCTGGCTTTGCAGTAGGCAGCAGTCTGTGCGGGGCTCTGGGTCAACTCCTTCTTAATGACCCCATAGTCTTCTTTCTCTGGATAGGAATCTGTGCTCAAGTCTATACACTGTCTGTCTGCCTGCTTACACATTGGTAACACTTTCCCCACTCTCCCACCGTGAATTTCTATGGAGTCTTTGACCCTGGAGGAGGGCTCGGGCAGAGCAACATGTCCAGCAGGTTTGTTCTGATCCCAACGGTGAGGCAGGTAAGGGTTTTTAGGAAAGAAATGCCCTTCAGTTTGCTGTTCAGAGGACAGTTTTGCTTGTAGGACTTCGCTGATTTGCTTCCATTCAGGCTGGGGACCGGGCCCCGTGTGGAGGAGTAGACCAGCATGGGGGGCTCTGCAGTCTGGCTCTTTGTGGCATATTGAAGACGGTTGCTCCACTGCCAAGGACTCCTCTTTCTTTAGGGTAAGATGTAACTCTTCCTCCTCTATTACAATTGGTTCATCTCTCAGAGATACCTCCTGTTTTATAGCTGTGGACAGCTCATGATTCTCCTCTTTCCCCTTGGAGTCCTGCATGCAGAAAAAAATTATATTGTTAGAGTTGTTTCTCAAAGTAAAAGAAATAAGCAACCCCGTTTCCTTCAAAATGACATTCCCTTAAACTGCATTCTCAATTACATTTTGAGGGAAACATATTGTTATTTATATTGTAAATTGAAACAAATCAAAACAAAACGCCAACAATTACTACGGTTATGTTATGTTTAGTACAACATCATGGTTTTGCTAAAAAATAAGTATGTTTGTTACGTTATTAAATGAAAATAACAATTGACAATTGGTTTGCACGAGGGACAAGCACGCCAGTCTCCGGGGTGAAAGTCCTGTGTATGTGTTACCCACCCATCCCTACGCAGACTTCTGTGAACTTTGATTAGAAACTTATTTATGATACGTCAAAAACAGACGTAGTCTGAAAGAAAATAGGTTTCGCCTCGGAGCGTAATTGACAGTTTTGTTGTACGGGAACTAATTTTTAGGAGAGCAGGCTGAAATAAGACTCTCCTGTATTTTCTTTTTATTTGGCAATTTCAAAGACAACAGGAATTCAAGACAGAGGGCGAAGCACTGATGAGAAAGCACAGGGAGATTAAAATTAAATTAAATTTAGAGCAAGAACGAATCCTGATTTGGCAGCCGTTGGGAGAAGTCTGTGACTGACCTGTGATTGTTCTTGGCCTTTCACTGTCTCCCCTCTGTCCTTTTTACTCCCCAGCTTGGGATTGTTGGGGCCTTTGAATTTCTTGGCCCCCACTCCTTTGGTTTTGGCTCCTGAAGCCTTCTCTTGGCCGCCCTCCTGCTTCTTGGGTTTGGCCAAGGGGAGGGGTTTGTCATGCTCGCCTTTAATGTGCCTCTCATAGGGAAGGAGGAGCCTGAGGAAGCATGCAGGCAAAGGAAGGCAGATGAGTTTATGGTACGATCATGTTATGTCATGTAACGCTAGAAAGGCACAAACAGCAATTTTCGATTGAAAAAATAAATACACAAAACTACATATTTGCACACCCTAATGTGGGGTAGGTGAGCATATTCTAAACAAGCTGTCCTGCTTTTTGTGGTGTCCATACCAAAGAGGAAAATGTACAATAAACCACAAGTATTTTGTTTGGTAATACAAAAGCAGAAGGAGCTGCAGCTGCAGCTTTGCCACAGGCATGCAGAGTATCAAATATCTTGCTTTAAAACCTTGTTGTTTTAATATGCTGCAAGCATTAACAATCCTATTGTAATTAATCTAGGTTAGGGGAAATCCAGGTTCAGCTTGCTTCCAGAGTGTGTGTGTGCGTGTGTGTGTGTGTGTGTGTGTGTGTGTGTGTGTGTGTGTGTGTGACAGAATGTGAGAAACCAGTCATCTCCTGCTGAGACGGATCACATTTGATATGAGTTAAACCTTGAGAGGAAAGAATATGTGTGTGCGTGTTGTGTTTGTGGGTGTGTAAAACTAATGTGATTGGGAATGAAAAGGAGAAACATGCCTGGAAGAATTTAAATCAAATTGTTTAAAGGAACCTCGCTGCATATTTCATCTAATTCAATATACAACTATGTTTAATCACAGAAGTCCTTAAAGCGATAATAATAATAATAATAATATAAAATGTAGCTGGTGAGAGTGCCCTCTAGTTTTTAACACTCTGTCCATTTGACATGATTAAATGAAAGACCGATGCACATGCTCCAACTTAATTTAGTTCATACTAAGTGACAAGGATTATCCTGTAGAAAAAAAACCATTAAACTATTTTTGACTTCTGTTAGTTCTCGTCTGAATACTTCCCAAGTCAATTTTCCGTATCTGATGTCATAACTAATGGGAACATTAAGATCTGGATATCATAACAATACCCATGTGTAAAATAATGACATGAAGAAACCAGTGAGGGAAACTTTTAGACTTTTATTGCTCAGAAAAGAAAATGGAAATTGGCAATAGACCAGAAATAAGAAACGTTGTGGAAGAGGAAACCAAGACAACTGAAAAACTACAACGCTCCAAACTTCAAAAAGCTCCTCTGAAAATCTCTCCAGCTCCTTTGTCAGGTTTTTTTTACAATAACAATCCATAAAAGCCAGACAGAAACATGACTTTCTCAGTCATGAGAGAAAATAAGGTCTTCTCGTGTAACGACAAGAGACGGTTGCAGTATTCCTTTTAAGGGACATGGCGGTAAAACAAACAATGAATCAAGAGCCGTTTCGCCTCCACTTCAAAAGGAAGAAGGAAAAAAAAGCCTCAGAGAGTTCAAGAGGCTCTGTGGGATTTTTTGTTATTTTTCCTCTGAACAAAAGTGCTGGCAGGGAAAGCAGTGAAACTACATTTCATACAGCTGGTCTGGCACCAGGCCCCAGGCCAAGAAAGGAAATGTACTATTAAATGTGACTTATTGGAAAGACAGAGAGCAAAAGGGTTGTGAAAGACAAGAAGGGAGGGAAAGAGAAACAGAGAGAGAGGGAGTGAAAGACGGGATAATGACATGTTAATGAAGAGCAAAAATGATTCTGAATGAAGGAATGAATAATCCTCGAAAAAGGAGATCAAAAAATATTTTTTTACTTTAAAATAGCAGCAGTGCAATTTATCACAAATAGGGAAGTGGTTCTCCGGCTTTCTATTATTAGGCATTATTGCACAGAAAGGGCAGGTAGATTAAATGTTTCGCCATTATAAAACGGTACACTGGATTTCTCCAGGCTTGTAAATGTGTGTTCATCATGTGCAAATGTCCAGCTGTCGTATTAGGGATCAAAGGGCTATAAAAGTGCTATATACATTATATATATATATATATATATATATATATACTGTATATAGCACTTTTATAAACTATAGGGTGCACTGTTGACTATCACAATGATCTGTGGGAAAGAAGACGGCTTCCTTGGCCTGGGTCAACTTTATGGAATGTCAATATGGGGTGGGGGTGGGGGTGGGGTGTCACAGGCCCGGATAATGTAAGAGCTGAGCCCGGGAAATTACTGGAGCCTTAAATAGTTCCAAATGGAGAGGCTAAGATGATATGTTGGCCAAGAAACCAAAAATTAGTCTCAGGAAGTCCCCTACATCTGAATTATTTGCTTTGTTACACTTAATTATTATTAAGATGACTTATCAAAACTGTAGCCTATAAAAACAATTCCCTCTATGAGAAGGACTTTCAATCTGAGTTTTATGTAAATTTACAGAAATGGCTGAATAAGCAAATAAGGTTTAAGCTTCAACTCATTTTTTTTTTTTTTTTCATTTTTACCTCTATCGTAAAAAAAAAGTGCAAAATCATAATAGAGATCTCAGTGTGAAAGAGTAATTTCAAGCAGTGTATATATAACTTAGTCATGATCATGTAATATGGCACTCTTAATACTATACCACTTATATAAGTAGCAATTTCCTCCAAGGAAGGGGAGCTTGGCAGCCCCTGCCATAGTTGAGAGAAAACCAGGCGCAGTTAATGGTTAGAGCCACTTGGGGGCGTGGGCTGCACTGAGAGATTCCAGGAAGGAATTTCATTAAGGCAGGAGAGGCAACATTTTTATGAGGTCAATAAATACTTAACTTCCTCTCATGCCAATTTATCAGCCGTCTTTTGTTTAAGCGGCCATTTTCCATGTTAATAACAAGCAAGTAAAATATGCAGTGAATAGATTAAACGTTGAATACGCACAGAAGATGTAATTATGTTACAAATATTACTCCACATATTTATATTTCTCTATAATGCTTTGTATCTGTGTGATCGTTCTTAAGATCAATAACAGTGTAAAGCACAACAATAAACCACAACTGTCAAGTAAGCATGTCTGTGCCTTTGAAATAAAGGATTGCACACAAAGCACCTCCCTCTAAAAAACACAACTTGGCAAAAACAAGGTGACTTTACCAGCAATGTGCTGCTCTCATCTGAGTTTTATGTTACAGGAACAAGCTGTGTGCTAGAATCCAAGAAATGCCTAAGTCACCAAATAAGTGGGAAAAAGCCTGCGGGCTGTTCCATTTCAACAATTTCCCTCCCATCCGTGCTGAAATTAATTTTAACTGGTGTTGTGTTAAGATCACAAGAGCTGCTTCATGCAGGGGAAAAAAAGGAAAAGAAACTATTTAAAGAGCTGGTGGACAAGCCCCCGGGGCTGTAGAAAGATTTGGAGGAAAGAAAATGACTTACTTTTACAAGCCTGCGAGGAAAAGAGAATAAAATGTAAAAAAAAAAAAAAAAGATCAAATCAAACCTTTATGGAATCTAAATGCAATGATTAAGCATCATCACATCAACGAGAAAACAATAACTGCAGTGGAGAAAGAGAGAGACAAGATGCCAGCAGAGGGATAAGCAGACATTGTAGCTGGTCCCTCTGCTTTGGATTCATGCCTCAAAGCCCCTCTTTTGTCTCGAAGCCAAACCACTTGAGGTGACCCTCATTCATGCAGTTAAAACAGGAGGGCAGCGCAGGAATGTATGAAAAACTTAAGTCCTTTGTCAAGTCTGAAAATACCAGATTTAAAATGACCTCTACTGTTCCCCCGGGGTTTGCTCTCATTAGCTGCTGCTGCTGCAGTGTGCGGTAAATGTTCGCCATAGCAGGTGTGAGCCAAGAGTGCTAACTGTTTAAAATAAATGTGTGCTATTCTGCATAAAGACACACTCAAGTATTAATATCCAAAAATATACAGCATATGTTCCCCCTTGCTGCCCTTCAGTGGACTAAAATCTTCGCAAGAATGTCATTAATTTAATTTGCTACACTGAACTAGTTATTAATCTCAGTAGACTTGAATAGATTCTCATACAGTCGATTGCCTGTCACACGTCGGTGGCATAATTTGTGATTTCTCATCGCCACTAGGGAAAGAAACCTTGGACCTTTTGATTAAATTCCATGCATAAAGAAATCATCCAATATTGTGATTTGTTAGATCGCTGCAAAAAAAGATAGGTTTTATCACTGAATGCTCAATGAGGCATTTTGTCTTCTGGAAACCATGTAGCTCTCAGAGGTTAAAATAGCTGCCTGCTATTTTAGTGTAAAGAACATGCTGCTCTTTGGCTGCTTTCCCACTGAATCTGAAGTCCCGCTTCAGTAGAAGAGGCATGCATATGCAAAGAATTTGGCCATTCTTTTGATGCGGACAACATGTTGAGACATTGTTTATAGTGTTAAGGAATGCTGACGGACAGCATGCAACCATGTTCTCCTATTGCGACTTCCCTGCCTTTTTTCTTTCCTGCTTTTTTTCTTAATATTGAATCATTTTTGCTTGTTCATTAAGTGTTTGTCTTTCTCTCTCTGGAGTAAAACGCATTGAGGACATAAAGGTGTTACTCCATCCCCACCACCTCTTACTGTAATCCATCTGCTTTAGAACAAGAGACCAGAGTCATTTTGAAATCTGCGTTTGAGCTACAGTATTAGTCAAGGCATGCTTAAGAGTAAAGCGCCACATTTGATGTATCTGCAATACAGCAAGGACAATGCAGAAAGGTGCTGACAAATGCAAGATAGTGAGCATCTACAAGAATAAAAATCTCCTGTCCTCCTTTCTCTTCCCCAAATCTGAACTCCAGTCTGTTGTATTACTAAGTGTGAAGACTGGCTCAAGGTTTCCTAATAATTATGAGCAACCGGTGTATTTTTATAGCTGGAGCTTTAGTGAATTCCAGAGGTCCATCGATAACAGGAGGAATGAATAAAGGCTGAATCAATAAAACATCTAGTCCGCTAAAATTGGAACAGGTGTGCATCTGTCTTTAAAGACACACATATCTGCATATGAGCCGGAGAATATTTCAAGGCCTTGGACTACCGTACATCTGGCAAACATCTAATACTTTAAAAGATGAAATGATCTAATCCAAAACCCCTCATCTGCGCTCTCCGCTATTGCCCAAAACCTCAGAGTTTTTAAATAGCAAATTATTCTAAATTGCTTCTCTGTTGCCATGGATACACCCCCCCCCCTCCAATACCCCCAATACCAACCCTGTTGTGCAATTACATTAGAGTGCCAAGACATGGTGAGGTATTAGAAATCTGTAACAGGCAGAAATGAACTGATATAGTGAAATGTGATGTTTCTGTAACAAGAGATCACGTAGGAAACCAGGAAGATTAAATATGTAGGAACTGTTAAAAGGCGCTGACCTGTATAATGAAAGAAACAGCATGAAGTGCAAGGCAGGGAGTGGGAGAGGGGGGGCACAGAGAAAATGGCACAGCACAGAAGCAAAAGGCAGTCTATTTCAAGGTTATTGATGCCATCTTTTTCATGACCTCATTTTTAATTCAGAGCGCTGGGCCCTGACAGCTAATCTCGGGAAACGGTTTAAATAAATATCATTAAAGCTTCCCCGTAGCTGCAGCGGCAGACCTTGGCTTGGACATTTCTGCATTGATTTTTCCCTGTGCACTAATGAACGGCGCTCAGCGACTAAAAAACAGTAACTTTGAAAATTACAATTAGCTGAGGTTATCTCCTGTTCAATTCCAGCCATGTAACTCCATTACTACCAGTGATTACCACTTGCTCCTGGACAGCATAAATATAGTGATTATGCCCCTGGCTCCATCTTTCACAATAACGTCTCCAAGGAAACCATTTCATATGATTTTACCATTAGGGCTGTAAAGGGATAATGTGTATCATTTAAAATGAAAGCTGAATGCTTGTGGATATTCACAGTCTTTAACCCAAATAATACCAGGACAACCAATAATATCCACTTCATTTAAAGCAATTATGTCCTGAAATATTGTTTCCTTTCTACCTACTAGCCTGAGACTTTATATTTCCTGCTCTACTGTACTTTTGCCCGCTGAGACAAATCAGAAGTGAACCCACTGAGAGAAGAGGAAAACATAAGTGTTGTTCCAGTTTGTACACTGTACATTCTTCCCTGTGAATTATATTTCTGTAGCACATTGACTAATGATTAAAGGTGGAAACAAAGACGCCTCTGGGGAACAAACACACACTTCAGCGAGCCCACAAACAGCCTCATTCATCATGCGGAGAGAATGGCCGTGTTTGCTGAGTTAATACAATGAAGCTAATTGCCCTCCAAGCAGCCCAAACACCAAGGCTCAGCTAAAATTATTCCCCTGAATGGAAACTTGCTCAGCTTCAGCTGATCTCCCTCCTTCTCTCTCTCTCTCTCTCTCTCTCCCTCTCTCTCCTCCCTCTCTCTCACACACACATGCCCCATCACCTCCACCCCTCCCTCCTACACCTTCTTTCTCTGTCAGCCTGATATTCACTGCAGTGTGTGGATATTATTGCTTTGTATTGATTCAGCATTATTTTCTCTCAGCTGCTTCTCGGTGGCTGGAGAAGGAAAGGCCAGCGCAGCAGCAGTCACACCTCAGCGCTTCCCACACGCTTTCGTCCAACCCCGCCTGTTGTCCTACGACCCTATTTAAACCTTATAAACGAACATGAACAATATAGCTTTTCACATCTGGCTTCAAAGACATTACTTGGCAGAGACACCTCGTACTGATTTCACAAAACAAGGATCAAAGACATAAATACATAAGTTATATTTGGCCAGCATCATCTCTGACGATGGGTGTTGAAGTCATAACAATTATTAGTATAAATAAGGAACTCCGACTTTAAAACACCTCCCTGTTTGAGGCAATGAAGAAGAACTAGGAACACAGCGTAAACACTAAAAATCACCCTCGGCACGAACATTTAGAGGCAAATTGTCAACTTGTGTACAAATACAACACACTGAACAATACACTCTCACACCTATGGTTTCCTGCAAAAGCCTCTCCGGCCGTCACTGCCTGTGCTTAAAAATTCGCTTACAGCATGCAATCTTACACAATATGAAGCTGCCCGGCTCCCTCATACACTACTGCTGGCATATTGCTGTATTACTGACAGGTGTGTGTGTGTGTGTGTGTGTGTGTGTGTGTGTGTGTGTGTGTGTG
>CALSCE010009347.1:5980624-5998807 GCA_943593645.1 Bovichtus variegatus
AGACAGAGAGAGAGAGAGAGAGAGAGAGAGAGACAGGGAGAGAGAGAGACAGAGAGAGAGAGAGACAGGGAGAGAGAGAGACAGAGAGAGAGAGAGTGACAGAGAGACAGGCAGACAGACAGACAGACAGACAGACAGACAGACAGACAGACAGACAGATAGATAGATAGATAGATAGATAGATAGATAGATAGATAGATAGATAGATAGATAGATAGATAGATAGATAGATAGATAGATAGATAGATAGATAGATAGATAGATAGATAGATAGATAGATAGATAGATAGAGGTAATCATTTTTATGGGGACAATGCGTCTCACAGGAATATAGTAATTACATATTCCACGACTGACAAAATGAAAACAGCTTTTTATCATTTTCACACAAAGCAGCGCTGCACTTCAGCTGAAAGAATGCAAATGAATATCTAGTACTTGTACAATCACCACTATGTGATAAAATACAGCATATGCTTCATCCTGACAAAGAGATTTGTTAACCCTCAGCTGCAGCCTGCAGGTATGAATGAAAACCATTACAAGCATCAAACGCTTGGCAATATGCTCAAACTTCTGTTTGAACTAATGCAAATTCATTTGCATTGATTTTACCATGCAAATACCCCATGACAGGCCATATCAAAATACAAGTCTTGTGTAACATTTTCCTAAAAATAGCCATGTAAGCTTTCATAAAGGCTTCAAATGGCTGTCTATCTTTGAAAGAAAAATGTTTCCCACAAACAAAGAACCCCAAGTTCATTGAGGGACTTTTTGTGCCAATGACATTTGTATTTGCTTTCTGTAACATCATTGTTTAACATTTTAATATGAAGGCCTATAAATAAGAAAAGGAGGCCTCGCCTGGGGAGAAATCCATCAAAATTCAATCTGTGCGTACACAAAGCCTTGCATTTGT
This sequence comes from Bovichtus variegatus, assembly GCA_943593645.1. Taxonomy (NCBI): domain Eukaryota; kingdom Metazoa; phylum Chordata; class Actinopteri; order Perciformes; family Bovichtidae; genus Bovichtus; species Bovichtus variegatus. Next base: position 5,981,547 of record CALSCE010009347.1, read on the forward strand.
CAAAATGACATTTTCCTATCTCCGCATTTGACAGCATTGATTTTTTCCTTCCCTCCTCTCTGCAACCGTTGTCAATGCACGGGTGGAATAACAAAGGGAGCTGGGTAGGTTTTTCTGTTTGAACTGAGCACTCCGGCGTATTGTGCTTTCTGACTGTAGAAACAGAAAGATGGTCTATTTAACTTGCTTGTTATGCATCGACTGTAATTACCACAATAGCACACGGGACTGGGAGGGAACAGAACAGATAAAGGAAATGAGAGAACATGCTTTTTCTTAGATGTCTTGTCATTAGCAATTTCTTTTCTTAATTCCCCTCTATTTGGCAGGGACAATTATCACTGAGATAAGGATGACAAAACAGGAACACAATGCAGCCTCAATGACACACCGATGGCATGGCAATTAGACAACAAGGCTGAAAGGGGGAGACAAATTGGAACTGATGTTCACAATCACATGCTGATGACTGAGCACTGAAGCACGCACGCACACGCACGCACACGCACACGCACACACACAGCGTTACCAGTTAATCTGGCAGATCAAGGGCATTCAGAATACATAATGTAACCACAACTACCCGTTTTATTCTTCCTCAATCCACGCTATCTCTAATTTCTTTCAACGCCTCTACTGCACCCATACAGCTTCAATAGCAGCAGCTGTAGAGCAAAGTCAATATTAACCAAGTGATAAAAAAAAATAGAAGGACAGCAGCGTGCGTGAATAAAGCACAAAACTAATTTCTCTCCAACTGTACTGCTGCTCAAATGTCACAGCCAACTGTTTTCTGTCTGTGATTCAGGGGTGAGTGTGAATTCAGCCTCAGGTTTACTGAAGTAATTTAGAGCCACATTTTCCTTGAATGTAGCAATCTTGAGGCATTTTATAGTATTGTAAAATGTGTTGCAGCTGAGACGATTCGTCCATGTGTACAAATAATCTGCAACCGCTTTTATAAATCGACAGATCATTTCAGTAATTTATTTGAAAGCAGAAATAGTTTTGAAAAAAGCTAAATCATTTTACTGAATATCTATATCTAAAACAAGACAAGACTCTGGAAAGTTGTAAGGGGGGATTTGATCACTACTTTTTTACATTTCATAGACTAAACAAATGAATACATTGAAAGAGAAACAAACGGCAGATGAATCCCTGAAGACAACGTCTGTCAATTGCAGCCCTAAATGTTGATAATAGAGTAATCAATTTTGTATCGTAAACTGAATATTTTGTGATTATTACGGGCGTGGAGTCTCAGAACAGCACCTTTGCTCTAAAATGTTTAATGCATACGAACCCTGGAGTGAAATATACATGGAGGCTGAGAGTGAGGCAGGCAAACAAGGGGAACTGTGTTAAACCAGCAGCATTAATATAACTGCGTTTAAAATATGTTATGAGCCATCCGAGGTAAAGGCAGATTTTGGGGGTTTATATTTCTCTGCTGGGCTGTAAAGAATCACAATTGCAGTCTTAAAAAAAGCAGCAAGGAGATGAAGAGGACTATACATAAATAGTCCATGTTCGGATTCAGAAAGGTTTTTTTTTGGAGGTGAATCAAATGGATATTTAAGTGGCGCAGCCAACAAAGCATGGGGTAAGTCTGGTAAATCATTCAACCATCTGTTGCTTTGTTAAAACTCCAGAGAACTTCATAAAAAGATTATTACTCAAATGCAACTAAAATAACATAATTTCAATTTCCATTACAGGAAAGCGAGTTCTTTGATCTTTAAATGCATTTGTAGCTAGTTAAAAGGGAAGAATATGAAAACAGCGCCTGATTACATCTAAGGGTTTGTTGTATTAATTATGATGTGTTTTCCTTTTTTTCCCTCCTCTTTACATGTGCTGATGTGTGCTCGCTGCCAAGGACGAAGTTTAAACAGCATGATTTCACCATTTAATGAGGGCCTTGCTTATGATGTGTCTGGTTTTGAGATTCAAAACATGTACTGTATGTAAAACAGTTGGCGCGTGGACCTCGACTTTATTCTGAGCTCAAACCGAGAAATGCCAACTAAAAGTAAAGCATGTTGGGTATGTAATTCTCCCTCCGTCTCTCTCTACGTTTACCTCGCTCCCTCTCTCTATCTCCCTCAACCACAATGACCTATTTAAGCAACAACATGTCGGCAGTCAAGATGACAGGATTGTCAAAATACCGCGGTGAGGTTAGCAGAGTCGAGGCGACCACAGCTTACCTTCATGTAATAGTTTAGAGTAATGAGTTTTACTGTGCTATAAACTGTCACTGTTAAATTCAATAGACATCTCTCTCCCTCCCCTGCCTCTCGTTAATTTGCTGATGTTGTCGTGCTACGTTCTGATGTGAGTGGCTACATCGTTCTTGGCTCATTTGACATGAATGCAAATGTGATTTCCTTCCTTTCGTTAAAAAAAAAAAGACTGAGAAAGAAGTACATTCGAAAAACCTCAGTTTGAGGTGAGAGCCCACGTTCCCATGTGTCTTACATCCAGATGAAACGCATAAAACAAGTTCACTGAGAACAGTTTTAAGAGACCAGAGCGTGCTCTTTTTACAATGTTTACGTGCATGTTCCTCCTCTCTGTCCCTTGCACACCGAGCGCAAGCTAAGCATCCGACCTATATTGGAAAATCTTTCATCTTGGGCAGACGTGTTTCGCATACATGTGATGTTCTTTTAACATTGTTAGAGGACGTTCTTGGCCTTCACAGGAAACCCCTTTGACAACTGTGAGAAGATATTCTCTCCTCATATAAAAGCAAGCCAAAATGGGCTCCGACAGGAAGCCTCCAGAGTCTTTTACTAACCACGAAATGTGATTTTTCTCAACATAGACGATTATTCCTTTAGTTTATTATTACTGCAGATTGAATGTGTTTTTTCAGAGTTTAACAGCAGTGTAATTTAGGGATTTTGGGCGTAATGCCTTCAGTAGTTGGCAGCCATTTTCACTTCTCCCTTAAAGCTCTAATATTCTAGTTAGGACACAGTCTGCCCTTGACTTGACTGCAAAGCAGTACTTGGTTTCTCTTCTGATCACAACAGGGGGGCACTATAGATAACGTGGCAAGAGATGCTGATTGTAATCGACGCCGAGACTTTCTTTCTTGCTTATCTCACTATTGTGTATGACTTTTACAGAGTGCAGTTTCATTCTGATATCTAAACTAACATATATTTTAGTTTTTTTTCTCAAAGGCACAAGATATTTACTAAAGTGGGGTTTTTTTTACTCTTTGCATGGACATTTTTAATGGGTTTTAGTACTTTGACGCCTATTCCTACAGGTGTCTTTTACTACGCTATCAGCCAAACCTTCCCTACTGGTGACGTTATGACCCAAATATCCAAAATAACCCGTATCCGCACAAACTTTACTATTAGTCTATTGAGTCTAAACTAGAGTACTCCATTGTTCAAACATTGCCAGTGAGGGAATAAGAGAATACGTTGTCCTACTCACTCTGTTTGAAACCGAGGAAGGGGATCCTCTCGATGGGCGTGTCTCTTTCTTTCATGTACTTGTAGAGCTCTACTAAGAAAGCTTGCTCCTCCGCTCGGCTCTCCTCTGATGTTTCCTCCTCGTTCTTTTCCTCCTTCTCGTTCCTGTCATCCTTTTCCTTTTCCTTCCCTCTCTCCTTCTCCTCGGCTGAGTACTTCTTGCTGAGGCCGTTGGCCTTGTGTTTGGCTGCCGGGGTAATTTTTCCGTTGGGTACCGTTTTACAGTTGGGTTTGACCTGCGAAGAGAGTCGATTCAGATGAAAATCCTTTTGCAGAGTGTTATTCAAATGATGTCAGACACTTTGCATGAGATGTGTCTGTGTTCAAGCATGAACAAATATTTTTATGTCCACAGAGGCAGCCTCTCATTGATTATCAGTGCAGTGGCTCTTCTTGTCATCACAGATTAGTTTGACTCTAGCTTTGAGAGAGAATTGTTAATGTTGTTTTAACTGTCCAAGGTCATAAGAATACCAGCAGTGGAGGGGCTTTTATAGATATTTCCTTTACTTTGAATCTTTAAACCGATGCCAGATTACATTACATTTCATTCGGCTGATGCTTTTGTCCAAAGTGACTTACAATAAGTGCAAACAACCAAGAGGACACAACTCCTGACAGCAAGAATCTTGCAAGTACATTAGCAATAGGTTGAATCATTTTAAGTGCAGTAAATAAGCCAAACTAATTCAAGTGCTAAATACAGAAACAAGATTATTATTATTTATTTTTATTATTAGATAAAACACTGATGACATTATGTTTGTCTTTAAGGAACATTTTTCACTGTATTCCAGTATTCTATTGACCAAGCGATTCATCGAGAATATATTTGGAAGATTATTCAATAATAAAAAGAAGCGTTAGTTGCAGCCCTATATTACCATATTCATGACATCTATAACAAAAAAAAGTGATCTAATAAAATGAAATCAGTTTAATGTAGTTCCCCCAGACAAGCACTGTAGCGTAACCGTGTTCTGTAACTGAAGACAAACTGTAATGATAATATAGAAAGCAGTCCGTTCGGTGTTGGATGTCATTACTGCAGAGCTAGTGCAGGGAAAGGGACTTTAAGTTACTGTTTATTGTATAATACTCTTGTTATAATTTAATTTTATTCATACTGGACTTCTTCTGCACAAGTACTTATACATTATGTCGAGTATTGGAATGTATATATTGCATAAAGCTTTTCTAATGTCACCTCACTATCTCCTATTTGACTATATTCTTATTTTTGTAGAGTTATTTATCTTGTTTCCTACCTCTCAGCCTGTTGTGCTGTGTGATGTGAACATGTGAATTTCCCCTTTAGGGATCAATAACATCTTATCTTGTCTAATGTTATCTTATCTTACCTTGGTAGTAGTTTTGCTGTCTGGGCTACAGGGGTCCAGTGCTGCCACTGATGCCGACCCCTGGGTCGACCCCGACGACCCTTGACCCTGAGCCTGACCCTGGGAGTCCCTCCTCTGAGAGATGGACAGTTTCTTCTTCCGAGGTCGCCCCTTCAGGTTCGGAGCTGAGGGAGAGGAAACGGTGACAATGAGACATGTATGCGCTGATCCAGCACTGTGCGATTAAATCCTTATGTATTTTCACCTCTTTGTTGCCAACATTTGGTTCAATCTAATGCTTTTATCTTAATACAATCCTAATAAACTAATATTGAGAGGAAGAATAAAGACTTTATAGCCAGAAATGCATTTCCTCTCTGGGAAAATGTACTTTTAGCTGAAGAGGACTGAGGCTATGACAGGAACATTTACAATCAGGCAAAGGAATTTCACAGGCCTGCTCGCCTGTAGCTAATTATTTTTAAACTGGATTAGTGCAACATTGTGCTGAATGGGGAAGCAGGCTGCCAAATTGTTCCAATGTGTTAGTAAACACAATTCTCAAGTTCCCTCTCAGCCTGAAAGAGAAGCTACATTTAAATTCAGACAGATGTATTTTTAAGATTTGAGATGAGGGCGTCGTAACAGTCAAGCAATTAGTATAATACTGTAAATGACAGATGCTGTTAACCCACAAACCCACAAAAAAGGAAGAAAAGTTTCTGCCGAGAGAAATATACAGCTGCACCAGAAACTCACCACAACAACATATATAATGTGGCTATGTTTTGTCTTGTTATTTAAAGCCGGACAGCCTCATCTCATCATCACCATAATAAAGAATTATATTATATTGTGGCTTTATTTCTCTGGGTAGCCTGCTCATGTCTTCAAGCTGAACGCTGTTAATTAAAAACACATGAACCTGCCTGATAGGAGTTCTTTGTTTGAAAGGCTGGCAGATATAATTGCTCAGTTCACATTACACACACAATAAAGTATTTAAGCCCTTCAAGTCCTTTGTACACCCACGTTTATGTCAACTCGCGACTGTAATGTAACTTCTTGGCAGAGTGCCTTGCATCCACGCAGCAACACAAACAGAGATAAGCTCAAAGGAGAGAGAGAGAGAGAGAGAGAAAGAAAAAGAGAGAAACTTCAAATAATCCAAGTTCAGTCACGTATTTCACAACGTCAACATTCTTTCTTTCCATCTGCAATGACAATTAAATCACATCCAAGGTTGTTCTCTGCCAAAAGGCTCTGTGATTATTTTTGTCGGATCAAATTCCCATCATGGAAATGTTACAATAACACTGGAGCTGAATAAAACTAAGAGGCAGTCATTAAAAAGGGTAAAATGATCACAACTCAGCAACCTATCACTTCATGTTGTTATTTTCACAACCGCTATGCTGTGGAGAAACAGTGCAGGGAAAATTCCAAGGGCATTTGTTGTGCATTTGTCATCCCTTTGGCACTAAAAAAACAAGTTTTCAACACTGTAATCTTTACTGAGAAAGCACTGGGCGTGTTTCTTCCGTCAATGTTTTCTCATTCTGCTGCTCGCTCTGCCTCTTTTATTCTGCCAATTACTCATTAATGCTGAGAAATTACATAAACCCCATTATTTATTTATTTACTTATGTTTATTTCCGAAGGGATAGATACACAAGCAAAAACTATTTCACTGAATAGACTAATGCCACATATCATAGCATTTATAGCCTGAGCTAATTTGCAATGCTGGGGCCTCTGTAAAGAAATCCATAAGTAATTAAACAAAAACACAAACCACAAATAGATGCCAGATTACAATAAATGTGCTTTTCAACTAAAGCCCTAAGAAAAGTAAGTGATGACTACATGCCAGACATATACACGGCATTAAAAAAGCATTTGCAATCATACAAAATAAAAGCATCATGTGACAGACTAATTCTTGGAGGTTTGACTTGTAGGAGATTTATTTTTTAAACATGTGACGTTAGTTTAAACAAACGACGCATAGGTCTGAGTGAGGTCACACTCTCAGTGCGGTTCTGTTTTTAGTCCAATCACTAACCCCCACCCCCCCCCGACACCCTACACTGAGTTACATAACCTGCCTGTCTGTTTACATATTTCATCAGGTCAAATACTGCTGCGTAAGAAAATGCTGCAATTACAGCAAAACGCTGCTGCATAACACATGGTGACATGAAAGCGAGCGGGTTTAAATCCATCAATTTACTAATAAAAGGACAAACTTAAACAACCCCAGCAGATATAACCGTAAACTCGGGTCAAATGGTGCATTCATGTATTTTTGTAAACATACACAAACAGGCACGGTCAAGTGCTGCAGAAGTGTTGATCTGGTCTCCTCGTGGCAGAGTTGCATAAGGGAGGAGTCATCAGCTTTAGAATAACACGAAGAAAATCAAACACGGACTGACTCTCTGCAGATTGATTTTCTAGAATGGAAACACAGACATTTATAGTCTTTAAAAAACAAAGCCAACATCACAAGGTAATGATTTTACAGCACCCTGGGAGATGTGATATTTTTACCACTCTGTGGGCATTAAGTGTTTTTTTCAATGTACTAGAAAAGAAAGAGACCATTTAAGAATACACAATACTTCCCTCTACGAGCCAAAAATGGACACTACAGTCATACACCAAAAATGGCTCCTGACCAAGCTGCCAAGTTCTTTTTTGTTTCCCATCGAGTTACTTATCTCTCAGTCTGTGGCTTTCTGCTTATCTGGGTCGTTGACATGACTTGGAGACGAGCCTTGAAGGGACCAGAGGACTCCTTCCTGGTCCTTCACAAACCCCAGAACACACACACACACAGACACAGACACTCACACAGACACATACACGCACATACACAGGTAACGGGTATTCCCAGGGGTGTGAATCCATCATATCTTGTCACAGAGCACAACCCCGGAGCCATGGAAGTCACAGCGACTTCAGCAGCGAGATGCACAGCCCGACGATTTGATCCCTGAACGCTCGCGGCCCTTAACAGCTTTACAACGCAGCTTTGTCTAATAATTTCTCCCCCTTCAGATTCAATTAAATACAGCCCTAATACCTCTGTTTCGCTGCCATTCAGTTGATGTCAATGATAATGAAAAACTCATTAGAGACGGCTCAGGAAGGCTTCTGACGCTTCTATGCATCAACAGAGTAGAGAGCCACGGGGAAGCACAACAAAATGGCCTGATTGATTGAAAGGCTGCTGGGAACGGAGAGACATATCAAGCCGGCTGGAGGATTCCACTGATGGATGCCTCGGTTGATACCTGCCTCAAAACATTGACTGAAAGTAGAGTTCAGTATCTACATGTGTTCATTTAACAATCGTCTCTTTAAAGGACGGCCGCTTTGAATCAGATGGACAGATTATCGCTCGGATGGTACGCATTCCTTTGTCTTTGATTGGCAAACTGAAATCAAAAATACACTTTGATGTATTTTAATAGATTAGCAGCAATCTCATCCGTTCATTTGGAAGTTTGGAATAACACTTATGACTGAAATAATCTGTCACAACCTTTTTTTTTTTAGCCACACTAGGGGTACGGGTGAAGGGAAGGTGGGTCAGTCCACCACTTTGGTCCAAACTGAAATATCTCAACAACTATTGGAAAGACTGGCACAGCATGTTGTACAGACATTCATGTCCCCAGATAACGTATCCTCATCACTTTGCTGACCCCCTGTCTTCTCCTCTAGCGTCTACGTCAGGTCATTTACGGTTTTGTGAAATGAGTGAAGTCTGGTTCAGACATTAATGTTTCTCTCAGGATGAATTGTAATTTGGTGATCCCCCGACTATTCATCTCGCACCATTATCAGGTCAAAATGATTATTACTTGACAAATTATTTTGTTTATGACTAAATACTTGACTAAAAAAAAAAAAAAAAAAGGTTTTTGCCACTGGATTGTCATTTGTGTCTGGTGCTAATTAGCATGCTAACATGCTAAACTAAAGTAGTTAACATGGTTGAGATCACATCTGCATGCTGATGTTAGCATTTAGCTCAAAAATGATAACTACTGCATGTGCAGCCTCACAGACTTGTAGTCTTGTTGAATTTTAGAAACCAGGAGTATTATTTAGCAATCTTCTCAGTAATCATATTACAGAAATGGAAATGAGGCTGTTATGAATGTTAAACATTTTATGGGGATTCATAAAGGTCTAGCTACATTTAAACTCTTATAGAAACTTGTTGAGAACTATATATAATAACATTTAGTCGATTAGGTGTATATCAAATATGAAACGGTTACATTTAAGAGTTTTTGTTCCTCATGCAGCTGAACTGTGACTGACTTGATCTATCAATATGCACTTTCCTTAAACAAAACAACCCCCCATGTTGTCAAACTCTTAAATCTGCAGTTTAACTTCCACTTCCTCTCACCATAATGAGGTCAAACCAAGAGGTGAGGGAGGTGGAGGAGGATGAGTGAGGCATGACTACAACAAGTGGTAGGTAAAAAACATGTTTTGACATATTTTGTCATCTCACTTGGTTGAAAATTCACAAAGGCCCGACACCCACTGAGCAATTACCAGCATAGCTCACTGCCAAAGGTAACATTCATGTTGCAATACGAGGCCTCGTCTGTACAGTATGTCCCCCAGGACAGAACAGAATAAAAAACAATACAATATCATTTTGTAATTATATTACTTCTATGTAAACAAGTAATGTCTCACTGAGATTAGTAATGCAACGAGTGACGAGGTCGAAAGGGCAGCGTATTAATCGAAAACAAAATGAGAAATCGACCTTTTAACAAATGTTGAAACACAAACCAGATCTCCAGAGCAAATATAAAGCAACCATTCAAGTCCATTAAGCGGCAAAGAGACAATCCAGCTCTGTTATAATCAATGTGAATTTTCCAAGAAAGATCCACTCGGTCAATTTGAAGTCACTCCTTAATGAGTTACATGGTGAAAGGGCAGAGGACTTAAAGGATTTTTAAAAACATCCTACGAGTGCAGACCACGATGACCAAAGCTCCACGACGGATATGTATCCACAGGTGAGAAGGAACCCTCCCCTGGGATGGATTTGTAAATGAAACGCACAGAATAATAAAAAAGGTCATTCAAGTCTGGCATACAGGGTTACAGTGGTGCCTTGGACATGTACAGCCAGTCATAAAACACAAGGCACCATGGCAGACAGTACTTAACTCTCTGAGCAGATGCATTTTCATGTATGTAAAAAAAAGATCCTGATAATGAAACAATGCGGCCGAAAAAGAGAACTTTTCAAACGGAAAACAGAAGCGGAGTTTTGTTACTCAAATTAGACGTAAACAGAATAGCACAGAATTGAATAGAATATGATTCATGAGTTCAACGCATGATTCATAAGGAACAATAGCAGCTCCCGCCAGAATGCGAAAAGATGAACCAAAGTAAATAAAACCTAACAAATAAAGAAGAAAACCTGAAAAATCGTGATACAAAAACAGCGTCTGATACAACTCTTGAGACACGGACTTGAATCTGTAGAGCAGCGGAGCATTAAATGTGCGATCAGTGAAGTGATATTACACTTTAGTGGAACATTTTAACTCCACTGGAGGCACAGTGATGTGACAAGGGAGGCTCCAAAGCAGCACGGTAACAGTACCAGAGAGAATATAAAAAAGGCAGCGATGACGGATTCCTCAGCCAGCAGTGACAGGTGCGTCTTCACTATGCATCAAAGACCTGACTGACTGGAGAGATATCAAGTGTTTCTGGTGAAGGACTGAATGTTTCTGACCACAGTTTGAGGAGCTGACTGGAAATGAACTTTCTGTGTTTTCTATTCGAATGGGAAACCGGTCTGAGTTAAGGTTTCTTTCTCAAACTCATTTCTAACTAAATAGTTTGTCGGATGTTTTGTTCGTAGGCTAGGTTTATGAAACGCTGAGCAAAAGGTTTTCCTGCACAAAACATCAAGAAAGCAAGATGCATAATGGAATATTTCACATCTGAGCACAACACATATGCTACTGATATAAATACTTTTACTTAATAGAATTTAATAGGATTATTATTTACAGTTTCCACTCGGTATTCAAAATCATACGTTTCGTGTCCTTCAGCTACTGAGAGAAGAGAGTTCAGGTGGGTCTAATTATCACCACAGTCCGAGCAATATTAAAGGGAAATTCTGGTATTTTTTTAATCATACTTCTGACAATAACAGCATTGCATCGCCGCCTCCTTTGCAGAGATTCAGGACGCATGACTCTAGTAAAACAACGTATGTTGTCAGCAAAACCTTTTAAAATTTATATTTTACATAAATCATAGTGGTAGTTCCCTAGGCAGTTAGCAAACATAGCTACTTTTGGTTGGAGTCTCTACAACAGAAGTGGTGAGTGCAAAGACATTTTCAGGTTTTTACATTAAGAATACATACTTTTAGTTCACATTTTGCATTTTTTTATTAGATGTATGGAAGACACAAGGAAAATGTCATTATTGTTATTTGCTATACTGCAGGTTAATAGTTCCCAGAGGAGAATTTAACCCCTATTAAGGCTGTGGAGCTGCATTTTCATGAGTTTTTCCCCATTTTGTTTGTCTCATGCACACACGAGGATGCATGCGGGGGACTACAGGTGGCAGTAATGTGCCAAGAAATGGATTAATGTATCAACAAAGGCAGGAAAGAAGAAGACTACAGGCTAGTCAACATGGATGTACATAAAGGGAGGATTTAAAATACCTAAAAATAAACAACCACAGACTGGTAGTGAGCATTAAGCGCTCCCTCCTCTCTATCATTTTGTTGCTGACTGTAGCCACCATCACATTTCACATGCTTGTATCAAGCCTTTCTGGCGTGCTCATAATTCTCACTTTGTCACATCTGACAGCAGAGTTATTCCACTGTTCCTGCGCTCCAGGCACGTTTCCGCGCACAGTCATTTGAGACACACTGACAGCACGAAAAAATGAAATGAACAGTAATACTTCAAGCATCTCTATCACTGCAATCATCAAAAATTACACAATGCGCCCACAGAGTGAGACAGAGCGTGTGGGTGGACAGAGTACACTGTTTTTATTAATCATCAAAACCTCGTAGGTTGATAGATGATACAAGTGTTAATTAATTTCTCATAATTATACAGAGGGAGATCATCATTAATAAACTGCAAAACATTCCACAGCTGAATGCAAGAGTACAGTGTTACATATTAGGTCAACCTCAGGGGGTTTAACATCAATAACACTGAAATATTTTCATCACTGGTGTTATTTCCTTGCCTGTTTTTTTTTTTTGCCCGCGAAGGAAAATACAACATAAGAAGATATTTTTGTACTGCTGTGGCAGAGAGATATTCTGAATTTAATGAGGAATGCATTTGGCTCCTTCTTAGGCATGACAATGGATACTAGTTACTGTTATTACACAAACACAGCCTCACCTTCCAATATAGCAGAGGGAGAGGAAGAGGGAGGCAGGAGGGGAGAGCAGTAACAGAATCACAGAGAGAGAGAGAGACAGACGGAGGGAAAAAAAACAGTGAACACCACCAAGCAGCGAGAGCGACAATTTAAAAATTTCACCGGTGTTCAGAGTCAGTGAACAGTTGTATGTTTGGAAAGCGCACCTGTGTGAGGAAGTCTTGTCCTGAATACTAACACACAAAAACCCACTGTAATACAAGGCTATTAGAGCATGCGCCTGAGTGAAAGGAAAGGATTAGTCCGGCTTGTTACTAAAAGAGCTCTAACAACAGTCCCCCGAGGTGCAGCCAACTCATCCGCATAGTATCATCCACTTAGCCCATATTATTATGATATTTCTTTCTTTGCTTTTCATATCTCATAGACTTAATTTACTCAGGATTTGAGATATCTGAAACGTCTGTGAGATTTCTCTACCCCAATACAATCTCTTTCGCTCGTGATGCTCACAGCATTGAAAAATTACATTTAAAACGGCACTAATTGATATATATATATATTTTTTTTTTTTCAGAGGAACAAGCTGAAAACACAACACCGGCTCAACATCACCATCACCCAAATTGTTACAGGGAAGTTAACAATTTTTACATAAAGCAGACATGGCCACCAACTCCTCAGGGAAATATCTGGCTTTTTAGCTGCTAAATGCTCCAATGTGTTTACAATCTTCCTGCTAAATGAGTCTGTTTGCTGCTGAACAGGTGAACAAGAAGATGGAGACAGCTGCGGCTTGAAATGAGAGAATGGTGAGAGCGAAACGAAACAGTAAAGTTGTGTGTAGTAAAAACCAAACGAGCTGAAAGACGCTAAAATGGAGAGGAGAACTGCAGTCGGGTGATACTTATCGGCAAGTTTGTCACTACAAGCGATCCGTTTCACATTACACGTCACATTTGATGTAACGTTAATATGATCATATTAATTAGCACAGTTTTTTTTTTTACAAACAAATGTCCAAATCATTGGAAATACTTTCTACTAAACAAAATGATCTCCCCAATTATGTGTGGATTATTCGGAGTAACAAGGACACCGTTTTCAGGAAAGAGATGTTGCTGATGTCATTTTCCAGGCTGTGAGCAACACAAACTAACACTGACCTCCATTGTTTTGGGACGGAGACACTGACCTCCATTGTTTTGGGATGGAGACAGAAACTTCTGAACAGATTAGAGCCAAACCATCTGCAAGGTTAGATACCACTAGTGGTAAGCCACAAATGTGTCCTTTAATGTAATGGCTTTGTCTAACGGACACTCATGTTTTCAGTATACATTTATAGAAATGTACTGTCACTAAAATGACATGTATTCCATCTGAGATTTTCTTGTTTGTGCAGATTCTCACCAGATCTCCTATCCCCCGACATCCACTTCCACTCCATTTCCCAAACCCATCATTACCTATACAAATACTGCATTATAATCGGGTACAGTCTGTTTTTATTTTCCTCAAAGACGGTTCCCTTTAGCTGGCTGACTGACAGCTGTGTGTGTGCATGCATCATTATCTCCTTCACAGAGCCTGTCTGTTGCCGTAGCCTATGGCAGACCTCAATCACGCAGTATTAGAAATGACTTCGGTTTCCACGGAGCGCGCCGCTTTTGCAGCTGCAGGTGCGCCACACTTTATATGAACCAATGGGATAAAAGCTGAACTATTTGTCCTGCACATCTGGAACTACTGGCATGTAAATCCAGGTACTTGGGGCTAATAAGTTCATTAGATTCAGCTCGCGGAAGCCAAGACATAATGAGTGAGAGTGTTGCTGATAGTGTTCCTGTTCCCGGAAGCGGCGGTCATTGAGGCCAATAAACTGTATGGGTGAAAATAAATAAAAATCAAATGAATGTAAATGTGCTCATTCTGGGAACTGGAAGCACCTCAAACCTTTACTATGTTTTCCTAATCGGAAAAACAGGTGTTACTATCGTCTCCGTGTCTTATAAACTCATCTAAACTGTGCAATACTGTACTCATGTAGCAGGTGCAGTTCAGTAAAACCTTAGGAGGAATACTAATTCATTTCAATCTTTAATTTGAGTTTGGTTCAGATTTAAAATGCTGGTCAGGTCTGAAGTTTTAGTCTGAGGCTTCAGCGTACAGTCAGGTAATAAGATCCACAATACAGAGTCTATGCTAATGCCTGGGTAGATAGTGCGCAGTAGATAAATCATGTTTATAGATTGAAGTCCTCCTCTATGGCCTCTGTGAATATAGCAAGATTGCTTCCAATTGCATCTAAATATGAGCTTTATGCATGCGAACACACCGCATAATAAAATACTGCGTGCATAGATATGAAATAAAGAGTCTCGCTTGCCATTTTAAACTACAGCCCACCACACCGGCGCTATTATCTGGTGTTTATATTCTAATGTGTGACTATACTGTTAAAGAAATGCTGCTTCTTTGTGTTAATCCTGACAATTTGTCAAATTTAAATCCAGCAGCACTGCGAGGAACACATCAATTCAAAGTGAAATCAATTCTTTCCCCCTCCTTCTTCTGCCTTTTTTTGACGCTCTCCCACTCTCCTTCTTCTCCTATCTATTTGTCGTTCCTTTTTGTAACAACTATGTGAGCGGCAGTAAATGTAATTACAAAGGGGTGGGGTTGAGGGGGAAGTGTGTGTGTGTGTGTGTGTGTGTGTGTGTGTGTGTGTGGAGGGGGGGGGTGATTGCTATGCATGCACAACAAAACGCAACATTAAAAAGCTATTATCAGAAAAGGGAACGTTTTGGCAGATATATGGCGGAGGGCAGCTCCTGCCATATGTTTGTGGAGACGGGGACAACAAGTCAGGTAGTAATTATCAATCATCATCAGGAGAACCTGTCAAAACGCTAGGCTGGGCACGCTCTGACTAGTGTTGCCATGGAGACAAGCGCACATTTCAGCAAGTGTGAGTTTACCAGGAAATTAAAAAAAAACTCTCCCATATTTTAATCACGCACTCATAATATCGTGTAAAACGCTGTTTTACTTTCTTCGACTAAAAGCTCTGTTAAAGTGTGTGTGTGTGCGTGTGCGCGTGTGTGTGTGCGTGTGTGTTAAGGCTTTCCTGCCAAACCAAACAAGGGAAAGAGATTTTTCAGGGATAAAGTTGAGAATCATTTCGGTTGAGGTTATGGTTTTGGTTTTACACTGATTTCCTTGCCTTCAGGATCAGGCATGTTATGGGTACAATTAGCAGATGGGTACGTAAATGGAATATTCTCACCATAATAATATTAAGATACATGTGTGTATGTGCACATACATAATGTATTTGGCAGTAATGAGCTCATTTCTGGAACCATACTGTTGCTGTTGTACACAGACTCTCCATTTAGGGTGTCACTGTTAATATACATTCTTCCAAACTATAGTGATTTTGTCAGTTTTAATTTTACATATTCCTTTTTCCTCTTTTGCATAAACTACTTTTACATATACCAGATGCCTTCAAATCAAATGGCACTCCTTGCCAAACAGGCTATTCAAAGTAGTGTTACTATTTCCAGAACAGTGCACAATAAGTGTGACTTTTCACAGAATCACACATGAGGAATGTTTCTGGAACATTTCCAAATGTTCATGACGACGATGGTGCTTTCAGATGACAATCAATTTCCATGTGACCTCAATCCATTTCCCTTCCAGGAATCAGGATTATTTTCACTTAAAACAATCTCTGAAAATTAAATACATAAGCAAGTAAACATGAAAGCAATTTAGGGGGAAAGTGGTGTGAGTGCTTTATGAATGTTGCTGCTTTATTATTGCAGTCATTTTGAAATAAAAAAAAAAAAAAAGGGTAGTGTTCTTAATTCATTATTTGTGCGCCGTTGTGCATGCTGCCCCTGGGGAGAAGCAACATTACTCTTTCATCAGATCAAATGAAGCGAAGCCGTGCCGTTCCAGGAAGAGCCAATTAAACTGTTCAAAGAAGTTTATTATTGCGACGGATTATGAAATCATTCTCATCGGATTCATTGGGGTGTGTGTTTCGGCAGGGGTGTGAATGTGTGTACTTTACCACTGCGCAAACTCATAAAAGGCTGTCGACTCGAGCTTTCCATTTGCAGAGTAAATAGAAAATTATGGTACGCAGTCACAGTGTCACATGTTTAACAAGATATTTTTTTACAAACTTAATTTACAGTCAAAATAAGCTGTAATTATAGGGAGAAAATAATTTCTTTCTTCTCCTTTTTTCCCCCCCATTCTATCTGCCTCATGTGATCGCCCCATGATGGTAGCGTTGCCTGTTAAGTACTTATTAACACACATCACATTGGAGACATGGCTGGGTTTAAGCTTAACCCAGATCCACTGACTGACACACACACTGAGGAATGCAATGACCTCTGACCCTGAAGAACTTCATATCACCCAGTATTTAGCTCAAACCACACACACAAGAAAAAAACTCTTTGGTGCTGGCTAAAGTCCAACAAGGCACAATATCTCTCTGTGTGTATTTACTCAAATCATTTATCTTTGCTGTCAAGACAAAAATAAACGAATGCACTATAACACAATACAGGCTGTAAATATCCGACAAGTAAACACGTCACTTCAGCTTTTGCTTGCTTGTGCTCAAAGTGTTGGCAAGTAGCTCTTAATGGCCATTGTTCCAGGAGAGGACATTGATAAATAAATCTCATTTTGCAAAGAAATGTTAAGAGCACACAGAGGGACTGTCCCAAATACATAGGCTGTTGTTCCAAGAGTGCCAAATGTAAAACATAGTCAAAGTTACATAATGTGAAGGATTTGCTATAAACGGGATAACCTTCAAACACTTCCACATCATTGATACTGACAGACTGCAGAAACAACTCAGTAGGACTAGGGCTTTAAAAATACAGCATTTCAATTTGGCTTTTTTTGAGAGAGAGACAGAGAGAGAGAGAGAGAGAGAGAGAGAGAGAGA
>CALSCE010009347.1:6008247-6066581 GCA_943593645.1 Bovichtus variegatus
ATACTGAACCAGGAGACATGACATTTAAAAATACAGCCTATTTATTTTGCTTCTATAGAACTCTCTTCTGACAGTGTCGTCTATATGTGGATGTTATGCAAAAAACGGAGAGTTAGCAGTGAAGGCTACAGGTTATTGCTGGTTAAAAAGGTGCTGCCTAAATATAACAGAACATCTCCTGCTATCCACACGCTGTAACAAAAATATAATAATATAAAACTAACTACTTGCTCAAAACACAGTGTATGCAGCAGGAGATGGAACTGGATGAATAAGACATTTTAGGAGAGAAACACTTTAATGAGCCAATTTGAAGGTTAAGAAAAGACATTTCCCAATTTTTAAAGACGATATTAGCCCCAGTGTTGCCCCTGTGATTACTGTGCAGCAGCTCCATGTTAAGCTAAATGTAATTAGTTTTGTCTGCTTAATTCTTATTCCCCATACACACTGAAAATATTGATATTGTGCATTATGACTTGACCTGACGAGTAACATCATACAAGAAGAGATATTTCACATAAAGTCATATATGTCTGCAGTGATTATACAATTATTTTATTTTATTGACAATCAGTCAATTATTTTCTCAGTTAAATGATTAATCATTCAGTCCATGAAATATCAGAAAATAGTAAAACATGTAATAATATCCCAAAGCTTAAGAAGAACACTCCAAAAACCAAAAGTTTTCAGTTCAATATTATAGAAGATTTTTCAAATGTTGACATTTGAGAAGCTGAAATCACTGACTTTTTGGCATTTTTGTTTTAATAAATGATTCACATGGTATATTATAAAAAAAAAAAAAAAAAAAAAGTTACCTATTAATTTTCTGTTGATCTACTAATTATTTAATTAACTAATTGTATGAGCTCTAATACAACATGATAAATGAATATGAGGCAAACTACATTATGATAAAAAAGATGGTGCCTCTGGTCCAAAGCTCCCTCAGGTGTGTTGTTTCTAATCTTCTACTATGGTGATTATATGATAATAAAATGACACATGACCTCAGCACAACACAATACAGAACTATGATAATGTGCCTAATCATAATACATAGACACATTATGCAATTTTTCCTTAAAGCTATAGTAGCATTTTGTAAAATCATTTGCTTGCAGAGAATGTTGTATGAAAGTAAAGTGCTAATATTTTTCTAGCTTACACAGCCGACTACACGGTTCAACAGTTGATGAAGCAGAGTCAGGCAGTTTGAAACACGATTTCTACATGAATTATTCACTGTCCTGTCTGCTTTTACAAAGCCCTTGGACATGACATTCATGGGAATTTATGCTGCTAAGGTAATATTTCAGGGGTGGCTAACTAGAGAGATTTTAACCTTGCCACACTAAAAGACAAAACAGACAGGGTCTATTTAAAAAAATAAAAATAAAAAATGCATTTTTCCCTCTTTGGTGTTATTTTATCAAGCTGGAGGCTGATAAATGTGCAGCAGAAACAAGGCAGGAAGGACAGCATTCATAACATATTTACAGCAGCTGCATTCCCGACAATCTGCGTAATTAGTTCCACTGTACTCCAATGTGACGACCACTTCAAAAGAAATGATTAAAACCATTCATCCAGCGCACACACACACACACACAGCCTATATGCAGACGTCGGTGCCGCAAAGCCCACAGATGTATGAGCACACGCATTAACCTGCATACATGCACGTGCATCTCACACTGCAGACACACACATTCATCAAAGATTGAGGCAGTTGTCGTACGCAATTACAGCTCAGAGGTAGAGCAAGCTTTGTTTCCAAATGTCAGGGATTTTATTGTAAGCGGTCACCGTCAGACCTGCTCTTTCTCCCGAGGACCCTCACAGCATTTCACTTGATTAGATTCAATTTGGAGAGTGAGCCGCGGGGCATTAATAACTGTACAAAGGCGTTGTAAAGTACGCATGTCGATGTGCGTGTGCGTTAGTGCGCGTGATGTATAGTGAGTGCATGTACACTTTTTAAAAAAAAATCCTTTTGTTCTCACAGCCCGACCTTTCAAAATAAACGGCGTCCTTATCTTTGCGTAAGCTTTCTAATTGGTTTGGGCTGTGGCTGCAGCTGGAAGACACTGAGACAACATGATGAAATGTTGTTTCTCTCTCTCAGGATCTATTTTCTATTTCCTCTGTCTGTCTGTCGGTCAATCTTTCTTCTGGTGGTAATGCAGCGTGTTGATCAAACAGCTGTGGTGTGGCAGATTATTCTCAGAATGCGCTGTAAAGCTCCTGACCTCATAAACTACAATAGTGTCAGGAGCATAACTGTTCTGCAGGACAGCTGACAGTATAACCACTCAGTCCACGCAGCACTCAATAACTTCTAATACAACGCAACATACAGTCGACTGATAAAGTAACTAATAGTTAAGCACACTACACATTTGATGCTTTGTACAAGCATTAAAGTTCAATTTAATAATGTCTTTTGTGGCTCTGGAGGAGCTTTGCAAAACATTATATACTGCAGCTTGGGCTTGCAAACACTACAAACTATTTAAGAAAGTCTGGGGGGGCATTGTGGGAATTGTAGGATCCAGTGATTTTGGAGCTTGACTCATGATAGGGTTTAAAAAGTCAGTATTTTTTTTGCCTCCGCTGCTACATTGTATAAGTGCAATCCCTGGAATACGCCCTTCATTTGTATGTTAAATTCCCCAAAACAGTAGTTTACAAATAACTGACCAAAAAAGAAGAAACTACAAAAATAAGATAAATATAGTAATCAGAGCAAAAGAATAACACAATACAAAACAGATCAAGAAGATGAACAATCTGTGCTACGCAGGTGAGTTTTCCACTGTGAATTAACAGCACTAGCAGATTTCTCACATATTACTGTATAGTAAACTGGTGCATAGTTTTTAGAGCCATAAATAGAAATGCTCCTTTGATTTGCGCTTAGTCAGACAGACAGCTAACAGACCTTGATCACTTTTCTTATGTCTTGTTGTTATTGCTTCTTTTCGTAACTTTAATTATTGTTGTGGTTATTAGTGTGTCTTTATATTACTCTGAGGCTCCAGCGAAAATACTGCAGGTTGCAGCTCCGCCATGCAAGGCCTTATATCGTTTTTAATCAAGTCTACTATACACTGATAGTTAGTTGAAAGAAACAAAAAGCAGGAGAGACATTAGCATACGTCTCTTCTTATTTAGGAGTCTGGCAGCCAACTTTGTTTAAGCAGTAGACACTTCAAGGATGACTGAGTTACTCAAGTAAAAAGTGCATTACAATAATGTCATCAGGATGTGACAAAGGCATAAATGAGTTTCACTTTGTCTCGAGATGACAGGATATGCGGCTGATCTTACTAACATTCCCGAGATTAAAGAAGCATGACTGAACCGGTTTTGTAATATGCAAATTGAAATGCAAACAGGAATGAAAGTGTTTGCATTATCAGATACAGGCATTAAATGACTAGAGCAAGAGTCCAGAAATAATGCAACGGTTCAGAAACAAAGATTAAAATGTATGTTTCTACTGAGCCCTGATGTCAGGAAGACAACTAGAAACAGACTCATTTGTGGACTACCTTTAAAATCCCATCAGTTATATAGTAGTTTACAACGCTTTCCTTCTTTATTCATAGAAACATATCGTTTCAGTTTCAGTACTGTTTTGACCAAAGGTGGCATTGAAGGCACTACAGTGAATCAATAAAGCATGTTACTGTTGTGGCTTTGTTGGATTGTGCTTTGTTGTGAATCACGGCCCAGGGGATAAGACAGATGCCACACAAATGAAAGTGAACTGAACTCAAAGAAAGCTATATCTGTTGATTTTCTGCAGACAAACGCATATAAACATCTGTCACTCAGGTGCAGCAATCTTCTTCTTCCAGCACCTCTTTTAATCCAAAAAAAATATACAAGCAGAGATGGAGAGCAAAGCACTAACACGGAACAAAATGAGTAGCTTTTGTTTTTGTACATCTTTGAAGGCGTGAAATAAAACAACTGTATAGCACAAAAAAAGTCAAAGACCATGCAGCTAGATTTGATTGTATTGATTTACTGGCCTTCAGGCAGCCATTGTTTTCTATTAACAACAGTACAAAAGTCATCTTGCAGAGACCATAGAATTGCTAATAATACATTTAGTAATACATCACAGAGAATAAATGCCATTTCTTCTTTGATGCGTTTGTGGAAAAAAGGAAAGCTGAGAGTTGCCTGCCAAACATTAAACGTTTTAATGCAAAACATGATGATATGAAATCTTCCTCTTTTTTTGCAACATCTGGCTCTGCTTCCTGTCTGTCTTCCTCTCAGAATTTCTATTTCTCATAAATCAGATGCTTTCAGCAGCTGACACTTTCTTGGATATCTTGGACACTGAATTTCCCTTGAACACATCCTTTAATTTCAAATCAGACAAATAACTTGCAAATGCATATTGATAAAAGTTTTTTTTTGTTTTAAGTCTTTGCAAGTTGATTTTGTTGCTGCACTGACATGAAATGACACTAATGCTGAAACAACTAGCTGATTAATGGGTAATTTAATTTTTCGATGTACCCATATTAAGCAAAAATTCCAGTTTATTTTCAGCTTATCAAATGTGCAGATTTGCTGCTTTAAATGACTATCCTGAATTGAAAGTCTTTGCAGTTTGGTTGAACAAGACAGGAAATGACTCGCCGTTCAAAATTATGAAGAGCATTTCACACTATTTTGTGAAGTTTCGTAGAGTTTAACAAAGCGATTGTGCAATTAACCGTTAAAATAATCAACAGAATAGATCTGAAGGAAAACAATAATAAAAGGAGAATTACATCTAAGAAAAGAGTTTATGTACATGTCCAGGAGATTCATACTCAATGTGCTCAAACATGCAAAAGTAACTATATAGTTCTTTAAAAAAAACATAAATATTGCACAACCGTATGGCACTGGACTGTAAGAGACACTGCTGCAGCCACAGCAGACTGGTAAAGTCATTAGCTCCAGCAGCTGTCATGAGACACTCTGCACAGTAAAATACAGATCTCAATTTACTCCAACATAGTAAAAGTAACATGCTGTAATATATGTGCCCAATATTTGGTTCATAAATATGACAAAAAATATATCCAACAGCGCAAGATGGATTTGATGTTTGTGGGGGAAATATTCCAGTGAGCCAACTCTTCCTTTGAGGAACAACTCTGAGTGAAAAAGGGAAGAGGGGAGACTGTACTACAAGGCAGCTACACTGCATACAAAAATGAGAAAGCTTCGACACTGCATTGTACCAGAAGGAATTAAAGAACATTTTGTGTAATTACACCAAAGGAAAAATGTCTGTTTTTTTCCATAACAAGCCTGATAAATGACTCATCATAATCAAAATCTCAGAAATGCCGCATACAACATGAAACTCATTAGTTGTGGTTGAAGCAGCTGCTCCGCTGGATGAATAGCTATTGCAATGTTAGATGAAACATCATTGACATCATTGAATTTCAAACGAGGAAAAAATAAAAAGGTCGATCTACTGCTGCATTTCTGAGATACTGAGATCTGCTTTCAGTGGAGAATGTCTGCAGCGGCTTTGCAAGATGGGATCAGAACTAGTTGTAATATGAGGGCTGCTGACAGTTAAAAGCAGCGCTGCGCTGGCTAATTAAAACCTAAATGTGACTCAAGTAAACTGTGTCATTTACATTCAACCAAGCTTAAAAATATTCACACTGCCCACAAGCTCTGACAAGATCTTTCAGGCAAGTATGCTCATTTCTCTTGTCGCAGACGTGCAGGAAAAAGCTGAAAACCATTACTCTCATGCTCGCTGTCACCCAGTGTAGTTCTTAAATCACTCACTCGCCTCAAATTTGCTGTTGTCAACATTTCCATATTATCTGCTCGGCCAAGGAATTTACTGGATCCTCCTGCTGCTTTTGTGGGGTTGGCGAGAAATGGCAAGGCATGTAACCCAGAGCCAGTAATGTCACTTTCATATTTGATGGCTTTTTTTCTTGTTGCTTTTTTCGACACCAAAGCAAGTTTAAAAGCTTTGAGAAAATATATCGGCATAAAGTAATGCATTGGTGAACAACGGAGAGAAACAAGAGAGAAAAAAACGAGGGATAAAGTGAGAGGAGAAGGTTCTTGTTTGGTATTCTCACTCCATCCTGCAGGCTCTCTGCTCTGTATTGATCTGCGAGGCTGCCCTGTTTCCATTTAGCCTCTTCTCATAATATATAACACATCTCTGATTCATCCGCCTTCTCTCTCTCGCTCTCACTTGTCAATGAGGGGACATGACACTGAGAGGGGTCCATATAAGCAGCAGCAGGCGCCCGATCTGGCTATCGGTTCATGTTATTGAAACCTGACCAAATAAAGAGGGAACAGCATCTGTCAACGACACCAAATGGAAATGATGCGTGGGGGGGGGGGGTGAGGGCGTCACATTTTCACAAGCCGCAAACTTGTGTTTCCTACGGAGAGAGAATTAAATGAAACAATGAAATAAATTCATTGACGTTGCATGATTCATCGCTTGTCCAATCTGTGAATGACTACTCCATCTTGGATAAAACAAAATGTGCTAGAACATTTTCGCTAATTGCGAGCTAGTCTGTGCTGTAAACAAAATCCCATTAATCATGCGGAGGATGCGGCATCAATAAATCGCTGTGTTGGAGTAAAACAAAGCGGAGCGATGACACAGTGTGTCACTAACACTCGGCTTATTTTGCTCAAAGGGAGTAAAATTGGAATAATATTTCAAATGTATTTAATGGATCTGCATTCGATAACATACTGTGTTTGCAAATGGCTCAGTGGCCGACCGCATCACACTTCACATCAGTCACAGACGCTGACTCGCCTTTCCCCTGCTCATCATATCAGCTGCAAGCTGTGCTCTCACACACAAACGCACACAATGGACACAACACACAGCCCTTTAAAGGGGATACGCCACCTAAAATATATCTTTTGAGGATCAAACGGCCGATATAAATAAATCAATAGCATGATATATTATGATTTCCCCCATTTGTATCAATAAAGTCCCTTATTAATAAGCTTTTTTCCTCCAGCGATATATCATGACATCACAATGTATACAATTGATCAAATTTATGACCTAGCCGCACTAATCAATGTGTTTTACATGTACAGTATAATAATGACGGATTATTAACAGACTCTGCATTTCCCACGAGGTTTTGGATTTACAGTCCACAACTTCACTGTTTTGGATTTACTTTCTTGGCTCTCACTAGCGTCGTTTTCAGCGGGAAAAGCCCTTAAAACCCACTGCACACTACCTGCTCAGCACCAAAGGGCAGACAGACAAAGTTAGCAACTAGCTGGTGAACATAGTGGAGCATTTAGCAGCTAAATAGCCAGACATATGGTGGAGACCAAAACAGAACCAAAGATTTGTGAATATTGAAATTCCAAGGATAAGCTCTGAGTGTGTAAAAGTATCAAGTCTCCACAGAAACGTTGTAGCAGCATAATCCCTTTATTTGCAAACACGGTATGTTTCAAACATATTTTCGCCAACATGTTTACATTTCAACACACAACTCTGTAAAGCATTCGGATTGGTGTTTTGTTTATTTTAGAAGGCAACTGGTTTAAATGACTAACACAGAATCAGAAGAATGGGACGCAGGCAGTATAACACACTGAGATAAAAAATGGAGAAGTAGTTTGTGCTGCAGGACTGCTCTGCAAAGTTTCTACGCAGGTAAATCAACCGTCATAAATTCAAGCTGAAACATCTGCCGCGCTGCGTGACGGACACACTTTTCGTATCGTATACTAAAAAGATTCCGAGTTATTAGATACAATGGGTGGAGTATGACTTTAAGAGAGATCTGGCTTTTACATTCACAGGCCATGTCTGTGCGCTAATTTTTCTAAGATAATCATATTCCCACAAAAGGGCACTAACACCCAGAGGAAATGTTCTATTGAAACTGTACAGAGGGCAGAGAGAGGGAGCGTAACACTCACAGAGAGTAATACATAGAAAGAGAGAGAAAGAGAGAAAGAGAGGGAAAGAGAGAGAGAGAGAGAGAGAGAGCCCTCCATGCATGCTGGCTCCTGTTCTTAATTATAGTAAAGCACTAAAGTGCCTCATTCATTTCAGCAGGGTGGGGCAGTGGCCTGTGACAAAGAAAAAAAAAGGAGAAACATTTATATAATTTTCACCTCAATTTATTCAAGTGTGCGGCACAGGGATTGGGGACACACAGCTATGTGTACAAAAACAAGCGCACACACACCGACACTCCTAAGAACTGTACACACACATAAACACAGAGAAAATTCAACTTCCCTCAGCTTAATTCCATCCCAGATGTTCTTGCGGTTGACAGAAGGGGGGGGGGGAGAGAAGGGAAAAAAATGGCTGTACCACATTTTCAAAAACACACACCCATATTAAATGTTTTCAGTTAAACAGAGAGAAGAGAAGGGAAGAGAAGAAGAGACGAGACGAGACAACACAAGCACTTTCCTCCGGTTGATTTATGTGATTCTATTACATTAAACATTCTTTCCCCTGAGCAGGCTCAGCTCCCTAGCAACCATCGCTCGCAGCCCTAATGTGTCTGGCACGGGGCCAGGGAAAGCTGCCTGCCTTATTGATTGCCAGATTGAAAAGTTTGCATTTAATAGGTCCTGTAATACATGAAGGAATTATTCAGAGGAGCTCCTTGTCAAAAACCTAAATTGGTTCTTTTTGACTATCAAAAAACAACGGGAGCCTCGTAGAAAATGAGCTATCAGAAAAGCTCCAAAGGGCCCCTTTCTGTGCCGAAGATGAAAATATACTTTGGCCCTTCAGAATTATCCGAGTCATGAGGAAGAGAACCGTGATTACTACGAGGTTAGAGGCCACGTTGTCCCTTTAAATGAGTGAGACAAGTTTGTGCCATGTTGATCCCCTTTTGTGTAGTGATGGATTGGCCCTAAACACTGTTTGCTGTCTGGTCCCCGGCTGCATCCTGACTAATGAAAGACTACTGCTGGGTTTTGGGGGTCAATCCACTTATGGCGCAGTCAATTCTGAGAGTAAAAACAAGCTGCTCTGCAAGAACCCGAAATGTGCAAATACCACAGGGAACAAATTTAATCAACTATGTTTGGTTGTAGAAATACAGCTGCCTTTCGACTACACAAACAAGTGAAACCCCTCTCCGTGTCCCTTTCCCTCTCCTCAAACGAGCTTTAAAGCTTTTACACCCAGGTGATGATACTCTATCTGCTATGACGGCCACTCTCATTTGTCACGCAGCTCTGTCCGACACAAACTCAATTGAGCAGCTGTGATCACAGATCTCAGAGGTTGTCACCGACAGAGAGAAAGGGGGATACACGGAGAGTTTCCTCGGCTCAGTCTGTAGTACACAGCATTTCCAAACCACACATATCCTCCTCCTGCAGAATGAAATGGATGACATGTTTGGCTTTAAATGCATCTTTAATGGGACAGCAAGTTCCCATTTCAGTGAGTTCTGCAGGAAGGTTAGGGCAAAGGAGGGAGAGGGAGAGGGGGAAAAAAAACCATCTTATCGGGAGATTGGGAATTGGGTCAGGCGAGGAATTACATGCCATTCTAGATCAAAGTTGCTGTGTGTATTTCCTCAAAGAAGGGCCCCTCATTATCAACTCGGACTTATTTCTTAGGGTGTATACTGTGTAAAAGGAAACATGATTTAAACGTTTTTTTCAGTGAAAGAATGAAGCACCAAAAGAGCAGGAGGGGTGGGGGGGGAATAGTACTAGAGGCTAGGCATGTTTCCCAATGGTAAAACGGTAAGGAGAAGAGGGGGGGGGGGGGGGGGGGGGGGGGGGGGGGGGGGGTGTTTGTTGGAGATGTTTTTAGGGGGTTGTCATTCAGCATGGCTCCATTGTGAATTCCTGTCATTATATAAGAACCTCTCTTTCTCCCTCTCTCTATCATCAGATCTGTACGGAGGAGGAAGGCTTTAAATAAACAGCCCGTAGAGTGAAGCCAACTGGAACCCTTTTCAATAATTACATCCAGCACAATACTCAATTTACATTGCATTTATTTAGCTTGAGGACTTGACAATGTGGCAAAGAAAGAGTGACATTAGCAGCGGATGATAACAACTAGAGCGGTGCTCCCCAAAGGGAGACGTTTTAGTCTGTGGCTTAGAGGGAGACTTTACAGATAGCAATATGTCATTAAAAACCAGCGCCATCTGTTCACATTTCTTTTTTATGTTCAGTCATTGACATAAAACGTATTGAAGATACAAAAGCAAATCCCAGAAATGCAAACTGTATGATTTTCTCTGAGCACTTAGTTGTGATTACACATTCTAACAGCGCCGCAAAAAAAAAGAAAACAATAACCGCGAACAATCTTTTTCTCTCCACAACCCCTAATGATCTCCGTTTGAAGTTCCACAGCTCGCTGCAGCACAAACTGTTTTCACAAGACTGCTGTGTTATTCATGTGACACACACAGTATCTGGCTAAACAAGCAGGTAATTTCTGATAAACTGCGACCAGCTTGGCTTTAAACTTACTCATTCCAGATTACAGAACACGACCTCTGATGTGGCAAACCTCCGCTTTACCAACAGAGCTGTAATCACTGTATGCAGACAGTGTTTGTAGCTGCTTGTCTCACATTGCACAGGAAAGATAAGAACTTCAATGGAGAATATCTACTCACTACGATAACAAGTTTATGTTCACTGGTCACTCAGGGTTTTTTTTAATGAAAAGTCCAATACGAGTTAAAAATATGTTGTGGAACCAATCCTTGGACTGGTATGTATTTTGTATACAGTATAACAACACAGTGAGAAGAGACATGAAATGACAACATGAATCATAGAAATTCTTTGGCAAGGGCTTCTTCCGGCTTTTGTCTAAAAACTTGCCAGTCATAGTGATGAGGCTATAAGAGAAACCAAAATGCACCTGGAATGTGTTCCTCATGAAAGCTGAAAACTGATATACGAGGTTAGTTTACTGCATGTTTATCTAACGTTTAACTCCATCTACTCAGCTGTTCTTTCTCACATTTAATAACGGTTGCACCTACTATATTGTAACATAGTGATTCTGTGACTCGGCTGTTAACTTTAGACATTATCCCCGACGCGTCAAATGAAACGACAGCTTTCTCCGAGTTATGGCTGAGGGAAAAAATCAGGGGAGAAAAACAAGACTGGCTGAATGCCTCTCATTTTGCCAAGTGCTCCTCAGGCCAGTACATAACAAGGAAACGGACTGACAGGTTGAGAAAGAGGACAGAGAGGCATCAATGATCTATTGTTTGCAGCCAAGGCGCTCCTTCCAACTTGTCTGGCAGTCAATATATCAAAGAAACCAAAATATATTACGCCATCTGCACCGAGATATTTTACAAACACAAATTACGTCATTTGTATTTCTTTGGCTTAATAAAAGCATTAAGAGCAGTTATGTACCCAAGCAAGTATGTGTGAGCGTGCAGCGCGTGTGCACACACACACACACACAATTCCCAGCAAATGTCTGGAATCTATCAAAGCCTCCATTGCAATTACCTTTCAATGCAGGAAAAATGCATTACCTCTGTGCTGTGAAATGAACCCTATGTTATTCCTACAAGGCTAGAAGTCTATCTTCCACTACAGTGTATATCCTGCTGCACAACTATGCGACCCTCTTGCAACAGTACTTACAGCTTATGACAGATATTAAGTGGATGTTGAGAAAGCTGATCTGCGATCAGCACTTAGAGCTATTGTTTTTTGTTTTTTTTTACCTTGGCACAGGTCTGACTGAAAGTGTTTTTCCAACACTGTAATTCTAAGGTAGAGTTAAATGGGTATTTAATGTGAGAGTGCATTTGTTCACACACCCTCACACGCTGCGGGATTCTAGTTATTATTACCAATGTGCGCAGCTCAGTCTTATTAAATCATGTAGCCACAAAGCTTGAACAAAAAAAAGAGCCCTGATTCAAGTTCTCAGAGATAGAAATTGATCTTTTACGCTCTAATTAAACTGGAAAGTCACAAAAAACTGGTGTGAACCAACTGTACAGACAGAAACAACAACAAGAGAAAATCACCCTGAGACTAGTCACTGTGTAATTCTTTTTTTTTTTTTACTGTTGATGTCAGGATCTAATTAAATGCATCTCCGCTCTCTAGAGTTACTTGTCGAGATCATGCATTAATCAGAATTATGTTTATGTGTCTTTATCAAAAATAGCTGAGCCCATGCAGTTCATGTTCAGTGATGAAAGATCCTTTGTGTAAGTATAAGTGTCGCTTAAGTAAAAGCACGTAAGTATTATTAGAAAAATGTTCTAAGTATCACAATTAAAAGTGCTTATAGGTCTACTCAGTACGAGTATACTACTAATACATTAATGGATTATGATTACTGGTGCATTAGTAGTGTTTAAGTAGCATTTTCCTCTTGTAGATAGTTGAAGTGAGGCTCATTTTACCCATTTCATACACTGTTGGGTAGGTTAATCTGTAAAAATGCATCATATCTGCATTTTTAATGACATATGTGTATGTAAAATCTTAATTTGTGAAGTAATGGAGTAGAAGTATGAAGTAGCATTTAATACTCAAATAAAGTAGAAGTATCTCAAATCTGCACTTAAAGTCGAGATGATATGAAAAATGCCGTTTTAACCCTTTTAGATGACATCCCAGGTCATATTACGCACCTATTTAACAATATATGTTAAAAAACATAGAGAAAAAAAAGTCACTTTCTTTGTATTTTTTTTAACCAAAATCTAATCATTTTTTCTTCCTGTAAAACAAAAATATGACGTGTGCTTCAGTAAGATAGTACCAAGTCATTTCAACCAATAATATAAAAAAACAAAACATCCATCTATCAATCAATCAATCAATCAACCAATCAATCAGTCAATCAATCAATCAATCAATCAGTCAATCAATCAATCAATCAGTAACTTTTAGCCACAAGCAACACACTCCTCTGTAGCTTCGCGTTGCGCTACATTCTAAGCCCGCCCCCTTTTTAGCGGTCCAATCAAAGGATTTGATTTAAATCCCTCTTGTAAATGTACACCGCTCAAATTTTCCATTTCACAGTAGAGAAGCTAAAGACGCTCCATCTTCTGTTTCACTTGGACTATAAGTACAGAATGTAATTAGAAAATGAGTTACCTTCCACCATTGCTCATACTCATTTCATAACGCTATGTCACCTTCTGTCTTTTTCTTAATGTTGATTTGAACTTCAAGTCCTTTTAATACGCACAACAAGGCATCCAGAAGAGGAGAGTCTTTACATGCATTCATAAAGCAGATGGACTGGCATGCTCATAAAATATGCAGAGTTATTAATTATACAATCTGTGATGTCTACTGAGCAGCACTGAATCATCCATATCCATCCATCTCAAGGAAGAATGTCAACACAACATATCAAGGAGACTTCTACAAAAGGCAGTTCTGCACTAAAATATTAATGCTGCAGTAAAACTTAAAATAAGCATCAGTTTGACAAAGACGAGTATAGAAATCTCTCCAGAAAGGCTGCTGGTTGGGTAACACTTAAGCGTGACTCAGAGTGTAACTGGAACTAGCAGGCAATTTGTTTTAATAAAAGAAACACACGCTCAGATAAAACCTCCTGATTCATGCAATTTTAAGTCTTTTCACAATAAAAGAATAATAAAGAAATAATATAAATCAAACTATTAGGAAATGTGTCTTAGAAGCACGCAGGTTAGTGTATTATAAAAGAATCTCACTCCCTTTCTGTCTTTTTAAGATGCCTGGGAGAAGTCACATCAATAGCGTCTCTGTTGTTCCAGACCTGACTAATGGAGAGAAGAGAGACACAACTGTTGTTTCAGACCTCGCTAATGGAGAGACGGAGCTCTTCATTTCCTCTGAGGCCATTCTCATTGTTTAACCATCCACCAGCCTTCAGCCCCCTCCCTCGTGCAAGTTGAAAAACACATTATGTGACATTCCAGAAATAAAATAACACAAATTATTAATGAATATAGCTATCCGAAGAAGCTGAATTTGATTACGTTGCGAACCATAACAGGATATGTCTCGGGTGTATGGTTGTCTCTCTCTTTCTTTCACAGTGTGTCTTTCTCTCTCTTTTTCTCCCATTCAAATTCGAGGCATGCTCAAACATCTAATAGATTTTTCCACCCCGGCACACAATTTACTGCTTACAGATTTAGAATTCTCTGGCTTCTGGCCAGTCAGAAGTGAATTAATGATATGAACACATCAGCGAGAAAAAACAGCGTGTGATTCTTTCTCCTACAGGTCTGAGCATAATGAAGAAGATACTGCTATAAACCCTCCTAACACCACTAAAAAGAAAAATATATATACCAGGGAAGAAGAGAAAGATGGGGGGGGGAGGGGGGTTAGAGAGGCACATAATCAATACAAACACTCCATTAAATTACTTCAAAAAGGGATTTTGGACAGTTTGGAGAATTAGTTCTGCGGAAAAAAGCGTAAGGGGGAGAAAATATGTTTGAGGGGCGGAAAGCAAACAAGTGCAAACGATACAATCTGCCACATATTCTGAATGGAGGAGTACAGTGTGGCGTGTCTTACAAAAGCATTCTCTCTCTGTCGGAGTCACAACATACCATTACTCTTGTAACACCACGATACTTTCTCTTTATCTTTTCCAAGGAAATGCTTTACTCCTTCCCACGTTGCAGTCGAAACATAAAACATTTTCATGCGCGATAGTGACTCAAAGTCCCAAATATTGTTCTGTATTGTCACCAAGACAAATCAACCATGAGGAGACAGCATCCGTCTGTTTCCTTATCACCAGTCCTTGCCCGCATAAAACATTCAGCGATGCTCTGAACAGTGTGTGAAGAGGGACAGAATCTACCCTTTACATCAAATTGAAATGTTCCGACTGAAATATTGTCTGGTACATGTGCCAAGCCTGGCATACAGAGCAGATGTTGCATCAGAAGGAAATACAGTGGTCCCCGAGCGGGCGAGACTGTAAAGAATCGTGAAATGCAGTGATATTGCTCCGTGTCTCGCAGGCCTACTGCACCTTCCAGCTCAATCACTGTACGTTTAGCTCTACTCACGTAAAGTAATGAATTAGCGTGTCCACAGTATGTCTGAGCAGTTCCAAGTGTAAAGTGTGTTCACACTGGATAAGCCACACAAAGTATCGAGACTTTTCTTTTTTTAAAGGCTTATTTTTTCAGTTTGCTGTTGATGTATTGTCCCACAATGCAATGCACAAAGAAATTGAGAAGCTGCTCAGAGCTGATTCTTGAAATGCATGACAGAATTAAAATAATTATCATATGCAAGTGCAAAGTAATAGTGTACAAACTAAATCATATACCCGTCTACTCTGTGTAATTAGTACGCAGTATGTAAATAGGACACGGCTTGCAATTTTGCAGCTCAGTTGGTAGAGAAGGTCAGCCATTTAAAAATGCGGGGTTGGTGTCCTTGAGCAAGAGACACGGCACCCCAAACTGCTCCGGATGTATGCATAAAAGGAAATAAATATAATTTGTCCTGGACAAAAGAATATAATGTACTTAACCTAAAAGCATCTAGTATCTTAAACAAATATTTGTCAGCGATGAAAAATAAACCAGATAATATTATTTTTGCAATTTTATGGTCTCATTTACTTTAATTTTCAAAAAGGTGGAGCAGCACACACATAATTTAAAAAGTCAAGGGGAGGGCTGGCTGCTTTTGTAATGCACTGTATGTTTTCCCCCCGCCTGCATGGTTACATGGGATGTTTTCTCAGACAGCCCTGATCCTCGCAGCGCTGAGGGATGAACAGGCTACTGATGATACTATAGGTGAGGGCAGGAGTCAGGAACACCATCTATGTTCCTTGAATGCAGGAGTCTCAAGCTTTGACCTTGTATAATCCTCCACATCATCTCAACTCACAAATCTGCTCACTGCTTCTGCACCAAAGGCTTGACTTAAAGAAAGACGAGACAGAAAACCCATTGAGCTATTTTGTGAGCAAGAGCAATCCTTTTGTGGAGTTTTTTTATTTTATTATTTATTATCATTTTTCTTCTACGGCTCTCTGTTTCTCCCGGCGAAAAGCCAACAAAGTGTATCAGCAGATACAGCTCTCCAATGCTCGTCCTCGTAGTATACGACCAGAAACCAATTTTGTCAGGCAGCAATGAAAAAAAAAAAAAAAAAAAAAAAATCAGGCCAGTTCTCTGGGGAGAGATAGAGGGGCAGAATGTAAACTTCCCTGGCAAGCCATCCCTGGTGGATTGAACAGTAAAAAGAAGCTCTAATGCTCACTCAAATACAAGATAAACTGAGTGGACAGTTTGCATTACCTGATTAAGTGAATCACATTACGGATTATGTAAGGACTGCAAAATACAATACATCACTCTTCAGGCACTCGTAGAAATATGTTATTACCGTCCTCTCGGCCTGCGATACTGTAGGTGGGAAGTACTTTGTGTTATATACAGGTTACAAAACGACTGATTGTAAAAATGTATAGCTACTGGGGATCCTTGAAAAAACAAAACCTAAAAAAAAAAATCTATATTTTAAAGATAGATAAAGATGGAAACAGCTAGCCTGGCAATGTGGCATCAATACAGTGGTAACAAGAGGAAGAAGTTACTGAGCTCAGCCAAGAATTAATCCACCACATTTGTGTAGGGATTAAACAAACAGGATATAGCATGTTCATTTGTGAGCTTTAGATTTGATAGTAGGACAAAGCAGAGATCGCCGTTTCCCCCTAGCTTCCAGTCTTTATGCTAAGTTAAGCTAACCGCCTGCTGGCAGCAGCGTCATGTTTGCGGTACAGCCATGAGGGTGGTCTCTCTTCTCGTTTAACTCACGGCAAGAACAGGCTGATGCTTTGTTTCTTTAATTGTACAAATGAAATCATTTCTTTTGTTTTAAAGGGAACGTTGCATCGTTCTCGAGGCCCTCTCATAAAAACACTGCGTTTCAAAGCCTGGCGAGAGCTGGAATTTGAATTATGATACCAATCATCTCTCTGCCTCACAGGTTTTAGAGTCACAGCGGTCGCTGCTGCAGGACAGCGGCAAAGGTCACTTGTTTCTCTAATTAATTACTTTACTTTGTGCGGGCATCTTTGGTTTCACTCTTTATGCATTTATGAGGACAGAATGGTTTGTTCACTCACCAAAGCGTAATGCTATGAAATGCAGATCAAAAGCAATACAATTATCATTCTTCTATTTCAGACACACTTGTCTAGTAGTATTTTTCATATGTTGCCTATGAGACACAAATACATAACAGTGCACTTAATTCACATTGGCAGCGTGCCAGGAAAATTTAGGATACACTCTTGAAAAAAAAAAAAGAGAAAAAAGAACTGTTTCCCTCAATAACAATGGCACAATTTATTGCTCTTTAGCTCACAATGGTTTTCTGTGCAGCTTGTGGTATGGCTGCAGTATCCTGTTATGGGGAACAATCCAATTCCTCTGACATAGTTACAGATCAGCCCGAGAATAACAATCAGTAATACATCATTCAAGCAAAACAGCAAGCAGCCACTTCGGGCTATATTCTGTTTATAAATATAATCCAAAAAAAACAGCGTAGAGCTGAATCATAAAAAAGTCAGTTTAGTCAATGAGCCAATATTACACAGAATTACAGACATTCAGCTACACGACGCTTTAAGGGTACTTTTATATCTGATCTGCTGCTGTGGCATGAATATTTCATTCCGGTAGTCAGCGGCATTGCAGTGGCATATTTCATATTTCTATGCAAACCCTTGCTCAGGGTAACGTGCATTTGCCTTGATGAATAAGTGATCTCTCTCACTCTCTCCCAAACTCTCTGCCCCGCTCATATTGTTAGACTGTCAACAACAGACACACGCCAAAGACGTCGTGAACAAACAAACAAATGGATAAGTGAGTGCACCCCACTGATTGTCGGTGTGTAGCATGTGTGCATGTGCCATCTATCTATCTGTGTGTGCGTGTGTGTGTGTGTGTGTGTGCGTGTCTCTGGTGCCCTGCCAGAGTCTGAGACCGTTCTGCTGAGTGGGCAGATTCTCTGGCTGAGTGTCCCATCGGAGTGACAAGTGCATTTAGAAACAGCCTGATGGAGTCATTAACGGCAGCGCTGCTCATTAGCAACACACGCACTCACACACACACACACACACACACACACACACAACCTCTCAGTAACAATAGTGTCATCGTCAGGTTATTACACAGACAACAGATAAATCTATAAAATCTGGACGATACAGCACATTTATAGAAAGCCATGATATGGAACATAATATCATTTAAGAAGCAGGCTGACACTTCTATTCATGAAAGCAAGCAATCACGCAGACGCGCGCGCACGCACACACACGCGCACGTGCGCACACACACGCGCGCGCAGTCAAACTGTATTGATTACTGGAATAACAACAAAGCATCCATTATTGATCCTCTTGTCCTTTTTGCGTTTGAGATTCAAGCAATATCGAGTAATCAAGGGCATTACAGCATCACACAGAAACAAACTCTTCCTGGAAGAGCCCGAGCGGAAAACAGCACAAGACTCTTCAATAAATCACAATTTTCTTCAGAAAAAAGGCTCATGTTTTTAAGCCTCTAGCAGTTTCACTTCCACAAAGGCTTTAGGCACAACATGATTATTATAAATGAATTAATTGAGGATTATAAAGCTAAATTTCTGGCTTAAATCACCAGTATACATACTTAAAACCTGACAAGACATGATGGTATTTTTAGCATGTTTGCTAAGCTACATTGTACTATTATAATCAGCATTAGACATTACATCACAGCCATGTGAGAGAGAGGCAAATAACTGGGATACGGCTTCAAAGGGAACATTATGTTCTTTCTGATTATTGGGCTCAAATGCCAGAGTTTCCTATTTGCATCCGATGAGTCATCCGCAGAGCCATCCAGCTTTATGTTGGGCCTGATTCATAGGTAATGCTTGTCGTGAGACCCAGTGAGCCCGGTGTAAGAATCAAACAGTCACTGACACTTAATGGCACCGTATACATGATGAATACACCAGACAAGCATTCAGACACAAACAGCAATGATCCTTAAAGCTCGTGAGATACACAGCCAATTATGATCTGAACTGATGGATAAGAAGGTGTCAGAGGTGCCGCAGACAGTTTGATGTGACTCAATTATTTAAAGACATTACCGGCTGAATTATGCGATTTATTTTTTTGCAAAGCTGTCTTTGTTGTTGTCGCACTCGGGGAGGGGGGGGAGAAAAAAAAGAAAAGAGCTGTTAAACTGTAGGTTGGTAATGCTTTGGCAAACACGCTGCCATTACCTCTATCCTGCATCTATTAGTGTGATTCTCAGCTCATTATAATGGGAGGATTTCCAACTACGAGCTGATGAATTACTCCAGTCAAGACAACACTTGTTAAATCAACCAACGGACAATAAACATAAGCTGATTTATGGTGGAGACAAACACATACACATTCAACACAGCAGCACAGAGAAAATGTGAACACTGCAGTAACCTTTTTCAAATGAAGAAATGCTTTAAAGCACAACCTATATATATATATATATATATATATATATTCTAAAAGAAATTGAGGTCCCTGCCGGCGCTCACCTAGCTGTGCCCTCTCCCGCTGGACATCCTTGAAGTTGAGTCCGCTGGTGAGCGTGCTCTCCCGGTAGCGATGGAGGGCCTCCCGCCTCCCGTTGGTCCCCAGCTCCCGGAGCACGGAGGGTTTGAGTGGCTCGGCCTTCAGACAGTGGGTCCATCCTGAGAAGTCTGGTACCGTCCACTTCACCAAGTCCTCCAGCCGCACAATCACCTTCTCAGAAACTGCAATTACCTCGTGCTGAAAGGAAGCGGGGCAGAATCCCAATTACAATCAGAAGCACATAAAAAGGAGTTACATGAATGCAACTGTTTCAGGGTCGTGGAGCATTTCTTTTCGTCAAATTCATAGGACTCTGAAACTGGTCACGTATGAATATTTCAAAAACTGAAATTGAGATTTCGAATTTCAAATATATTTCACTCTGTCAACGATTTGGGATAAAAAAAATTTAAAAAATCAATTTTTATATTATCTCTACTGTACTAATACCAACATGTCATCCTGATCATACGTTTTTACATTTGTCCATTTAATTTCTTTTAAGCATTTATTTTAATTGCAAAGTGTGCCTGACATTTTCAGCTCCATCAGTTTACTCCTTTAACATAAAGTTAAATTGAACTTTTGAGACCTGACCCATTGTTTCTTAAACATTTTGTTCTCAAATCATTTGGACTTTTTCCTCTCATTTCAAACAACGTTTGGATACTTTTAGGTAGTTCTTTATATTTTACTTTATACGTGATGTGTGTTGTTTTCAAAGTCTCTGAATTCTAAAACCTTTAAATAAATAAACAGCGGGTTAGGTGGTTCTTAATGACTAGTTTTGTTTACAATTATAGCTCTGTTTTGAAGTATAAAACTTGGACTTGTTTTTATGCGTTTTCCCATACTTTTCCTACACAGTATGTAACGGCGGTGGAAGAAGTATGCATATCCTTTACTTAACTAGAAGCAGAAACATCTAAAAAAATACTCCCTTACAAGATAAATTGCTGAATTCAAAAAGTTACTTAAATAAAAGTACAGAAGTGATGTCAGCAAAATCGTCTGAAAATATCAAAAGTAAAAGAACTCGCTATGCTCGTTCCAGAGTGATATATTATTATAGTATATTATATTGTTCTATACTTCACTGTGTATACTACGGAGTAGATTAAAAGTATAGCATCATATCATATGCTGTTTTAAAGTAAAGCCTTAGTCCACAAAGTAACTAAGTGTCAAATAAATGCAGTGGTGTAAAAGGTTATAATGGAATAAGGTTAAATTAAATGGAAAAACTCAAGTAAAATAAGTGCACTTTAAATATAAACTTAAGTAGATTACTTGAGTAAATGTATTTAGTTTCCACCACTGGTAAGTAATGCATGGCATTATGAGGTTAACGTAATCAGGGTAAACAAGAAACGGGATTAAAATAAGGACTAAGATCAGAATCAAAATCAGAATCTAGAAGAGGAAACAGGACGAACAACAGGACGTCCTTATTTATCAACCAAATTGGTATGTGCGTCAAGTAGCATTACGGCTGTGGATGCACATTAATGTAAGTAAATTACGGCACCATGAATATGGATGATGTGGATGATTGCTGAATTGAATTTATGCCAGCAGTTAAATCAATGTCAATGGGGACGTCGGAGATGTTTTTATACTTTTTGATTAGCATTTAGGAAGTCAGGCCTCCAGTATTCACCATGAACGTTGAGATTTTTATGCTTTTAAATCACAAGTCACACTCAGCGGCTATGATTACACATTGAAAGTGTAGAGGAGCAGTGGAAATGTAATGTGCTACAGCGAGAGTGTAATGATTGAGCAGGGCAAAGCTTTGAGCCAGTGGTCTCTCTGACACACAATAAAAATAATGTGACACTGTCAGGAAACTATAAATATATATATATATAGCAGTGATGTGCATGGCTGACACTGAGGTAAGCTGAATATAACTGTGGTGGGTTTGTAGCTTTATTCTGTTCAGTTGCCTTACTTAATAAGATTTGCTCTCAGTATGTGCTTCAACCTTTTTTTCCTAAGGTTGATTCTAATAACTCTCATACTCAAAGAACTACAAGTCCAAATGAAGAGGCAAGGAAGCAGAGATGCTTAAATGTGTTTCCATTTGAAGGGCTAATGGCTGAAGTGCTTGTTACCGACAGAGTGGAGTAGCATGCTGGAAGATGGCTATTACAGAAACAGGGAAATCTGGAGGACAGATGTGTACAGGCAGAAACGCAGACATTCAGAGTACGTCTCTGATGTTTACCTTGGTTATCTCCAATTTACCAGGCATCTGTCTGCCTGTATGCATTTCCCCTCAACGAGCCTGTATATTACCCACATTAAAATAACATTCATTTACTCTGTATTGACACATTTACGCACAGTATGTACGAATGTAAAGAGGGTAAACGCAATAAAAGCTACACCTATATGATCTAATAAAATCCAAAAAAAAAGGACAAGTCGGCAGTAAATCCTTCCCATGTGAAGCTTAAAATGTCAAGTTGTGGGGTTCTTTTGGCATTTTAAGCTGCATTTCCCCGTGTTTTAATGGATTATTTCAAAGTGTTCCTGTTATTTTGTCGGCATATTCTCAAAAACAAACGCATGACTTTTCGACGTTTCAGATTCTCTCTGAGTGCTCTGTCTATACAATTACCCATATTCAGTTCTCACATCATCTGCAACTACAGGCATATCAAATCCCAACCAGTTGGAGACAGCATTTCCTTATAAAGGAAAAGCCTGCGAGGGATAGCTTGATATAGCTGTGCCTCCCTCACTAAGTAGAAACATCAAACATGGGTTTTCGGTCTTCTTATAATGAGCTGTCTTCAGCTGTCAAGTGGTGGCGGGTGGTTGTAACCGGCTTTCCATGCAATGAAAAACTGACTGCTGTTTTTGCCTTCAGAAAAGCAGGCCATTTCAATAATGTAGAGCAACAGTAAATAGCATTCAGCCTGCAGCCAAAAACCACATTGTACTGTATCTCCACAGAATTAGCCACTGTACTTTGATGCGATCTACTGACAGCACATAGAGAAACGCAACCGTGAAACATTTCGGTCGGGCCCATTCGAAACAAAAAATAAATAAAATTATGTATTGAATGTTCTGCTGCTGATGTACGAGTCAAACAGCAATACTTCAAGTAATTCAATGGCACACCAGAGCATACACACAGCAACAGCAAACCGTAAAAACACAAAGCCATTCCCTCCATATCAATCAGCTGGATGACATGCTGCCTTGTGTGAGTGCGCACAGATCCTGTTTGGGGACTTGTTCGGCTTGAGAGCGAAACACAACAGGTGAGAGC
Source organism: Bovichtus variegatus (assembly GCA_943593645.1). Taxonomy (NCBI): domain Eukaryota; kingdom Metazoa; phylum Chordata; class Actinopteri; order Perciformes; family Bovichtidae; genus Bovichtus; species Bovichtus variegatus. Next base: position 6,031,209 of record CALSCE010009347.1, read on the forward strand.
AATTCAGCAGCTGTCAACACAGTCCAGCATATAATCAGTCTATGAACGGAGCCGCAACAGGCTACATCCATTAGCTTTCTTCTCTTACTTTACCGGCCAACTTTACACCGACTGAAGTCTGTGGGCGGCTGCGTGATGCAGCATGTACAGTCAGGAAGCTTGTGGCTTGCACAAGTCATAATATTTGATTGAGAAATGTTTAAGAAAATACTGTAGAATTATGGGGGGGGTTTCTGAGAAACAGTTATTGGGAAACTAAAGCAGCATTGCGTCAGACTGGTTTGCCACTACAAAATAAAAAACTGAAGAAATCAGCTTTTAGTCTAAAGAGTCAGACAACAGTGAAAATGAACCCAAAGAGCAACCAACAGTCTAAAAAACAATCACATAAAATAGCAATTATATTAATACATTTGTGATTCGACAGAAAATGTATCTGCAACTCTTTTGATTGACTTTTGAAATTGTTTAAGTCTAATCAAAAGTGTGAACATTTCTCTTGTTGTGACTTGTGACTCAAATGTACGTCCATTATTATAGTAAATGGAATATATTTGGGTGGTGGGAAAACAAACATGATATTCAAAGTCCTGAACTTGGACTTTAACTATTGCATTATTATGGCATTTTTACAATCTTCTTGTATTTTATATACCAAACAATGAAAATGGGAGAAAATGATTGACAGATTGATTTATAATCACAATTATTGTTGGTTGTAGCCAAACAGTTTTGCTTAACAAAGGACTTAAATGATTCATCTATTAGTAAAAGTGGAATTTTCTGTAAAAAAATCAATCAACTAATAGTTTCAGCACTAGCCCTAACCCAGGTTAATCCTTACAGCAGCAGCATTCATCAGCATTGCCCGACTCTTACTCACTACTTGGATTTTCTGTTTCAAAGAACAATCCTGCCTTTCTGTAAATGCTGCCTAACCACACTGTCCTGTCATTTCCTGTTAGGCAGCTGATAGATAAGCAAAGCGGCAGACACAGCCAGCAGGCCACTTGATAATATAGGTCAGAGGACTGCAAGCCCCCAACCAAGAGGTGACACTCCACATCAGCAACATACCAAACAGCCTGCTTTCATTTCAGTGACACTTCCGACACAGATGCATTTAGAGCGTTTACACACTCTGGATCCTCTACTAAATGTCTTAATGTGTTACCAGAACTTTACCTGGGGTACATCAATAAGCGCTCGCACTCTCTAACTGCTTGTTTTATGATTGAGTTAAACTGCAAGGTGACACATTAACCGCTGAATGCTACATTCTGTCTCCGTTCTTCAATCAATAATTCATGTTATTACTGCAGCAGCATGATATCTCCAAAAACATTACTGAGTGAATTTATTGCTATGACTGCAAATAATGGACTGAAAGTGGGGGGGAAAAAAACAGACTTCTGCTGTGAAACTGTAGATAACTCTTTTCCAGCAACCCATGACTCCAGCAATCTCATTGAAATTAAACTCTCTAAAATCCATATCATTCAATTTATATGGATGCGGCGCTGCACTGGTGGCAAAACAGCCCATAAGGGACATTCCCAATTCTATATTCGGTGATCCAATTAGAAACAATGCACCCTGAAATATTCCATATCAATCTGAACAATTCCCTGAGAGAAATCCACGCCACTGTGCTCGAACAGTAAGGGAGACATTCCTGACTGTCAGCGTTCTGCGGCGCAGCGTCTCATCGCTCGGACAGGACTTTCAGCTCGGGAGTCAAGGGGTGCACGCTCCTAGTGGGTGGGTGTCTTTCTATACTGCGAGTACACACATTGATGCGCACACACACACACACACACACACACACACACACACATGCATAGTGCTCCTGTCATGCTGGGAAGGTTTCAGCCTGCTGCCTCAGAGAGGTCAGCACTGGAATTCCTAAGGCCAAAGGAGATTAGTAATTGAGTAATGGACATGGTGACATGGACAATGAGGAGACAGAGAGGGAGAAAGAGCAGGAGAAGGAGAGAGAGAGAAGGAGAGAGAGAGAGAACGAGGGTATGAAACACAATATGAGTTCATTATCTATCTCCCCTCCCCATGACTGACCTTGGCTTCAGTGTCCCAAAACAAACTTATCTAGGAATTAAAAAGGGAGCTCTGGGGAGTAAGCCAGGGACAATTGAATTAGAATATGTTTTTTGAGACTGCCTCCAGACCAGCAAGAGTTCAAGGTAGAACATTTAAAAAGGTGAGAATTATTGCACATAATGTTCCGCCACTTAATGCGTGCAGTTTGTTCATATGTATAAAAGTCGCCGTACTAGCTGCATGGGTGCTGAACTCATCTTGTATTCACCGATTCCATTAAGAGATTGCTCTATATGAACTTCGCATTCTTTCACAGTTATGATGACAGAGAAAAATAGCGAGATAACAGGAGTTTTCAAAAGGCTTTTCCGAAAGTGGGTGAGGCATCCATCATGTAAGGTGACACCACAAGAAAAAGCTGCGTCAGCTCCCTTGAATCACAGCTGCTTTGTACTCTTGTATTTTAACAAATGCACACACGAGACAAAAAAACAGACGGAGCGCATGATGATTCCACATGCTACATCTAAGAAACCGCGGTTAAGAATGAGAAATATTAGCTGGAGTATTATGCAAGAGCTTCTCGTCTGTGGCTGTATTCTCCTCAAAGGTTATAATAACGATCCACTGTAGCTGGGGGCACTGGAGTCATGCATCAAGGCAAATGTTTGCCCGTTCAAGTGGTTAGTCAATGACAAAGTGGAAAAAACCAAGCTAAAGAGCACCAAAAGTCTCTTGTGTGTTGACAAGCGGGCCACTGCTGTAACATATCATTACTTAGGCTGCAAAAGACAGAGAACGGTTTGGTGAGAAGAATCAGAAGATTGTGAAGGACGAGAATGACAACCGATGGGAAATGTTAGCGGGTTTTCATTTTTTTTTTTTTTTTTTTTTTTTTATAGCCTTTGAAGTCCGGGGTATTCAGTTTTAAAAGGTTTTAAATTACACTATCCTAAAAAGCTGGTAATAATTTACATGCTATTTCAGCAATGGTGAGGAATTCACTGGAGGGCAGTGTTCAGAGTTAATGACTTGTTCTGCAGCAGGAGGAGGCACACATGCGCGCACGCTGCACATGCACGCTAAAAGCACCCCCCCCCCTTCAAAATTCCTGCCATTGTTGTGTGAATGGAGAGATTTGGTATAATGCACAGACTGGCGAAGACAAGGCAGCAGTATGGATGTTCTGAAAAGATCACTGTAAAAAAAATGCCTCATATCACATTTACACTCGAGTCATTCAGCAGAACGACCTTATCCATCAAAACGCTGGTCGCATATCTAAGCCACTTACACTTAACTCAACTAGCATCCCAGATGCCTGAATTACCCATTCAGGGTTTTTCCCTCAGGAAAAATCAAAGAAGCAGCAAATGAATACAATCTAATTTCCCTACAAGCTGGCTTTCCAAGCACTGAAACACATGCATGGACTACTGCCATGCACTGAAGAAATGGCTCTGGACCCATGCCAAAGTGTTTTCCACAGCAATCAATACTGGCCTACTGCTGCAGTCCCCAGCCTGTCAGTGTATGTGTGTGTGTGTATGAATGTGTGTGTGTGAGTGTGTGCCAAAGCCTTGTCAGCTAGAGGGACAGACTAGAGGAGAAGAGAGGTCAGATGAAATCAGAGGTGATGATAATAGCACATTAATATAACATGATCCAGAAATATTCTCCGCGGTTGTGAATTCCCATTAAGAGCGCCTTCCTGTAGTTGCACTAAAGTGGGATATATAGTATGAGATAAGCATAAGCAATTAAACGCCTGGAGCAGAGTATACAATAAGTGGGTGTTGTGTGCAGTGAGCTGTTATCTTCAACAGCTCTCTCCTGAAACGTGGGGTCCAAAAACAGAAAGTATCACAGGCGACGAGCGGTACCGGCAGGAGAGGCAGAGCATTTGGAGTGAGAAGAAATAATGTGTCACTCAATGAGTTTTAAAAACACATGTGACTGTTTAGTCAGTGGCAGTTTGCAGGCAGACAAATAGAGCAGAGGCCCCAATAGAGGGTTTGTCATAATGGGTGAGCAACTCGACACAAAGCCTGTTTAAAGAGCAAGCAGAGCTCAACTGGTGGGGGTAAACACTGCTTGTCAGGCTGAGATACAATGAAAAATAGAGCTTCCTCCACATATGGACTTAATAAGTAACCGAGAATAAATAGATTAATACATTTTCCCTGAGTCTGTTCATCAACTATCCAGCAAACACAGGCACCGAGAGCTAGGTTTATTCAATGAATCATTATTTCTATTTCCAGACAAAGCTGACTGGATTTAAAGCTGGCTGCGTTTAAAAAGGAATTGACCTCCAACCCTGTGACAGAAGAAAAACAAGCACAGTAGGTCATGGGTTGGTTCCTCTTGTCACTGCACAGCACAGCAGAACACGGCAAACACAGCGCAGGAGAGGCTGAGAGCAAACAAATACCTGAGAAATAACCAGGAAATTACATCATACCTCGCCGCTGAGAACACAAGTGAATCAGTAATCCAATTCCAGTGAGCCAGTTCAATATAAGGCTGTTCTGATGTCTTGAAAAAAGAAAAAAAAAAAAAAGTTGTTGAGGATATTGTGCTCGAGGCTTAAGATAATACCGTATGAGGCGTGATCTCCCAGAGAAAAGGGAGAAACACAGCAAATGTCAAACGCTGCTTCTGTTTTATGTTGCGTGAAAATATTCAAGATGCAATCTAAGAATAAATGTCATAAACCTTAATGACATGAGTTGTGACTTTACCTCATGATGTGCATTTTTTTGCAATAAAACATTGTGAAAACAGCCCATTTCCTGAGAGCTGTACGTTATCATGTCGTATCTTTATGAGTCACTAGGCTAATTTGAACTCCTGATTTTCAGCCAGTCAATTACGGATTCACAGAGTAACTCCACAGCCATTAATCTGCCTTTATACGCGACCAGAGTCCTGAAGAAAAATGACTAATGTGAGGTTTATAAACTCCAGTTCCCAGTGTAGCTAAAAATGAACTCCTCTGTTTACGTTTTTAAAAACAAATAATCGTCTCACACATACATCATCTGGGCACAGAATTTCAACAGCCAATGAGTTTTAATATCACAGCTTTTTTTGTGAGTCTGGTTTACCCTTCCTGTTTGTTTTTTTGGATCATGGGTTGCATCTGTAAGCACTCCTCGCTGACTCACACAGTGCAGATTAGTGTTATGGGGCGAAGTCAGCGAGAATCTGAATGGGCTCAGTGAAGGTCATAAACTGACTTGAAGTTGTCAGGGCAATTTCCACTGTGTAATATACAGTAAGTAGTCCGATTTGCTGAGAGCAGGAGGTTTGACAAGCCCTTTAATTGAGGTCGGCCTGCAGGCACCTACATTGCACTTTAACATATCATCCTCAAATTATATTATTCCATAGTCTGGTTTATTCTATAAACAAACTGCAACTTCAAAGCAAGTGCATCTGTCTCCTGTGCTTGCAGGAGTGTGTGCTGTGATGCAAGTTGCTGCATAATTCATGCAAGGAAATAGCTTTTATTCCTCTTGTGCTTGTACTCCGTTATCACGAACACAAACTACAGCAGATGCTTTTTCCTCCTGAATTATTCTGCGTTTCCTCGATTCTTTGAGATTTGCATCGGCATTGCAAGCCATTCAGGTAATTAATATAATACTGGAATGTAAGCACTTTGCAATGCAAAAAAAAAAGAAAGAAAAAAAAAAAAAAAAAAAAGTCTTTGGTTAAGGGGCGGAGCTGACATGTCGTTGCGCAAGTGTGGCCTCAAGATCGGCGATGCATGCACTCAAAGTAATTACAAAATAATTGCAGCGTGTTAAAGGCTAAAGCGAGAGGGCTTCAGGAGATGATACCCGTTCATAGAAGAATTCTGCTACAAAAGATGATAGCTTGTCTGAGCGGCAGCCCATAAATAGCCACCTTTCTCATGAAAGGGAAATGTGATAGCCACTCTATTACTCAAGAGGAAAGAATGTAAGTAAACCATCAGCGGAAGAGTCGAGTACAAACACGGCTTTGTCCTTCCCTATAAACAATATAACAGCAGCAGAGAATAATTTCCATCCAGCCGCAAGTGATCAAAAGCAGAGAGCAGTCATTAAAGTGCTGTTGTCGCTGGTTGAGGAATATCACTGGGAAAACAACACGTTTGTTTTACAGCCGGTGAGAAAAAAAAACTCAATATCAGAGTAATGCCATTCAGCGCGACGATGTAACCGGATCACAAGCGCCACATATGGCCACAGTCAATCATAACTATTGCTTTTCTGTGCCAACAACAGCGTAATGTAACACAGAGGCGTTTTAAGTGCTGCCCCAAATTGTGAGCTGACAATATCACATTGTTTGATGATGGAAATGTCCATATGGAAAATTATGCAAAGCGTGGAGAGTAGTTAAAACGTGTCAGCGCTGGCTGTGCTCCGCCACGCTTTATGACTCGCTCTGCCTCTTTCAACATCAGGCGGCGTTACAAAATATCTAATAACTATCGCAGCGAACGATCTGAGCCAGTTTGACCCCATGCATTCATTACTGTTTCGCAATTTCCGCCCATATGTCAGTATTTGACACGCTTTACCAAGAAATGAAATGACACAGTCGAGGCGCAGGATTCTTGCGGATTTTTGCCCTTTATAACACAATTAACCCCATAGAGCGCAGCGGCAGCCTTATTGAGCGCAGCTGGACAAGTGCACATTCAGCAGTTAACACCACAATAGACAAAATAGGCTAAAGTAAAACTAGAGAACAAATACCGCGATAGGTAAATCATTTAGCAGCCCGGATACATCAATGTCAGTATTGATGCATGCGTTTATGCATGTCTGCCACCGGAGACTAAACATCCACAGCCAACTCTTAATGCAGTAAAGATGCTGGTTAATAAAAATGCTCGCGAACACAGAGGATAAACACGGTGAAACAGCAAAACATTCATAATTATTCATCAGGCGATTAATATTCCTACCTCTCCATGGGTGACTGTCCGTCCCTGGGGAGTATCCTCGGGTAGAAAATAAAGTTTGGAGCTTGATAAAAGTTGCTTGCTTGTTCTTTCTTCCCAGAGCAGCTGAAGCTCCGCTATGCAAATAGGATCCTCCGGTTTACATCTGACGAAGAAAAAGTCTCCGAGAGACAGAATCCTCGGTTTACCGTCCCGGTGAAATTTAAAGGCTTTATAGAATATATATGGTCCATGTAAACCGCAAGACGAGCCCACCCACTGTAGAGGAAAAACACAAATTGAGAAATTATTGAATGGCTTATCAACTATTTTGGTAAACAAATCGTAGCTAAGTGGACACAAACATTTCAAACATCCCTGCGTTATAACGCACGGTTGGCCAACATCACATCAGGATTTCTCAGTTTTCTGCACACAATTAGTATCATGTAACTATTTTTAGATGTTCAACATATGACACAGATGTGGTCTTACTAAATGCAATGTGACAAAGTTTTGTGGATTAGGCACGTGAGTACAGTTTACAGGAGGTGGCGATTAGCGCAATGCGAAAATAAAATAAATAGACGGTTGATAACAAACGTTACCTTCAGTGAGTTCGGCTCCATCTCGACGTTATGAATTGATTAAACTCAACACGCTCTCCAAACTTGCTGGCTTGAATGGATCGCCGAAGGTCCTGCAAGGGACATATTTCTGTAGAGTTTTAAACATCGTCTATTAGTCTATAAAGAGTCGTGGAAAAATATGTTTTGTGGTAGATGGATTGCATTAAACATTGTGCAGGTCTGCGTATTTATTTAGCGAAGTAAATCCATGGTAGCGATTTATTGGCGAATTTCTATTCAGCGCAGTCATGTTTCTAGACAAAATATTAACATATAATCATAAACATATCAAAATTTTTCAACCATCTGTACACAGCAGTTGTTTTTAAAAACACAACCTACCGTTTTCAGAAAATGATCTGCCTACAGAAGCTTCCTTTGTGCTAATATTTTGCGTTTGTGGGCTTTTCTGAGACCTTGCGTCTTCCAGGACTTCTGTAAAAGACGTTCACTATGAAAGCACATTTATCACAGTAATGACACTGAGGCGCTTGCTGTGGATGCCTTCAAGAAACAATGTTACATGAAAGTTAATAGGGCTATCAAATGATTCCTCAAAAGGCAATGTGGGACCCGTGAGGTGCCGGCTTTGCTTTGAGCGGAACTTGCTATGCTTTATGGCACAGACGCGCGGCTTGGCGTTAATGCTTAAAAAATAATGGCCTTTATATATTTTGAGGCGAGCATGAAAAGACAAAATTGGCCGAGTTAGAAAGCGGGGCGTCACGAGACAGAATCCACTAGGCGGTCCATTATGCAGACATAAATCATCTTAAAACGCTGTGTTGACTTTGTGAAGACAGCGGGATATATTCGACAGGTGTTAACACATTTGCACGATCAAAGCCCATTATATAATTATGTTGATTAATATTTATTAGCATAAACACCGGGGGATTACAGAGGTATTCGGAGACCACTATAAAACTATGAATTATTAATTATAGCTATGACATTTATACGAAGTTACACAAACTTCCCGGTTTCTATGTACACGTGTGGACTCATTGTCCTTTCGGTCTCCGCTGCTGAATGTGTCAGCTGTATTTTATCGGTTGTCTGGAATTATTAATGTGTTGAAAAGTACCGGCTCAGTCCACAGGGTCGCGCTGTTTCTCCACCGTCATCCAGCCCTTGGCCTGCATTTATCCCCCACTCAGATCACAGAGCATGCAACAGCGACATAGGCCTACTTCTGACACCAGCTATTTCAAGTACACTATTACGCAATGCGCTTTTTTTTTTTTTTTTCCTTTTCTTTTTTCTTTTTTTTTTTTTTTTTTTTTTACTAAAATGACGGGCAGAGCATACAGGCGCATTGATTCACATCCAGTAAAGTGTTTTCCTGTCTACCCAACGCACATGTTTTTTTTTTGCTGCTGTCTGGGTAGTTATATCAAAGACATACACTGGCATCCAGGCCCATATATAATGACGTCTACCCATAATGTTAATAGGGTTCATTATACCTTTATAATATAGAACATTTGAAAACAACATCATAATGGCAGTCCTGTTAATTTAACCAGCAGAGTTTCTCTGCCCTGCCCCCTGTTCAAAGAAGCAGCAGAACATGATGTATTAAGACTAAAATAGCTGAGACAATGTTCTGTGACACTCAGATATTTTAAGTAGTGCATCAGTTTGGAGTAAAAAGGTGGATTACACAGAGGCTCATTGTCTTACATGCGGCTGCTGCAGTGCTGGGATCCTGCAGTGAATCTCATATAAACTGCAGCTCTTAGTGTTATCTTTCCTGATTTCTCTCCCAGTCATTTCAGTGGCTGAATCAATGGGGTTGCATTGTTAATGGCAGCCACTATAATGAAGTCCCTGGTTAATCAATGGCACCACTAGAGCTCTTATCTGGCAATTGCAAGTGTTTGCTTGTCAACAGCCAGCGACCAGCAGCAAATGCAATGTTGTGATGCAGATATTGATGTGAGTTAGTGTTAATGGAGCTTCATGTTGAGAATTTCTTTATTGAAAATAAATAAAGTGAGAGGGATTGGACAAATGGGATGATATTATGTTAAAATATTAGGAACATCTTAAAACTGAGCGGTAATGCATAATACACATTCAGTATATAAATCTGAATTTACTCATCTGCTTCTCTTTGTCTCAACATGCGTTTGTGATTCGATACATTTGATCAAAGGAAATCAATAAGGTACATTTACATGGTTTAACCTTGTGAGTGAACTTGAAACATGAAAAGAATGAATGAACGAACATGAATGAAAAGTATAAGGCTCCCAAACATTTTCTACATTAATCTGCAGACAAATAAGTAGCTTGAGGAATACACTGTAAGCCATATTGAACAGTTTAACATTAATTTCAAGCACACTGGTAAAAGCTCAAATCCCCTTAAGTAAATCTGAAAGTAACCCTCTTTAAGTCCATGCTGGTATGTGGGTCGTGAATCTTTTTTTTTTTTTTCCTTCAGACTCGGTTTACATTCTCAAGCAGTTTTTTTTTTTTTTTTTTTCCACTTTTGCAATCAATGCTCACAAGTTTGTTTATTGGGGCATTTTGCTGAGTGAAATACGATCACCCACTATAGTAATATTCTGGGTTTTTTTCCATTTTCAAAGCTCTGACATAAAACTTTTCTTACTGCTGCTAATGTGTTGTGTTGACTGCGTGTGCAAAGAAGAATGAACATCTTTGACAAATGAAGGCACCAAAAAGACCTTATTATGGGCGATAAAGAAAAACTGGATAAATATGTTTGAGGCAGATTCATGCTCATTTGTTTTCTGTAGCAGGAACATACAATGTGTGGATAAGTGGTAAAATCTTACTTTTTCCCAGCACAGGTGTTCCACATTTTACAAAATGAGGCAGCCTCAGCAGGGAGCTACAAATGAGTTTGTAAAGTCAACTCAAAATAGAGAGCTTGGGTTACAGTTTCAACCAAAGCAAAGCGATACAAAAGTCATTAAAATAGCATATTTCAACATAATTCTTACCATATGTCGACAAGTCTTCTTGATGAATATGAATGTTAGTATTGACTATTTGACCACAACAGAGCTACAGGTCAACCCGCAGAGATAACTTTAAATCAACCCTTTGATGCTCCACTCCAACCCAGAACAAAAAAGAAACAAAAATGATTTGCATTTCTTAGTTTTTTTAAATATGAGCCTCTAGCTAACAGTACACAGTTTCCTCTACAGTAAAAGTAAACTTTTACAAATGTGCATCTATTGTTTCCCCATAAAACTGACCAAATCATAATAAAATACTTAAAAAAATGTAACATATGTTTTTATGGACAAGAGCAATATGCAAAACCCAATATATAAAACATTCTTTCTTTTTCTAAGATTAATACACTGGCCTACAATGAAAATAAATGACCTAATGTTGGTAATAAAAACACAAAGAGTCTTTAACTACGCAGTAAAAACTTTGTAGATTGCTTGCAAATGATTTCCTTCATAGTCCAGTGATGTGAGTGAAGTGGTCCACATCTACAACTTTAATTGTGCTATATTTTCAACATTTCTATATATTAACAATAAATCACACGTCTAAGTGTTTTTGAAAGGGGTCGCTTGCGCAGAGATTCATCACCTGACTGCAGCTTCCCACAACTCTACAGAGCTTTTAGCTTCTTTTAGCTAATTGTTTTGATTTTATGCCAACAAATGTACTATTTTGGTCTGATAAACTTCCTGCCCAGCGCCAAACAGCAGACAGACAATGTTAGCAAGCAGCTGCTGAACATAGTGGAGCATTTACAGTTGCAGCTGGAGCCAGAAATGTCTCTTATAAGTAGGTAGAGAGCAAAACGGAGCTAAAAAGAGAGTGAATATTGGACTGAGATTGACCACAAGGTGGCCACAAACATGTAATATGACGTTGATCCGAATCGGCTGCATGTGAAAATAGGCGACGTACTGGAAACTATTTCACCATATTAACTGAAAAAGTGATAATATGAATGTTAGTGTAAATGTCAGCTGTTTCCACTGCCCTCAAGTGGCCATAGGATCAGTTATTGCAGTTAAACTAGGCTTTGTTAAATAATTATATCCAGTATTGGCAGTACCACTCTGGGTTTACCTATTTATCACTGTATATTCATTTAATACATCTTAAAAAATAACATATATTATTTAAAATAGAACAATGAAATAATATTGTTATATTAATTTAACAAATATGCAATGGAATAATATTAGATCGGTTGAGTTTTTATATGTTTATCATGACAAAACGTTATTTTCTATGATAATATTCTATTCTTTTTTTTTTTTTTTTTTACCATTAATGGACATTTGTACCAATTGGTTGAGCTTTTTCTTTTTATAATGACAAAGCATTAAACTGTTTGTAAAAGTAGCAAAAACACACTTTGACTTGTTTTTCTAATATTTAAAAAACAAACTGGGTCATAGCTCTCTCCCTCTTTCATTTCTCTCCCTCTCGTTGTGATATTAAGATCCACATTTGTAATGGCACTGCCAGGCATTATTAAAATCTACACATGACAAAAGCAAGTAAGCTTCTTAGAAATTAGGGCAGCACACTCTCCGAGTCTCCTGCTTATTCCACATGCACAATTGCATTACCCAGTGGACATCCATCTATCATCAATGGAAAGCCCTGGGACATTAAAAATCCATCAAGTAAATTTGTCCTTAGGAACACGTTTCAATAGTAACTTTACACCTGAGTCTTTGTACTGCTGTATTCAGGACAATGGCCCCCGTCTGCAGCGTGACTTTAGGAAAAGGTAACAGGAGATGTGAGTGATGTCGCTGCGCTAATTTTAGCCTCTTCGACTCATTATAACGTGGTGTTACATTTCTCGCCATTCAATCTCATGCAAGTCCACCTACAGCGGACAGCACATGCACAATAAAACCCAATTAGTTTAGTGGAAGCGTCTCTTTTAATCAGGACGTAAGTTTGATATGTTCATCTGGAGGCTATTTGAGATGATTTCTGTGTGTATTAGCAGGTGTCAGCCGGCGCACTGTTGGCTGAATATTAACTGACTTGGCTCATAAATATCTGTGATGCAGTGATACTTTCAGAACATCAAAGCAGTAACTGCTTGCAGTGAACTGAGTGGAATATTACTCTTCACAGCAGAATAGAAATGTTATCTTTTTTTTTTGTTCTTATCTAATATCATGCTTGTTTTTCGGCGCTACCATACTTCTTCATGTTTTATGCATAATTGATGCTTTCCGTAGTCCGTCTATTCAATCACAATATTCCACATTAGGTCCGTCATTTCCAACAAACCAATTATTGCATCCATTCATGGCTGCGGCCATTAATTATATCTAATGTCATATATTTATATGTACGTTAGGCTTAGTAATTCATAAGGCATAGTCTAAATGACAATGAACTAATTGCCTACAAAAGAACAAAACACAATTTCACATTCATGGGCCACTTTTACAGCCGAATTGTTTGATAATGTCAAGTGAGTCATTTTATTAAGCGCCACACAAATGTAATCATGTGGCAGGGCAACGTGAATTTGAGTGTATACAAGTGTTAACATCACTATGGGTTTTAGGTTATTACCGCCGCAGCACATGTAAATTTCCCTCATTGATGGAGAGTGCTCAGCTGAATCAGAAATGTGCAAACCACAAACAAAATAGGCTGCTTCATTCCACACACACACACACACACACACGGGATTAGAACCATGAATAATGTATTTATGTAAATGTCTGATGGGTATAACTATAAAAGATGAGAATGATTGAAAATGCATTTTGTTACATTGAGGTGCTGCCTGTGAGTTATGGATGTTTTCAGTGCAGCGAGACAACACGACAGAATCCTAAAAAGAAAACGTTGTATTTTTGGAGGCAAAGAGGTCACAGTGTCACCTTTACATCTGAGGAATACATTAATACAGAACATGATCTCAGCGTTCACATCAGTCAGATTATTGCACCCAGTGGTCAAACTATCATTGCGTATGAAGCCGCTGAGGACAGTGACCTCAGCGTGTACCATCTGCGTAATGCATCACAAACTGTCTTTTCTGTCGAACACTGAATTGTTATAAAACGGCTATAAATGTCAGCAGACATCTCCGATCAGATTACTCAGTGGTGCATGTCACCCTCCCATCTGGGCTACGAGTCCTGCATTATGTATATGTCAAATAACCGTGTGTGTATAGGTAGTTACAATGCAGCTCTTTTACACTGGTAGTTTTCAAGATTTGTCATAATGTATTCTATGTGAATGACAGTTTCAGTGGTCATGCGTGCAATGCTGTTGTGATCCGTGTAATCCCTGTGTGAATCAGGACACAGCAATCAGCCCATTCAACATTGGAGACAATGGATAAGTTTTGAAATATGACTGACAACTGCTCAGTTGTCCGATTACAGCAGGAGAGGGAAACGCAATATTTTGTTCAGAGCTCAGAGCCTGAGCACACACACATTAAAGATAAAAAAAACAAACTCTCTTTGATAATTTATCTCATTTTATAAGGCAATTTAGCAGTCACTTGAAGTTGCTATGGCGACAGGGGGGTATTTTGAGACAACTTATGACCTATGCAAAACCCACTCACTGTAAACTTCACTCAAGCTAAATGAGATTGCTGTCTGTGCTGTGTGTGATACATGGCAGAGAACTTAATCCCCACGCTATGCTTGGCCTTTTTCTGCACAGGACAAATTAAGGTTCTTAATATCAATGTAAAACATCTGTGGGCTGTTTACCGTACGGCGAATACGAGCCAAGTAGCAACCGGGGGCCAGCACTGCGCTGCATAATAGTCTTTTGTTTTGATTGCTAATGCAGAATTCATAACAGTTGTCAGGTTAAGGTCAGAGAAAAATCCAGCGGGTGAAAGGAAAATGAATACTCATGATATGGTTTGAATGTAGTAACTCAATATGTTTCACACTAAATCCCCTTCAATATCGCTTTATTTTTCGGCTTACGTCAAAGATTCCACATTGGAAAAGCTTTGAAGACTGGCTCTGTTCTGAGGCGAATCATATTTGTCCAATAACTGCTTGGCTTGTTGCAGCTGTCGGGGCTGAGACAGAATGAGTCATGCGTTACCCATTTAAGTCCAATTTCTCCCATGCAAATGCCTGACATGTGTGACTCTGCAGGGCCCCGAGTTGAAACAGTATTTTTGAAACGAGGAGAGAGAATTGAGGCCAGAGCTGTGTGACCATTTAGCCACCTGCTTCACCCGTGACCTGGGCTGTTTAAAGAAAGTTTATATTTGGGGAAACAATTCACTCGTGTTGTTTCTGACATGGCTTTAAAGCAGCCGCAGCTGCCATGAAATTAAATGAATAAACAAAAAAGGAGGAATGGATTCTGTGGTTTCTCCTTAAAAGGAGCTCTCTTTTGGAAAATATGAGTTGTATCCACTGAGCTGTGCTAACTGTGTGAAAACATTTTTCATCCCTAAAAATAGATTGACACACAACGAGAAGCAATAGCTGCTATTTTAATAACACCACTTCACCCCCCTTCCCTCCTCTTTTACATAGTGTGCTGAGCCTTTTGTCGATTAGCATAAATTCCAGGTTGACTAATGAAAGTGGACTCCAGGAGATGTTTCGCTCTGCTCCACCTGGAAACTTTGGTGTTGAGTGCCATCTGTTGGGACACAACAGCAATGACATGCTGGTGACGGCTGGATTACACAGGATTACAGAGAGTAATTTACTGTTTAACATCACAGCCAAGTTATTCATTAACCAGCCTTGAGAGGTGTAGCTGTTGGCAAACTGCTGATAATAGCTGCACTGTGGCTCTGGATTTCTACTTTACAAAAGTCCATGTTCAAATGCAGGCGGAGGTGGGAAGTTTATTTATTTTAAATACTGTACTTTAGCACAAGTTTGTGCTACTTTATACTTCGACTACGCTACACTTCAGAGGGACATAGCGTACTTTGTACTCCACTATATTTATTTGCCAACTTCAATTGCTTTGCTGATTCAGATTAATAATACTAAGTATTAACAAATAAAAAGTCTGATGCATTATTATAGGTCAGAATTAGACTTGATTGATCCTCGGGGGTAAATTCACAAGCGCCCCAGCAGCATATAAGGAATTAAAATGAGCTCCACCGTTACCAACTTTAAAGTGATTTACACATTAATGCATCAATAACTTTAATGCAATAATATAATATACATTAGTCTAAAATGGGCCTAAATGAGTTTGTTTACTGTTGGCAAGTATATTTCGATGATAATACTTTTCTACTTTATTACTTGTAACAAAATATCTGAAACGCCTCTGATGCCTTTAATATTCTGCAGATGCCAAGTGTTGTTTTAATATTACTGTTTTAATGCTTTAAACCTCAGTGTTTCTACTTGGATTTTCCTCTCATCAGGGTGAAAAAAAAAATCCCTTTAAAACAGCTGTTGCGGCATACAACACTCAAACTTAATCTCTGAGGGGTTAGCAGATTTGTGAGGCAGGATGAGTCAACAACACATCTATTAATTATTGAAGAGGAAACTCAGAGGCCGTCCGAGCCTGCACAACAAGAGCAAAGCTATAGAAAGATATACTTTAAGACGACAACAATGCAACGGTACGTTCCCAAGTGTACCTTAAACACTTAATGTCGAGTAATTAAAGCAAACACGCAACACATGACGCATATAGGGCAACAATCCTATACACTGGTTCAGTATTGAAGCCAATATAGATTTGAAGAAAATCAGTGAAAAAAATAAATCACAATGTTAAAAAAAAAAAAAAAAAAAGGCATAAAAATGAAAACATGTTGCACAACGCTTCTCAGCCGCACTACGCTTTATTAACCAAACATTTTGTGGCCACCTTGGCTTCATTAGGAAACCACTTGAGGTTGTTTTCCTCCAGAACCTCAGACACCACCTGATGAAGGCAAGAGAGCCGAGCACATTAGGTGAATAAAGCGTAATGTACGGCGAAGCAGTTGTGTGACATGGATGGATTGTGTCTCAAGGTCACAAAGTATGGTGAGCAGTGCGAATGCCAACACACCCAACCAAAACTGAAGAGTGGACTCGTGCATCTCTCATTTAGAGCTACGTGATCTTTTTTGTTGTGTAAACACAAGTTTCACTGAACCAGTTTGTATTTTCACCTCCCTCACTGCCTCAATCATATCTTAGTTGCCTTGCATTGATTATAAACCAGCAAATATTTCAAACAATGATCTCACATTTGATTCATTGCTCCGCTGTGGTCCATTTTATTCTGTTCCGCTTTACAAAAATTCTTTTTTTTGTGCTGACACAGCAAACGGCGCAGCTCTACATGAGCTTTGTAGCGCTGCTGATTGAAGCGGCAGCATAGAGGGAATCACTGTTCTATGATCAGTGACCAGAGCCCCTTAGCCATCGCTGTCATTACCATCTCCACACAGCCAAGAGCTGAGTGTTGAACAGCACCCTCACACAGCCTCCCTGGCTAACACCAGGCCTGGGGTATGACGTAGGACGGCCTTTCGGCCTCACTCAACAGAAGAGTGGTTGTTTCCCTTTAAGACTGACTGACTCTCTCTCTCTCTTTGACGGAGAAAGTTGCTGTTGTCAGGAGGGAACACTCCACAAAAATTGGTTTGATTTTTTGTTTCAGTGCCAGTTTATTTGAGACTTCAATCGCTTAGAAAACAGAAAACAGGAAACAGGATAAACACCAGGGCCGTGTTTTCACAAATACACCAGTGGTTTCTTTCAAAAAAATAATAAAAAAAACTCTACCCGCAATGTTTTTTTGACTCAGGATGTAACAGAGTTTCTTTTTTCCCCCACTGCATGCAGCTGGGTACTCTCTCCCCTACTTGTCTCACTGAAATTCTCATTGTGATTTCACGTGATGCAAACCAAGATGATGATAGACATTTTGGAACAAAGACAGGAAAAGTCTGTCTCCTTTCCAAGGTCACCGGCCTCTCTACTGTTTCCTCCCTCCTGCACTGGATGGCCAGATTGATTTGAATAGAAATCTACTCAGCATGCAGCCAAGTAGGGCAAAATGACTCAAGAGGGACTCTGTGTGCACGCGTGTGTGTGTGCGTGTGTGTGTGTGTGTGCGTGCGTGTGTGTGTGTGTGTGTGTGTGTGTGTGTAGATATGTGATTAGACTACAGGATTGTGGCTTAATGTTGGACCAATCCTAATGACTGATAAGAAAGAACTGAATTGTGTACATAATATATTTTCTTAGAACTTATTGTTGTTCAATTTAAAACTCTTCAATTAAAAAAAAACGGACGTGTTGATTTTTATTTGTGCATTTTTGTTTGGTCTGATGCTTCTCTATGTGAGTATATGTTATATAGTTATGTGAACATAATTTAGGGCCATAACTAAAAAAGTCTTTATGCATCCATAATTACCGTATATGCATGTCTGCATTTATGTTACCCACATATTACACACAAAAGGTGGATTGTAGAAAAAAAAGGAAAAAAAAGGAAATAATAATACAAATACAAAATATTAAAATAAATATTCTCATGTGTACTTCCCAAAATATAATGAGTCATTTGCTCTATGCAGTGCTGGAGTGTAACTAAGTACAATTACTCAAGTACAAATTTTAGGTACTTGTATTTACATTTTTACTATACCTATTACATCTATCTGTACTTTTCTACTCCTCTACATTTATTCCAACAGATATGCTGTAGTTACGAGTTTAGAGCATATACATTTCCTGTTTAACATTACATTTTATTTTACATTTAGAATAAGATAGATGGTTATGCAACAACAGCAAAATAAACTATCCTACAGTGTATTAAATAGTTCAAATTAGCTGCACCATGACCAGCAACAAACATCAAAATGAATTTAAAAAATCTGTAATAATAATCCAATAATATCACATACAGTCTTTTTAACCCATATACTTTAAGCACATTCTGCTTAAAATGTTTCTGTACTTGAAGTAACTCAATACTTTTGCATACATTTACATATTTGTACCTCGTGGTATTGCTACTTCTCTAAATAAATCTTTCGTTACCGCTTCCTCTGAATTAAATCGGCACTACATTCTTCTTCAACACAGTTTGAAGCACGTGCGGCTCTCAGCAGCAGAGGACGTGCGTGTCACTTCTTTTCTGGTTATTCCTGGTGAATGAAGGAACAGATGAGGAGATGCTGCCCTCTCCTGTACATCCGCAGAGTTTTTAGTGGACCTCTGATGTCACCCATAAATCCTCGACTACTTCTGAATGAGCTGAACCAGCTCTTTGTCGTGTCTCCCAGCCGCCTATTGAGTCCTGCAGCCCCGTCCCTCTCCCCCATCTGCTCCCCCGTCAGGTAAAACTGGAGTGGCCTCTCTTTCTTTTTTTTTTCCTTTTTTTTTTAGGCGGGGCTAAAACTTTGGGGACTTTGTTCGAAAAACTACAGCCCTTTCCCCCCCCCCCCCCACCTCCTCCTCCTCCTCCTCCTCTTCTCACTGTTCTCACAGCTGCAACCGACCCGCACTCTAGGATCTTAACTTTCAGGAATAACGGGGAAATCTGCCGTGCATAATACCGACCTGCAACCAGCAGCAGGATGTGCCTCTTCAAGTTTATATGTGCGATTACTACTAGAGCGTTATTCATCCTCGTCTCTCTGACCGGCGTCTTGAGGGTGAGGTGGGTGAAGGAAGATCTCAATTACTGGTTCCTCGCGTTGCTGTGTCTGCCGCTTGTCGTGGAAATGATAACAACGCTTAAGAACCGAAAGGGAAAAGATTACAAATGGTAAGATGCGGTGCATGCATGCAAGTGTTTGTCAATTATTATTATTATTATTATTATTATTATTATTATTATTATTATTATTATTATTATTATTATTATTATTATTATTATTATTATTATTATTATTATTATATGCTTGAGGGTTCAATTTAACTTGAATGTAATGTCATGTAATGTCATTTTTTTGTCGTTGTGTAAAACTAATCTCGACAAGCTGGTTTGTACATAGTTCCTAGATTTACAGTGTAATGCATGAATAAATTAAGCTTTTCTCATTTCAACCGTTTTTATCCCCCCCCCCCCGCCCCCAAAGACCCTGCATCCTGCTTTCCCCTCCGCTGCTATTGTTTAACGGGTCCTGGGACAGTGAGGATGGGGTGGTACCCATTAACAGACCCAGACAGCCTTCCTCCATGTCTAAAGTTAATCACTAAACAATAGTCTGGAACTCACTATCGACAGCTTTTGTTTTTTTTTTACTTTTAATGTCGGCATATATTTTGATTTAACATACTATAAAAGATGTCAGATTGTACTTTTCTATTAAGAGAAGCGTCCACCCATTTAGCCTATTTCCTTCTCCATGCTCAGAGATGTCCAAAACATGTGCGTTGTTATGCTTTAATTATTAAGCCTTACAAGAAGCATTGATTTGTGCGAGTGTATCTTGACATAACTGCCCATTTATTTATTTATTTATTTATTTTTTTATAAAAGTGATCAGTAAAAAAAACCAAACAAGATAACATCTTCAAACATTTGACACAAAATAACAGCAAATCTTTAAATTTCATGTCACGATTATTCTGGCCAAAAATTATTGCAAACTTATTGAGATACTTTTTTAAATTTGCAAATTTGCATTAAAATTCTATATCGTCCCATCGCTAACAGGGAACAAGTAATGTTTGGCATTTTTGTTTTAAAAGTGGTGAAAATGATTACTCCATTACAGATTAGTTATCTGTCAAGTGACTAATTGATCAATCAATTAAACGTTTCAGCTCCACACAATTGTAATATTTATTCACCAGGCTTTCAAAATTCTCGATGCATGTCTTTTAAACACAGAATTAAGGCTTGTATTACATATTCTTTCCCTATGCGTCTTTATGATGTTGGTTGATAAAAGGTCTGTTGTCTTGCAGGTTTTCTCCTCCTATCTTTCTGTTTCTCATCAGTATCATTCCCTCCATCTGGATCCTGGAGCTCCACCACCAGCAGGACAAAGCCAGTGACCCTCAGGTACTCCAGGCCAGAAACAAAAATACTTAGTCAGAGTGTTTAAAACAACAGTACTTATGCTTTCCAAACATGTGATCCAATGACAGATGATAGTGGTGGGTTGCAAAACTCTAGCTGTTTGCACACTTAGCTACAGTTTATCATTTATTGATTCCATGAAATTCTGCATTTGCTTTTAAGTTTAGAGTGAAAAGTACGGGTCTATGAGATTCAGTCTGTAAAAAGCCCCTTTCAATGGTTTCCAGTGCAAAAAGCTCGACTCTTGGGAGAATGTGCGTAAGGTGATCACTCTGAATGAGACCCTGGGAAACTTCACATACCAGAACTACCTGCAGGTAAGAATGACGGACTGAAAGATTCATTTAACTTCACTGGCCTCTTATATTACAATACACTCTCTTTTAAGATATTTTTTAAATTAAGGTAATATTTTCGAAAAATCTAACATTTTCTTTAAATTTAAGTTAAATTGTGTTCATTTTTTCCAAATCGAAGGGATTTTTGAAAATTAAGATAATTTTTTCAAAATGGAAGTTTTTTTTGAAAATTGAAGCCATTTTTCGATAATCTAAAGTTTTTATGTTTTTTTAAAAAGGTATTTTTTTGAAAATTGAAGGATTTTTTTGAAAATTGAAGGATTTCTTTGAAAATTAAAGATAATTTTTTTTCAAAGATCATAGGTTTTTTGAAAACCGTGGTCATTTTTTGAAAATCAAACATTTTCTTGAAAGTTGAAGAATTTTTTTAAACTTTAGATCATTTTTAGTTTTTTTTAAATTTAAGCCATTTTTTGATAATCAAAAATATCATAAAAGAGAGTATTTTATATTTAATCTTCGTCACCGTGAGGCTGCAACGAAATTAGACTCCAATTTTTACTACTCAGTTTTTGCACGGATTAAACAAACAACTGTTAATTACTGAGCTCTACAGGTGCTGGGAGGCTGCATTTTTTAAATGTATTTTTACCTACAGTGCCAGGCTAGTGGTTTCCCCACTGCTTCCAGTGTTTATATGATGCCAAATTAACTGCTGCATATTGAAGACAGATATGAGACTGTTATCGATATTACAAACTCTTGCAAAGAAAGCGTATGAACATTACTTCCAAAATGTCAAACTATTCCTTTAACATGGAAATCGTTCAAATCTTCTTTAAGATATTGCTAATGGTTCAGTTTTCATGTCATAACTAATCCAATCAGGTGATAAAGAGAGGTTAATAATTTAGGTAATCTTTTGGAAATGGAAGTTTTTTTTGAAAATTGAAGCCATTTTTCAATAATCTAAAGTTTTTATGAAAGTTCAGGTCATTTTTTCAAAATCTAAGGTTTTTTTTGAAAATTTAGTTAATTTTTTAAAAATGGAAGACTTTTTTGATAATTTAGGTAATTCTTTGAAAATGTAGGTCATTTTTTCAAAATCTAAAGTTTTTTTGAAGGTTGAGATATTTTTTTTAAAATTGAAGGTCTTTTTGAAAATTGAGTTTATTTAAAAAAAATGGAAGATTTTTGATAATTTAGGTAATTTTTTGAAAATTGAAGGACCTTTTTTTGAAAATCAAACATTTTCTTGAAAGTTGAAGAATTTCTTGAAACTCTAGATATTTTTAAAATTAAGGTAATATTTTGAAATGTATCAATATTACAAACTACGTATGGACATTACTTCCAAAATGTCAAACTATTCCTTTAACATGGAAATTGTTCAAATCTTCTTTAAGATATTGCTGATGGTTCAGTTTTCATGTCATAACTAATCCAATCAGCTGATAAAGAGTGGTGTGCTTGAATGTCACTCATGATGACACATTGTCATGTTTGCAGACTCCCATGCTTCAAACAAATACTAGTTTTCTACAAGATATTTAGTTGTGCTCTTTTGTTTGTTTTTTATAGCATGTACAAAAGGCCAACAATCTTAATGAAGATGAAACGAAATGAAATCTTAAATCTGATCAGAAACCAGCATCGGGGTAACACAGAATCCCTGAGGAGAGTTATCCAGTAATTGATGAGTAGAGTTTTGGACAAAATCCCAGATTACCAGTTTGGAGTGAATGCAGAAGAGAATAACATGTAATCAAACCATTAGAAAGACCCGGAGGTTAAAACAATTCAGAAAAAATCCACAACCACAAAAGTCTGGATTCTGGGAAGAGACTCTGTTATCTCAACTGTGCTAATAACAGGAAGAAGTAAACAAATTCAAATGGATTTCAGAAGAAGAAGTCTTTTTGTTTTGCTCCACATGAAGAGTGAGACAGAACTGAAAGTAAACTTAAGAACGCAAAATATAGAGCAGCATAGTGACCAATGGTAAAACAATTTACAAAGTTATTAATATGAGAGGGAAGAGACTTTCTGACATTATTCATAAACATAACAGCCTAAAGACCTGTGTCGGTAATAACATTAAGAGGGAAGCATTTGAAATGTCTTATATAAACAGCAGCTCGACCACCACCACACCCATTGAGCCCAGGGCAATTAGAAAGAAAATATTTGTTGTGGCACACTTCCAGAACCTGGCTGCATGTCTCACTGTACTTCAGTTAGAGCAACAAAGTCCTCATTATGCAACATAATGGAGTCATTAAAGGATACGTCTGGTGATATAAAAAAAAATAAATTGTCAACAAATCCCATTAAAAAACAAATAATAATAATAATCAATCAAGTATTGTCTGTGTTGTCAAAGACTGTTGTGCAAACACTTTTAAAGAGAGTTTTATTAACATGAGCACTAGTTTATTTTGAGTCAATGCCACATACACTCCCTAGCATTAGCTCCTGTTTGATTAACTACAGTGGCTAGCTGTTTTTTATTTATGAAGCCTTTTGCTTTAAACAACTTACTGACTTACTGGATTAGGACTCAACATTTATCAGACCATATATTATAGCAGGGACCATAAATGGCGTGTGAGGAGTGTGACGACCCCTGGTGTCATCTGGGGTTTCCCCTCACTAACCTGCGTCGCTCCTCGCCCTGCAGCTGACTTTAATTTGGAGCAACTAGCACTTTTCCTCTGATTTAATTCAGCTTAACTTGGTTTAATTGATGACATTTGGTTTGATTTGTGTAATAAAGATTTCTTTGTTTAAAATGTTCATATGGTGTGTCTCCCTTTTGTTAAATAACTTTCAATCTCTCTAAATTTTTCAGAATTTTAACCAGGTGTTATCAACTGTCTGTTCCAACGACTGGATCCTGGCTCTTCATCAGATCCTGCTCATCCTCCTCATCGTTGGGAAGTGGCTTCTCCCGCTGGGAGGCGGAGTCACACGTGACGAGCTCTCGCAGCTTCTCTTAATTTTTGTTGGCACTGCGGCAGACATCCTCGAATTTACTAGTGAGACGCTGTCGGATGTCAAGTGGGTGGCCAATCATGTTGCTTGTTGGTTATGAATATGCTTGATAATTGTACATCTGTCTACCGAGGTTTTAATGCATTCAAGTATGTTCACCTGTATTTATAAACAATAGGCGCAAAGGTGCAGAACTCAAACTATTTTAAGGTGAAGTTGCTTAATCTGTGTCCCTGAATCACATGTTTCTTTCCCAGAGAGAACAATCCTCAGCTGGTCTACGTCATCTTAGCTGTGTGGACTTGGAGCATGTTGCAGTTCCCGCTTCATCTGGCTGGTCAGTGTGCGTTTGTGTGTTAAACCAATAACTTTGATGCTCATAAAGCAGTTACAGCTGTATATTTTTCTACATAAGCTCTTCCCAGTGAAACACAAATCAGAACAATGTGTTTGGTCAGCAGCGTCCAGGCCAGTGCTGCAAGTCAATACTGAAAAGTAGTTCGTCTGAAAACGTCTGCATCTCCAGCTTTGTCGAATTATTAACCCAAAAGTCTGTTTTTAATTCCTAAGCCATGGTTCAGACATAAACGGTGGCTCTAAAAACAGACTTGCCACCAGATAAATCACTAACAGGAAGGGTTCACTAAAATAGTTTGTATAAATGTTGACAGTCTTTAAGAGGAAATACAGTCTCACAGGTTCATGGCATAAATAGATTTGGACCGACCAAGTGTCCAGTTCTCAACCTCACTGATAAAAGGACGCCGTTCTCAGGCCAGACTTTCTGCAGCTTATTACACTGAGCACAGAGAAGAATGTCAACCCGCCTGCTTCAGGCTGAGGGAACAAAGGATAGCGTTTCATGAAAACAAGACAGAACTTTATAACGGCGCAACTTTGTTCTCGGAAAAGACCCCCCCACTAATTATCTCAATTATTCATTGCCCAACATTGAATCATTTACAAATGGATGTTGAGATTCTTAACAGTGATACTTTCATGTGTGGCTTAATCGTCTGAATGGTATATTTTATTTTATATCTTATAGTGCATTAAGAGCACTTAGAGCTCGAATGCGCAGAGCTCTGTTGTGTTCACAAATAATGCTGCTTTTCCTTCAGTGTGTGCAGTTTGTGTCTACTCATGTGGGCGTGTCTTTTTGTAAGTGTTGCACCCGTCATCTCCAGTGTGTTTGAATGGCGTGTAAACACAAAGAGTGTTGGCGTACAGATGCAACGTGTTCATCAGGGACGGAAAGAGAACAAGAATATTGTCCTCAAGTACTGTTACTTTGAAAGGTATTTTACTCAAGTAAAACTAGGAAGTACCTCCGTACAAATGTAGTGATAAAACCATAGAGTGTATATACAGTGTGGATAAAACTCATAAAAGTAAAAAGGTAGGTCAGTTAAAAAGCACTCTGAGTAAAAGTTTCCGTGTTACTTTTTAAGGAGGGGGGTGACGGTGATGTATTAGGAGTTGACATTGTTCTGCGGGGGACAGGTGTAACGGTAACAGACTCAGGGTAACTTTTGCAACAGTTGAGTGGAACATGTCGTGAACCCGGAGAGAGTGAAGTTGGGCGTAGACCTACACTGTCTTGCTGTATTTGTATGGATTGAAGAAGATTATCTAAAACAGGAGAGAAATTGTAGTACGCTTATTACCCAGAGGCTAGAAGGACTGAAGAACGCAACCAACCAAGAAAGTAGGGTTACACTACTGTTAAATTAAAGAACATCTTTAGGCTACGAAATAAATAGCTTTGAATGTCAACGTATACACGAGTGGAACAACATCAGCAACATGAGCCCTGATGTCCAAACCAACAATAACTTCCATTTCTATAGAAGACACTTTGCAGCCTGTGTGTACGACTGATCATCAATTATACATATAACCTACAACTGCTTTTCTAGAGTGAACCAGAAAAGAGGAAAAAGCTCAGAACATTAAAACAAAAATGACTTGCGTTAAATAAAAATAGCTGTGGACACAGCGGCGGGTGCAACAAGAATTATTAAGTGACAATTTATAGAATTAACAGCAGAATAAAACATCAAAGTCAGACACAACACAGACATGTAGCTATAAAATATATATATAAACTCCACAGCGGCTGCAGCCACAAACACATATTAAAACAAAAAAGAGAGACTGCAACGTGTAGCGCGCGCACACACACAACGCTGTGTTGCTAGGCAGCGGAGTTTAGGAAGTGTGTGGTGTTTTGTTGTCATAGAAATAGAATGAAAGTAGAATGGACATTCCCATTCAAATAAACAGCATCCCAAAAAATCCCATTTTTATCTGAGCACCTTAAAGACTTCTCAGCCGTGTTGACAAGCCAGGTTCAAAGTTCATTATTGGCAACAAGATCCATTTACTTTTGTATCTTTCCATTGAATCCCACAATCAGAATATATAATAGAAAAAAACTATTTGAATGGCTTGATACTACAGTCAAAAGCTTTTCTCATGAATTGTGGGAATGAAAGTCTCAGGAATTTCAAGGACTCCTTCTTGATACAATTTATTTAACTGTGACATTACAGACAAACGCTGTCACACAGGGAACATCAGTGTATCTTATATGTGTATCAGATGTAATAGAGGGCATAGCTCAAGCTAATTTGCAACCTCTGTTTAGGCTTTTAAATTCTGGTTAAAACAACAAAAAAACAAATGGATACCGATTGTTCCTTTCTCTCTGACCTCCTGTATCTTTTTTGTCTTATTTTAAAAAGTGGTGAACTCCAAGCCAGAGAGTGAGGGTGAGCAGGGGAATCAGGAAGTGACCCTCTTAACCAAACACAGCACGGACATGTGGAGCGTCGTGGAGGCCTTGTTTATCCAAGACGGGCCCTTCCTGCTGGTCCGGCTGACCGTCATGACCTACTTTGACGTCTTCCATCAGATGCTGGTGTTCTTCGCCATCAAGAACTTCCTGGTGGTCATACTGAACCTGTACAGGTTGGTTGTTATATGCCAGGACTCCAGGAGTAGAGCCAGCCAGGCCAGCGATATCCCGTGTGTTTGATGACGAGTCATCTCGCAGGGGACGTTACAGCCAAAGTTTAACTGTTACAGTGGACTGCAATTGGAGCAGTAAAATTAAGAAAATGTTTTCCCTCCGTTTTCTTCTCACAATCCTCATTCTCCAAGCTTTCTTAACAAGGAATTTGTTCTTAAATCCTACAAGCGCAGTTTTCACAAAGATTTTGACATTCACCAATGTTGTCTTATTTGGGACTTGTTCTTAGGTAAGAACACAAGCTACGCACACTCGAGAGCACACTTACGCACACTTACGCACATTTACGCACATTTGAGTGCTGCCATGTTTGTGCAAAATAATTGTTTACTGCATTTTCTTCAATTCTACAGCTGTAAAATATAGTATTTAAATTACAATCCTATTTTTTCTTTTTTATCATTCATAATACTTTTTCATTATTATTTTCATTATCTTGCAAAGCATAATGGTTCTTTTTAAAAATGAATAAACACTATCACTGTGTTGAGTATTTTTCACAGTGTGTTATCAGCGCTTAAGTAAAGGGGCTGGATACTTTGTCCAGCACTGCACATTACGAGTGACTGTCAGCACAATAAAAGGAACAAATGTAGTCCCAAAGCACCACCTGTGCCAGAACCGACAGTAACTGAAGCCAGGCTACTGTTTAGATAGGGATTGGACAGATTTCTCTGTGACTCCAGGCGTTTTGTTGAGCGGAAGTGAACAGGAAGACAGAGACACTGTCTAGTCGATGACATAAAGGCAGTGAAGTGCTGACTAAAGCTGAGATCGAGGGAGAGCAATTCCCCTGTCTTAACCCAGACAGGAAGTTAAAGCTGCTTCTGAAAACATCCTTTGGTATCCACTATATCAACACTGGATAAGGAAGATCTTTCATTCTGATTTTTCACAATTGGACTTTAAGTGATCTTGGATAATCGCCTTTTAAAAACAGGAGAGACGTGATACCCACGAGTCAAAAGGTCATTGCATCTATCAACTCAACGTTATTCTATCCTTACTGTTGGCCATATTTGACTCATGGTTGTAACTGTGTGTCATGCTAGAAACTGGAAAAGCTTTAAAAAAATGAAAGAGACTGGAGACGCCTAAAACTGCACTCAGGTAATCAACTCAATTTGAGTTATGTGTGTTTAAAGCCATTCATTATTATAGCCATTATAATGCCAAAGAATCCTTATTATGACTCCCTGGTCTATGTGAAGATGTTTCGATGACAACCTCAGCACAAGCTGCGTATTTGAACTTTTTTTGTTTTTTTTGTCATGTCATCTTTTGTATTATTTGTCCACACAATAGCATTATATCCAGGGCTCTCCAAGTATTATTTTGACCATTATATAATCATTATTATATGTTAATGTATGTTGGCCTGACACAGCCCAAATAAAACATTCCATACCATTGTCAATGTCCTCATTTATTTCTCATCATTTAAAAAAGATGTCTTTTTACACAAGCAGTTGTTTTAAGATGGACGTCAAAACTTTATGATTAGGTGTTTGGTGACTTTTCCTGTATGTTCTTAGAGTAGCATTTATTTAATCAACCTGTATTGTTGCTTATGTACACAGACAGAAACACAAATATGTACTTATCCTCTAATATCCTTCAAAGAATAAAGGATGTGAGCAGGTTTGCACTTCTTGTCTGACACCTAAAATAAGGGCTCAGCTTACAGTACCAGCAACTCTCAAAATTAAAATGGAAATCCACCTTGAAAACCAATTTGAATCTTTCAATTTAAATCGCTTTGGACAGAAAAGCTAACATCTACAAACACAGACTACTGTCTCCCCACTGTGGACATCGGAGCATTTTCACACAAATTGAAGCTTTTTGCTAGGATGCAGTGACAGACGCTCTTACGGTTTTTATTTGAGATATTGCATCAGTTTTATTTAAATATAAATGGGCTGTGAATCAGAAAGTGTCATCTTTATTCCAGAAAAATCACCAGTTCTGCTGTCAAAGAGTCATGAGAGTTGTTCTGTTATTCAGATTCACGTCATTTTCACACTCTCTTTCTCCACTAATTTATCATTAGATAAGATCAACTTTGTACAAGAACAAGAACAGACATATACATTAATAACATTTACTATTTACAAATGAAGCAAGAACAATAAAATAAAAGCCACTAAATACTATATAAATCAACATAAATACTAAATGTAAAGTGTATCAAAGCAAAACATTTATTCTTTTTCTTTTTTTTTTTTATAATTCAACAAAAATTGCATCAAAACATTAAGAAATAAAACAAATATATAAACAAATCACATAAAAATGAACTAAACTAGGTTTCACATAAGACACAATTTAACATGTTATATATATTTCTAAAACTGTAATAGTATTTTGTTAATATGCAATGATTATTTATTCCAATCCAAAGGAACGAATCGTCATAGTATTGATCCTCGGCAAGCACAAGTCAGAATCTCAGATTCAAGAGGTGAAAAATGTACAAGGACCTTGTTGAAAGGAGAGAATTGCTGAAATACAAAAATCATGTATTTTCTTTCCTCGTTAGAGTGAACTGGGCTGTCATCTTGTGGTCACTTTATATACTACATCCCCTCAACCTCCTCGTTTCTCTTCTTTTCCACTTTTCCTCTCACACCCCACTCACTCACTGCCCAGTCCATAGCTACCTGTCATAATCCCCAACCTTAGAAAATGACCACCTTTCCTACTATTAAAAATAATTCCTGGGAGTCAGAGTGCAGGTTATACAGGCGCCTTAACTGTAGCAGTTTTGTCTGGGTGTAATATGACACAGTGAAAGGGGATGGGCCTGATTCAGCTTCTATTGGCAGACAAGCCCAGCCCTACAGGTCCCAAAACAGGTTGCATGACACACTCGGGTGGGGCTTTTATCTGGTATCCACACCACACCTAGAGACACTGTCTTTGCGCAAAGACGCACAAGACGCTATATAATCGCACGGACTGCACCGCGCTCGTCCACAGCTCTACCACTTCTCTCTACCCCGCTCAACACACTCTGATCGTCGGTCATGTTTCGCTGTGGGATCGCCTACCCCCGATGCAGGTGGATCGTGCCCCTGCTGCTGCTCTTCGCCATTATTTTTGACATTATCGCCATCGCCGCTACCTCGGGATGGGTCGAGGATGAGGACGAGACTCACTACGCCAATATGTGGGAACAGTGCCGGCGCAGGAACGACTGGGTTTGCCAGTCGCTCATGGAGCACTGTAAGTGTCAATTTACTTTACACATGGAACATAATGCAGGTCCTCGTGAACAACAACACGAGCGAGGGTCGTGAGAATAGAGAGAACGCACGATTCCATAAGTATCGTGGTCTCATTCGGTGTATGTGTCGCGCTGTGGTGGCCAAGTCAACATTCACATTTTGTAACTTGAAGGACTCGACCTCTGACTACAAAACCAAAAGCTGAGTGGAGGAGGGCTGAGGCCTGCTACTGCCAGTCACACAGGCGGACTGAACTTTGGTCTTCACTCGCTTTAAAAGCAATAGAATAAACTTAAATACAGGAGGGAGGTGTAGTGCAGGTGCTGTGTAAGTGGACTGACTTTGACGCGCTTCTTTTTAAGTTAAGTTTAGCCCAGTGTCAAAAAAAAAAGTGCTTCTATGAGCTTTGCGTGCCATTGAGGTTGAATACACCAACAGTTCCAACGAGGAACAACTAGAGGAAAAAAAAAAAAAAGAGGAAAAAAAGGCACCTTCAAAGAGAGGTACTACTTCAGAGCCATAGGTGGAACAAGACAACTACAGTAAATTAACAGAAACTTGTGGCAACTTGTTTCTAAGAAGAAACTCTTACATAACGTTGGTCCTACAGAATGAATTGTAATACCATAATACATAGCAGCTCTGTAACCTGTGGCTTCTTCTTAAAAAAACAACTACCAGTGCCAGGAAATGCAGCACATGTTCTTCTTTTAATCCGATTTTAATATACATAGTGATTTTCATAGGAGTTGCAAGCCAGTGTCATATCAGAGTGATTCAATAACCTGCTGAATGAAATCGTATGAAACTGGGACAGTGGTAGTGCTGCGTTCATATACAGGAAGTCTTCCTTGTTTTCTTCTTTTAAAACTTTCTACAGGCAAGAAAGTAAACGGTGTATGCTATTACCACAGCTACTTGTGATTTACCTTCCTGACACCAATACTATACTGTTACAATACTATTTTTTTTACCTCACCTTTTCATACCACTAACGGTGATAAAACAAGTCTTTAGAGACAAACAGAGTTGAGCTTTAAAATAGCTTAATTCTAATAAATCTGCTCACTGAGACTAGTCCGTTTATTGCTTTGCTGGGGGCGAACGCTCAAACATTTAAAAACCACGCACTCACTAAAAACTTCAGGCAGATGTAGAATTTAAAAAAAAAAAAAAAATTATTGTGACGTACACGCCTGGAAAAGCAGATGATAAGCATATTTTAGGATGTCTGTCTGTCAGACCTGTGAACACAAAAATGGATATTTATAGAGAAACTGTTAATAAGATTTCCTTCTGTGTAGAGGTCCAACCACAGACACTGTTGATGTTGAACAATAACTGGACAGAGCAGACTTCTGTTCCCTCACTCTCACACTCGCCCACAAAGGCTGTATTGTTGCTCTTATCAGACTCTGTGGGAGTCGGCCAGAGAAGCTAATGGTAGGTAGCTCCATATTGTGATCTGAAAAACATGCATGTTCCTTGAGACATGAAGGCTTTTATTGGGGTATTAATGAACTAATATTCCCAAATGTTCTAGGGTTGCTGTTTTAAGTCATGACTGCATCACCTGAGTGCTAAACTGTCCTGACCTCAAGCTCTGGTACACCCATCAAGATCATCTCAGTCCATCTATCTTAGTCGTTTACACATTGGTTCAAAGGGAACTTGCGAAGAAAACATTTTTTGGTATGGGGCCAAGTCCCAACGTTCACTTTCTGCACTCCATCTTTGCTCAATGACAGCAGCAGTAGAGACGAAAACGCAAATGTTTTCTTATTTAATTTCCATCGTGTAAAAAGTATTTTTCAAGCTTTTTCTGGTCTCACCTGGTAGTTTTTTTTTTTTTTTTTTTTTTAAATAATTTTTTTTTTTTTTTTTTTTTTTGTCCTCTTGTGGTTTTTTTTTTTTTTTTTTTTTAGATCAAGTAGTTTTGTTCTTTGTCTGATCTTGTCAGCTGCTGGCCGGATCTCAGCAGGACTGAAACAAAAAACAAAAGACGATCGCAGCTGCCAGAAAACCTCTGGCTGGATCTGGGAGACATTTTTTCCCTGAGATTCCCCCGACTATTGTATAATCACAGCTCAGGTCCAAATACTTGTGGGATATGTTGGTGAACTGAAAAGTGAGGAAACAAACATGACCGGTACAGTCGACATGTGCGGCTGTAGGATTTGAATATTGGCATCGCACCAAACAGACTCCTGTCATTGAGGTTAGGCCGCTCCCTGTGTAGTGCGCACATTCAAGAAACTGCAGCTTTCATTTCACTACAGGAACAAACATGTTGTCATGTTTAAGCACGACATCGGCTAATATTATGAAACGTAGCTGATTACTGGTTTAATATGAATCGTTGTCATGGGAAGTGCAATATGACAACCTTTTCATGGAAGACTTTTTCACTTCAACACAGGTTTACGTAATGAAAATGATGATTGCTGAATTCCATTTAGCTGCTTTCATTTCAGGCCCCCTGGTATCGGCGACGCTGGCTCACTGTCACGCTCGCAGTGGAATAGAACGGAGCCTTTTGTTAATGTTATTAGTAACACCTGTGCTTTCCTACGACTCAAAATGTCTCCTGTGAGAAAGGCCTATATACAAATAACATACAGCTTTATAGCAACATTCAATTTTATATGAATTTTGCATAAATGCAATGAAACGCCTTGATTTAAACAGCTGGCTTTGCCAAAAAGAGACATTCCAGTCTGTGTAGTTTGTCCACTAATGGCTTTTTAATTGAATTGAAGTGTACCATATCCCATTCCATTATATTCATATCAATCTGTCAAAGGGATTCTTTGTTTTATCCCAAAGATATTCAGTTTATTACCATCTATGACAGAACAAGTGGTAAATCCTCACATTTGAGAGGCTGAAACCAGAGAATGTTTATCATCAACATGGTTGGCAATTTAAATTCGATTAACCCTGACTCTGAAAACTGCAGTGTGCCATCTACCGCTGCTGGCTGAGCTCCCTTTTTAAAAAAAAAAAAAAAAATCTTTTCAAGGAAAGCGCAGGGTGTCAGGTTGATCCCTGCTGCCTGTGTGAAAGCCTTTTTCTAAGAGGTTTGATGAATATTCTCCTTGACTGTAAGACCAAGGCTGAAGTTTTATAAAAAAAAAAAAAAAAAAAAAAAACCTCCCCTAGTGTGTAGAACAAACACATTTGTCATGTCTGAGGCTTTATGCAATGTCCGTGGGAGAGTCGGTGTGTTTTTTTCTTTTGCCTTTGTAAAATTCACTGGAGCCTTTTAGTAAAGCTGCAGCTAAGAACATGTTCTTGTGTAGGAGGAGTGCAGCCTATACTCCTTTTTTTATTTAGTTTTGTTAAGAAGGGGAAAACAGATGTTAAACAGCTGGATGGCAGTAGAAGTGATCGGACAGGCACACACACATTAAACAAACACACAGGCATGAGGACAAAACAACGATGCCACGCTGTAGTACATTTTACATATACTGTAAGTATATTTTATATCAAGGCAGCAAGTAGAGCTCCTTCTGTATTTGTTTTGCCCACGCATATGCACATTTTAACTTCAAAGATATCTGGTTCAAATAAAGTGCAAAGCAAAGCCTCTAATATTTGAGCCCAAACTTCCTTCCCCATAGATTCATCAACTCTGGTGAAGACACACTTTACCAGAATTAAAAATCCTTTTTTTTTTTTTTTTTAAACGAACTGCGGCGCAGATGATGAATTATTACACAGTGTCACAAAACCACAGGCTGCTGGAATGCTAAGATAATTATTTGGGAGAATGGTGACCTTATAATAATCTGACTGAATCAGAAAGAGGTTTCATGATATGATTTCCGTTATACGGTTGTTTTATAGCCTTAACCATTATGTGGCGTTCATGTTTTGTGGGATAGGCCGATGAATCTAATCTTGAAGAGGGATAATTAAAACAAACCACGATGGAGGATGCGGTTTTTAAAATTATTGAGCGTTCTTGTCCATGGCTTTGCTTTAGTTTACTCATGAGTATTAATGTTGTACTTTGTTATAGTCTAATTCGTAATACACAGAAACCAAGAGTAACTATGTGATTATCATTGGGGAGAAAATGGAACCAGTAGAACTGGTCTGGTGTGTGTCTGTGCATAATGAGAGAAATACCTCAGAGGCAGGTAGGACGTTACTGTACCTGAACACACACGCTGGTGTGAATAATTTAGGGTGTTGGCTGATCCAGTAAGAGTGTACTGGGTGTAACTGCATGTCGACAGACACGGTAGTCTTGGCAGTATCGTAAAAAATGTCAGGATTATCTGCATCGGTGTTCGTTTGATAAATCAACAGTTTGTCTGATGTCATTTGACCTGCATGTTTACATGAATCTTAATGCATTGGCAGGTTATTATTATTTAGAGGCATGATATGTTTCCTTACAGATGTTATTTTACACAGTCAAAGCTTCTTGTTGGATTGTTTACTTACACATAGAAAATGTACAATATACAATATATAATATACAAGGGAATGTGATGGAAAATTGCCTTAAAACACTTAAAGGTCTTGAAAATTGTCTTTTATTAATACAGCAGCATCTCCCCCACTGAAACACATTTTATCTCACTTTTTTGTACAAAGAGTTCAGTACACTTCAAATCTGTCAAGCATCTCATGGTTTTTTGACCCAAAGATATAAAACCTTGCCTGTTTCAGTAATCGGTTCTACAAGTTCTTTTGTAATCATAGATGTCTGCAGGACGAGGGAAAGTGTTCAGGGTGTGGCAAGTAGACAGAGTGGTTCTCTCTCTGTCTCACTCTCTCTGTCTCACTCTCTCTGTCTCACTGTCTCTGTCTCACTCTCTCTCTGTCTCACTCTGTCTCTGTCTCACTCTGTCTCTGTCTCACTCTGTCTCTGTCTCACTCTCTCTCTGTCTCACTCTCTCTCTGTCTCACTCTCTCTCTGTCTCACTCTCTCTGTCTCACTCTCTCTCTGTCTCTCTCTCTCTCTGTCTCTCTCTGTCTCACTCTCTCTGTCTCACTCGCTCTCTGTCTCACTCGCTCTCTCTCTCTCTCTCTGTCTCACTCGCTCTCTGTCTCTCTCTCTCTCTGTCTCACTCTCTCTGTCTCACTCGCTCTCTGTCTCACTCGCTCTCTCTCTCTCTCTCTGTCTCTGTCTGTGTCTCTCTCTGTCTCACTCTCTCTCTGTCTC
>CALSCE010009347.1:6066681-6082035 GCA_943593645.1 Bovichtus variegatus
CTCTCTCTCTCTCTCTCTCTCTCTCTCTCTCTCTCTCTCTCTGTCTCACTCTCTGTCTCACTCTCTCTGTCGCTGTCTCTCTCTGTCTCTCTCTCTGTCTCTCTCTCTCTCTGTCTCTCTCTCTCTGTGTCTCTCTCTCTCTGTCTCTGTCTCTCTCTCTGTCTCTCTCTCTCTGTCTCTGTCTCTCTCTCTGTCTCTCTCTCTCTCTGTCGCTGTCTCTCTCTCTCTCTGTCTCTCTCTCTGTCTCTCTCTCTGTCTCTCTCTGTCTCTCTCTCTCTCTCTCTCTCTCTCTTTGTCTCTCTCTCTCTGTCTCTCTCTCTCTCTCTCTGTTGTTTTGAACCTCACTAGCCTTGTGGAATGTGCCCTCATGACGAGTTCATGCTGTTCGAGCTGGGAGATAATCAGAGCTGACTGAAGACACATTGCACAACATGACAAAAAGAGTAAAAAAAGATTGAAAGAAATCTGTATCAGTAATGCACTGACTCTAAAATCATTTAGAGCTGATTATTTTCATAATCGATTAATCTGAAGATCATTTTCTATATTATTACTTTGGATTTTGGACTGAAGAGACATTTACCGACGTCAACATTTCTATCTCATCAAAATGACCTGAAACTACAAAAGTGTGTGTGTGTATGTCTGTTTGACTGTTTGCTAGCATGTCACTAATTTGTATGTTTTTTTGTTTTGATAATCCAGCTTGGGCCCAGGCAGTGGCTGCTCTGATGATCATCGGCGTCATCATCCTCTTCATCGCCTTCATCATCTCCTGTGTGGCTCTGTGCTGCACGCTCAACGTCACTCTTCTGCCACTCGTAGGAGCAATGTTGGTCCTTGTTGGTAAGATACACACACACACACACACACACACACACATTTAAAGATTGACTGAAACTGAAAACAAAGACTCCTCAGGTCTTAACAGTACTGATACTCCATCGTGTGTGAGAGAGAGTGTGAGAGAGACAGTGTGTGTGAGAGAGACAGTGTGTGTGTGAGAGAGAGTGAGTGAGAGAGAGTGAGAGAGAGACGGACTTAAAACAAGCAGCCATACAGAAAGTTTGCCTACATAAAATGGACATAATTATGATTTGGATCAGTAAATATCTGATTAAAGAATAAGTTAACAAGATTTTTATTGTACCAAAAAAGTAACACGTTTTGATACCAAGTGAGAAGTCTATGATTTTTATAATATTTTTCTGAACCATTAAAAGTCAATTTGATTTTACAAGGCCATGTGGAAGGTAGTTTTGGGTTATATCTAATGCTCATCATGGCCCAACTGAAAAAAAGTAATTAATACTAAAGGTTTTTGAAAGGGCCATAAGAATTGGGGACAGGCTGAGAGGGAGTGTGAGACATCAAGGTGAGGCAGAGAGACGCAGGTTAACACAATGTGTAAGAACAGAGGAGTAAAAAACTAAATCTCAAATTAAAGTGTTTCTTTTTGAAAGGATAGATTTTAAGTGGAAGTGATTAAGGAAAGGAAAACGACCTTTAATCCCAAAGAAAAAAGGGTGAACGCGATGATGAGCGAAGGTTTGACGTAATAAAGGAGCAGTACCAGACAAAAGGAGTGAAGGAAACAGAAAGTGAGTTAGACGTTCGCTAAGGGAGGAGGGAAGGGCGAGGTTTTGGTGTGACCATGAGAACAGCTGCTTTATTCTGCTTATGACTGACTCACCTAAGAGTCTAAGAACTTGGGACAGAGCCATGGGACACACACACACACACACACACACACACACACACACACACACACACACACTGTGATGTCTGTTTTTTTTTTTTAAATGTGCTGCAGGGAGTTGAATATGGCTTGCATTGGCTTCACACTGCTGTAGCTACAGAGAAATTTGGCACTTGGCTCCCACAGGTGGCACAAAAAGTCTCGGCGTCTTGGAAGAAAAAGAAAGATTCTAAAAAGAATAATTGGATTATACAGTATCTCACCAGAACAACAGTTATTGGACCACCTGACTTATTGATATCCCCCAATGAACACTTTGTGCTTATTAATGTCACGTAGAGCTGCTTCTTGCTCCTTCTCAGCCCTTTAACATCAAGTTTTTCCTTTTTTATGTGCCCTGTTTTTAAGCAGAATTTATTCCACACTATGTGACAATGTCACATTATCTCATTCTGTTATGGGCTTGTTCCCGCTCTTCTTCATTGAAGCTATATGATACGGTTAAAAACACAAGTGACGGTTAGAAAAGTTGCGTTGTTATACACAAAAGATCGTTTTCCAGAAATTAAAAGTGTGATTTTTGATAGTAAAGTAGCATTTTTTTCGTAACAAAAGTTCAGGCGTCTCAAAACGTCCCACGCTACAGAACATTTGCAGCGATGTTTACCTCCATTAGGCATCTTTTTACTTCTCCCCAAGTTGCTTTTCATACCCAAACTGGACTAACTGAAGGCAATGGAAGGCAGGAACATGCAGAAAAGTCTAAACCACTATGTTATGCATTGGAAAATAGTGAGCAGTAATGTAAGTCCCTATGGTCCTCTAACTCCTGCCAGGTGCCCAGTGACACCCTCTTGACCTCACGGGGCACGAAAGCCTTTGAGTAACATTTAGAACTCGTCAGGGTGTTTCTGAGGAAATCTGCACACTGTATTTAAAAGCTCCCATCGAGTTTCATTTTCTTTGATCCAGCAACTGTAAAAGTTTTGGATGAACATACCCTGGAACCTGTTTCTGACTTAAATCAAACCTCTGTGATTAATGGAACCGTTTGTGTTGGGATGGAGTGTCACGCCTGACTCACTGGCTCGCTGCTTTTGCTTCAGGGCGTAAAGTGCGTCGCGGAATAAATCGATGTCGCACCTTTCCCGAGAATATCTCTCGAAATTGTGAGAGGCAACCATCAGTGACGGATCTGATCGCCCTCTGCTAATATGACTCACTTGATATGTTGATGTAACTCTCACACACTCATGTGGAGGTATTTTCCACACCCTGCCGTTAGTGTCAGTGCAGTCTATTTGTCCAACTGAATGACTATAAGGCCGTCTCTGTCTCTGTCTCTCTGCAGTCATTCTCCAGATCATGGCTCTGATCATCTACCCCGTCAGTTTCAACGAGCTGATCTTCGAGGGCAACTATTACTACACCTGGGCCTACGGCTTCGGCTTGGGCGCCACCATAATCTGCCTCGGCTGTGCAGTCCTCTTCTGCTGCCTGCCACGCTACGAGGACAAGCTGTCCGGGTTGGAAAAGGTCAAATACCTCTATTCCTCTGCTTAAAGACAACCTGCACACCCACCCAATTACAGACATTTCCACTCTCCACTCTGAGCTAGATGAACATTTTTACACTGTACCATTTCACCAAAGATCCACGATGGCTCGGTTCTGTTAGATTTGGTTGTGTCGTGGAAAATCCTCCTCGACCATCCAAGAGCAAAGTCACAAGCAAGGGGTACTTCTTCCTGGAAGTGGACTGTGATTGGATGTTGCATCTGCTTTAATGAACAGACCTCTTATTTTAGATTAAGCGTCATAAAAAATATTTTTACCATGGTGTTTTTTTCACATTCTGCATATTAGACATATTCCTCATTGTATCTGTACTTAATACCAGTAATTCTCAATGCAAGATCACCCAAGTGCACTTAACCTTAGGGATGTCATTATGTGTAAAGACTAGCTTTAGCCTGGTTTATTTTAGATCTCCTAAATCCTTAGTAGAAGAGCAATTCACACTAAAAAATTTGCACCGGATGGAAAAAGGAAACATTAATCATCATTTGGTTTTGTCCCATGTTTTATAATT
This sequence comes from Bovichtus variegatus, assembly GCA_943593645.1. NCBI lineage: Eukaryota > Metazoa > Chordata > Actinopteri > Perciformes > Bovichtidae > Bovichtus > Bovichtus variegatus. The sequence goes on from CALSCE010009347.1 coordinate 6,070,473, forward strand.
GTTTTTTTTCTCAGTTTTCTAATCTGTGTCTGTGTGTGGTTGTGTGTAAGGTGAGAAAGAAGCAAAGGTTTGGAGTAAGAAGCTGAATGTAATCTGTGGAAATTTAGTTTTAACTGTTGTTTTTGCTCCTTTTTGTTTTTTATCTGCTATGTGTCTCATGAGTTTTGCATTCTTACTTATTACCAAAGGGGTATCTCTGTGGGGGTTTGCTGTGCTGTCTTTGTATATGTCCTGAACACCAGTAACACTTGGAGCAGACTCGGCGTGTGATGGTTGCTTGACTTGGCTGCAGTTGTTCCTCGTCTGTCACTCTACACTGGAAGCAAATTTTGATTAATTTCCATTGAGCTTGATACTTAATCTGTCTCATGCTAATTTAGAATATGTGTCAACATTTTTGGCTTCAAGGGAACAATATAAACTGTGTTTTTTTTTATTTTTTTATTTTTATGTCTTGTTGCCTCATAGTAGGTACATCTCGAGAGTGCATTAGGAGAGAAGAAAGATTTTAAATCCCAGACGTATAACAAGTCTCGTATTTCTAAGAGCCTTCATAAGTTTTGATAATGCTTCTCTGCCTAACCATCGGCTGGTTTGAGGAGACCCTCAACCAAGGTGTACAATCTTGTGACTGCATACTGTGTGTAAAACTTGTGCCTTAGCTTCTTCAGTGTTGTTGTTGAATGTCCTCTCAAACTGGTCAGTCTGGTTTTAATCCCAGTTAATGGTTACATTTCTGTTCATGCCGAGACCAATTCCGCGCCCAAACGAGGCCATGTTGTATTGTTTTAATACATGAAAGAGTTTAGTTAACTGAAAACAAGACGTGATGATTGATCTGAGATTAGTAATCAACGTCCGCAACCCAACTCAAGCTTTTATCATCCTACTTGGAGTCTTTCAAGGTGTTTTACGCAGCAAATTGATGCATAAATAACTGCTGTAGCTTCATGATTTGGTAGAAGTTTTAACTGAGAATCGGGACAGATTCTGGTAGGTTTACACTAAACAATCTCTGGCTGCATGTCTTGAAAGTGAGGTAAAAACATGCTTTTACTTGCCTGCATGAATCTCTGTTAACGCTTTTTCAGACATTATTAGTCACTGTATGGGGATATAATGTACGATAGAGATTGTCTTCAACATTCATCCACTTCAGAAAATCAGCTGTTCTTCTGCTGTAGTATGAATTGATTTTATTTTTTGGTAGTCTGTATTTTTATGCAATAAAAAGTTTCTTTTTGAAGCTGTTCCCTTTTCTGATTATGTTTTACAATGGTGTGTGTGTGTGTGTGTGCGTCCGTGCGTGTGCGAAGGAGAAATACATTTGAAGGAGGAGAAAAGGATGAAGAGCATATATCTTTATATTTATACAAGTACAATTAGTCTAATGTTTCACAATCCTGCCTCTGCTTTGCAGCAGGGAATACAGATGATCAGATTTCTTAAAGGCAACTGTAAATAAATATAAAAATACCAGAAATGTAACTTAGTTTCAAGACTGAGCCACATATTTATGCAAGTTTGAGTTGTTTATTTACATTGTGGGTGAGTTAGGGCAGAAAATCCAGTTGCAACCTGAATGCAAATGATGTTCCTGTCTCAGAGATTGTGCTCGGAGTCATATGGGGTTGTCAACTCACACATGCACACATAGAGGAACATAGTTGATAAACAACACACAGATCCACAGATGTGAGTCATGAATTATGACATGCACACACACCCAGAGAGCCACACCCTGGGACAGGCCTGAGAGAATTTGACTTTGCTCAGCATGTCTTGACAGCTCTGGTTTCTCTGTAAAAAGGGGGTGGAGAGGAAAGAGTGCGGAGGGGAAATGACATGAGGGGGAGAAATACAGTGTGAGGGAGAGGACAGACACTAAGGAAGAGTAAATGACCGACTGTGGGAGGGGGAGAGAGTAAAAGGAGGGAAATAAAACAAGCAAGAGCAAGATGGACACCAAAGCCAATACTCTACTTTTCCCATATTGCACATGATCTTAAAGGCATTGTTCTCTATGAAGAGTGACATGTTCATGCATGTAGCAGCTCCGGCAACTACAGGACTATAAAATATCCCTCGACGAGAGACTCCCCACAAAACAAACAAAGGCCAACGACATATGTGATGAAATATTTAAAAAAAAGAACAATTCTATCACAAGTATTTTAATTATTATATTATTTTTTACAAAGCAATACAGTAATCTACAGGACAAAAGAAATGGATCCTGGTATTACATGTACAGTCACTTAATAGCAGAGGCTCAAGAAGTATTCAGATTCTGTCCTTACTAAACAAACACAAAAATACAGAAGTATCATCAGCAAAATGTACTTTGAAAGTATTCTGCAAAAACCCGGCCCCTCCCTGTGAGTAGTATATTATGATTATGTTACATTGTTAGATCGTTTATAGGAGATGATTAATGGGGTTGGGTTTTTTCTCTAATCTTTGCTTTTTTTGTGAAATTTCCCTCCCAATTGTTATTTTTTTGGAAGCATCTGAGAAGTTTGGAGGGGAAATGACTCCTTGGGGGAACCGCTAACATCTCATAGACAGCTGCTATGTGACAATGGGCCCCGACTGGACGCGTTTCTTTTGTAAAGGGTCACAAGCCAAACAAATTGATCTTTAACGGTGTGTTGTATTTCATAAGCTTCTCATATGTTTCTTTTCAACAGTAACTCATTACAGCTGTCAGATGAACGTTGTGGAGGAGAAGTAAAAAAGTAGCATAACATGGAAATGCATCACACCAGTACATCAACACTGTACTTAAATACATTCAGATATATATATATATATATATATATATACACAGTAAATGTACTTAGTTACTCTCCACCACTGCTTAATAGTGTATCAATCTTTGTCTTAATTATTGACTCACTCGTCTACTGACAGTTTGGCACTAATATGTATCACAAAGTGGCTAAAGATAATAAATCTAAATCACAATGTGTTGATCTGCATTTCTTAAACATATGGAGCTACTGTATTTAAGGGGGGGGGGGGGCTGGGGGGGCTTCAACATACAGGAGAGCATGGTAATAGATCCACATATAGTGAGATTTAGCTTTCAGTTTCAGATTAGGGAGCTACATTTTTAGGAAAAAGTTGATATGAAGCCCCTACCCCCCCCCCCCAGACATTTTTCAAAAGATATTTTTTAGTTGGAATAACATTTTGTGTCTGACAAAAATCCAAGTAGTTAAATATTTGGAAAATCATATTTACTCTATGTCCCTAATTCCAGACACTATGAATATGAAAACATATTTTTGAGTGTAGGGGACTTTAAGAAGTATTTGGTGTATAGTTGTTACCTTTAGTTTATTTTTATTTTTATTATTATTTATTTTTATTTTATTTTTTTAAATTATTTTTTTATTTATTATTATTATTATTATTATTTTTTTATTTTATTTTATTTTTTTAATGCACTATCATTGTAAAGATATAATAAATATCCATCAGGGCATCCTGGTAGCTTCCCCAGTGTTGTGTTTGACTTTGTCCATGTTTGCGTTCCATCTGTCTGTGTTTCTATATGAATGCCACTAGAGGTCAGCCTTGATCAGTAAATCAGCTTTTATGGCTTTTGCATCTTCCACCTGTCCAACCCACATTGCTTTTTTTTCTCCAGGTTAACTTTAGGAAGTGTCTGTCGAGAAGTGGCCCCCAAAACAAAGAGATATAAGACAATGAAATATTGTGAAGTTAATGTCAGCCTTTAGCTCTACACATCTGTCAAGTGATTTTCAGTGGGGGTTGGTTTCGATCCGCCTCCGAGGTGCTTTCCACTGAGAATAAGAACCAGAAGAACATTGAGATGTTCTCCTCAGGGTTCTCCCCGCGGTTCTGCCAGCTCATACCGGGACGGGGCGCTGAGGCTTTTGGGGCTCTGATGGAACGATCTGGGTTCAGAAGTCACTCTGAGGGACTGGCCACACTGTCAGAACACAAGAGACGTATGACTCTGGAGGACGTATATAGGTACGTATTATAAAGCTTATAGATTAATCTACAGTACCTCGGTTACTAGAAGATGTTTGGGATTATCATAAAACCCTAATTTCAGTTTGGACTGTACCTTTTTGAGACGACGAGGGGCATTGAGCTGTGCTTGTATATGCCAACATAAACATATTTAATAAATGAAATACATGTAAGGCAGACTACAGCAATTTATCAAGAGCTTAGATCTATTTTTGGTTATTTCTGCCTTGATTGTATGCACAGTGGAGAGAGAAACAGGAGAGACTGGAGGAGGATAGAGACATGTGACAGAGGTCCCATACTGGATTCAGGTATGTGGCATTTACACGAGCCGAGTCACAACCTTTTTAAAACTGCACATGTGCTGTACAAAGATGTGCAGGAACACTCAGGCTCAACACTCAGGTCACATGTGTGTCTTTTCTTTGCTGTTGAGAAGGTTACGATCGGTCATAGTGTCAGTGACTAAGACTCCTCTTTCAGCGTGTTTCTGAACATCTTGCTGGTAACCTCTGCTTCCTTTACTCACATGAAAAAGTCAAAAAGCATCAACTTAATTGAGGAGGAGTGTCTTTCCGTGCACACTAATTTTGAGATGTTTTCCATGTTGAGGAGATTTGATTTGATTATTATTTTTGATGTTTTTTAATTGAAGACAGAACCCTATCAATAAAAGCACAACCAGTCATAACATCCTTTCTTATTATAGGAATACACATGTTTAACATTTAAAAAGTTGTTGCTATGCTGTGAAACATGTTTTGACATGTTACTTAGGTAAAATCATATCAAGCATTTTGTGAATTTTTTACTTAAAAGTACCAAAATGAAAGTCCTCACTGCAGAAAATTGGCCACTGTAAGTGTCACACCAATATCTATTTTATGAATACATTATTATTGCTGATGTATACGTGTGTAAGAAGAATTGTACTGCTGGTGGAGTTAACTTTAACTAGATTATATACTTCTGATTAGCTTTATATTACATTTTTTAACAATGCATCATATATTATAATAAACGTATGCGTTTTCTGTGTGAAATATTGATTTTTTTAAATAACTGAAATTGTCTAAATGTAGTGGAGTATATGGAAATAACATACAAGCACCTTAGATTTGTACACATTTACTCAAGTACAGTACTTGAGTAAATGTATTTAGTTACATACCACCAATGCAAAATAATCGTGCAGATTAAAAGAATGAGAATCTGCGACACTAATACTCTTGTAACAAACCTTAATGGTTTGTCAGAGGCTGTTTTAACGTGTGAAAGCAAAAATGTAAATACCCAAGAAAGGTAAATACTTGACTATATTCTTTTCTAAACCGACTTTAATCGTTTCAGTGCCTGACTTTCTATGGTCTGTAGGTCTGATATGGCATTTAATGAGGGATATGTTCAACTTTATTGATACTTAAGGGGAAACTCTGAGTTCTTAAGAGATTCCTTCACACTCAGAAACAATTCAGAGGTTGGTTTTCTTGTATAAGACCACCCCATGTACAGTAATGTCGTAATATATTTGGACAGCGTGGAATTTAGAGGATTGCTCATACTGAAGCACCAGGTGATTTTGAAAAAATTAAGTGGGCCAATTATCTGCTCTGGGGTTTTCCATGTGTTAATTGTGGTGTTTCCTTTGCTCGTATCGATCATCCCAACCTGTGACTCAGCCGACATGTGACCCATTAAGGATGTTGGGAAAGTTAAATCATCCCCATTATTTATAACAGCTTCAAAGCAGGGTCGGGTAATTTTTTTAAGACTCTAAATATCTTGAGTATTTATGGAATCAGTAAAGGTGGCATTGTACTTGTTGAATGTGTACATACAGCATGTGCTAAATGTCAACTATGTCGCTATTTTGAACTTTAACAGGTGAGGCTGACTCAGTGAGCTCGTTCCTCATGAATCACTGCTGTCAGGTGACTGTTAGAGTTTCTGTTCCCTGCAAAGGGTCGTTGTTTGCAGAGGGAAGAGAAAGGAGAGTAGAAAGCGAGGAGGTAATCAGCAGAGGTTGGTTGGATAACAACAGGGAGATAAGATGTTCTTTGACGTCAATACGTCCAGATATATGTTCGCAGTGAAAATGCAACACAAAGTTTTACCTTTAGGATCGACTTCACAGTCCAAAGTCAAAAGAGACCTTCCAGATGTTTGACTGTGTTTGATAAATCTGTTTTGATTGGATTATACTTTTTAAAAAGTGATTATATATGTAATGCTATGCTACATGAGTGACTGTGGTCTTTCTGAAATGAACTGTTTTAGCACTGAAACAATAACTTGATTAAATGATTAATCTGTTTCTCAATTGATTGTGATTATGAACAATTTAAGTCATTCATCAAGCGAAGTATCAAATACTCACCGTTTTCTGATTCTTTCTCTGATTTATGTCATCGTAAACTGAATACCTTTGATTAGCTTTGGGGGCTTGGACTGTTGGTCAAACAAATCAAACAGTTTGACTCACCTCGGGCACTGGGAACTTGTTGGCATTTTTAGCTTTTGTGGACTTTTTGTGAAATTACAGCAAAGCAAATAATTAATTAATTGAAAAATAATCAACAGATTATTATATATAGAGCTGAAAATAATTATTTGTTGCAGTCCTGTACTGAATGACTTGTAAAATGTGTCACTATGGGAACAAACATGGACTACAAGAACACAACACACACATACGTGCACATTCAAGCACATAAAGGCAACTAGTAGTTGTTTCTTCATGCCATCTAAAGGCATCATGCGTCTCGGATGACTCACTGATAAAACAACTTGCTAACCACCATAAGATAGAGGCGCAGAAAGGAAGTTGTGATTTGACACATGCAGACGTATGTGACAGCCCATGTATTTGCTAAATATGTGACATGGTCTGTTAAAGTTTGGTACAAATCTAGAGAAATGTGAAGCAGAATTGAACCAAAACTCATAGATTTCTATGTGCATGTTCAGGTGCATTGCCATTAGCTATAGAAACATAAAGGTTTTCATGATTTACTACACCTTTAAGTAAAATGTTTTTCATTTTAGATAATTTTTTCCTCGTTGGATGGGGTTTTGTTTTTTTTTGCGGCAGAGAAGTTTTTAGTTTGCAATGTAATGATATACATACAAAGTTATGTTCTTGTCTGACAAATGTTTCACCACTGCAACTGTATTTTTTGGTGTCTTATAAGTCCATGTTGGCTGGGTATTTGAATATGCATGACAAAATAAATAACATAATTACCTTACTAACTAATAACTATTGAAGGAAAGAGAGGAACATATTAGTTGAATGAATCTTGTGAACCGTGCAGCCACAGAGCTCAAGTCTGCTTCTGAAGTGTCATTGAGCGAGGCGTCAAAGCAGGGCAGAAGAAAGTATTTTCAGCATAATTTCCAAACAGTGAAAACAGTACCTGCACTCTTAAACACACAAATAAACACACCCATGCATACATTCAGCAAGCTGCTTAAAGCCCACTTATCATCCAGTGATGAGTTTTTCTTTCGTTATCCCTGACTCATTTGCTGAGGCTGGTCTCATTGCAGGCCAATGATTTATTTATAAGCTGTCTCATGAAATAGAAAATGACGCGACCTGTCTGTCTCCCTCAGTGACGCTCCTTTGTGCACAGTAGGTGGGATATGCTCTTCAGTATTGAGTCAGACAGACAGAGCCCCCCTGGCGGCGGTGAGCTGCAACTACAGCCATGTTGTGAGTGTGGTGTGTGAGAGAGAGAGAGAGAGAGAGAGAGAGAGAGAGAGAGAGAAAATGGGTGGACGGAAAGTCCCCGTGTGGAAATCCCCTTGACTGGGCTTTTTCCTTTAAAAAAAAAAAAAACTATCATTAGCGGACGTGTGTACTCTTTTGAAAGGCTTCGTGAGCTGCGAGGGCTCCTAAATAGCTGTGATACTGAAGGAAAGAGAAGGTTGAATGGCGCCGAGGACCGCTGCGGTGAGGCTGAGTGAAGTGGCTCAGCGAGAGGACTAGCCTGAGCATCCGGGAGGGCTTTGTTATTACCCCCGACATATTACACAGGTAAGACACCCGTCCTCCCTCCCTGTGCCTCCCCATGTGGACAGCATTTCTTACCAAAGGGGGTGCGACTTGGTGGCTACACCACGCTTGGGCCTTGAGTAATGTATGGTCGTGTTTCTGGGGACATGGAGGAAGCTTGAAGCCTGCTCACGACAGTAGCTGCTTTGACAGCCATTGTTTACAAAGACGTCACCCCTCGAGCGGATAACAGAGCATTTTAAACAGCCAGATGTGGCGTCGGCGCCGCCACACTGTGTCAATACCTGGCGCGTGAGACGCGATTCAAGGATACATTGTTTCAAAGGTAGTTGTCATTGGAATTACGTAAGGCTTTAACGTCCGCAAAGTCTCCTGTTATTGTGTTTTTGTGTGTGTAGCCAGCCCTCCTAAACCGCAGCGTCCACCACCGTGGCGCTGTCAAGTCTTCCGGCGGCGCCAACACACCACACGGGGATTGATGCCTCGTGCAGCTCACTGACAACCTGTCTGTTGTCTAGTCCCCTCATGTGACCGACGAGCCTTTTACTTTAGCATGGCCTAGTCTGTTGTTGCACCTGCTGCTGCTGTTTGGATGGTGAGGGCACAGAGGCCACTTTAAGTATTCAGCTTTTGTGTTTGTCAACTTAAACGGTGTCTTTCCACTGACTGGCAGCTTCATATATGAGGAAGTTAAAAAGTCAGCAAAACTCGAGGCCTACTTGCTGACCATCACTTTCTACTTCCTGTGAACTGAGAAGGTGCTGACTTGCTCTTTATTTGGGGTGAAATATGACATTAAAACCTCAAGAGAGGTACACTTAAGACTCTCTTCTGCAATACTTCTACTGTCAGGTTGAACCGTAATACCTTTTTAAGTACCAGCCAAAATGTAGCACGAAGTTCTGAAAGTTGGCACCAAATGTTTGGCCATATTCTTGTTTATTTGTCCTTCAAACTGACCTAAATCATGAAACTTTGCTCACTTTAGGCAACATTATTGTACAACTGATTGTGTGAAGACAATGAAGTATTCAGAGTTTTACATCATTTTCTAGATGGAAAAAAATAAACGTTTATCTTCGCAAGACTATGGTATTGGGAATAGTTCCCGTACTGAAACTCTGGTATCATAAGGGCACAGGTATCGAACAATTCCTAGCCTTACTTTGTTTTAAACAAAGAGTTGATGCAGGCTTGCCGTTTTGTCCTCTGGAGGAAGGTGTTGGCGTGGGACGAGGCCTTGGGGCAGTCGGTGTGACCTTCCCAGCAGCCTGGGAAGCCCTGGGTGGCCTTTTGTACAAGTCTGGAAAACACCAGTTTATTGTTTGAAGGCTTTGAACTCAGTGGGACTCTCAGGCACCCTGTTTGGGTAAACTCAAAAACCATCAAGTCTAAAAGGAAAATTAAAAGAAGAAACAAGAATACAAAGTGTTCTTTGTGTACTTTTATACCATTTGGCCAACCAGAATCTCCAGTGAAAAAACACCAAGCAGCTTTCACAGTGGGATGATCCTGTGTGTTGGGTGGTTTCCCGAACAAACTGCAAATTAAGTCGTGCCTTAAGTCGCAATTAATAAGGAAGGGGAATCTCCTCTGAAATTTCCCACCAGTCCCACCGGTCTATTCTTTCATACTGTGAAATAACATCCACTCCTCTTCTCTCCATCCAGTTTCCACGTTGTTCTGTCAGCGGTGGTTGGTGCCTCCTCCTCTTCCTTTCCTCCTCGTTCCTCTTCCTCCCCTCCTTCCATCCACCTGGCCACTCATCCGCCATGTCGCAGGGTCAGAACTTCCTCCCCAAATTCCTGTTTGTCTCCAACCTGCTGAAGGCGGTGAAGATACGTCAGCGAGTGCCCAACGACGTGGTGAAGCCGGCTGCCAACAGCGGCCTGATGCACCACCTGCGGGGTATGCACCGTTACACGCTGGAGATGATTGCCATGAACCACTTCCCGCAGGCCTTCAGGGAGGTGGTGCAGGCTGCCATCCTGGACCGAGCCATGCAGGCCTCATTGGAGCAGGAGAAGAAGCTCAACTGGTATCGGGAGGTGAAGAAGATGGTGCCCTTACGTACCAATGGTAAGAAAGAGTCTCCAGTAAACCAGGCTTCTATGATTTTCTCCATGAAGTTGGGAGCATTTTGGAGAGGTTTTATCACACGTTTGGAGTTGTATATTTCTGGACTATTTTATGAATACATGCTGTTGGAGCAGGAGGTTTTAGTGACATTTAATACAAAGTTCAACAACAGGAACAATTTGATGAATTGGTCACAGAGTTGATGTCAAACTTTTGCTCCTTGATATCAGGAACTATAGGTCCCTCCGTCAGGTCGGAGCATGGGTTTTGCTTTTGTTTCATTTTCTATAATAGTGGAGTTGTGGGTTTCTGAGTCAGGGCTATTTGATATGTAAATTCTGAGATGTCATTACTCAGAAGCAGGGTTACTGTAAATGACAACAATGGAGGTACACGGGTTCTGCTTTCACATGCACTCATTTAGCAGCCCCCTTGGGTTTACTGTATGTTTGAGTTCAGTCAGCCCATTGCTAAGTCATGTTTTCTATTACGTGGATGTTGTAACTCGGGAACATCCCAGGGTAGGCAAACATTCAGACCCAGGCCAGATAACTTCTGATCATAGCTCTGTACCGGGAAATTCTCTGGCGTCACTCGCAGGATTCTTATTTACTGTTGATGATGTTTCAGACCCGACTATTTCCACAGCTTTTCATTTACAACCTTAGGGGTATGTCCCCTGTTTTTTCTGTGTAGGTGTGTGTTTGTGTAAGGAGTGTGAATGTCAGAAGATCTTAAAACATCTCAAATAATTTGACCTTAAATTCTCCAACTGCCTAACTGACGTAGGTTTACGTCACTGTGTTTCTGTTTCCTTTGTGTCACAGCTCACCGGGTCACTGGCTCTATATCTATGTTTTGTTAACGCCAACACATCTGGTGTTTACACCAGAATCATGGTCTTTTTTTAGATAAGGGGAGAAAAAACAATTTTTGAAGGGAAACATCAGCCATAGCATTCACAACAGAAGAAGGAAGCGGAAATCAAGCTGAGTTACAAGTTTGTCCTAAACATGTGAGTTTCCAGAGGAAATGGTTTCTTTCTTTAGCAATTAACACCTATCAGCAAGAAATTCCTTTTTTAATCTCATCTCAGAATTGACTTTGAACACTTACTGGATAGATGAGGAACTTGCTTAATGTTCTGTGTGTCTCGTGCTTTTTTTTTTTTTTTTTTTTTTTGAGGGTCCCTGCTGAATCGGAAGTTAGTAATGACTAAAACAGTTACTGTAACTCTTATCGATACATGGTTCCTCTTCAGAAAGACCCCTGACTCTTCTGACTTCTGCTGCCAGTAACCTGCACGGAAATTCCTGGCTTCCGAAGATGATGTCATAAAGATGAGACAGAATTTAGAGTCGGAGCGTCTAACTCTGAAGGACCCAGACGTGACTTTGAGCAGAGGACGGACCACACACACACACACACACACACACACACACACACACACACACACAC
>CALSCE010009347.1:6083562-6102677 GCA_943593645.1 Bovichtus variegatus
TACACGTTCCGATACATTTGTATACGAGTGCACATGTTATCTCAGCGCTCATTAATCACAGCCTTCATCAGGTGTTGATAGCAGTAGTTAAAAAGATAGCATTCCATCCTGTCCAAGCCACACCCATGTGGAAAGTCCAGGACCAACTGAGTACAATTGATGAGTTGGGATCATAGGAGGGGAACACACACACTCACGCACACACACACACAAGGCAGAAGTTAGCACAGGGAAATTCCTGTGTTTAGTGTGGCAACAGGGTTTTTCAGAGCTACACACATTGACAAACATGGACTCTCCTGTTTCACAATGAGAAAAAGACCCGGCGCTGCCATGGAGACTCATGCTTTTTCACACACACATTCTGTTTTAAAACTTCTTTATCTCTCCGGACGGTTAGTAGAATATAGAGGAAGCAGTTTTTGTTTGACATGAAACGAGACAACAAATTGTTGGAGATTTTCAGGGCAGATTAAGGTAGTGAAAGAGCGGCATTTTATTTTTCAAAAATAGTATTTCAGGTAAATGAAGGGCTATTTTTCCCAGGCCAGCTGGGTAAAAGCCGAGCTTTGTCTGTAGTGTGTGTGTGTGCGTGTGTGTGTGTTTGCGTACTTTCAGACATGTGAGCTTCATATAATAGTCTAGACACCAGATAGTACGACAACTGACCCTACGGCCTGGAAATCCCCAGACTTTTGTTACGTGTGTGTGTGTGCGTGTGCGCGCACACTGCTATGTCTGTTTATTATGCTTTTGCACGTGTGTGTGCATGTGTCCCTGCTCAATTTTAGAAGTTTGTGTCCCGTGTACAAAATCAATTGTCCGCAGCTCTAATATTGTATGTTTCTGTCTTTCTCTTTTGTGTGTGTCAATAGGAGACGGGAACTGTTTGCTCCACGCGACCTCGCAGTACATGCTGGGCGTTCAGGACACGGACCTGGTGCTTCGGAAAGCCCTCCATGGTGTTTTGAAAGAGACGGACACTGGCGTCTTTAGAGCTCGCTTCCAGGCAGAGCTGCTCCAGTCCCAGGAGTTCACCCAGACTGGACTCCGATACACCACCATGGTATGAAGATTAGATGTCAAGACTTTTCCACTATTTTGCATTGAGGTTATTGCTAAATGGCAGAAGTCTGAGCTAAAACATCTGTGCTGGTGAGACAGTAACATTTCATTTTGAGTGTGCACAAGTTTATATCCTGACTCTTTGCGTGTCTGCTGTCCCAGAACTGGGAGGAGGAGTGGGAAAAGATTGTGAAGATGGCGTCTCCGGTCTCCAGTAGCAATGGCCTCCAGTTTGACTCTCTGGAGGACATTCACATCTTTGTCCTCTCAAACATTCTGCGCAGACCCATCATCGTCATCGCAGGTACTCACATTTTTTAGTTTTTTTTTTTATCGTCTCAAAGTATCTTTATTGCCCCTTGTTAGCCATCAAAAACTCGCTGGTCTTGTTTCAACGTGTCTTTCAGTGATAAAGAAGCATTTTGATGATAGTTGATTTCACTGTATCCCCTTTTGTTGTTGTTCTTGCCATGCACTTGTGACACTTTAATCAAAAGTTTCTGTATTGGCACCGTGCATAAGTGATTAGCAGTGCTTATATTCATTGAAATTCCCAAATTAGCGGAAACATTTAATTGGAGGAACATGCAAACAATTCAGTCCTGTAAAATGTATTCTCAAAACATATTTAACTTTCTATTTTAAATCAGTACTTATATCACTGTTCTTTTAACAGACCAGGTGGTCAGGAGTATGAAATCTGGTTCCTCCATCTCTCCCCTGAATGTGGGGGGGATTTATCTTCCGCTACACTGGCCGCCCACAGAATGCTACAAATATCCAATAGTGCTCGGCTACGACTCCCAGCACTTTGCACCCCTCATCACCATCAAAGACAGCGGTCCAGGTAGGAAACACTAAGAGACGGGTGTTATGGAGCTGACACGACATAGAGGCCTGACATGAATTGGCTCATGTTTTTATTTCTATGTAATGTGTCTCCCAGAGATCCGAGCAGTACCGCTGATAAACCCAGGACGAGGGGGCTTTGAGGAGTTGAAGGTTCACTTCCTGATGGAGAAAGAACAGCAACAGAAAGAGAGGCTTCTCAAAGACTACCTGCTACTGATAGAGATCCCAGTAACAGGCTTGGGCTATGACGCCAAACGGATCATCAATGCTGCAAGGTATGTATAGATAATAAACTCAAAATGGAAGAGAAAAAAAGTAAAAGATCGATATCCCAGTTGTGGATCGTACCCACAATCATACATTTGCAGTTGTGCATGTTGCAACTTAGGAATAAAGAGGTTTATTTTTGAGATTGATGATGACAGATATTGTTATGCAACTGGTTTAACTTCCTGAAACCTAATCAGCACACTGATGTCAACAGCTATATTAACATAGAATTCAACTGAAATTGTAGAAAAACACAAAAAATGCAGTTAAGTTAAAAACCACATTGTCTGTTTCTGTTCAAAGGCTGGATGAGGGCAACCTCCCTGAAGACATGAACCTGATGGAGGACTACCTGCAGCTTGTCAACCATGAGTACCAGCGCTGGCAGGAGGACAAGGAGCAGGCACTGGCCGCCCAGCCGCAGCGCCCACCACCCTTCTCTGTCTCCCAGCTCTCCCTTATCGAGATCCGTTGTGCCACACCACGATGCACCTTCTATGTCTCTGTGGACACGCAGCCTCACTGCCATGAATGCTTTGAGAAACGACAGGCCACAACCGGTGGAGGAATGAGGATTGAAGGGGTGGTGCAGACCAAGGGAGGAGGGGTGCAAGGTGGGGTGGCAGTTATAGGGGGATCAGAGACTGAGGTGAGCTCCCGAGGAGCCCGAAGCAGCAGCCCCTCATCCTCCACGTCTGGGAGAGGGGTGGTGATATCCAGCCCCCGCTCAGCCCCACCCACCGCTCCCAGCCTCAGCCTGTACAGTGAAACTCATGCCATGAAGTGCAAGACACCCGGCTGCCTCTTCACCCTTAGCGTTGAGCATGATGGACTTTGCGAGCGATGCTTCAACTCCAGGCAGAACCACGGACCCCCTGGAACTGGAACGGCTGCTCCAGTACTCCCAGGCCCCAACGGGGGGCCTACAGTCCCCCACCCGGGCCAGGGCTCCGGCTGGACCCAGTGGGGGGGCTGCGAGACAGAGACAGAGCGCTGCAGCATGTGCAGAGAGGAGGCGTTCAGGACATTCAATGGCCTGTGTCCACCCTGCATGCAGAGACAGCAGCCTCCAGAGAGGGGAGAGCCACAGCAGAACAACCCCAGGACTGAGGCCTCGTCTTCAGCTTGGACCCAGGCCAGGGACACTGAGCGGCCGTGCCTCACCATAACCCCAGGGCACACCTCAGCATGGCAAGCCCCTCTGGCCCGGCTTTGTAAAAGATCGAGCTGCCAGTTCTTTGGGACGCCAGAGAAGTTGGGTTTCTGCACTATTTGCTTCGTAGACTATCAGACCAACCACCGTAAGTCCTGAAACTTCACTGGAAAACCTGTATCATGTTACAGGGCTTTCAGAAAATGTCTTATCAAGGCAAACCATTGCATTGTAGGAATTGTTGTGCGTTCCATTCATTTTTATTCACTCAAATGTCGAATCATATGGGACATTGCTTATGTTGGCTACTGTCTGTTCCAGACCTGACCCCTCCCCCTGCTCCGGTCCAGAGCCGGCATGGTGTGGAGGCAGGTTTCCAGAACGCCTCACGGTGTCGCGGGCCTGGGTGTGGTGCAGTGGGCAAGGCAATGCTTGAGGGCTACTGCGACAAGTGCTACGCCAAAGAGCAAAGCACACGGCTCAACCAAGTGGCACATCGCACACCACACTCCCCTCCTCTGGTCATGGTAGGTGTCTGCCAAACTTCTTAACTCGTGCTGTACTTTTTTCATCTAATGAGCGTGTCTTATCCTTCCTTTTTTTTTTCTGTGATTCCTGTGGGTCTTCTCAGCTCTTTTAATATCCTGCTGGTCCACAGTTATCTCTCAGTTGCCAATTGACCGTTCTCCTCTTTGTCTTTGCCCCCCTCTCTTTCTCTGTACAAAAAGCGTGATCGAGCAGCCAAACCCAGATCTTCGCAGCAATCCCAGACCCAGACCCAAACTCAGACCCAGACTCAGTGCCGGCGGAGTGGCTGCAGTAATGTGTCCCCGGGTTGCACAGACCTCTGCCCAGAGTGCCACACGCGTGGTCAGGGTAGAGAGGCGGGCAGGAGGGCGCAGGCGCCTAAGGAAAAGTCCAAGCAGCGGTGCAAGGCGCAGGGCTGCGACCACTACGCCAACCAAGAGAAAGAGGGCTTCTGCAACGAGTGTGACCACTTCAAGCAGATTTACCCCGGCTGAACCAGACACATGCACGCAACGACGATGGTGACTCATCGCTAGAGCCGCTGCCCTGCTGTGGGCGCCCCATGCCAGTCAATGCACCTCTGATACTAACTAACCAACTAACTAACTAGCTAGTGACTGACTAGTAACCTTATGGCCTGAAAATCAAACCCCCCATGTAGAATGTGAAGAGAGAGTGTGTGTACGTGGGGGGTGGGGGTTGAGTGTGTGTGTGTGTGTGTTCGCAGTAGACATGGCCTCCAGAATACCTCTTTGTGCAATTATTATCATCTGATGTGCCCTGTGCACTTACATGGTGAGAGGTTTGGCTATATGTCAGAGCAACTGACTTAACTCTTGTGTACAATATGTATTTAGAGGTACGTAGTGAAGCGTGCTGGACAAAATGATTGTATGTTGACATAACGAGAAGCATCTGACATTGCTTTCTAGACCACAGCCAAGGATTTATACCCCCAGTCTGTCTGTCTGTCTGTCTTAACCCATCTGTGTATCTGTCTGCCTGTCTGTCTAGCATTTACTCTGTAGAATGAGGGATGCAGTTAGTTTGGGAAATCTGTGGAAGTAGTAAGCAGAAGTGAGCCAAAGCAATGCAAGTGAAGCGCTTGAAACGAAATGAAATGGTATGAAACATTGTTTAGCTTAGTTCTCCAAAAACACTCATGTATGTCCCAAAATAGACAAAGATTTGCCTAGAAAGGCTCTTGCAATTAATCAAAGATGATCAAGAATTCATTTTCTTCCCTTAGTCAGTCTATAGCGGTATCTTTTGAGGCAAATTAACCTCAGTATTATTACTTAACTGTTTAAATTTTGATTTGATTCATATGGAAAGTGAGAACAGACCATGTGTCTAAACAGTGCGAGACAGACAGGGCAGGCCCCTGCTAGTTTTGGTGCTACATGTACAGAAATACAAGCCTCTCCATTGTAGCCAACATGCTGGCGGTGTCAGCGGACAGATGGCAGAGAACACGGTAGAGACGGGACTCATTCTTTTTCTACTCCTCCTGTCCTTCCTCTTATTTCCTCTCTTCTCCTGCAAAACGGATCTGTTGCCTTGGACGTTGTTTTCCTGTTTACTGACCACTTAAGCACCTAGAAATGCATTGACACATACCTAAACATGTGCACACAAACGTAGTCCTGTCAGAAGGGGATTGCCAACTATAAAGAGAACTGAGAACATAATGAAGGGTGAAGTCAGGGTGATTATCCACCTTACCACCATAAACATGTTGCACACACATGCATACACAGCTTTGAGATATTGTATGCGCCCCACCCCAGCCTGAGGTGGTATGTGAACCCATAGAGAAGTGCATTCCTCTCTGCTCCACCCCACTGGATGTGCCAAGGTGACAATTTCATAACTTCAGAGAGCAATCCCATCGCCTGCTTTGGCTAATCTTGTTTATCTGAATGTGTTTTGTGCTGCTGCTACAACAGCACAGTATTGGGGCTGATCCTCGATAAGTTTTGCCTTTAAGTAGTGATTGACATTTTATGGACCAGAGGAGCCTGATCAGTGCTCCCACCTATAAAATGCTTTTGTGAATATGGATCTTGGTCCATATTGTAGGACCTTCCAACCCGATGCCTCATCTCCAACACACACACACACACACGCACACACAACGCACGCATGTGTGCGTCTGGAATACGCAAAACTGACATTCCTGATTTTTTTTTTTTTTTTTTTTATTTGTTTTGAAATTTTTTAATGTATTTTGATATATTTGATTTTGTTTCTGCCAAAAAAAATACATGTGCCATCAATCGCCAAACAGTTGTTGTTACCTCCTTAAAAATGGCCAGCCTGTACCGCGCTAAACTAACTGAAGTGCCACAGATAGACATCGCCAATTATGTGCATCCACACTAGAGCTTATCAAGCGCTCTCATGCTGAAAATCCCCACATTTTCACGCCTATCTTTTTTTTTTAATCAAAATACGAAGAAATGTTTATCTACAGAGATCATCTCAAGCATCAAATATTTATCAAACAAACTCAAATGTGATCTCAACTGGAACAGTTATTCCCCTCGCACTTCTGCTGAAGAACTCCACTGCTGTAGGCCGATGTCCATCTGTGGCTCTAGTTAGAGAAGCATAGACAAACGGGCTCTCGGTCTGCCTTTTCATTCAACTGTATCTAAAGCTGTCGGGCTAGCCCACGTGTTGACGGCCTGTACGTAGATCTCTGTGTGCTTTAATCACCTCTAGACAAACCTTAATCAATTAAAGGCCAATTAGTGGTCAGCTCATCAGGGTCCTAACAATGTTTTCGGGGCTCTGACTGAGTTTGACTGGGATGAGATCACATAAGTTGCACATGACTTGTCTAAGCTGCTGAGGCATTTAGGAAAGGTACTCCGACTCGCTTAGGGACATTCCAACAGTGGGAAGAGCATCAGCCTAAAAGCAGAAGGTGTAACAAAACATGCAAAGTGTGTGGAAGTTTCTTTGTGTGACCTTTCGACAATAGGGTATTGTATGAAAAAAGCCTGGTTTTATTTGTTAAGTATTTATTCATATCAAGATATCTGTATTGTGTGATTCAATAATTATTTATATGTCGTCCTGCAAATGAATTATTTTTATTAAGAAATCTGAAATCTGTCTAATGTGGTTCTTGTCTCGCGTGTGTGTGCGTGCGTGTGTGTGCGTGTGCGCGCTCTTGCACATACAGTATGCTTGTGTGTGCTCTTTGAGAATTCAACATTGCACTATTATTACAGCATCTTTCTCCACTATGCTGTGTATTGCCATAATACTGTTTCTGCTGAAAAGCAGTTGCTTGGCACCAAATCTGTCTCCAGTGTAGGAAGTATGGTCGGTGCTGCAAAAGTCATCAGATAACTGATCGCTGAGGCCTGGTTTAGATGTGGCAGAGTTGCACCATTTTCCAAAGCTTAACTGCGGTAGCTCTTTTTCTCTCTTTCTTTTCTACGCCTACGCTGTTACACATTTCCATCCACAAAAAGTTCAACTCGTGTGCATTTTCTTCGGTGCTTTTTTGTCTCTATTCAGTTCTTTCCAGGCTTATGTTAGGGGGTCATGCTGTTAAAAATAAATGGGAACCCCCACTCACGTAGAAAATAGATGGATCGTTCAGTGGGAGGGGGGAGTTTGGAGGGAGATATTGCAGTGACAGGTGAGGTAAAAGTTATATATGGCAGGGTGTAGGTGACATTTAGCAAGTGTAGGACTTTAGGGGTATGAATGCGTGGGCTTTCTCATCAACCTACAGCCTCTACCACATTCAGATAGATGGGCTGATGCGGTTTCCTGGAAATACCCTAGCATGCAAACAAGTGCTGTTTTACTTGAGGCGCGAGTGCTTCACTGATGTGGTGCAGTAAACCTTCTCATGCAGAGTCTGTAAAAAGAATAATCACACGTTCGTTACAATACAAGACCTCAATTTAATAAAGATGCACCTAAAATGTTTGTTACCAAAGATCTGTGGTTGAATGACGCTGACGCTTCTCTAGTTCAAATCAACATGCAGTCACAAGAAAAACTGTATATTCAAATGACAAGTACAGAACTGTGATGCATTGCCTGTTTTTCTGATATTGATAAGTATCACAATATGGCAAATTGTTGAAAGATCATATATATAAAACAATCACATTGACGTTCAATACAATGAACTGTGTTGCACTGTGATGGATTACTAGATCTGACAAAACTCTTTTTGCTTAGAAGCACTAATTTGGATTAAAGAGGTCAAAACTCTGGCAACGTTTGTATAAAGAACAACTTTATTGTAGCGTTCATTATTCATAATAAAGTTGTTCTGTATGCTTCAAGGGTTTCTGGAGTTGTTGCCTCCTCAGACTTTTTCCCTTCACTACTTTAGAAGTAGGTGAAGCCCGTTACAATATACAGTAACATTTGAAATGAAGGACTTGAGGTGGGTAAACGTGTCCTTCACATACGTATGTTAAATACGATACGAAAAAGTAAAATTAAACCTCCACTATTGTGTTAACAAGGCCCCTTTTGCCACAACACCCACCTTCTGTGCATCGTGTGTGCCATCCATCCAAACTACCTGGGCCTAAAGTTTCTGTGCACTGGTCACTTTGTTGTGATTTGAATAAACGCTACTTTATTTGGGAATATGCACCATGTGAGCACAATATAAACAAAAATAATAAAGGACTTATATCTAGATTGGGATACAGTGCCGTTGATATTGTGGTGCAAATTCTTTAAAGCTACTGTAATCAATATTTGTATCACACCAATATGTGGAAAAGCTTGTTTACACTCCCCCCAAGTGGCCCAAAAGAACAAACTAACATCCAGTGAATATGAAGCATTTGGGGGATAGAGCAAAAATCCATGTTTTCAAAAAGGTTTTCAGGACAGAGAGACTGCACTACACTTAGATAAAATAAAAGGTAATTAAATGAACAATTGAACCAGCTGATTTTAAATCCATATGACCCAAACTCTGTGTTTAAACTGTCACAATAAACTGAATGAAAATGTCAAATCTTGATTACAACACAATGTTTTTTTCCCCAATGAATGTACCCACCAAAGTCTGACTCACTGCCTCTTCTCTTACAAACTAAAATGTCATAAAAAAATTCAAAAGTACATTTGAGACTCATTCAACAGGAAACTATCTGTTATTGTGCAATAGGAAGAGGTTGTATCCATGGTTACCTTTGTCTGACCCCTTTGTAAGCAACAATACACATTGATGATGAGATACACCCTAACCCACTGAACAGTAACACACACACACACACACACACACACACACACACACACACACACTCACTCTAAAAGTCACTTTGTCAGTTGAAACTCCCTCGTGTGTCATTTTTGCCTGAACCTGGAGGCAACTTCCACTTTGAGGTTACAGCGAGTTTACCGTGTGCTACATGAGTATTGTCAGGTACCTGCATACAACTTTCCCCCTTTTTATTTCTATTTACACACAACCACGTAAAAAAAGATGCACACCTCTCATTTAGCATGTTTTTAAACGTGTATAAACACTGTTTATAACACACTTATATAGTTGTAAACATATATAAGGACATTTTAGTGTTTTTGTCAACTATAATAAATTCTACTATCCGTAATTGGTGTTTATACAGCATTTGAATGTTTGATTACACCTTTTAACGTAAGCGTAATTATATTTTAATATTGAAACTTTTAATAAATGTGTTTTATACTGAATCAGAAAATGGTTAATTGTCAATTGAGAGTGAAGAAGCAGTAGGGTTTATAAATAAATGAGTAGTAATTAATAAATACAGAAAAAACAAATGCGTAGTTAAAAAATATAAAGAAATACTTCATATTTAATATTTAGAAACATATTTTATAACTGTTACATTATAATGTAAATCATTATCTGTGTATACAGTTGTAGATGCCTCACAAGAGGAGTTATAATAATAATAATAATAATAGTTGTGTCCGGGTTCTCGGCAGTAAGTCGGACTCGTTCCCAGTGGGTGTTGGCCTCCGCCAGGGCTGCGCTTTGTCACCAATCCTGTTTGTGGTATTCATGGACAGGATATCGAGGCGTAGTCGGGGGGAGGAGGGGTTGCAGTTTGGTGGGCTTGGGATCTCATCGCTGCTCTTTGCAGACGATGTGGTCCTGATGGCATCATCAGCCTGTGACCTTCAGCACTCACTGGATCGGTTCGCAGCCGAGTGTGAAGCGGTTGGAATGAGGATCAGCACCTCAAAATCTGAGGCCATGGTTCTCAGCAGGAAACCGGTGGATTGTCTACTCCGGGTAGGGAATGAGTCCTTACCCCAAGTGAAGGAGTTCAAGTACCTAGGGGTCTTGTTCACGAGTGAGGGGAAAATGGAGCGGGAGATGGGCCGGAGAATCGGAGCAGCGGGCGCTGTATTGCACTCGCTTTACCGCACCGTTGTGACGAAAAGAGAGCTGAGCCAGAAGGCAAAGCTCTCGATCTACCGGTCTATCTTCGTTCCTACTCTCACCTATGGTCATGAAGGTTGGGTCATGACCGAAAGGACGAGATCGCGGGTACAAGCGGCCGAAATGGGTTTTCTCAGAAGGGTGGCTGGCTTCTCCCTTAGAGATAGGGTGAGGAGTTCAGTCATCCGAGAGAAGCTCGGAGTAGAACCGCTGCTCCTTTGCGTAGAAAGGAGCCAGTTGAGGTGGTTCGGGCATCTGGTAAGGATGCCCCCTGGGCGCCTCCCTAGGGAGGTGTTCCAGGCACAGCCAGCTGGGAGGAGACCACGGGGAAGACCCAGGACGAGGTGGAGAGATTATATCTCCACACTGGCCTGGGAACGCCTCGGGGTCCCCCAGTCAGAGTTGGCCAATGTGGCCCGGGAAAGGGAAGTTTGGGGCCCCCTGCTGGAGCTGTTGCCCCCGCGACCCGACCCCGGATAAGCGGTTGAAAATGAATGGATGGATGGATGGATAATATAATAATATAATACATAAATAAACACTTTAAAATGTCCTTTTATATGCTTACAATTACATTACAGTGTGTTATTAACCATTTATTATTCATATACTGCTTCTGAATGCTGAATGGGTGGATTCAAATAATGATAACCGTGTCTTCATGTGAAATAAAACGTCCATGATTTCACAATAAAATGGACTATTTTTGATTTGAAAGTCATTCTGAGTAATCCCACAAGCATTCACATAGTTGTTATCCTTGTTGTATCAGCAGTCAAACCTTGTGTGCATGTGGGAGTGTTTAATGGTGACTCACTACACTGCCAACATTTGATAAAAGACGAGAACGTGACACATGGCAAAGCAACGCACATGGATGCCAGGACACCCGGTGATCTTTAACCCTGTAGCTGCAGGACTTCTTTGTTTCTTTCTTTGTTTGTCGTCTTCAATCAGTCTGTCTTTCCGTGCTAAAGCCAAAACAACAATGCAAAAAAATGTGTCACCTTACTTGAATGTTTTCTGCTACAGAACTCCTAAAAATGTAACATAATAAAGCAAACTTCTCAAACGCATCAGTATTTAAGTTTTCCTTAACACAAAACAGCCATACAAGAACATAAATAAAGTACAGTCTACAAGTGGCAAAATTTGATGCCAACTTTTGCCACTTGACAGATTTATTTGGTGCTACGATTTAGTTAGTGTTGGAATGTTAGTAAATTTACAAGTACAATTTTGAGATACATGTACTTTATTTTAGTATTTCCATTTTATGATACCCTACTTTATACTTCCACTCCACTACTTTTTACTTCACTACATTTATTTTTATAGCTTTGGTTACTTTACAGAAATATATTATTGATACAAAATATTAAAACGAAATGATGGTGTATGATTATAGGTTAAGATACTGATCAGTATATAAAGTAATTAAAATAAGACCCACTTTTAACAGCTGCAACTTAAAAGTTCACATTAAAACGTCAATTAACGTCGTTATGTGGGCACATG
Source organism: Bovichtus variegatus (assembly GCA_943593645.1). Classification (NCBI taxonomy): domain Eukaryota; kingdom Metazoa; phylum Chordata; class Actinopteri; order Perciformes; family Bovichtidae; genus Bovichtus; species Bovichtus variegatus. Next base: position 6,095,379 of record CALSCE010009347.1, read on the forward strand.
TTTTACACAGAAGTATTTTTACTGGTATTCAAGTCAAATATCTGAGTACTGTAGCATACTTCTTCCACCAATGTGCGTGGTAGAGGCTTCATTTGAAGGACTACACCATATTCATCACCGCAGTGTCACAAATGTGAAAGTCCTAAATGTGACTACAAACAATGACTACAACGCCCGGCATCCGGCTGACTTTACGGAAGTGGGAGCCGTTAGCAGATGGTTGCCTCGTTTTGGTATTCTGGTACACGCATCGGGGCGGTTCTATATACGAGGAGACAAGAACACCCTTCTCGAGGTACGCAGGTGAACAAAACAAACGCAGCATCGTTGAGAATCGATGACCGTTACTACGTGCGCGATGTTATGGTTGTTGTTGTGCATAGCCTAGCATGTTTAGTTCGTAATATAACGAGATATAACTTCATTTATACATCTATGAAACCGTTATATTCAGATGAGGAGGAATCGGAGCAGCTGGGCGCTTACCACAAGGAGCTGAGAAGTAAGTTAAATGCTAAATTAAGTGCTAAATGTGCTAATGGGTAAAGACAGAGGAGCTAAATGGTTAATTGACGTCAGTTAAATACCATACAGTAACTGTGTGACAGATAGCTGGATGACTTAAAAGGCGTTGTTTACAAAATGCCTGAGTTATAGTCGTAGAGTTCCAGGTTATTTCATTGAAACTACGGTAGCGATAGGATCGGGAGATTCACCGCCACCTGTTGCTGAGTCCCAGTCCAACTGACACCAAGAAAACCTGACACAAATGAATGTGGCTTCGCTCAGGCTACATTAGCAGTAAAACACACAGTGTGTCATGCTCAAATTTCATATAGCTAAGTTATTAACGTACTTCGAAAGAAATTGCCAAAGTGTCACATGAGTTGACAGTAGAGCTGAATACATTTAGACTTTTCATGGGAGCAAAAGTGTTACTATAAACCATTAATACTACATTAACGATGGCTCTCTTCTAGTCAGGTGTCCCAGCATGCACAGCGCCAGCTAAATAGTATGCAGCCATCATTAATTAATGTAATTAATTACACTTGTGCTTTTCCTACTGTGACATGCCAAGCATATCTGCTGGGAAAGAGACAATTTGTGTTTACCTGTTTGTTTACCTGTATTGTTTTTGTTTTTGCACCAAAATGATGTTTAGATTGTGTTCATTCAGCAATAATAGAATAAACTATAAGATTAATTTAGATGTTAAAAACGTATGTCTCCACCAATTCAGCGTTCGGTTCACGTTTGTTTTTATATACCTTTTGCGATTTCACTAACTGTTCTCTCTCTCTCTCATTTGGGTGGGGGGCAAGTGTTTTTGTTCACAGACACCAAGTGTCCATGTGTGTGTATTGGTTTCAGAGCGGGCCAACCAGAGTCTACAGCAGCTGAGCAGTGCTCTGGAGCAGCTGAGCTCTGATGGAGAAGAGGTGGAGGAGCCCAGAGGCAGTGATGGCAGCCTCTTCACCACCATGGCCGAAAAGGACAAGGCTGCATGGAGCCAAAAGACACAGAGCGAAGCAGGTGATTAGTAGTGGGACGATTGTCTGACAGAGACAGTATAATGCACCGAAACATCAGACACTGAGAATTAATACCATGTGCAATATTACTTATTCAATACAAATGTGCAATATAACTTTCAATATGATGTGACTTTTTCAATATCATTGCATTAGGTTTTCTATTTTAGTTTACTTATTTTACTAAATGTATCTTACTTTTATTGTTATTCTATTAGGCACTGGTGTTAGTATTACTTCTTATACACTTTATTCTATATTGTTGTAACTTACGTTTCTATTTTAGTCTACTTTTTTTTCTTAATTTATCTTATTATTATTGATATTCTATTTTGGACTGGTGTTAGAATTATTTTTCCTTCAGGATTAATAAAATTCTATCTAATCTAATCTAATATAATCTGATCTGATCTAATCATATCTTACCCCACTTTACCACACCATACCATACCATACTATACCATACCACCTGGAGATTTCCCTGTTCATAATCTTGTTGAAGGACAGAAAGTTATGATGTAATGCTTCTCATGTGTGTGCATACTTGTTTCTGTGTCTTTGGCCATTGTAGTTAATCAGCTGAAGAGCCTTCTACAGAAGCAGTGCAGAGAAATTCCTTCTTCTCTCTCTCCTTCAAAGAAACATTCTCCAGCCAAGGTAGAGTATGCACAGTATACATTAGACCTAAGGAAAGACTTTCGCAGAATTATCTGCCAGGCTTGGATACATTGTCCATAGTTAAATGTGGCTAATCATTCAGGTTTTTCCATTATATTAATAGTTTGCTTGCCACATGGCTGTATTTACCTAATTCTTTTCTTTCCACTGTTAGAGAGTACAGCAGGAGGGAAGGTCCAACTTGCCTGCTTTTCAGGATTTGGTCCCAATGATTCACAACCAGTCAGAGTACATCCAACACCTGGAAGCTGAGGTCAAATTGTGCAAGGTATGTGCACAAATGTGTGTGTGGGTGTTTTATATTTGCTGTCCTTTTTACTGTTGTGCTGTTTTGGATACGTTTTTAATTCATTCCTCTGTGTGCATGACTTCAGGAGGAGCTGCAGGGGATGAAACTGCAGATCAGAGTGGTGGTGGTGGAGAACGAGAAGCTGCATTCAGACCTCAAATCCACAGCTGTGGATGAATCTCTGAAAGACTACACGATGCGAAACTCCACGGTAATGTGTGTGGGAAAATTCTTTGGTTGATTTTTGCGCTTGAAATAATAAGTGGAATGAATGTACATTCTTACCATATCCACACGGGCATATATACATATACATAATATGTCAAATAAAGGATGAAATAATAAAAAAAAAGAAAAGGTAAAGACACTGAGGTTGCCTCTGTCCAGTACATTACTCTGCAGGAATTCAGCATAGTTGTAGCTATCGTCAGAAAATGTCAGTTGTTAAGTTGTTACATCCAGCTGCATGCAATGCAAAGAGATAAGTCGAAGTTTAAACTGCACTATACAGGAGAAGTGTTAACAGACTTTTTTTTCTTTTTAAGTGAATGATCACCTTGACAAGTGTCTCATCATCTGTCCTGATGTGTTCTTCAGGTGAATGAGAGTATGGCAGCCAACAGCCACAGCATGCTGCAGAGAGCACAACACACCACATGGAAAAATGAACTGGTAGGGATTATGGATCTACTTTCTCCTCTCCTCCAGTTATTGATCAGTTCTCTGCATTTATCTCCAACCCCAAAATGGTCTAAAAAGGAATACATATTTCTGGTGCTCAAACATATCATAGTTCTGGAAAATTGTGGCAAAATCATAATCCCATCCCATCCTGTTTGATTCCATCCATTGATTCATGCTGTTTCAAAGGTACATACGTAGTCTGTTCTGAAAATGTTTGTGTTCATCAGGAACAATTGAAAGTGATCTACCAGGCTCAGATTGAGAGTTTAGAGGCTCAGGTCATCTCCCTCAGGTCAGTATACTCTAGCTGTGTAGCCAGTTTAAAAAAAAGAAGTGTTTTGGCATTAAAGGAGCAACAGTCATTTTATTTCCTGCTCTCTGTTTTTTTTTTTTTCCTTCCGTCTTCAGGAAGGATCTGTCGGTCAGTCAGAAGGAATGTGAGGAGGTGAAGGTTCGTCTGAGGCACCGGGAGAAACAGGCTGCGGATGCACTGAGGGCTGATGGAGCGCCCCGTGTGGCAGGATTGTGTCTGAAGTGTGCACAGCACGAAGCTGTGTTGGCTGGGACTCACACGAATCTGCATGTCCAGGCCATTGACAGGATCACAAAGTCAGTGTGCAATACATTCTGCTCATCAGTCACAAATTAGCCACAGTGTATCAGCTACTCATACTTGCATGCATAGTTTAAGGTCTAAGTATATGATTATGCATTAACATACCTTATTGCACCTGGCACATTTATTGTTGACATGCCTTAATTATGTGTCTGTAAGAGATTTTCTGATTGCTCATGTTTTTTCATGATGAACTGTTTTTATTAGGAGTGCCAAAAAGGAAACAACATGTACAAAGAAAAAGAGATCTAAAAAGATCTTTTTTTTACGCTGCTCGTGCATTTTCTTGTCTGTCAATCTTTAAGGGAGCGTGATGAGTTACTGGTGGCTCTGCGTGCCGTGCGGGCTAGCCAGCAGGAGGCACAACAAAGAGAGTGGTCAGCCTGTCTCCAAGTCAAACAGGCTGTGGAGATGGCAGAAGAAGCACACCTATACAAAGCTAGGGTCAGAGAAACCTATGCACACACCTCTCCAGCTGTGTTGGCTCAAACAGTATTTTTGATTTGTAAAGCTCTTTCACACAGCTAAAAACATTCCTCCGAAGTTCTCCTCAAAAATTTGTGTTTCCTTTTCCTACCGTGGCTGGTCTGGCAAACCTTGTGTATCTGTTTGTGTGCGTGCAGGTGGAGGTGCAGTGTGAGCAGCTGTCCAGGGAGCTGGCTCGCCAGAGGGAACACGTAGAACGAGAAGCACAGGCCCTACAGGAGAGACTGACTGAAGCCAGAGAGGAGGGCCGGGCTGAGGCCCGCAAACCCAGAGAAGAGCTGGCACAGACAGTAATTCTTACTGAAACACCTTTTTTGCATAAAAAGTACTATTGTCTATGAATGTAGTTCCAACGCACAGCTCGGATTGTTTTAAAATACTGAACTGTACTTGACTATTAATGCACAAATTCAAAATCACCCAGCATACTTATATGATGTTTAACAATCACCATAGGGAAATATTTCATTTGTTTGGCAAAAAGTATGAAACTGAGTTTTTTCAATTTAATTGATAATACAAATAACAACATATTTGGTGTGTGTGTGTGTGTGTGTGTGTGTGTGTGTGTGTGTGTGTGTGTGTGTGTGTGTGTGTGTGTGAGTGTGTGTGTGTGTGTGTGTGTGTGTGTGTGTGTGTGTGTGTGTGTGTGTGTGTCAGGTGTCCAGCCTCTCCCAGCATGTTGCTGAGTTGGAAGGACAACTAGACAGAGCTTACAGAGACAAGAGCTCACTGACAAATCAGCTGGAAGATACTCTTCGCAAACTTACCGGCCAGGAACAAGACAATACCAAGGTACACGGTCTGTGTTCTGCAAGAAAAGTTTAATCCAACATGTCTTCTCACTTATCATTGGTGCTTGCACTCTTTCTTCTAGACCAGCATCTAAAAAAGATTGCTTTACATTGGAAGGAACAGTGGTAAAGAACATTCCTGATACTCAGATGCACTTTGTACTGTCTACTTGTAATGCTTTTATAAATCCACTGGATGGCAGCAAAGGTTTATCTATTTCAGTATTTATTGTCGATCGTTGGAAGGGTAAATTCAACATGAATGCTTAAATAAGTGAAGGGTGAGGTAAATAACCAAGCTTCATGTTAAGATGCGTAGTTCTGTTTTTAATCATGTTGTATTGTAAAATTAGGGCCATATATGCATGCAAATCTGTAGTATGCTTTAAGGTATTAACCACAAGACTGGGGTTGAAGAATTGCATGTCAGCAAATATTCACTGCTGAAGTGTCTTGAAGACACCGAGTCGATACCAACTCTAGTTTCTGTTCTACGCTGAGCTCTGGCTGTGCTGGGTTAGGGCAAATGACAAAACACATTTTTAATGTCATGTTTAATATAATATTGATATGTATTATTAGTTAGTAATTAATAAGTGATGATGATAAAAAATAATAGTAGCATATAGTGTAGTAATTTAAACATGAAGAATATAGCAACGGTAAATCTAAATTGTAGAATGTGATTTTATTCTTTGTATGGATGCTTTCAGGAGGGCAGACAAGTGAAACTCTGTTATAACATACTGTATTTAGATCAGTGAGCTTTAGCCTGACAAAAGACTCATTGCATGGCAGGGGTCTGATGATTCAAATGAAGGACCTTCCTAGATAAGGATATGATAATATAATGAAGAGGAAAAAAAAGGCAAATGATGAAGAAACGGATAGAAAGTAACATTTGTTCAACAAAGAAATCTTTAATCGGTCTGTGTCATCGGTAGGTGAGTGTGGATCTGCGATATCAGCTCAGTCAGGCCCAACTGAAGAAAGAGGAGGCAGAGAGAGAGCTCCGAGAACTCAACACCAAGACCAGCAGGCGGATGGAAAAGGCTGCACAGGTACGTCTGCGTTCAACCTATTGATTGTGTTCGCATTATTAGGTTGATTAGATCACTTCAGTGGTTTTTAAGTCAGCCAATGACCAGTGAGTTTTGTCACTAATTATGTAATTGGTCACCGTTTTTTGAGGAAGGTGTACTGAGGTGTAAGAAGAAAAATCAAAAGCCCCTCAATCCTTTTATTAAAACTTTTATTTAATTTTTTCTAAATCAGTTGTACAAATATCAGTTATCCAGACCGTCTAGTGAAAATAAATATAGACCGTTCAAGAGAAGTCCTGGTTCCACTTTTAAATGCCACAGGGCTTGTTAAATATAATGCCTCATAGAAAATAGAAATTGTCCTGATATTTCAAAACACTATTTTACAGTTTGGAATCAAAACTATTTAGAATTATAGATTATCAAATCATTTTCGTCTCAACCTTTTAGATTTTGGTTGTTGTCAGCCTTAAATGTTTTGTTTGTCTGAGGACATAAGGTAGGTTGTTGTGAAAGATTTCCTCACCTCCTCTTCCTTCTCTCCTTCCATCTCTGCGGGACAGGAAGTGGAAAGGCTGAGCTCAGAGCTGGTTGGCTGTCGGCAGCATCTGGAGGCAGTCCAAAAGGACGGGAGCCAATGGCAGGCCGAAGCCCTGAGCCTAGCAGAACAGCTGGCAAATGCCCAGCGCCAACTGCACCTCACCAGGTAGTACCTAATCCTATTATACATGCCACCACACTCACACACAAACACAAACATACACACACGTATACACACAGCACTCCCCTCTGCCCAGCTCCTGCCCAGCTCAGCCCAGTCCAGTCCAGTTCAGACCAGCATACCAACTGTACCGCACCAGGTAACAGCTAATCCTATTATACAAACCACACACACACAAACTCGCATGCGCTCCACTGTGCTATGGTCCCGGTACCAACTGGACCTCACCAGGTCACCTCTAATCCTGTTAAGCATGCCACAGCATAATGCAACACACACACACACACACACACACACTGCCCACTCTGTGCCACCAGGCCAGTGCCCATCCCAGCAACAGCTCCAACAGAGCCAAAATGGCGCCTGAGCCTTTCTTCTGTCCCACACACACACACACACACACTTCCACACACACACACACACACACACACACACACACACACACACACACAC
>CALSCE010009347.1:6108320-6128420 GCA_943593645.1 Bovichtus variegatus
TGTGTGTGTGTGTGTGTGTGTGTGTGTGTGTGTGTGTGTGTGTGCTGGAAGGGGAGGGCAACATTTTTACTGATTTATCAGTTGCAGGTTTTTGTTTTTCGGGCACGATTGGCTCGCCACTGACCTTGGTGGCAGTGGGGGGGCTTTAGCGCTCCTTGAAGAAGAAAAGAGGCTTGGGCCGCCCGCTGTAAACAAAGTTGACTTGCCGACAGATGGATTGAATGACAGAGAGGCTAACTGAGCCAGGAATGGGCCTGGCAGCATCGCACTGAGAGAGAGAGGGAGGGAGAGAGAGAGAGGGAGGGAAAGAGAAAGAGAGAGAGAGAGATAAAGGGGGGGGAGAGAGGGGAGAAGAGAGAAGAGGTGGCCAACAGGAGAGGAGGTGTGAACAGGTGCAGGGCCGCTGAAGGAAGAACCAGCAGATGGAGAGAGACACAGCCAGTTTAGTTACAGGAAAAAAAGGGTGGGAGGGAAAAGAGGAGGGAGGAGGGAGAGATGGAAACAGCAGAAAAGAAAGGATCGGAGCAGAGATGAGAACGCGGTGGACGGATCGATGGACAGATAGATGGAAAGATGGGCTGGGCACAGGGCAAAGGAGCGGTGAGGCTGCATCAGGCTGCCTCTGTGTTTGATGCGCTCGCTTCATAAAGTAGAGCAGCAATAAGGGGAGGAGTGTCGGAAGAAAAATGTGGGAGCAGAGTGTTTGACTTGCATCACCCCGAGGTTTAATAAAAATGTGCTAAAACACATTGAGGTACGTGCGAGAGAAAATTGTGTGACACTGTCTGCTCCACAAAACGATTCAGATGTTTATTGTACGCCGCATCAATGATACGCAGCGCAGCGAATGTTCAATATGTCCCTTTTATTTTCTCTGCGGTGCACTCATCCTTTGTTGGCATTATTCGGGAGATAGGCCTCTGTCTCACCGTCTCTCAGTCACACACATAAACAAGCCCACTCACACATTAGCAGAAATCGTTTTTGTACTTCTGCGTATCAAACTGTTGAATATTAATGCAGTCTGATTGATGCAGTCTATCATGAATAGCTGCGGGTCCACTGGAATTCCTCCACGAAAATGAATCATCACGAGTGTCACCATTTTGAGCAGTTCAGCAAATAGTTAACAGTTGTAATTTCATAGTAGAGCATCAGTGCATTTCAGTGAATCTACAGCTCATCAGATAATTGTCTGAGCTGCAGGTGCATCGCTTTAAATAGTGAATTTGAATGGATTTTTATTATCATTTCATTTTTAAAGAGATCTTAGAAATACAAGGCAGAGATCATCATTTCTCTTTTGTTGATGCTGTTAATCCGATCTCGGTTACGAGCGGTCTAAGATGCAGCAGGTAATGCACAAATCTGACTGATGGTGATCGTCTGATAATGAAAGTTACATTTAAAAAGACACTCATTTAGAATTGTTGCTAATATTTCAGATGTATGGAACATTGCCATGATTATAGCTATTAGTACAGATGGTCCTCTGTGACAGAAATAGTATTATTACATCTCGTCTTCCTCTTGATTCTCAATCTCCTCCTCAACAACTCTTTGTTGCGAACAACGCTTCTGTGTTTATGTGTTTGTGCTATATGCTGAGTTCACACTATGTTTACCTGTATGTTAATTTCACACCTGTTATTTTCCAACACAGGATCGTCTCCGGGCATAAATATGAATATGCATTGATTTGAAGGATTGTTCTCTTTAGTTTTCTATTAGTTTTATGTGCCGGTATATCATTTTTATACAGTATTCTTCGCTATACCTCGCTTTTGGTAACTGAATGCTTCCAAAAAGAGCTTCATCAATCATGTTCATGTTTGTTAGTTTTTTTAAAATCTAGTCGTATATTTTGTGTATATTACATGTTTCCTGGTTATTTGTGTGTGTGTTCATCGACCGTATGACTTCACTTTGTGTGCATGTGTATCTGATAATGTGTTTATTGCAAGAGTCTCTTTTACTTTAGTCCAAACAGCGGTCAGTGGTGTCTGGCGTTGGCGAATGTCTCCAATTCCTCCAAGTCCACCGTCTGACTCCAATTTGTGCTCGTTCTCTGATAAACCGCGGCATTTGGTGGTTCTGGCGTGGGATGCCGGCTGCACCATGGGGTGCTGCAAACTCCGTGCTTGGTCAGGCCCTGGCACCCCACATCTAATGGGCAACAGCTTGAATAGTGCCCACTTAGGCAGGCAGTGCAGACTGGGCCCCCTCTTCTTCCTCACCGCTCCAGCCATCTAGCCAGCCAGCCACCGCCTCTGCCACCTCCCACTTACCCAGCAGCCACTGTACCTGGCCGCAGCCCCAGAGCTATTCCAGCCTACCTTAGGCCCCTGGCCCATGCAGCTCTCGCCATACTTATCAAGCTGTCCTACAGAGCATCAGGCCAGGCATATACAAACAGGCCCAGCTATCCGCTAACTGAACATTCAGTCTATTGCCTCCTAGGCCCCAACAAGAGTTCCTGCCACAGGCAGCAACCCAGAGCCCATTCACCAATTAGCTGGAAGGCAGATTATTGTCCAGGGAGAATTATCCAGCTCCAGCCCCACATATTCAGCCTCTGCTCTACCCGTCAACCTCAATGCTTGCTCCAGGGCTTGGCTCTTCACTGACATCTCTCCTTTGCTTTCTCTTTTTTACGTTTTAATTTGACAGTGCTCACCAGCAGCCATTTTGTGAAAAGCGTTTTGCAAGTATACGCGCTGCCGCTGATTGGGGATACAAAATGGCGCCGGGGGAAGAACCTCATAACCTAGCCTGATTTCCTTCTTTAATTTGATTCTCGATGAGGCTTTCAGGCCCTTGTCACAGGGATCTGAACCCTCAGGCTTTACGGATTGTACCGAAACTTAGAATCAGCGACCTTCCTCAAGGTTTAACCCACTCCCACCTGGAAGTGAAGGCCCCGAGTCTGTGGTTCTGCTCATGTGTACAACTTTATTAGGTTGTACTTGCAAAATGTTTGGTTCAATAGATGAGCAAAAACCAAACAGATGCCAAATGTGTAGCTCTCTGTGTTTCTGCTTCTCTCTCTTCTTCTGTTTTTCATCGCTCTCCTCTTCCTCACCACCTCTCTATTGCTGACTGCTGGAACTTTCTGGCGGTCTCTCTGATGCTAATTGGTGGGTAAACAGGTCTGGTGTGAGTACCCCCCACACCCCCCCACCCCCAATCGCACACAAACACACACACACATAGGCATACGCAAATACACACGGCCCCCTGGAACCTCTTGCAGGACCAAATGGCTGGCAACGCCTGCCCGCCATCTCCCGCTGAGCCCTGGTGTGCGCTTTGGTGGCTCAGGCTGCTGTTCAAGCCCAGCGGGGGTTCATTCACTCTCACACACACACGCACACACTCATACGAGTACAGACACACACAGTCTCCTTGTGTCCCCTGCACACCCGCCACCCGCTTTCACACCCCAGACAGCAGGACAGCAGGAGAACACACACACACACGAAGGAACAGACAGACGCGGTCACTTTAGAGATGCAGGCCAAGCGCTGTAGGGGAGAAAAGTTTTCACTTAAACTGGAGAATTCTCTCTTCATTAGCGCCTTTGGACTTCAGGACGAGTTCTGTTTATTTGTTCGTTTTTTTCCTGTCTTTGTAGTTTTTTTTTTCTTTTCTTTCCTTCTTTGTCTGTTCCTCTGTTGTTTGGATACGTTTGGACTCAGCCAAGTTAGAAAGTTTGGTTGAAACAGGAGTAAAATGCAGTGTTGCAGGGATACGCGCCTCAGTTTGCATCTTACCTGCACAATTTTGATATTGAGACGAACAAAAGGTGGAGAAAACGATTTGATCGCTACCGAATGTGTCCGGCTTTGCCGTCGTGTCACTAAGTCAGATATTCATGTATAGACCTTTGCATAGCTACAGTCCTTTTGTAAAGCAAAGATGGATCGACTGATGTTATACTTGTTTTCACCATCAATGTGGCTGGAAACTGAATGATATTGATGCAAGTGTGCAGAATGACAAGCAGCCTAACCAAAGTCATATCACAGAGCAGGCCGACGTTTTTTTTTTTTTTTTACACTCTTAATAAAAGGCCCGTACTGGACCGTTGTATCTGCGCGAGTGTGTGTGTGTGTGTGTGTGTGTAGTAGACAGCTGCAGTATCACTCAGGGGTCTTCAAGCCGACAGTGGCCTGACACTTTTACCCTTCTACCCCCTGAGTCTTTTCTGTCATTCTCCTTTCTGCCCTTTCTTTCATTCTCTTGTTTGCACAGTGTGTGCTCTCCTCCTGCTTTCTCTCTCACCTCTGTGTTTACCTATCAGTCTTCCTCTTTCCACGTTATGGCTCTCCTTCACAAATGAATGTAGGGTGGAGTTTGTTAGGACTGCGCCGATAAAACGGCTGCTGATCCCAACTGATATATTTTGAACAGGTTGCTGTTACACCTACATTTGTTCCTTTGATCGTCACTGAGTTGGATGTGGGGAATTTTACATCGCTCTCAGTTTGCACACCTCATTTTGAGAGCAATTATTAAATATACTGCTTTCAGTGCGTGGGATTTTAATGTACTAGCCTCTTAAAGGCGCAATCTGTGATCCAAAAGTAAACTAAGAGCAGCCCTCTCTTGCTGTGCGAGCTGTCATGCTAAACCTGATCAACATTTAATCAATTTTGAGTAAAACAAACCTCAATTTTAATCATGGTCAGTTGAAGTACACGGCAGACTCTACACTTCCAGTACACCTCGAATTGACATGGTAGAAAAATTTATATGTTTATGAGAGAAGTTGTAGCCTACAGTATTTTTACACTCCAACGCAAGCAGATAATGAGTAATCAATCATCTCAAGCACAGAGCGTCTCTGTTTGGATGAACACTGGTTTTACACACGCTGTAGGTAGCCAAGTTCTGTGAGGACATTGTGCATTTCATTCACAATTATTATAGATTATATGTGAAATTTCACAGTGTATATTAGAAATAAAAAAAATGCCATTATTAATAGAAAATGTATATACGTTATTCTTTTTTTTTTTTGGGGGGGGGGTCCTTGTCTGCTGCAAGTGTGTTGCATACTGTACAGATTGTAAAGCCACCTGAGGAAAAATTTGTAATTTGTGATATTGGGCTGTATAAGAGTATGAATCAATTATTCTTATTCTTATATGAAGGGTTGTGGTTTAGATGTTCCTTTAACACCCCGGTCCTTTTCCCCAGACAGGACAGAGAGAGTTCAGTACGGGCTCATGAAGAGGAAATGGCGTCTGCGACACTTTCATCGCGGGAAAGAGAGCGAGAGCTGGCTGTGCTGCTGGAGCAAACAGAGGCTCACCACCAGCAGAGAGGTCAGTGGGCTGCACTCACTGTCTCTGTCCCACCTCTCTGACCTAATCCACCTTGTAGGATATCCTGTAGGATATCAGCTCTTCAAAAACCCATCTTTCATTTTCCCCACCTTTTTTAATTTAATGGTCTTGAGTAGTGGAAGCTCATCATGGATTTGTTGCCCCATATCTCTATCAAATGTTCACTGGGAACCTTTCTGATGCGGATCGTCTGTAAAACAAGAAATGTTGGCAAGACAACTTTTTTTTTCTTCAGAATTTCAAATTTGTGCCTGCACCTATTTTAATGACTGTACGCAACAAGCCGTCCTTTTTTCATTTCCTATCTGTATTTCCTGAACAGTGTGTGTTCCAAAGGAAACATTGTGGCATTCCTTCTCCTGCTGTAAAGAGATATAAAAAGAGATATAAACAACCAAGAAAAAGTATCAATAAATACTGAACTAGAAGGGCACTCGGAGAGCGTAGACTTTCGCCAAGGCCGTTTCCATGAGTAGAAAATAATGCGCGTATCTGACCCGTAATTCCGATCCGCTCCAAAATGTATTTAGCTCTTCCTTGGCCCATGTCCATCAAGTTTCATGAAAATAGGGCCAGAAGTCTTTTTGTAAACCTGCTAACAGACAAACAAACAAACAAACAATCAAACCAACTAACAAACCTTAGCGGAGGTAATGAATGTCATTGGATGGTAGATATCAGCATTTCTATACGTTCACAAGTGAATTTCCCTCTTCAGTCCTGCGTCTGATTTCCATTGGCCCTCCAGCTAAAACCAGCCGATGGTGTCTGGCAACTGTGATGGAACCAGATCAGGCGGCCATTGGGGGGTCAGACTCCCCAAAGGGCAGCATTAGATGTTTTTCAGTAGAGAGCCGCACACACTTGAGAACATCTCGACACAGCAGCAAGTCCTGAAAATGTGCTATTTCTGTAGGTTTACTGTAGGCCACTGCGGTACACAGGCATATTAGTTATCTTACACAGAGGAGGGGCAGAACAAAGTAGAACTAAATAGGATGGAGCACACTGAGTCAGAATATTCAGAACTGCAAGGAGCCAAACAGCAGAGTTAATCAGGGTCAGCTACAGAATGGCAGCCCTTGAGCTGGGAGGGGTTCAGTCTCTTCCTCAAGGACACTTCAGCAGGGAGGATCTTTGCTGGAACCGGGTCTTGAACCTGCATCTTCCAGTTGAAGGATGCTTTTCCTTCTTACTGTGCCACCTTGCTCCCCACCGACACAGACTGGTTAGAGTGGAAGGGGACGGACAGGAACACAAATCATGTATGAAGTGAAGTGACCTCAAAAGAGCAGAACAGAGCAAAAAAAAAAAAAGAAAAAGAGCAAAACAGAAGCCCTGAGAGGAGAAGAGCGAGTAGCAGGGCAGAGCAGAGGGAAGGTGATGGGAGCAGCACAGAGAGACCCAGCTCAGTGCTCCCTGTCTGTCTGCACAGCAGAGCTGCTGCTGCTAGCACATCTGTTGCACCATCTGGATCCCGCCCCCCCCTCAAACCCACCACCCAGCCTCAACCACTCTCTCCCTCCCCTCCCTCCCTTCTATCTTTTTATTTACCTGTGGTTCCCTTCAACAACCAGGGAGCCTGCTGGTACGCAGAACAAAGATGGAGGGTACAGAGGGAGGAATGGATGGATGGAGTGAGGGGAGGTGGGGGTGGGGGGGGTGTAAACAAAGGGTTTATTTCTGGCGCATGTCGGCAGCACACATGTTGTCTAAAGAGAGCTGACATCAGAGCACAGCAGGAAACTGTGGATGGGGAGGGGATGAGGGGTGGACGTCCTTTAGTAGCTCGCATCACTTCCTCTCCCCGTGCAACCCAACAGACGAGCTGGATAATTAGCTTTCTTGCTCTCCAAATCCCGCCTCTCTGTCCATCCGTTTGTCCTTCCATCCATCCGTCCCCCCTCTCCCTTCTTCTCCACTCCTTCCCACCTTTTTCTCAAAAAAATGTTGTCCTTTTTTCTTTTTTGAGTAAATGCGTGCAGAGCAGCCTCTAGATGATATCAGATATTTGTTCCTCTCCATCCCTCCCTCCCTGCCTGCCGCGCTTCTTCTCTCCATCCCCTCCCTCCCTCATTTTTCTCTCTGTTTGTTTCCAGTGCCAGTTCTGCTGTGTTTCTGTGTCCCAGGGTTCTTTTTGGCCTACGCATGGCCAGACGCATTCAAAGCCTGTTCAGCTAATTAGCATTCTTCATGCAACTTTTCCAGCACTGACCAAACTTTGTTGAGTGTACTGTACGTGTGTGTGCACGTCTGTGTGTTTGTGTAGTTTAGTTTCATGCTCTGAAGCATCCAATTTCTGCCCTACATGCATTATCTGTGGCAGTCATCTGGGGACAGAGGCTGTGAAATGTTAGTGGTAACTCACTTTAGAGACACGCGTGCAGCCAGTGAAAAGTGGATAATATTACGTGAAACATAGTGGGCCTTTATACCTCTCCCCCAAATTTAATTTCCTCTATATTTTAATAGCATTTCTGTAGCACATACAGGAAGAGTAGAGTCAAATTTCAGGCTGCAGGTAAATGATATGTATCCTAACACAGAAATCTGTCATCATGGCTCTTCCTCTACTTTTTTTCCCACTTCCTCTTTCTTCCCCCTCCCCAAATATCTACTGTATGCAAAAAAAAAAAAAAAAAAAAAAAGCAACTCTTCCGAGCTACTTTTCAAAGACTGCAAGTCCTTGGTGTTTTGGGTTTCGGTTGACTGTAGCAGAATGCTGGAGCAGGTGGATCATTCCCTCAATCCAACCGGCAGCCATTGTTATTTTAAAAGAGCAGACATATGTTGGAGAGCAGAACGTGGATCATTTCAAAGGAATGATGAAAGCCCAGTGTTGGATTGTTCAGAAAGAGGCCCCCATGAGCGGATGAGGACGTGGCAGGAAGGGTGGAAAGGAGAAAGAAAGCGCTTTCAAACAACAATCCCGCTCTCTTTCTCCATCTCGCTTTACCCTTCTCACACACTTTATATTTCCATTCTCTGTTCTCTGCACTTGTGTTTTTGCTCTGTACATCTCCGCCTGTTGTTTTGATTTCAATGTGAATGTCGACAAAAGCATTTTTGGGAATACATTCAAAGAGACATGTGTATCTCGCTTTTCCTGCAGAATTTGTCACACTAGATTTAATTGTTGAGCTCTTTCTGTAATGTCGACGTTTTCCTCTGTTTGGACGGCCTGCTCCTGGAAATGTATTGTATACGTTAGCAGAAGTAGCCACGATGCTCTCTAAGCAGAGTAAGGTTGTTTTTTTTTTACTTTTATTTCTTGCTAATAATACAGCATTTGAAGTAGTTGTGTTGAACCACAAATAGCATAAAACTTATTTGATCTGCAATGAGTTTTTTTTCTTCCTAAATTGTATCTTTAATTAAAGGAAAGCATGACCAAAATGAAATGCTGGTCAGTGAGGTAATCTAAAATTTAGAATTGTATTTGTGGATATATATACACTTTTTTTTTAAAAATTCAGACATATTCTGCTACGCTGAAATTAAGAGTAATATTTAACCACAAGCTTGAGCTCGCCATGCAACTGAAAAAAAAGAGGCTTATTGAACAGATCACAAAAGATCACTAACATATTCTCTCTTGCATTAGCTGATAACACTTTTAACGCATTATTTCACTTTAGTGTGACGTTATGTTCACTGTGTGAAAAACGTGTGTCATGATAACCATGGGATCTTCATTTGTTTTGCAAATGTAATTAGAATAATTAACTTTATTTGTGTAGCACTTTTCTAAACAACGTTTATAAAGAGATTTACACAATAAAATAAAATCATATACACAGTCAAGGTAAAAACAACAAAAACATAAATACAAACGTTGAACATAAGACCTGAGTAAAACAGAGTGTATGACATTACAGGTAAAGTAAAAGAGGGCAACAATCAAGACAAGCAACCAATTTACTGTAAAAGATTTGAGGAGCGATTTAAAAGAAGGTGTAAATGAGCTGCATTTATAAAGCGCTTTTCCAACCTTTGCGATCACTCAAAGCGCTTCACAACACAGATCAGCATTCACCCCGTCATGCAGAGTCGGAGTGAACTTTTCGGGTATAGAGAGATAAAGATAGATGCTGTGAAGATACCAGCTACAGTACCTGTAGCCTGCTTTTTAAAACGGTTAGGCGAAGTGTAAACGGAGCATACACCAACATATAACTCAAAACGCTCTCAGCAATTATTTATGTTGAAACCAGACAACCGTGCGTGCTGATAATTGATGATTTTCAGAAAATCTGATTCAACAGTCGTTTGTGCAACTGCATATAAACATGTGTTTATTATTAGAGGGAAGGGGTGGTGGGTGATGGCGGCGTCCAGTGACGACAGATCTTCGAGGAAGGTTCTTGAGTTTGACAGCGTCTGAACTTCCGTGTATGCAGCGTGTGGGCTGTAGAAGAGTAACTCACGTGATGCGTTGCTTGAACCGCTATCGGTGTCTGTTACCAGGATCTCTGGCGGCTGCTCAAAGTGCACATAAAATCATTCCACGATGGTAAACCTCACAGTAACCGACAACTTTCCCACGATCGATTTTTTTTTTTTCAGTCGGAGAGTTGGATGGGCTGCTGAGTTCCCAGAATTCCCTGATCAGGAAGCTGAAGGAGGAGTGCTGCGCGCTGGGAGTCAATCTGGAAGAGCTGACAGAAAACAGCAGGTCAGTATTTTCTCTTTCGTCATGTTTCATTCGCTCAATTATGCTTTCGGTTAAAGGTTTATGTAGCCTTTCTGCTTTGAAATGTCTAAAAACGACTAGACTTTTGTTGATTTAAGTACTTGCATTATCCCAACCAAACCGTAGAATTTGTCATTTTATATCAAGGTTACGGTGCATTTAATTTTGTCACCTGTTATGGCGTTGTGTCCCCGTGTGGTCGTCTGCCAGAAGCGATCATAAATGACCTTTTAGTCCAGTTTCAAGCCATGTTTTTACGATACACTTTTTAGATCTTGGTAGTTTTGACTATATATTAGCGGCAACCAAACGGCATCAGAGAAACACTTATAATTAACATGAAATGAGATAATTCAGCTGCTGGTAAAAGCCTCCTGAACAATGAATGTATACAGATGGTGGTGAAGACAACAACTCCCATGATCCCACTTTACTTCCCGCCGCCACCAAACTCCGCCTTTTGTTATTGTTTTGATTGAGATACCCGTACTGTACTTGTGTAGATATACATAGCCTGTCTTTCCCAGTTATTTATTTACCCGCTCAGTTGTTTATTCCCTCTTATCTGTTGGACATCCATGTCATTATTTCATGAAGCATCATCTATCCAGGCTGTTTGGACAGAGCATGTCAACATGCTACAAACTGCTTTCCAGTCTGACCTGTTTTCTTGTTAACCTGATGCTACAGTAGTCACAGCAGGCCTGCACAGCTCTCCATCTGGGCTGCCTGTGTGTGTGTGTGTTTGTGTGTGTGTGTGTGTGTGTGTGTGAGAGTGACCCTGGGCCCAGTGTCCTGTCAGCTGTTGGAGCTGTGCTGCACATTAGTCACATGACAGCCCCCAATCTGGCCCTGCCAGACCGCACTGGCCTCAGAACCCTGTGTATTTTCTTATGGGTGGACATCAATACTAAATACACGTATATGTATGCAGTAATAACTGCCAACATGAATGTGTTTTTTTTTTTTTTTTTTATGGAAAGGAACTCAC
Organism: Bovichtus variegatus; assembly: GCA_943593645.1. Taxonomy (NCBI): domain Eukaryota; kingdom Metazoa; phylum Chordata; class Actinopteri; order Perciformes; family Bovichtidae; genus Bovichtus; species Bovichtus variegatus. The sequence goes on from CALSCE010009347.1 coordinate 6,119,356, forward strand.
ATACATGCTGACACACTGGCATGAAGTCTCGTAGCCTACATCTGCTGTATGTGTGTGTTATGTAGTTTAGCAGCAGTGTGGTGTTGGTGTGTTTTGTGCCTCGGGCTGTTTGAGCTCCTGGAGTCCAAGCCCAGTGTAGCGGTTAAAGTCCTGCTGGACGGCCTCACTCGGGCTAAGCGAGGTTACAGCAAGAGACAGTTGCTGCAAGACGAATGAGAAAACTCTTAACAAAGTGTTTTCAGTTGTTTGACTATGAGTGTTCAGAACATGCTGACTGAACGTATCCGTTTGCAACTCATGAACGTGAACATCTCACGAGAGGACACCCGGCATGCAGGCATGGCCAGTGCAACTGGTAACTCCAACAACATGGCTACTGGTACCGCTGAAACCAGTTTATGAACCCATCGGTACAGATTGTAACGGAACAAAGGTGTGAACTTGCACAGCGCTGACTATGAGGCCTACTCCCTTGCTGATTGTCCAGTGTAATGTTGTGCAGCAGTCAGTGCGGTTCAGGGCATGTGGTAAGATGCATACCACATGCAGGCCAGGGACCTTTTGTATCATGTCATTCCCCTTTTTTCTGTGTGTGTGTGTGTGTGTGTGTGTAGAGGAGAGCTGGAGCAGCTGGCCCTGGAGAAGCAAAACCTAGAGGAGACAGTAAAAACTCTGAGAGCTCGCTGCTCCGACATGGAGGATCAGTGTGTCCAGCACGGCCGCATGCACCAGCGCATGAAGGACAGGTACGCAAATACACACAATACATAATACACACACACACAACTACACGTCCTGTGTATACATCTTATACCTTTTATCTCTTTTAATGACGGGTAATTTGGTCCTTTTTTAGGTAATGCTTGTGTTGTTTGCTAGCAGATAAACATCTGATTTGTACAACTTTGATTTGTTAGTTCCCCAGTCGAGAAGGATTTCAGTAATTTCTTTTGAAAATTTGTCATTTTTTATTAAAAAACAGCCGCCTTGTTCCCACCGTGGATTTTAATCTGGCAGCAGGCCTTTACAAAAGAAAAAATAAGAGAAGTTTTATTCACAATCTGTCCCTCACCAGTCCATCTTGTGCACATCTAATGTTTAATTCTTACAAGAATTGTTTCTTTTTTTGTTGACACAGTGGTTTTTGTGTCAGCAGCAGTTTACTCTCCTGCTGTCCTGCAGCAGCAACATTTACACTTAATCAGACGGCACATGAAGCTGTTCTCGGATCAAAAAAACAACTTTCTTTCTTATATAATGCGCTGGAAACAACAAACTAGTCATAGACTCCCATAAATCACTCGTGGTGGTCCACAGAAGACGGTAACTGCTGCATAGGTTTTAAAATGAGGAACTTTAAGTGCTTGTATTTCGGATGAATCATTAATGGCTGCATCGATTCACCATGAATCACGAACACGAAATGAATTATGAAGTTAACAAGCAGGCAATTCATGATAAACTGTGACTGGTTTGGTGGCGACTAACTGATTGTGCAGACTGAGCAAGACTGAAAGTGAGGCACCAGTCAGGCTCATGAAGTGTTTGTAGCTCCACAGTCGCACAAACACAGCGGAGCTTCTCTTTTTTTGTCCTCTTTTTTTGGATGTAGATAAACTTGATAAATGAACAGTCTGACAACACTCCTTTATTCACTCATTCAAGTTAGGACGGGCTTTTTGCACTATTTTCTGATGTTGGTATCACAATTTTTCTTTTTTGAGGGAAATCTATTTAATACATTTTACTCTTAGAGTTGTGAAACTCAATGGCTATGTTTATATATATATATATATATATATATATATTCAAAAATATTCAGTTTTTTGCCCTCACCCCCGAAAAAGATATTCCTCCTAAGCTGTTTACGTGGCCAACTTGCGGTAAAAATCCCAATTGAGACGCATATCCTGAATGTGCTCTATAGATGTCCAAAGGATGCTACTAAAACCCGAATAACATCGTCATTTCCCACATCTTATTCGGAAAATGCTACATTAGGGAACAAGGCGGAGTTTGGAATATCCAAACTGAGAATCTGACAATATTAATAGTGGGATATAAGCGTGCAATGTAAGCGTAGTCGGTTACAAAGGCAAAAAGTAAATATGTTCTGCTCTGTGCAGGATATAGGGAGTGATTTCGGAGATATTGACTTTATAAAAGTTGCAGCTAAAAGTGCTTTGGCTTATGCTACAGTATCTGTACGTGTGTGTTGCGGGGGTCTCTTCCTCTCCAAGTGTGGAGCCCAGTTGGTGTGTGTCTCCACAGGGCGCCTGGCATACAGCCTGGCTCTCCCAATGTGGGCGAGGGTGTGTGGGTGTTGTTGCCCCACTCTGCAGGATCTCTACCCCAGAGCCCCACCAACTCCACCTTCCCCTTACTCAAAACCAAACACACACACACACACTCACCCTTTTCTCCTGCTCCATCACTGACACTACATATTGTCTACCACCCACCGGTGTTAACCTGTCGACAGTGAGACGCTGCCAAAAAACAAAGTTTACCAAGTCACAGCTGTCTCCTGCTTGTGTGTGACTCTTTTTGTGTGTTTCATAGAAAGAAAAACAATCTAAGTTGTCAAGAAGTGTGAAGTACGAATATTCTGTATGTTTCCGCACATATGTTGTGGTGGTATTTTTATGTGTGCCTGAGTGTGTGCACGGGTTGCTATTGCATGTTCTCAGGAGGTTTAGCAGAGTAGGAATCTGGCTGCCAAAAGTGGATTGGCTGGGAAGTTGGCACCTAACTTCTCTCTTCTCCCAACTGAACCACGATAATCACTCTTGGCATTTATTGAGTTTTATTTTCTGCTTTGACACTTACTTGGTTGATGAATCCTCCTGATATTTAAAAATCTCTTGAGTTCAGTTCTACATGAGGTCACTTTTGCAGTGACTGTTAAGCTGCTTGACCACATTTGTGTGTGTGTGTGTGTGTGTGTGTTTGGGAATGCATTGAATAGTTTTGAGCAGTAAATACATGCATCTTTGGCTTTTCTATATAATGTTTTAGGTGATTTTGTTGTTCGGAGGTACAGTACAGAGATGAGGGAGAGACAGGGAGGCGAGAGATGTATGACTCACGTTTACGATGATCCACTCCGCAGCTGGTACTTGGTTTTTCAGTATGTGATTGTATTTCTGGTACTGATCGTACTCCGGGGGCAACACTTGAAAACCTGCCACAAATATATTCTTATCACATTGGTTTTTAGCTTAAACAATAAAAAAAAAGGAAAAAGATCCACAGCATTTATCAGGGCTTTATTGCAGCCGTGTCCTGCAGTTTGTGATGTCTGAATTAAGCCGTAGAGGCAGGACTGAAATTTGTAGATCTCTGTATTGTGTGTGTGCATGCAGTGAGTTTTTGTGCGTATTCCGTGTATCAGCACGTGCCCCCGTCCCTCTTCATCAACCTGAATCGCCTGCATGTTCTCGCTGCCCTCAGTGCGTCTGCGTCCATACATTGGGTATACGTTAGTTGGTCCCTGCAGGCCCTGAGCATTCGATGGGCGCCCTGTCGCGCCGCTCGGGGGTTAAGGTGTACGTGTTAACAAGCTGGTGCAAGTGGGTTCAATATCCAGCGCCCCGCCCCTCCTCACAGCCTCTCCATCGGCCTGCAATCTGTGCTGCGAAGAGCGGCAACAGCGCACCACGCACAAAACATTTGGAAAATCAGCTTGATTTATTTTTACATGGGCAAGCTGATTGCCAAACTACACAGGGGTTTTAGCACACAATGTTTTGCTGCACCACTTAATTATTTATTTCATTATGTCTGTGGTGTTGTTTTTTCTTTTTTTTTTTTTGCCTGGAAATGAAGGCATAGAACGGAGGGTGGAGACATGGAGTTAGGGAAGAAGCAAAGCTGATTGCTGTAAATGATTAATGTTGAGATTATATGTTTTTTACATTTTTTTATGAGCAGTCCTATTCAAGAAATAATATTTTTCAGTTAAATGTATATTTTACCTGAGTGAGTACAACTGGAAATGTTTGCAGTATAGTTTTTATTTTTTAATTCTTTGAATCAACTCTACATCTTTATTCTCCAGATTATTTATGTGATTTGTGACATTTTACTTGGTTATTATGCAATTCTGAGGTGATTATTCTCAGGGAAACCAAACCAAAATCAGGGCTGTCAATCGATTCAAATCTGTCATCACGATTAATTGCATGATTGTTCACAGTTGATCGCAAATTATTCACACGTTTTTTATCGGCCCAAAATGTACCTCCAAAGGAAGATTTTTCCAATCCACATGGAAGTGGACAAATATGCTTGGATTATGCAAATGCATATTTATTGTTGGAAAAAACACAAAACAACGACAAATGTAGTCCAGAAGCCCTCCCAGGCACTGCTTTTAGGGATGTCACGATACCAGAAATGTAGTAGTCATTACCACGATTCTTGATGCAATTTGATACAAAATTAATGATTGTATTTTTACTTAAATATTTGCTTTCATTAAAATATTTGTTTTTAGTTTTAATAACGTATTTTAAGCTGCTTGGAGCTAGGGTTGGGAAGTTAAACAGGTCATGGCTGCGTGTTATTTTACAATTTATTACAAGCTGAATACGGAGATCTCATGGCATAACAAATTGGTTTTTTTCAAATGAATTTTGTCGGGGCATCGTAAAGTGATCTGTTTCAGTAATCACAAAAGCAAAAAGCTTAGTACCAATCAATGAAGAGAGAAACATGTAAGAAACAATCGAACGATCATTATTTTCTGGTGAAAGTTATTACGGCTCTTAAAATATTTCCTGCTCATGTACAGCTTTTAAACTTTCTCTTCTCTTCTCACCTCACCCTCAGATCTCTTTTCACTTCCCTTTCCTCTTTGCTCTCCTCTTTCTCCTCCTCCCCTCTGCTTTCTGTACCAAACACCACGCAACCTTTTCTCACCCCACAGCTGTTCGCAGGCTGTTTCACCAATTATCACTATGCATGTACACACTGAGGTCACATACACACACACACACACACACACACACACACACACACACAGCAGACCAACATAACACCAACGTTTGCTTAACCACACATAGTGACAGCAGAGTGTGTTTGTCAGCCCTGGGAGTGCGTGTGCATGCACTGTGTTTATGTGAGCACACAGCTCACTGTGCAGCCCTTTAAGGAGAGCAGCAACATATACGCAGATGTGCCTGTAGATCCACAGGCTTCACTGGGCCATATGGCCTCCACGAAGAAAGATGGTGCGTGCGTCTGGAGGAGAGGAGGGAGGGATGGAGCGAAAGATGGAGGGCCATGTGTGGTATGAGCTGTGCAAGCAGTTGTTGAAGTGTGTGTGTGTGTGTGTGTGTGTGTGTGTGTGTGTGTGTGTGTGTGTGTGTGTGTGTGTGTGTTTGCACCAGAGGCTCCAGGAGATTGGTTAATGGAACAAATGGTCGCGGCGGGCCGGGGAAGAAGGAACAGGCTTGCTGCTACCGCGGGCGGACAGCGAGCCCCGGGCGAGGGCTGCTTCATCTGGGTTCCTGCCATACACACACACACACACACACACCCTCTGTCAAACCCTCTCCTCACCCCCCACCCTCAAATACACAGTGTGCTGCCATGCCCCAGAAGCAAAAGGACGCTCCTCGCAAAACTTTTCATTTGCAAATTAAGTTGGCAGAGGCTAGGCAGAAGAAACAGGACAGCTTTCATTTGTATCATCTGTGTGTGTGTGTGTGTGTGTGTGTGTGTGTGTGTGATCTTAGAGGTGGAAGATGATGTGGAGGGAGCAGGATAAAGACGATGAAGGTCCAGTCTGAGGTGCAGCGTTTACACACTTGCGATGGTTTTTCTTCACATTGATGTAAATATTAACTTTGCTGCTGTCACCTTTTTTTTTTTTTTTTTTTTTTTTAAATAAATTTCACAATTACATTTTTATATGGGACATCATCACCACAGCAGCCCCCCTTCAATTTAACGTTTGTTTTTTTCCCTGGAAGAAAAGTTGAAGGACGATATGATTTTGAGGGTTTCTCTCTCTCTGAGGGTTTTTTAGCTGCTGCTTTACATTTTCTGAGCAGTCTGACGAAAAAAATTGATATAGAAAAATAGAAATGAATTTTCTTACATTTGATATAATTGACTCAATGTACTTTTTAAGGATACATGAATAGTTTAAAGATTTGAACTATTGAATGACTGCGACTTTGGCGAAATCTCCACCGTAGTAAGACAGAGGAGCACAGTTTAGTCCACCGCCTCTCTCACGCTCGTGCTTCTACCTCTGGATGGCGCTGATCAGTCGTCCTCTCTTCTCCTTCATCTTCCTCTCCTGCTCTTCTCATCGTTTCTGTCTCTGCATTGCCCAGCTGGCTTCTGTAGCCGTGAGCGACCGCAGGGCGGCCTGCTGAAAGAGCATTGTCAAACGGTGGCTTTACAGCTCTATCACACACACACACAAACACACAGACGCACAGATTTGCAGCTCAGATGTCGGGCTGTAGCCAGAGGCTTGCAAGCTGGAGCGTTAACTGTGCAAAGCATCACATCTCAAGCCCCAGTGACAGTCAGTGACACTCGCTAACACTACTTCATAAAACTACAACTACAAAACTAGTGCAGAAACACCTGCCCCTTATTTAGAAAAATGTTAAAAGTTACAACAGCAGAAACAATTTAATGCCGGGAAAGCAAACACAGGACTTAAAAAGAGTCAGCAGGCCTCACGGCAGCAAACACTTTGACATTGAATAGATGATATAACAGCCTGCAGCAGCACTGAAACCTCTGTTAATACTGTGACGAAATGAAAGCAGACACAACTTCTGAGCTCATCCACAGCTGTTTAAAGTCTATGAATATATTTCTGACATCCCGCTTTAACATTTTCCAAATCTGTTTTATTAGAACTCTTCGCCAAGGGTGTTTTATTTTTTCACTTTTTGATCATGTGTGAGTTCAGGTCAACCTTCTCCACACTAACTGGGCCTCTCGCCAGCTCAAAGAGCAACTTTGATCTTGTTGTATACCAGCTTAACAGCTTTCACACCTTTTAATTTAAGTTTCTTTATTCCGCTCACCCCTAATGTGTGTATTCTTTATTTAGAAAGCAGAAAATCTACATGTGACTTTATTGTTTAAAGTCAGCCTCCGACTTATGGATGATTGTATCCCATTATGATTGTATCTAAGTAGAAATTATAACAAATATGTAATTTAAAAAGGGAGGATGATAATATACAACCTGACCGCTCCATAGAAAATGTTTCAGATTATGTAGAATTTGCACCAAAGAATTTGCACTCAGCATTTTTGCATTATATTATATTTTGCATAACATTCAGCTGTGAAATAACTACGAAAAAACTGTAAAGGGCCCACAGCAGGGTTTTGGTTCTTTAGCTCATTTATAATCCTGTAATAATACTTTTTATTGAAATTACACCACAGCGTTTTAGATTTTTAAATGTTTTATCGATCATCCAGGAATCGGCTGGCTTCATATTTGATCTTATTTTCAATGTAACATTATAATGTTTTATCATTGAGTGCAGACTTTTAAAATCACTGTGCACTTACAACTACCTTCCCACACAGCAGTAACACAAGCAGACCTGATTTTAAATTCAATTTAAAATTTTAATAAAAAAATGTAAAATGCAGCAGCACACATTGGAAAAAGCAGCAGTAATGTAAAGAACATTAGATATGTAGTAAATAGGTGAAAACATTAGAATCTTTGAAGGATTAATATTTAAGAGAAGAGGAATAGAAGTCTTGAGAAATCTTCCTTTTCTTTTTTTTTTTTTTTTAAACATCAGCTGAATTGAAAGATCAAATATTTAAAGGTTTTTATTTTAAATTTAAAGGGCAAACGCAGCCAGCGCTCTGTGTCCCTTTATTTACATTAAGCTGTGTTCAGGGAGCCGACCTGACACTTCAGAAATGTACTTACTGTGATAGGTAATAACTACAATTTTATATTGTAATACAAGGTTGCTGGGTTCGTCCGTATGTTCGTGTTTTTACTTTCACACACGGCTCTCGGTTATGGAAAAGCTCAAAGTTGTTCAAACATGACAGGACTGTTGCAGATGAGCTCGCAAGCATCACAAAGGGAAATAATGACGTGAAGGAAAAAAGAAGTTCTCACTTCGTTAACTCTACATTTGTCTAAATTCAATCTTTTATTAGACATGAATGTGGAATCCTGCTGCCTGTTTTTACACAGCACCCGAACCTCTCCAGTTAAAAAAAATCATTTTCTCAAGTTAAGTGGCTTTGATTTAATTCATAATCGGCTCACATGATATTGATTTTGTTGAGTTTCACTGGATTTGTATCCATAAAAGCAATTAGCGGGAGTGACTGTTGAACATTTAGGAGGATTATTTTTTTCTCTCTTGAATTCTCCTTCGTAAGAAAAAAATATTCTCAATGAAAATTCATCTTTTAAAAAAAATACAAAAAAAATATTTTATCTTGAGCATTATAGTAAATAACTACAATGCAATATGCTTGTCTTAAGAGTGCAGAACAGGACATTTAGCATATTTAATATCTGTCTACCTGTGTATTCAGAGATGTAGACGCTGAACTTGTGTGTGTTGTATCTGTTAGTGTCACTCCTTTGTATTCACACTTGAGCTGCGAAGGACTAGTTACAGAAATGAGACTCCTGTGAGAGTCCTTTTTTAAACATGATACCGAACATGTTAAATTGCGACTAGTGAAATATTTGGAACTGACAGGTAACCGTAAATGAAAAGACGGCACAGGAAAATGAAAGACAAAATTACTGTGAGGGAACACGCGTCGGCCTCATCCTGATCAAAACACACAGCGTCACCAATCGTGTCCCCATGTCAAACGTGCGTGTTAGCAAGAGCAACAACTGGCATGACAGGTTGGTGGAGGGGAGCGGGGCATGGCCTTCAGGCACACACACATTCTTGAGTGCAGTTGTGTGCTAGCCAAGATTTAGCTAGAGCACTGGGGTGTGAGGGTGGTGATGGTGGGCCTGGGATTGGGCGAAATATGGTTTTGTGAGTGTGTGTGTGTGGCAGCTGCAGCCTTCATGCCCCTGG
>CALSCE010009347.1:6128430-6139096 GCA_943593645.1 Bovichtus variegatus
TTTCTGCCATTTTTGCATCAAAAATGACTTAAAACAATTAACCCAATATCATAATATGTGGTGATTTATTTTTCTGTCATTCCAGTTATAGTGGCAGCTTTAGTCAAACGTTAGTGTGTGTTGAATTAGAGCTTTTTAATTATCTGTTAATTGTTACACTTAATTTTTCGCAGAGAAGTCCTATTTAATACTCCTAATTTCTCATGTGTGTGTGAGTGTGTTCAGAAACAGGAGAACAGTTGAAATGTGTTCTTTAATTATAGCCCAAATTCATCTCACTCCAAAATCTCCATACTTCATCGCATTACGTCCCTCAGTGTTATCCATGCTGAGTGGTTATTTTTGGAGATACTCACAGAATATGCAGTGAGACATTAGTTTACTCTGTGGCTCGTTTTCAAGTCGTTTTGATAATGTATGCACTGTCCAATAAATATTTTCTTCAAGTGACACGCTCCACTAGCTGATTAGTTTAATAATAAAAACGCACACATTCATGCGGGGCTGTTGAGCGCTGCCTCCAGGTCTTCTTTTTCTATTACCGTCTCTCTGTTTCTGTAACATGACATTAGCACTTTTTCCCTTTGGACCGTGCCTTTAGGACATATGCTCCCACCTGTAAATAAATATGCACAGACAAACACACACAACAGAGTTTAGACACTAGCTGTGGGCTACGACTGATGTATGCCACAGAGAGGTAACTGTGTCTGTGTTGTAATTAATCTCCTTAGTAGCTGCAGTCAATAGAGAGCGCGGCGGTTCGAGGTGCAGATTGTGAGCGGTTTGATTATCAGGGCTGTCTGGGGAAATTACTGCAAACTGCCTCTCAGCAAAACTTGCTTTTATTATGTCTGCTGGAGAGCAAAGCACACGCTTACTACCACGACCGCTCTGGAAGCTGTTTCAGGTTATTCTTTGACGGATAATTGAGGAATTGTTTCAGTGTAGGTGTTGTGCATGTGTCAGTAAAGCGTGGGATCCAGTAGGTGGTGTCCTTTCACCAGGTCGGCTCCTTCTCCAACTCTCCCGTCAGCCAGGCCAGCAGCAGGCGGCAGGGAGGTGACGGCTGGAGCTGGAGCCCTCTTTGTTTCTCCGTCCCGCACCTCCATCACAAACTGTCGGCCCTCATCTTTCACCTTCTGCAGTTCCTCTTCATCTAAACATCCATTTTATCTGTCTCGCCCATCAATCAATCCATCCAGGCGTCCTCCCTCACCAGTTCCAGGCAGCGAGCAGAGGCGAGCCAGCCTGCACTGTGTGTGTGTGTGTGTGTGTTAGTGTAGGGCAGTGCCCGAGCATTAAGCCGCATTAAGCCCTAATTAATGAGTGTGCCAGTCGATAGAGGCCAGTTATTGGATTTGCTGCTTTAGCTGCTGGAAGGAGCGCTGCCTTAATCACACACACACACACACACACACATTCATACACACACACCCTCTGAGGCAGGGTGTACAAGGTGAGACAAGGGGTGGATGAGAGAGAGAGAGTGTGTGTGTGTGTGTGCGTGTTATATAAGAAGGCCAGAGGTTGGCGGCTCTCTGGCCAGACAAACTGAGTGTGTGTGGTTGTATGTGTGTGCCAGGGTGAGAGCTTTACTTACTGCATTACATAAACCTTCAGCTTACAACCTGCAGCCGCTTTAAACATCTCAGTTCACGACCTGAGCAACTGATGTCCTGGCTGCCTGTTCAGCTCACTTGTGTGTGAAAGCCTGCTGGCATTTTGCAGCAGTGTTTGTACGCTCGGTGCCATTTCTCCTAAATAATTGCATTTTGGATATTTTACTGCATCGTGCCTCAGTTTCTCTCTTGTAATGGAAGTCCAGTGTTGCATATAAAACCATTCAAAAGACACGAGTGTGCTCAGACCTGGACTAGGGACTTGTGGATGTGGAGTTTTAAAGATGTGGATGTCTACCACACAGGTAAAAATCTTCCCTTTGCATTATGGGAAACACAGGATCTTTTGAGCTCGACACATACTAGGGACTAAAAGTCAGGATCTCTCCGCCTCTGCTGATCATTCATTTAAAAGGGTCACTCCTGTGAGAAACTTGAATATATTTCTTAAATTACATAATTAATTTGACTGGAAATGTTAGTAATTAAACATTTTCTCCCTTTCCTGTAGTCAAATCTAGTCATGTTGATAATGAGGTTTTATTCACCCAGGTTTTAAGATATCTGATCATAACAAATCAACTTTTCTGGAAAGAAAAGTCAGTGCATTTTCAAAGAGTAAACCTTAGATGCTGTCGGCACCACAAATAAAAAGACATTCAGTCGCTGTATTGAGGTGGTGGCAGAACACTTTGAGAACAATTTCTGAAAACCTGGTCAAATAAAAACAGGTAAAACCACAATCATCTGTATAACTAAATACTTCTAGATACAACAAAAAAAAATTACAAGGTAATTTAGAAAACATGCTTTTTTGTTTTTTATTTTGGTGAACTGAACCTTTTTAAAGTCACAAGACCATGAAGGATGTGTGATTCTTCATGACTGCAGTGTATGTGGTTCACCTCCCAGGATTACTTGACATCCATAAGTGAATAAATCCTCTCTACATTGGCACATTTATCTCTGCTCGCACAGCAAGTGTAAAACTCTTCTTGGCAAACAATGTTGACACATCTCCTGCTTTACAAACCTGGAGTGGATTTCAGAGCTGGCCAGTCGTCAGCACACATCTCTAAAAGAGACGGCTGTGTCTCGTCCAGAGAAGATTGTTTTGAAGAAGATTGTTCGGTGCATCTACATGTACAAGTTCAGAGGTTGTGATTGGCATTTTCTCAGCATGACTGCATGATGATTAGTTTGGTGGTGTGGAGCTGAAGGTATTCAGTCGACACGTTCGCAACACTTCCCTCATCAAACATTTACAGCTTCAGAACAACAGGCTCTGTTTCTGACCTTTAGGTCCTCTGCTGTGTGTGTGTGTGTGTGTGTGTGTAGCTGATGTCTGCTGCACTTTGTGAGTGGCACATCGTGGTGTCTGTATCTTGTGTCTTGGCTCACCACAGCGAGGCTCTTTCTGTGTGTGTGTGTGTGTTACTGTGTGACGTGGCGATGCACGGCTGTGCGACTGTGTGGGAGGGAGAGAGGGAGGGGGGAGGGAGAGGGGGGGGGGGGGGGGGGGGGGATGGCGGGTCAGGACAGCTTGGCAGCCGGCTGTAGGAACACCAGGCGGGGAGGGGAGTCATCGCCCTCAGCCTCCAGGACTGGACACAGCCTCCAGGTCTGAGATTAAAGGAATACTTCTCCACCAAAAAGGATAATTTGTATATCAATTACTCACCACGAGTTACCCTGAATCCTCTAAGAAGAATGTGTTTTTCTCGCATGCCTCCACGGTGAACGAAGAATCAAAAAATGGAGAACATTCGTGATGGATTGAAGGAAATGGGGGGCCGCGTTTGTGTCAACCGCCAAACTATATAAAAACATCCGTTTACAAACTCCAGAAAAAATCTAATTTATCGAGACGTATGCTCACTTCCCAAACAAACGCTATTTAAAACACTTTGGCATTAAAAGCCTCGCGCTCCTACAGGCGCGCTACTCGTACGTAATAATAAGGTTTTAGTGAAAATACATGACATACATTTAGTGAAATGATTATTCTGAATGAGTTGTGTTGGAGTTTGCAAATGGATGTTTTGATATAGTTTTCTATATACATAGTTATAGTTATTATAGTTAAACGCAGCCTCTCCGCTTTTTGATTCTTCTTTCACCGTGGAGACAAAAACAAAGTTGTCTTCAAGAATTCAAGTTAACACTAGGCGAGTGATTACTATACTTATGATCATTTTTGGGGTGTAGCGGGAGAGAGGAGGGCAGAATATACTGTAGCTGCTGAGGACTGATGGTTTGGGTGCTGAGAAAGTTGATGATGATGATGGTGGTGGAGCGGAGCTCCTGATGAAGACGGACGGGCGGGAGCAGGATTAAACCCTGCGGTGGAAAAGGAGGCAGCGCAGGGCAAAGTGAGGACAACGTTGGGGGGGAGCAGGGAGCAGATTGTGGAGGAGAGTTGGGATGTTCGCCTCCCCCGTCTGTCACACGCAGGCAGCCCTGCCACTGCCAACATGACCAGCAGGGCAGGGGCATCTGTCTCCCCCCCAGCTACCTCTCTGTGTCTCTCTGCCCCGAGACACAACTCTCTTCATCCTCCTCCTCCTCCTCCTCTCTATCACACGCATCATTTCAATCGTTTTTTGAGGCCTGAAGAGGTAAAACTCTCCTGTAGTTCAGGAAAAATAAAGTAAAAACTTGTTCTTAACTTCATCATTTCACTACCCCTCAGACCCCCTGAGGGTCCCGAGCCCCGGGTTGGGAACCACTGACGCACTGTAGTGGACTGTAATTATGTGTTAGTGAGACAGTGGGGGAAGAATTATTCAGATCCTTTACTCAATGCCACAATGTAAAATACTCCATTAAAAGTGCAAGTCCTTCATTTAATATTAAGTATTATCAGCTCAATGTACTTTAAGTATCAAAAGTAAAAGTACTCGCACTCGTTAAATGGCAGCTGTGAAGGATGTACGGTGTAATCTCATGTTAAAATGATTAGATTAATACTGTGTAAACTGAATTGAACTTTTGAGGTGGAGCTACTTCATCTTGTTTCCTGCGTGTCTGTGTGTGAATGAGTTCACCGCTGCACTGGAGGAGGCGATGACTGAATGGAGGGATGAATGGATGAAATAATGGGCTGCTGGTGGGAAATATCTTAACAACAGACATTCCACCTCCAACCCCAAACCCAGTCAACACGCACACTATTCATACACACTTACCCCTAAACCCCAGCTGAAAACACAACCTCCCAACACACACAGATCGTCTACTCCCAGTGTGCAGTAAAAGAGTTCATTGTCTGCAGTGGCGGCTGTGTCAAAAGGGGACGCACTAATTGGGACTTCCCGGTAATGATCAACAATTTGCTTCATAACTGCACACACAACTTTCTCACCGGACTGTTAACCTGCTTACAGGCTTGACTACAGGACGGCCACATGGGATATCACGTATTACTGAGCCATTTGACCTATTGGTCTGGTGTCCAGACACTTGTTATGTGTTACTTGAGTATTTTTACATTGTTGTGTTGGTTACTTAGGGATAGTTGAGATAGAGGAGTTACAGGCACAGGAGCAAAGCAATGTACTTCTGTGCACGGTGGCAGCAGCGAAATGTAGTTTAACCACCTTCAAAAATCAATATCGGTTCAAGTGTGCGCTATATTTAGAATATTTTCAGACAGCCCTTTCTGACGGGGAACTGAAGCCGTTATTTACGCTCTCTTCAAAGCCACTAGACTCCATTGACAAAAACGGTCATTTTTGCTCGCAGAACGCGAGGGTTGCCTGCCTCCTGCTGCCTTTTGTGACATTTATTACTACAACTTTTTTTTTTATGACATACACGACTAACACACTAACTTTTTAGTGACATAATATACTGACTTTTTTTGACATACTACAGTATGGCTTTTTTATGACATATTATACTAGGATTCTTTTATGACTATACTATAGGTCTTTTGTTTTTATAACATACTATACATTTTTCTTTACTTTTTTGACATACTATGACTTTTTTTTTTGACAAACTCCTATAACTTTTTATGACATACAATACTAGGACTTTTTTATTACTTTTTTCGACATATTCTACGACTTTTTTGTTTTGTTTTGTTTTGTTTACATAGAACTTTTTTTATAATATTTTTTCACATACAATAATAGGACTTTTTGGTGATTTTTTGACGACATCTTTTATGACAAACTGTTCTATGACCTACATGTAATGGTCAGAATTGTTTGCTACTGAGCATGTGTATTTTTCAGATCCCTCATTATAAAACGTAACCGCTGGCACATTCTTGTAAACAGTGTTGATTACTTGATCAACACAAAGTCCAGTGATATTAAAAAAAAAAATAAAAAAAAAAAAGCTCTTTGTGGATCCAGCTCTCTTTCAATATTTACAACATTTGGCTTTATATCAGCCAGGAGGGTACGTTCCTCTCGCACAGTTTCAGTCAATATTGTGTGTGTGTGTGTGTGTGTGTGTGTGTTGCAGGCTGCAGCAGTTGGACCGTCACTGTCAGAGCAGCGCCCAGCAGGTGTGTGAGCTGCTGGCCAAACAGAACCAGCTGATGCAGGAGAGAAACGCACTCACTAAGGAGATGCAGAGCACACACATAGAGGTACACACACACACACCACACACACAGCAGAGTGTGTGAGTCACTGTTTGTTTCTAAATGAATTTGTCATGGTGTCTTTTCCCTCCAGGTGCAAGTTACAGTTGTCAGTTTACTAAAATAAAATCAGTAAGACGCTTGTCCCGTTATGACTAATGATTCTGTCTGGTTCTGAGAAACATGTTGTCTATATTCTGTTATTATCAGAGAGATCACGTGTGTTTTATTGATCGTTGTGTGTGTGTGTGTCTTTCTAGAGACGAGTGGATACTCTGTCCACGTGAGTGTGTCCTGCCTGTTTCCTCCTCCTGTCCGTTTGGATCTGAAGTCAGAAATCTCCTGTTGACAAGAACATATCAAACTGTTATTTATGTTTTTTTACCCAAGCAGACAGGTGTGTTTATCCTTTTTGCATTAAGGTACGGTGTATGTACTTAATGTTCACAAATGTTTTGTGTTGTCAGAGCTGAAAATTATGTTTTACAATTTATATTTTACAATTTGGCAATAGACCATATAATCATCATTTGTGATATATTGAACTGTTATAGGTATAGTGTGTTTTTATGCTTTTTTTTTATTCAAATAGATTTAATAAACAAAACCACTGAGCTTTTGGGAATGCGCTCAATGATGATTTTTAATAAAGATTTTCTTTTTTACATTTTTTTTGGGGGGAAAAAAAGCCTCAACTCTGAAGAATATTTCTGATTTCATGTTTCATTTTAACGAAGCTGAAAGTTCAGAACATAATTCAGTATTTATTTTTTTTGCCACAAATCAAATAAAAAGTCAAAACCATCGCAGCAGATTGACATAGTGCTTTATTGAAGCTGTCCGTAAGAAGGAAAATAATGTGCATCCCTATCATATACATTGTGTAAAAATACTAAGGATGTACAGTGTAAAAAAACAGCTTCATGTTGATGGTAATTTGTTGTTTTCACATCCTGGTGGCCTCACCGGCCAGCAGCACTGCATCCTGACAGCATGAGAGACACAAAAAGGCTGTTTGATCGATCTGCTGCGTTTCCTCTGTTTCTGCTCCCTTGACTTGAACACACTTCTGTATTACAGAGCTTCAGGGAAACATGGCCCACTGTGAAATGTCTCACACAGCTGTAAAGCTACAGGAGGTCGTCATGAACTTAAAACTCTATTACACGGAATATTCGTACACGTTTGCCGTTTTTTGTTTAACCGTATAAATAAATGCATCTCATGCTTGTTCATGTTAATAATCGTGATGATAGACTAGTACCAGAGGAAGGAGAGAGGGGAGGAGTTCTGTCGGACCTGAGGTCAAATACTTTCAGAAATCCTTCCAAACACTGGAGCCATTTCTTTATTATCTGCATTAAACGCCGGGCTGAGTGCAGTTTGTGATTTCTGGCTGACGCTGTCGGTTCATTAGCAGCGGGAAAGATCAATGCAGAGCAGCTGAGGTCTTTCAAAGGATTTTATACGTTAAGGCCGTGAGGCACCAAGCCGCTATCGGCTGTCGGTTAATGTCTGGCTGTCGGTGAGTGTCTGTCGGCCTGGTCTTTGCGGTGTATCCCGCGCTGCTGACAGTCTCCGCCACCGATTGACTGTCTGCAAAATAAATCACTCTGATTGGCTGTTCAGCTTAAGCCAATCAGTGCACGAGAAGAGAAACGGAAGTGAGGTAAGCAAACAAACGACTTAAGTCAAGAGGGCACACACAGAAGGCGTTTATTTTTCATCTTCATCTTATCTGAATACAAGATTTTTTACAACATCATGGCCATCTGGAATGAAACAATTGAAGACCAACTGATCAGCATGATGAAAATGGAAGGAAAACGCTATTTCTTGTTTGTATATACGCAGTCCGAGGTCTTCCGGTTGCCTCGTTTGAATGACGAATACAGACTAGCGGCGCCTGCTGGGGTGGAGTTACTGCCTCACGCAGGCGCAGTACGTACGTGCCTGTTGGCCGTTGGCTGTAGTCATTGCGGTGTGTTCAAGTGCGACTTTCTGGCCAAGACCAAGGCGACACAGCGGGCGGCTGCGTCGCCACTAGTACTTTTATGTTGGCTTGGTGTGTCGGGGCCACTTATCCAAATACCATTGGAGTCAGATCTGTTGTGTGATAGATACACAGCACAAACAGCAGCAGCTTTAAGAGTGAACGCTGTCAGCGCAGCGTCAGATATCTCACATACCGTCGATTCACACCAGTAAAGCTGTGAGGAGGCTTAAAGCATCCAGTTTAAGAAATTACTGACATGTGCCCACAACTGATTCATAGTCTTTAAGGGAAAACCCACATTGATAAAGAGGATTACTAAGCTCCACCTTCTCCACTTACAGTAGTCGGAGGAAAACTTTTTTGAATTTTTTCTTTTATGATCACTGACCTTAGAATCAGCGTCTGGCTTGTTGCTGCCAGTAAATGAACTTGTACATGAAGAGGATTAAACAAGGAGAGTTGGAGGCTCAACGGAGGGAAAACTTTTCAAAACAGAAGAGGAGAAGGAGTCAGTGACATCAGTGGATTTTAACTTTATGAAGACTGACCAATTTACTGAACATCCCCACTGAGCGTGATTCTGCAGTGGCAGCACTGACTCGTCTCTGGCATGTTGGACACAATCGCCAAGAGACATCAGAGCAACATCTAAGCTATCAGCTGTATGTGGAGGGGAGATGTGCTTTAAAAATCCTCATTTTCTTAAAAACATAAAAAAGCTAAAAATCTTCCTTTAAAGCAGGGCTGAATCAGATTCCTCTGACTCATATAAAAAGTGATGGATGTGAAAGTGCTGTGGCCAAAGCTACAAAGCCGTATTTTATGAACTCTGGTTTCTAATGTTTTTGGCGGTAAGCGTGCACATACAGCTAGAACTCCTCAGTCGCTCGCAGACCTGGGTCAAATCAAAGCTGAAATCCTTCCAAATACTTGGGAGCGTTTGCTTGAGCCTGTCGAGCATGCCAGCTGGGTGGGAATTGTACTCATTTTGAACTATTCGGCTGCCTCAGCTGTGCCAGACAGGCTCAATCGATCACAGAGAAGTATTTCTCATAAGAGTTCTGAGTGCCACTTTGACTCAGGACTGGTATTGCGGACAGAGGACTACAGCATGCAGGCCAGCGCCATCCTTTTCTACTTTCTGCCATAAAGCGCCTTTGCCAGCTAATAGCAATTTAATGGATGTGCAAGTGTAAAGCATATGGACTTAAGAGCAGTGGAAAAACAGGTAATATGTCGTATAAGAGATATCTATAAAGAAATAAAAGGAGGCATTTATTTTTAGAACAAAATCTCTGAAGACTTAAACTGCAGTGAAACACGACTACACCCCCTTACTGCTAAACTCCAAACAAAATGACACCAAATAAATTAAATACAAAAGAAATTCAAGTTATCCATCAATGATAATAAAAACATTCAAATAAATATTGGAATACAATTGTCTACACCTAATAAGAGCACATCCCCTGGTGCTCTCTTTAAGTCCAGAAGGTGACGTCTTCCACATGATAATATGTTTGTTTTTTAAAAAATATATTTCCTCACATATGGTGATTTCTTTTTTTTTTTTTTTTACTCTGAAGTGCTGGATGTTAAAGTTTTTGACTTATTCTGAGATAAACCATAAGGCTTACTGGCATTTGAAGACAGAAATTGATGGGATTTTAAATCTTGTTGGTCTGACTGGAAGACGTGACGATGCAAACAAACAAAGTCCAGCCCGGAGAAGTGACAGCGCACCTTAAAGACAGAAGAGTGACTCCGATCGTCTACTCTTGAAATAAAGTTAAATGCTTTTTCTCATCTACAATTAAAAAAAACTGAACGACCTTACAAACTCACATTTCATATGACAACAATATCACTCGACTTTCTCCTCTACTCTGTCTCGACACACTTACAGTAAAAAGTAGCACTTTTATTTTGAATCTTTCGCTTCCTTACCGCTTTACATTCTGCGCTGCACTTGTTTTCTTTCTGCTCGACTTCCACTTCCTCTTTCTCTCTGAACTCTGTCTCAGCCTTCACCAACACACACCTGTGGTAAGATTAAATATGGGCAACCAATGAGATGAGCTTCCATAGTAAACATCTGTGGATGTTTTGGTTGTATAAATACATTTCTGGGTTTTTTTCTTGGTAAACTATCATCCGTCTTTAATGGGTCCTGTCACCTCTCAGCGGTCACATTTTTGTCACAAAACAACACTAAAACATCATTAAAATAAACAATGGAGCAGGAAGGCTATCTGCGTTCCCTCCTACATTCTTCAGCCATTTTTGTTTGTTGAGGTGCCATTTTTTCTTCTCTCAGCCCTAAGAAATATTTTTTTTTCTAGAATAATGTAATAACAATAGAAAAAGTTAAATATAAAACTGATGAGTAGAACAATAAATAGAACTATATATATATATATTTGTGTATATATATATATATATATATATATA
>CALSCE010009347.1:6144096-6156062 GCA_943593645.1 Bovichtus variegatus
ACACACACACACACACACACACACACACACACACACACACACACACATACCTCATATACTGGGCACAGTGAACATACACTCACATATTGTCGGTGTCACACAGAGACCTATCTCCAGAGTGTCATCATTTGGAAATCGGTTTGTGTTGACACTGTTCTGACATTTTGCAATGTTTTACTAACGGCTGACTGTGCTGCTATGCTTATGAAACATTTACAGTTACAGTGAAAGAAGAAGAAGAAAAAAAATCACAATGCCCAACATATACAACATACCAACAAAATAAAAACAAACAAATACATGGAAAGGGCCCAAATCAATCCACTTCAACACTCACGAAAAAAATAGCCACAAGGAAATGTGTCAAACACAAAAAAATATGAGAAAACAGAGAAAACACTCCCCATGTGTTTTCTCTGATTCTGTTCCATCCCTTTACAAGGACCTTACGCAGCTTATTGTTCATTAATCTTGTTTAATTTTGACTATCCTTGAAACAAAAAAGAACATTTCGATCTAATGCTTTACGAGTTTGGGCTTTGTGTTGCTTAAGTATCTGTGTATGAGTTCCTTCAGGCACGCAGCCGACACAAACCATCTTTATTCACTTCTCATCTGCCCTTTTCACTGATGGCAAACATGGGAACTGTCTGAAATTCACTCCTGTAACCCTGAAATATTTTCTCTCCCTTCTCATCTTCCTCTGTCTTCAACCCCCACCTCCCCCTCTCTCTTTTTAATCCCGGCTACTTTGCATCTCTGTAACTTGGCTCCGAGCAAACTGTGTTATTTTTACACGCGGGCGGGCGAGCAGAGCGTGCGGGCGGGTGAGTGGTGGCGGCGGTGGTGTAGATTTCCAGGTTTTTTCCGAGCACCTTCCTCCAACCTCGCCCATCTGCCGCCATCTGCCTCGCTTTAGCCTGCACTTTCTACTGCAATCACACACACAGCACACACGCGCACACACATAAATGCACACAGACGCACATCCTGTGAAAAATAACCAACAGCCTCCAATCAGCTTTTGGCACGCAAAGGAAGGGACTCTAAAAAAAAGCACAAAATGCTGCGCCAAATTGTCCTCTATACTTTTTCAAGTGGGATATACACTATGCCTCTCCGCTAGTGCCTTCATCTCCACATCTACATCGCTCCGTCTCCACCACCCACAGTCCAACAACGCTCTCGCCAGTTGATCTGCTGGCCGTCGAGTGAAGCAGCGCTGTTGGCTGGACAGAGGATAAC
Organism: Bovichtus variegatus; assembly: GCA_943593645.1. Taxonomy (NCBI): domain Eukaryota; kingdom Metazoa; phylum Chordata; class Actinopteri; order Perciformes; family Bovichtidae; genus Bovichtus; species Bovichtus variegatus. The sequence goes on from CALSCE010009347.1 coordinate 6,145,342, forward strand.
TGTAAAAAACTAATACAAGAATGTAGTTTTGTGTGTGTGTGTGTGTGTGTGTGCGTGTGCGTGTAAGCGCTGTGCCCTTTTCCAATTCAACAAACACCCTCATTCACACGTAGAAGCTGCATATTTACTGTTCACCCTGATATTATGGAAAGTGTTTGCCTGTGAAATCTGCAAATTAAAATGTACATGCATAAATTCCACTGTAGGAAGGTTTCAAACATCAGAGTCCTTACAAAATGCAGGGAATTATGGGAAAGGGGCGGCGAGAGAGTACCTGGATCATCGCTTCAAGACTTGAGGGGACGGTGTATGTGCGGATGCCACAGATGCTTTTATGTACTACAAAGTCACAGTCAATCTGCTCAGTTTACAGGATTTAACATACAGTCCCAGAGATGTATGTCATTTATCAGTTGATAAATGTAATCCTACTATACAATTACCATATTATATTATAAAGACATAATTGAGTCTACATTGTGTTGTGGATGTGGTCATCTAATCCACATTGCACACTTCACATGTTCATAAAGCTTGACCTGACAGTATATGGCTGTGCATCATAATGTGCAAGAGATATACTGCAGTAGTCAGTGACAGAAATGTATATTGATTCTGAGAAATGTGCCTTTTGATTTTAAGCTCATATTCCTAAATAAAGAAGAACAATTATAATTGTTAATAATTCTCCTAGGATTGTCGGTGGTCGTAGATGCGGTGACATCATATTTGACCTTGTACTTCATACCTTACTTTTGGTAGGTAGAGACCCAGGGGATTACATTGTATTGTTGTCTTACTGCATTATAGGGCTACATAGTGTACAGACGGGTGAAATGGTGGTGAAGATCAAAGCAATCAAGTGGAAAGGTGATAATAATAATAATAATAATAATAATAATAATAATAATAATAATAATAATAATAATAGAAGACAAAAGGCAAAGCTTATGAAAATAATGAGAGAGAAAGAAATCAAAAGAAACAGATGAGAAGAAAAAGAGAAAAGTCACCTCAGGTGCAAGGTACTCGGGCGTGCCACAGAAAGTCTTCATGGTAGCAGCGTCTGTGATGCCTTCCTTACAGAGACCGAAATCAGTGATTTTGATATGGCCGTCTTTATCCAGCATCAGGTTTTCCAACTGGAAGGGAATCAAAATACATATCAGTTCATCAATGCAACTTTTACCATCAGAATCTCACAGAGGAAACTGTATGCTTCTTGTCAAAGCATCATTCATGACTGAGAATCAACCCAAAACTTATTTAATTGACTAAAATACTTTCTGTACGGTGAAGCCAAGCTTTTACAGGTAAGGGAAACCATATTGTTTTACCCCACATAGTGGCAGTACACACACACACAGACACACAAACAAGCAGAGGCGGGAAATAAACTTCAGGCGTGTAGTGGAGCTACTCAACCTTTTAATTTTAATGGCTGAAGTGTTTTTCTCTCTCTCTGTCTGCTTTTTATCCTTTCTGTTTTCTTGGCTGCTGTGAGCAAGGCTGGGGCCAAGGCTGCCAGGCAGACGCTCAGACGGAGCCATCTACCTCTCTACCTCTGTGGCATCAGCACCCCCTCCCTTCCTCCCGCTCTCTCTGCCTGCCTCCACCTCCCACACTTCTTTACTGCTTTATGTCTGTGCGAGCTTGTCCGTCCCTCTCTTTAATTGCCACACATCCTGAGCCCCTCCTCTCCTCCTGGATGAAAAAAACTAACTGTGGAACACAAGGTGGGGAGGGGGGGCTAAAAAAAAAGTTTTCCCCTCAAATATCTGATCACTCTCATCCATGCCCCCTAACCAGCCACCCCTCCCCTCTCTGTTTCTGTTTACCTTGAGGTCCCGGTACACAATCTTGGCTGAATGCAGGTAATCGAGAGCCGAGACGATCTCGGCACCGTAGAAGCGCGTGCGCTCCTCTGAGAACACCCGCTCTCTGGACAAATGGAAAAACAGCTGCGGGAGAAGGAGGGGGGAAGAGAGAGAGGGAGGGTGAGAGAGATAGAGAGAGAGGGTGGGGGGGGGGAGAGAGGGGAGAGACAGCAGGGACGGCACAGCAATAATTACTGATTTATTGGAGGAAATTAGCACAACACAAACTGGCTGCCCGCACCATATTGAGATGATAGATAGCGGAGAGGAGGGTGAGCAGAGGGGGTGTGTGTGTGTGAGGGGTGCGCATGGAGAAGGGCTGGGTGGAAGGGGGGAGCGTCTCGGAGGAGGGCGGGTGGAGGCGCTCGGCAGCTGGCGCCTCATCTAGCAGCTCCCCTCACCACACACACACACACACACACACACACACACACACACACACTCACATACCTCTTCCACGTTACCCTCTGGGCTAGGTTGGCATAGTGCTGGCGTGGAGTTCAGCGACAGGGGCCAAATCAAGGGTTTAATCAATACACCAGTCTAGTTAAAGACAGGCCGACCGCCGCTGCCGCAGCCGCCAACGCTCCCGCCAACACCCCCCCCACCCTCCCATTTCAACTGCCTCCAGTGCAGCACTCATTAGTGGCCTAACTGGCCTTGCCCCCTGAGCCTCTGTCTTCATTTATTCCATTCTCATATCCATCCCTTTCCGTTTTTGGCAAGAAGCTCAATTTCATACTTTAAAGAGTACACAACTCGTTTTTTTCCCCAGGTGGCGTGACCTCCCGTTTCTCCTCCGTCTTGCCTTTTTACCGCTCACCTCACATTCCCTTCATCCCTCTCTCTCTTACTCTCTCCCTAGCTGTCAGTTGTCAAGTTGTCACTGTCACACGGCTACACATGTGGCACCAAAATGACACCAGCCTGCTGCGGCGCACCAGTCAAGTCGTACAAATTACCCATGAGGCCAAGGGGCGCATATCTCCCCATTAATTGTTCAGGGAGGTTTGCATATGGCCGCTGGAGTGATGCTCACAGACCACCTTGCTCAAATGGTGTCCGTGTGTAATGTGTGAGTGTGTGTGCGTGTGTGTGTGTGTGTGTGTGTGGTGGGGGTGCGGTGAGAGGGGGTAACACGACAGGTGGGCCTTCATCAGTGTACTGGCAGCTGTGACTGTGGCAGGTTTGTAATGGGTTGTGTGCGTGTGTGTGTGTGTGTGTGTGTGTGTGTGTGTGTGGCATGTGTGGTCACAATTTGTCCGTTGAGGTAAAAATGTGCTGTGTGTGTTTGTCTAAATATGTGTGTGTGTTTGCTGGTGTTTTGTGTGTGTGTGTGTGTGTGTGTGTGTGTGTGTGTGTGTGTGTGTGTGTGTGTGTGTGTGTGTGTTTGCTCAGGCCTGGCGCTGGCTGAACTGCCTAACTAACTGGGGGGGAGCAGGTGACAGTTACACTGAGGGAATGAACCAAGATTGCAAAAACGGCCCGATTAAAAATCTGAGAAATGGAAAAGTGGGGGAATCCAAACTCATTTCATCTCCGACTGTCATTCTGGCTATATCTGCCCCATAGGTGTGTTCATAAATAGACACAAGCAGGAGAGGGATGGAGTGGAAAAGAGAGATGAGAAGGCAAGCGAGAGGCCAGTTGGTTGGCAAATTAACTGTGTTAGAAAGCAATCGAACAGTCAAACTTTCGTCACTTCTTGAGTGTTTGCACGTCTTAACATTCCTCTGCTGCACTGCTGTCGCAGACTCACACATTACACTTACACAATATTATGTAAAAATTGTGTATTTATCTGTGAGAGACTTTTATAAACCCAGGCAAAAGTTTAGGAACTTATCTTTGAAATCACATTTATCAACACTTATTTACACTTGGAATACAGTCTATTTTGGTTTGGTCTAACACTGGCATCTACCGCAATGAAAAGTGTTACATTAACATTCAAAATACTTGTCATAACTCTGATATATAATTATTATTGAAGACAAATATTTACTTAGACCAAAGAGCTAGGAATTGTAACTTTTTAAATAATGTCAATATGTAGCCATAGACAAGTTTTGCCCCAGCTTTGTAGAGTAAGTGGAGTGCCTAAACACTGTCAGTTAGTGTGGTGGAGCTGTGGTTTAACTGGCTGTTTAGTAGTAACACAAAGATGGGAAACCACGTACAGCGCAACCATCATGAAAGTGTGTGTGTCTTACCTCTCCTCCATTCACATACTCCATTACGAAACAGAGGCGGTCTTTAGTCTGGAATGAATACTTCAATGACTGAAACGAGAACCGCACACACACACACACACACACACACACACACACACACGCACGCACACACCCACTTTATATAACTGACAAACAGAACACCTCCAAATGTCAAATGTTTAGTGTTTTTTGTCAATTTGGCCTCATATAGCTCAAATTATCCCACAGTGCAATGGGACAAGTAGTGTACTAGAAACTATTACTAATCAATGATGCATTTACTGACACGATATATTCCTCTTTTATTTCTGTACAGATGTATGACTTGAATAGCATCAAATATTGTTTTTGGATTTTGCCAAATAACTCCTTCTACATGCACTCCCTATACGGAGCTCAGTGAAGTGACTGAGTGAATGATTTTGTACGCAGCGAGAAGTCTGGTCCCATTCGAGCTAAAACAGCAGGAACAGCAAAACGTGATCGTTCATACCTTCAAACAGTTTATGCCTGTATTTGCTTATTCAAAGCAAATAGGTGTGTGTTTTCTTTTCAAGGGAGTTGCTAAACAAAAGAACAGTTGGTCGGAGTCTCTTTGTGGCAGCAGGTGTGACAGGGGTAAACTCAGATGTAAACTGTAATTGCTCTCACGACAGTGTGTGTGTGTGTGTGTGAGTGTGTGTGTAGTACGTACAATCAAATGTGTCTGCGCCTTTCCAGAGAGTGTGATAGAAATGAGCAGCGGCTTGTATGTGTGTATATGCACATCAAAGAGTGTAAATCTAACAGATGCGGCTGTTAATGTACAACAATTTGGTGTGTAACTCATAATTAGTCTCGTGAGACTGAGGTATGTATGGGATCAATATACTGTCAGCGTAGGCAACGTGCACTCTTACAGATGTCGGAACATTTGCATATGCACATCTTTTCTGAATCTAAACCATTTGTGTTTTGTGTATACGAGGTACTTACGGTGAGAAAGGGGTGTCTGGTGTTCTTCAGTACTCTGCTCTCTGTGAGTGTGTGAGCCACTTCATCCTGCACAGACACGGACATTTTTTTTTTTTTTTCAATCAACCAAATGAATAAAAAAGTAGTTGAAGAGCACTCCATGAAATTGTTAAAAAAAAAAAAAAAAAAAAGGGCTTTAGTGCCACCGTCTTTAGTGTAATTTAAAACACAGTGAAAAAAAGACTAACCTTGGCTATGATGACTTCTTTTTTAAGAATTTTCATGGCGTAGTATTTTCCGCTGGCCTTTTCTCGGACGAGAATCACTTTACCGAAGGTTCCCTTTCCAAGCAGCTTCAGGTAGTCAAAGTCGCTCATTGTCTAGATGAGGGAAAAGCAGAATGTCAGCAATTAAAAAATGCTTCAAGCTGAATACTTGATATGGCCTTAGGAAGTTTTGATGTCCCACTAGGGCAGTGTATCCTTTAAAATGTTCCAATATAATACCCGAGTTGAAGTCCCAATACTTTTTTTGATACCTTGCTTCAAGGAATATAATCCGTTTTTCAACAAACCCTTTTTCCATTTAACAAAAGAAGCCTTTGCTCCTTTGATACCAACTACATTTACAAACGTTATTGTGCATGGCTGCTTTTACTTTCCTATAATTTGGGCAAAAAACAATTAACACCCTTGTTTTTAAAGGGGCTATATCATTAGTTGTCACGGACCTGTGACTCAGAGAACCATTTTTGACCAATGACAGTAAACAGCAAATCACAGCTGGAATAATTTCTGTATTTTAAGTATAGTGCATGAGAGTATGTGTTTCCATGTCTGTGTGCGTGTCTTGTATTACCTTGCGTTTGTGGTGGGTGGTGGAGATGTCCATCTCCTCCTCGACCATGTTGTCGATGTTAGAGGTGGGGCTGCACTGGATCCTTTCCTCCTCTTGTCTCTGCAGCTTGTCAGCCACCATCTGGATGGCCTCTGTCCACTCATCTCTGAGTTTACAACACACAACAGGACAAAGTTTAGGGAAGCGAGATTACCAGCACGTGCTGTCTCCCATCCACTGCCTCTGACACGCAATACAGTTTAACTGGATGAAAATTAGAAATGATCCTTTATATTTAAATTTCATGAAACACAGTTCTCTTCCATGTTCAGAAAGTCCAGAAACCATTTTTATATCCATTGATCCTTTAGTCTTTTTTTAAGCAACAATACCAAACATTTGCTGGTTACAGCTTCTCAAATGTGAGGATTTGATTATGTACGTATGTTGGTCATATATAATGAATAAACTGAATATCATCAGGGGTTGGACTGGTGGCCAAATAAATCAAGCAATTTGAATATGTTGCTTTGGGTTCTGGGGAAATTTAAAACACATTTATCAAGAAAATAATCAGATTAATCAATAAATAAAGTTATCAGCATTTGCATAGTCATAGTCACGTTGTATGACTTTTTCTTAACTAAAAACATAATTCTGATAAACTCTCAGCAGAAATTGAACATTCAAAAGTTCATTTGCAAGCAAAGTAATTTTTATCCTTCATATTGTCAGTGCCATTTTTTGTGTTGGCCTGACTTAAGAAGATTAACTGATCCAACAGCATACTTTAACACATAACAATTCATTATACAGGTGTAAAATATAATATTGATCACAGACACTCCAGTAGGATGGATAGTGCACCTAATAACCAGGCATTTTAAAGGCGCTAAAGTGTTTTCAATTAACATTTAACACCTATTTGTTCAACAGAGAGGAAACATGGTCAACTAGAGAATCAACCAAATGAGCAATGACCATGGAGCAGAACTAATGCCTACCAGTCTGTGTGTGTGTGTGTGTGTGTGTGTGTGTGTGTGTGTGTGTGTGTGTAAATGAAAATGCACACCCATGCATTAGAGGAACAATGCATTGTTGTTTGCTAACATTGTTCCTCCCCATTGACTTTCTATTAGTGGTGCTGTTCAACATCTGTTGAGAGAAAGTGTGTGTGTGTGTGTGAACATCATCTGTAGCAGAAGGCCAGCCATGCATCAGGTTGTGTAGACACGTTAACTGCATTTAACGATGATGAATATAATGGTTTATAGAAACAGGGCCAAGCTTCTGGTAGAGGAGAGAACTGGAGTAAATGAGAACAGAACTTAGTCATTTTCTAAGATTTTATCAGTCTCTTGAAATTCTAAATATTGTTAAATGCACAAACAGTAATACAATCATGTTGTCTAGCTGTAATATTTCTGAAATGACGCGTCCACAACACTGAACTGGGTTCAGAAAGAATTTTCTTTTTAAATGTTTCCCGACTGATCTTAACTCAAACAGTGTTAATCCTGTGCTACTGTACATGCAAGGGTTACATGTTAGCATAAAACACTAAAGAGCCTGAACTAAGGTGAACCAAAGACGATATTCAAATATTCAGAAATCCTCAGCACTCCGGAGGAGCAAGTTGGGATTTACGAGTGTGCACTTCAAAATATACTTACCCAGTGTAAGCCGTGAGGAGATCATAATAATGAAACCTGTTTGAGTCCCAAATGATCACCCCTGTGTCTTTTGTTTTGTTTTGAGTTAGATGCCCATATGTTTCCTTGAGGGATCTGGAAGAACATCCTAAACACAGCAGTGTGTGTTTTTAAAGATCTGAATCCCTTTCTACTGCAAAGACTTCTAAGCTTACCCTACACACTCCGAAACAAGGGCAAACTCAAGTTACACTCCATCTACAACAATGGAGCGCTCAGTTTGTGGCACCCATGATGTGTGCGTGTGCGTGTAGCTACATGAAAAGCAATGGGAACTCTCTCAAGGTCAGGCAGCAGATAAATGCTCTCTCTCTTGGTTAGAGTGTTTTTTTGTATAATGAGTTTTTTTTTTTTTTTTTTTTTGCTAATGAGAGATAATGGGCCTGCCTACAGTCGGGCAGCATGCCAACACGTGCCACCCTCTCTGCTCACGGCTGGGGCTGTGGTAGTTGGAGTCCTGCCAGCTCTGGTACAGTACAACAAATACAGTAACACACACACACACAGACACCCAGTTGTGGCACACGCGCACACACACGCACACGCACACACACACACACACAGATTTCTTTCTTTCCAACCCATATAAGCTTCACACATCTTGTGCACACACACTTCTACAACAAAGCATGCACACATCTGGAGCATGCGGTCGTCCCACTTGCACACTTTACACACTTGACTTTACAAAATAATCAATATAAATGTATTACCTTTATGTTAACGCTGAAATATTTATTTGATTATCGAGAGGCCAAACTTTATAAAACAACATATAACAAAGACAAAGTTGGACAGACAGTTGCAACACACACACACGTACACGTACACACATTAAAACACACACAAACTCAAAGGATGCACAGAAGCATCTGTGGTCTTCTGGGCAAAGCTGTTCATTTTCTGGAGATAAACACCTCAGCTCCTCAGAAAGGAACTGAGCAGCTGGAGAATTTATGCCAACGCTACTTGAAAGGTCTCCTTTCCACTCTGTCTCTCTCACCCTCTCTTTCCCCTCACACACACACACACACACACACACACACACACACACACACACACACCCACCACAAAAAACCCAACTCTCTACAGTACAAACCTCCTCACACATACCTCTGCCCTTGATAATACTTTTACCCACATCATAGATATCTTACTTTAATGTATGTTTAGTCAAATGTCATGGTCATTTGACTAAACATACTAAAAGTTTGCCATTTGTATTTAGTTTTGCTCGAACAGATATTGTACATGGTATTTTTCTTGCCTATAGATCGTTTTTGAGTTGAACTGAAACTGAATTAAAGTTTAACAAACCCAAAGCTTGATTTCAAAAATGCTTTCTCAAATATTTGAAGAGTGTGACTTTTGAAACATTTTGGGTGTTTTAACTAGTTTTATTGCAACCTTTTCATCCACTGCAGCTTTGAGATAAATGTCTACAGTACAGTAATATAGGCAGTATGCATTAAATAACTTTCTGGCTCTGGGTAAATAATACTGGAAGCATCTACATTTGACTCAAGCCAGATTCAGCCTGATATATACAATTACAGCTCTCATGAGACAGATTCAGGGGGGAACATCCTCCTTGTTCACTGACCAACAACGACTGGATGCTCTAAGAAGTGAGAGTCTTCAGGGGACTGACCTCTCATCAGGCGAGTCCACGTGGAATGTCCTCTCGATGACGGTGGTCCACTGGAGGCAGCGTATGATGAAGGTGTTTGGCTTCGGCCTCTCCGTCTTCATCAGCTGACATTCTGAAACAGACAACCAGGGGGACAGTGCAGTCTTATAAATACAATTACAACAATGTGTACCGAATAGCACAGGAGGAGAAAGAAAAACGATCTGGGAAGATCTAGAAGCTTCTAACTGTACCTAGAATTAGAGTTAGATCTGGTGAGCTCGCTTTTAGTGACATGTAGTCTGGTCCTGCACTGATGAGCTGACATAAGTGTTATTGTTATATTAGAGTTGGGGCTGAAAGAATCACAACAATAATATTCATTAATAACCAACTATTTTGCTATTCGATTTGAGTAAAAGTTAGGAAAAAGAAGTAAAAATGATTTGATTCCAGCTTCTTAAATGGTCATATTTTAATTTAAATTTTTTACTCCTCTATGACAGTAAACTGAATATCTTTGACCTGTGGACAAAGCAAGACATTTGAGGACGTCATCTTGGGCTTTGGGAAACACTGATAGACATTTTCACCCTTTTTTGACATTTTATAGAATAAAAACTAATCAATGAATAGAGAAAATCAGACAGATTAAATGTATTAAATGTATACATTAAATGTTAAATGTAGTTGCAGTCCTCGATCAAAGACATGCACGTTGCCATTCACTGTACAACTAAGAAAAGACGCAGCTTGGTTTTAAATGTGTTAGTTTAAAAATAGGCAAAAAGTTCAGCCACCCATGATTCAAATAAATGTGGTTTCCCGTGCCAAGGGATATTATGTGTAGCAGCACATACGCATCTGGCGAATATCCGAAGAGACACATTTCTGAGAAAATAGGCAATACAGTAGGCCATTATTACACAAATGAATAATACAGTACACAAACGCAGAAACGTACGCACACATAGCCAGATGGGGCTGTGAGCTCGCTGTGGGAAGGAATGGATGTTCATTGTCCCTCAGCAGTCTCTCTGGTTATTGGGGACAAGAGCTGATGTAAAAGAGCATAATGATCCATATTCTGTCCTCTCATCTCCCCCACTTCTCCTTTGTTCTACATATATCATCCGCCATATATTCCCTCTCCCCTATGCTCTCCTCCTGTCTCCTGTCATTCTCTCCTCCACTCCTTTCCTCTCCCCTCCACCTCTCCGTCTTTTGCCATCCCTTCTTCCAATTACTTCTGTTTAAGTGTGGCACAGCACAGCACGTCATGGTTCAGCCTAAATATAGACAGGAAGGTTAATGACAACACCATTCAGGTCGTACACACGGCAGAGTTTCAATGTAAATTCGCACACACACCGACACACACAAAGAACTTACAACCTGACTTGTGAACATGGCCTGCTGTGCTGCCAGAAAACAAGGTCATGCTATGGTTGATGCCACACACACACACACACACACACACACACACACACACACACAC
>CALSCE010009347.1:6181062-6199908 GCA_943593645.1 Bovichtus variegatus
ATATATATATATATATATATACACACACATACACATAAAAATATATATATATATATACACATACACACAAATATAAATATATATATATATTTTTTTATAAGTGTTTGAAATAAAATATATTCGATTAAATTCAATATTCAAAAGAGAAATGACACCTACTAGATTTTTGGCACTATACTTTAGTTTAATTTAACATTCATTTTACTTCTGACACTGCATTCTAAAACATGTTTAAAAGGCCTTAATATTTCACTCGGGATATGATGTACAAAAAAGATACTGTTCATTTAAATAATTCTTTTAATTGAAATTAAGACAAAAGCAGTTTTGGGATGTATTTGTTTTACACACAAACAAGCCAACTTACAGTGCTAGTGGATTCCCAAATCTCTGCTCAGTTAAGCAAGGTAAGGACTGTGCTCACTGTAAACTTGAGTAAGTGGCTCTGCTTTAGATTAGTAATTGGTTTGTCTTATCAGACAACCATCAGACCGGGTAATCAATTCACAACACTAACTAAAATCACAACGGCCTGCAGTAGCCTCAAACAGCTGCTGCCTTCATGGTCTCACCATAAGCTTCTGTAAGAAAGGTTGCTCTCTGGAACAGATGCTTTGTTTTACAAATAAAGCACCAGAGCTTTGTGCCACAGTAGCAGAGTGAAGAGGAGAAAATACATCAAGGATGTAACTGATGTTTCAGAGCAACAATGGTTGTCCAGTTTCCCTTGGCAACCAGATGTAGACCACTGTCCACCATTATGGGTGGTGTGATTGCCCCTGTCTGAAACCACTTTTACTGTGCCAAAAAAAACAAAAAAGTAACTATTTACCCAACTCACTCTTGCTGTACAATCATCTGACTGAGGTAAAGGAGTTCAATAAGTTAAATTAAGTGTGCAATTAAAAATCACACAATCAGCAACACAGACAACCCACAGAGTAACAGCAGCACAGAAGAAATCTGTGCCAAGACGTAAGCAAAACTGAGCGACTTGTTTTTAGGAAAATCAGTTTCTGCACTGACATATAATCAGCGGCCACTTGTTAGGTACAATCCAATGCAATTCAATGCAACATCTCTGCCATTAGTTCTACCTTGGCAAAGTAGTTTGCAATGTTTTTTTACTGGACTGCATTATTATTGATGTACATGAGGGGGGCAAAATATTAAAAACAGCACTCAATATATTTCAGTCCAGTACAACACCACCACTAACTGTGACCTCAATGCTTAACAAATAATTGAATGAACACCTCTATGACAGTGTCCAAAAAATTGGATTGTACTAGAATGTACAGCTGTAAGTAATAAAGCAGCCACAGAGTGTGTATAGTAAATCTTTTGTAGTATCATCACTAATTATAAATTATTACTGTAATGGCGATCATTCTGTCAACTTTGGTAAGCAACAAGCTGGCAACCGATGCCAAGTTGTCAGTCTGAAAGGTGTCCAAAACATACCATCAAACTTTTAAGGGTATATTATTTAATAAGGATTTAATTATCTATTGTACCCAATGCTGGAGAAACAGCAGTTTAGAAAAGAGCTCCACAGGTCCTCAATAGCATTTCCCTGAAATACACGGTATTCTTTTGTAGCTTTCTAAAACAAAAAACACTGTTTAAATATAATAATAATAATACTAATAATAATAATTCCCTATTGGACAAGTTATGGCTCAATATAGACTTGGTTGGCCAAAGAAAAAAATTAAGTGGCAATATGAGACAACTGGTCACACTCTGGGGTCCTTCTCCTGCCAGCAAACACTTACACTAGCTGTTGGCCACTAGGCACTAATCTGTTGGCCTAAATCAGCCAAACCAACCCCCACTCTAACCTGCCTCCTCTAATCAGCCCAAAGCCTCCTCCAACAAGCCCACAATACCTCAAGATGTTAGACTACACACTACCCCTTTGGTCTAATCTCTGTGTCAGTAGCAGCCAAAGCCTCGCCATGGAAAACAAAATAAAACACCTAATAGTTGCCTGTGGAATAGTGATGGATAGAAACTAGATGATGAGGAAATTGAAGATTCATAGGAGGCTCTGCCCTTAAACAACCTCCTTGCAACAACATTTGACTATGCTGTCATATTCAGAAAATAAAATGAATATATGTTAGATTTGCAACAATATATGAGCAACAAGTGGGCTATGCCAGGAGAAATGAGATTAATCAATGTTCATAAAAATCCATATTGAGTTATTTGTTTGTTGTTGTATTTGGTTTACAACATTTAAAAGGTTTAGGCTTAAATGGTTAAATGGTAGATTACCAAAAAAGGGATAAAGCATAAATGTGTTACAAACTGCAACAACATAATTATCTGCTATTTGATTAATTATTTCCAGCAGATGATTTACAACATATTCGGTCCAGACCCTGCTTGTGATAACAATTAGTATCATTAATGAAACTAACAGGTGTGATGTGTCAATCAGAGGAAATATTTGAAACTGAAATTTTGACATTGCTTTGTACAGTACAGTGGAGTGATGACGGATATAATTAAATAATGCTAACAATAATGCTAATCTAGAAAAGTGTATGTGTGAATGTATGTGCATGTATTCAGCCACACTGATCAAATGTTTCAGGTCAGCACTCGGATGTTCCCGAGCAACAAACAGATCCATTACTCAACCTCTCCTCCCTTCACCCCTCTCTCTTCCTCTACCCAGCTTTTCCCTCTGCAGTGATCAGCACTCCATTCATTGATCCATTCATTCATTTATCCAAGAAGAACTGCCTCACTCTACACTAGTTCATTCACTCACCCATCCATTAATCCATCTCTGTGTTTGTACGGCCTTTACAGGGAAGCTCACTACTGCATCCCCTACCTTTTATCTTATTGACTGTCTGAGTTTGCAGAGTTGTACAGCTTCACACTTCTTAGTTCCGAATTGAATTTTTCTGAACTAATCTCTAAATTTAAGAAAAATGTACTGAAATGTAAAAGCTACAACGTACAAAACAGCAAGCAGCTACTCCATTGGCAATGTCTAACGGGACATATGCAAGGTAATGTGGAGTCAAAGTATATATCGACAGTTATCTCTTCACACTTGTCTTGTCGGACTGGTCGTCAAATGTCATTCTAAGAAACAGGAACAGATAAAAGAAAGAGGAGTTGGAATGTAGAGGCTGCTCATTGCTGCTGCTTAGTTTTAAGCTCTTAAGTTTTTATTCATCACGTCTTTCAGTGCATGGACCAGATATGCTAGTAGAGGACATTCTTCTCTGTTGCAGCGTAAGTTTGTGACGACGTCAGATAAGACAGTTGTATTTCTCTAGAACATGCTTACATGGTACAGCTTCAGTTTGAAGTTACATTCAATTTCAAGGTGTATTATCTAAATGTGTGCTCAATAAGCTTGCAAAACAAAAATATCATATTCCAATTGAATACAGAGGTGACACACTCTCCGCTGCCTGTCTGTGTAAGTTACCCATCTGTCTTTCATTCTGTGTCTGTACCTGCCAGTTGCAGGTCTCTTCTGTATGGGCAAGTTGTCTGCCTCTGTTCTAGCTGTATCTGTCACAAACTATCCGTCGCTCTGCCCGTCTGTCCTCTGCTCTTTGTCTGTAGGCTCTGCAGACCAGTCTGTCTGTTTGCGCTGTTCCGTCTGTCTGTCTGTCTGACTGTCTGTCTGTCTGACTGTCTGGCTGACTGCCATTCTCTGCAGTGTAGAGTGAGTCATTCTGAGGACAATGGAGACAGTTTGTAAAGCCACGCTGGAGCGTACACTTCCTCCGGATGTGCAAGAGGATGCCATTCACAACAAAGCCTGTACTGTCTGCCTGTCTGCTATTGCCCTGTATATACATGTGAGTTTGAGAAACAGAGGGGATAGAAAGAGGAGTGCAGGGAGATGGAAGGAGATAAATGCATAGACAGAGAGTGAAAGAGAGTGTGAATTGCAATAAAGGGGGTGAGTTGTGTTGACAGGCTCTACAACAGAGGCAGGACAGAGGAGGAAGAGGAGAGGAGAGGAGGAGAGGAGAGGAGAGGAGAGTAGAAGGGCGACACAGCAGACAGTGGTGGTGGCGGCAGCAGCAGCAGCAGCAGCGGCTGGTGATTGATATCAGGGATCTGGCACTGCCACCTGATCCAGCCAGCCAGCCAGCCTCCAGCAACATTGAACTCACTGAACTCACTAAGCAAAGATGGCTGCCTCACTGCACTGCACCCAATGAACCCCACAGCAGTCTAACGTGTACATTATAGCACATACGTTATAAGAGCTGTAGAGATGTAGATAATAAAGAAAAGAATGTTAAAAAGGGCAGGTGTGTTGCTTCGCTGTTCAGCTTGATGTCTATCATACGAAGATGCATTAAGTGACAGGTTCGGACACACGCATGGATTTTCATGAAGGGAGACTTTTAATATCTTCCTGCCCGTCTCCATAGTGAAAGAGCCCACACACAGAATTCTGCATATTGTGGATGTGATTTGGAAATAAACAATGTAAAGATATAAGCCCATATAAGCAACAGCAAGACCTGCAGAACATTTCAGTCAATGGGTATTTAAAATAAAGAAATGTAATTTAATACTGCATCATGTCCAATACAAAATCATGTCAGTATCAATGCGACTACAGCCCCTACGAGCCCCCTGAATTTTTATCCAAAATGCTATCACAGAAATCAATAATAATAATTTCCACTGCAGCCTCCTGCCAGAATAAAAGCAAGTCATCCATGATGTGTTTTGCAAAGCTGGTTGAAAATTGGCAAACATATCCCTTTAATATCTATAAAAGGCCAAACAGAAAATACAATAAGCACATTGATACTCATTCAAAACTGCAGAATCAAAAGAAAAAATGATGATCATGTAAGACTTAAAACTTATAATTTATCTGAAGTTCAAGAACAAAACACTTGCACTTAGTATCTCAATAAATTCAACTGCAGACTATAACAATCTCTTATCAAAGCCTTGTGACTTCACCACATAGACTTACTAATATGTTTCTTTAATAAAAAGAAGGAAAAAAAATTGTGAAAAGGAAGAGTATGTGCAGGATCCTCTTGACTTCATTTTATGTGCGAATCGTGCGAAAGCTTAAACCCACCTGGGAGACAAAGAATCATTGTTCTTACATTATTCAGTAACAAGACTGGCTCCACTTTGACATAGCTGTATTTCATCTGATTAGTAGCTTTGCAGAGAAACACTTCTGGAGGACAGAAAATGTCAAAGAAAATATGATGGTGTTCTCCCCCTGTCTCTCTCCTTCAGTGTTTCTCCTCCTCTCCTCCCTCCTGGCCATCTGTTGTGCTCACTGCTGTGTGGGCTGATGCTGGTGGAGGTAACAGTTTCCTCGACTACAGTGGCTCACTGTGACCTCTGTACCCTCACATGGGTTGACAGAAGGTAAACTCCTGGCCTTGGCGGAAATGAAGTGGAGTTCATTTCAGATTCGGATTTTGCAATATAACTTGAGAGCCACATCTGAGTTTCACCCCCAGACAAACATTTAAAACAGGACAATGTCTGTTCTAGGTTCCACCTGTAGTTCACATAAATCCACCAGATTTTCTAGCATTTGTCATTTAAAGTATCTTTTTAAAATCATTCAGTTCTCATCATTGAGAACAGAACATCATGTTTCCAAGTATTGTTGCAACGATTAGTCGACTAATCGATTACGTGATCGACAGAAATATATTATGATAAGTGATTAACCGTGAAGTTTTCAGTCTTTCCTGCTTTTTCTCTGTGTTAAATCATATCAAACTGAATATCTTTGGGTTTTGGAGAGACACAAAACAAGACATTTAAAGACTTTTTTCACTATATTCTGACATTTTGTTGACCAAACGATTAATCCAATAATCTAGAAAATAATCGGCAGATTAAACGTTCATGAAAATAATTGTTAGTTGCAGCCATATTTCCAAACATTGGATATTTTCTTACAAGTCTGTTGCCTTTATACCATCCCGATTCTGGTACATGTACATATCCACTGTTCATTATTTCCAAAGATAAAGAAATGATGGAGCCGAATGCAAACTCCAGTCTGATTTATTGAAAGGAAGAAGAAAATCATCGCCATGGTAGTGAGCATGTGATTACTGAAAGGATCGGTTATCTGAGGACATAGTGTACTGTACTTTCAAACGATGTTCCTGAGGTTTGTCTCTGTGTTCCAAGATGAGGATGTGGTGATAAGCAAACTGTGATTTCATATATAGTAGAGATCCTTTATGCTTTGGCTACACACATGCATTTTACTGCTTTATTGTATTAAACCTTTATGCTTTTTTTGTGTAATCCGTGAGGGTTCTGTTTGTAATCTCTTATAGATCTTTAACAACATATGAAACGCTTTTCATTTCAAGTTTAACTGATTGATTGTGAGGGAAGCCTTCATTCGTTCTAATGACAGTCTTACATACTCCTGAAGCCGACAGGACATGCTTATTGAAAACGATGCACACACACTCCACTGACCGTGATCAGCATCCACTGACATGTGTAAATTGATCAGGGAGTCCACAGTGTGTTACATTGTGCTGTACACATCTGTCATGTTTGACCAATTATTCTAATGGTTAGTGGCTTGTAGAACAAAAGCTACACACTCACAGATGCACACTGTCAGTCCCTTCATAAAACATGCAAAGGCAAGCATCCCCACGAGGGTGTAAGAGCAAGAACTCATCACCAAAACTGTGTGCTTTGAATAGGGAAACACTTTCTTTCAATCAATCATTTTACTTTATTACCAGTCCCATTAGCCAGACCACAAAAGATAGTCAAAAAAATTAAAAAGATTAAAGAACGGACATTTAAAAAAACATCCAAAAACAACCATCATCATTATCAATTACCCATTCTGGTCAAATTACGCTAAAATAAACTCCCACAACTGTTCAGCCATTGGCAGGACTCACTAACTATTATTTAATTTATCAAATCTATACATACATTTACACACAGGATTTCTTATCGCTGCTGAAGAACAATCACTACTTTAAAATCTCTTTGTAAACAATAGCTTCAATAAAGCCTCATGGTGTGAAAACTCTGTGTGAAGACACTTTATTTTAGATCTAAACCATGCACGAGCTGTATCTTGTAAAAGGGGCAAACCCTAACAGCCAGCCCATCACATCAGCAGAGCAAATTTATGTACAAGTGTGTTGCCCTGAGAATAACATTTACGACAATGTCGATACAAATCTCTGTCGTGCGTAAAGTTGTCCATAAATTCATGACCAAGATATTTGACCTGACTGCTTACTTTAGGAAAAACCTCTGCGTGAGTAGAACTGGTGAAATAAAAATCATCTTTACAATTAATTATCATTAATTTACTTTTTTTTTTTCCAGCAACAAAATGGCACCATATTGGAAGCATATCCTTAACAGCTGTCGTAGACCAGAACTGCATGAAGAAAATATAGGCAATTAATCCAACGAGATTATCAAAAACACAACCTGTTTTAACAAGCATTTACCTGCATACAGAAAAACATGTTACCCTGACCTACCCCATTACTAACATGAAAAGAGTCACATACGTCACTACTCATCTAACCTGCGCGGTTTGATAGGCGAACAATACATAAAAACTCAACAGTTATTTATGTACTCCTCTGCCACTCGTTTTATGAAATACAAGTTTTTCATGATTGATTCAAAGAAAAAGCCTTAGATGCGTCTCAGAACCATCATCTCTCTTTTATATGAAGTTCATTTACACTATTTTTCCTCTGTTCTCTTCCCATCTATTTCACCAGTCTTTCTTTCTAATCTTCCACTCATTCAGTCTTTTAGTGTCACCGTCTTCGTGTCGCTCAATTGGAAACAAAACAATGTGCATTGTTTGGTGGAAAGGTAAGAAAGAAACTAAAACACAACAAAACACAACTAAATGTTATTTTATTAGTTCAAAAGGTTTCACTACCTTTCTGTCTCTCTCGCTGTTTCCTATCAGTAAAAAGCTGTCCGACTGCAGTCTTTGCTGTATCACGACCTGGACAGTGAGTCAGCACCCCGACCCTGCTCCTCTCCACACACACACAGACATTTTTTTTAGCATATAATGCAGACAAACATTCATATTCCTGACACAAACAAACAACCCCCCCCTTCCCTACAACCTCTATCTCTAACTCTCTCGCACACTGACGAACACCGGTAGCGCTGAGTCGTGACTGGGGGGGATGCGTCCTCTTAATATGCACAGACGACTGTCTGAGGATCACACTGGCATGCTGGCACACACAGACAAAGATCCTCCCCTCTACTTCAGCAATACAGAGTGTGTACTGTGTACTATGTGTGTCACATAGTGAGAGAGAGCATCCACTCCATGTAGTAAGTGGCACTCTGTTGTCCAACATGTTCTCCTGCTGTGCCATAGTGTTAGCCTTCATTACCCAGAAGCCTGCTGTCTGTTATGTATCCATGTCACTTCCTGTTCAACAGTTTGTGTTACACATTCCTAGACACCATCACATAGTCAGGGGAATGATGCTCATTGGCCTAAAAGTTTGGATATTCCCCCTGTTCTATCCCTGAGGCTCTCTCAATAAAACACACATACACATTCACATGCACTTGTGCCTGGAGGCATCAGCACCAGCAGACAAACAACCCATGAATGGTGGCTTTTGGGGACAATGTTCTATATGTTAGAAGGAAAATACAAAGTCCCACAGTGCCTTACAGTCACCGCAGAGTTACTGTATATAAATGTATATACGAGTATATGAGTGTTTGTTGTTCAGTTTGACTCTGCTACAAATTATTTTTCACCTGTTGCAGCCACATCACTGAACATCAACATAAGGTGTGGATATCTGAGAACAGGAAGTACTATCTCTGCAGCATGCAATTTCCCATTCATTTGGTTGTAAACAGGATGTGTTGTCTGTGGCCCCCCCCTCAACTCCACCCAAACTGACCCCTCAACCCAATGTTATAGGACTCTCAGTGACACCATTCAGAACTTAAGACAACAATGTTAAATAATACCTCAGAGACAGAACTAACTTGATTTCACAGACTAGTGACTTGTCGGCCTGACGGAACACTATGCATCAGCAGTGTAACTACGAGCCTGGTAGATGTTATTAACCACACACACACACACACACACACACACACACACACACACACACACACACACACACACACACAGAGAGTTGTGCATACAAATACATGCACATACCCATGCACACACTCTTTTTCAGACACAACCTGCCTGAAGCAGAGAGAGGCTTAACAAACAAACAGCCAGCCAAGCTTATAATAAAAAAGACACATCCCTGTGGGGGAAACGCACACACTTATATACTCGTACACTAGATAATCAGACATCCATGTAATCACACACACACTGAATCGCAAACACTCACATCCTCCCACCGGCACATGTGGACAGGCACGGCCAGGCCCTCAGTCTAGACAAGAGGCAGAGAAGAAGAGGAGAGAAAACAGAGGTAGAGAGCAGGGGAGTAGAAGAAGAGAGGTACTGGATGTACTTACCCCGTTTCTGGAGCCATCCCTCTCTAACGATGGTGACATCGCTCATGGTTCCTTCACGCCGAATCTGATGCCGCTACACGCCTGCTCCACAGAGAGAGAGAGAGGGAGGAGGGGAGGAGAGGAGGAGAGGAGAGAAAGAGAGGGAGAGGAGGAGAGGAGGAGGGGGGGCCGGCTCTCCCAGCCTCCGCGTCACTCTCCCTCCCTTCCTTTCCCGTTCACCCTCTCGATCGCGCAGTCTCCCTCTCAGACACACGCACACAAACAGGCGGTGTGTGTGTAACGTGTGTGTGTCGCTTTGCTTCCTGTTGTGGCTTATCTCCCTGCCTCCCTCCCTTCTTCTTCTTCTCCCCCTCCTCCTCCACCTCCTCCTCCTCCTCTCTCGTTCCCTCTCCAGACCTTCCTCCTCACCAGCAGTGACTCAGCCTGGAAGGAAGTGAAAGGAGAAAAAAAAGATTTAAGAAAAAAGAAGGCATGAATTTATTTCTCATCCTCTGTTGCTCCCTCTCTCCCCTTCCAAATCCCTTTCATACAATCTGACAAGACAAACAACTAGTTATTGTGAGAGAAGAAAAAATGCTCCCTCCGCTCTCCCCCCACCCAATCATACACCCATTTCCTCTTTCTATTGCCGACACTTTCTCTGATAAACAGGATGAATTATTGCAGAGCTCTTGATGAAGCAATAACTGACCTTGATTGCCAAACAAATACCCCTGAGCTCTGCCTCTCATTCATTCATAGATCTTTCTGTGAGCAGGTTGTGCTGTGTGCAGAATCCAGTCTACCTTTCTGTGCTCACTGTATTTCTGCATGTCAAATTATTTTGTGTGAGTGTGTGTAGGCTGGTTTGTCTATATGTGGGAGGTGGGAGAGCATCTCAGGACTGTGGAGTAGGGCTTGGCTATAAATAGCCACAACGGCAGTTAGGGATGCTCTCACACTCTCTTTCTCTCTGCCCAAATCTCTGCACCTCTCTGTTGTCTCACTCCCGCTCTCCTTCCCCTCTCTCTCTCTCTGCATAGCTGCCGCGTTCACCTCAAATGCACCCTACTACTCTGTATTACACAACGCGCAAAAAACACTACGCTTCTTAGCTTGAATGGAGATCAGCAATAAGGTGGCTAGGCTAGCAGTCATAGCCATATAGCTGGAAATCAGTATTCAGATCAGCTAGTGTCTGCACTGCTGCCGACACTTGGGGGCGGGGGGGGCGGGGGGGGACTGCAGAGTCATATCGAAGGCTGGAAGAGACGTGCAGACTCTCTCACACACCCCAGTAGGTGACACAGAGCTTTTTTTTTCTGTTGAGGCAGCAGTATAGTGACCAATCTGAAACCAGATGAACAAATGCAGACTATTACAACACATCTTGGTCACAAGTGCTGCTACAATGCTTTCACCTAGTGTATCCCTTTTAAACTATGGCATCAGTTTCCCTTGAAATTAAGATTTTGTTTTTTTGTCCCCTTCATATGCTTCGTTGCCAAAAGGAAGGGCTTGATAACTCAGGATTGATAGGAAGTAGAAGGATGGATTCCCCCATCCTAGCCCTGGTACAAGGCTTTAGTCAGCTCAAATAGAAGAGATGTTGATCAAGTTTCATCTCTCTGATAAGAGTAGATAAGCCTGAACTGCCAACAACTTGTCATCAAAAACAATTTGATCCGTTAAGTTTAAGACTATGCTAGAATGAACACTGGATGAAACACAGACCACCAACACCTTGCTGCTTGCTTTTTACCTAACTAAGTTACTCGGGCTGCAATGACTGATGATTGGAGATACATTTTCAACGATTTTCATAATTGCTGCTCCAAGTGAATTTAAGTTTCCTCTGTAAGCAGTGATGCAGTGTATACGTCTAGGGCTTTTATTGTGAAAGGTAATAACAGAAGAAGTGAGGCTTATATGCGCTGCTGCTGCCGTTGATTAAAAGAGTTTGCCATCTTGGTTCAGACTACAGAGCTCCGTGTTATTATTTTATTACTTGCATAAAGCATTTGAGAACCAACTGGAGATTTGAAAAAGGAGGAACAAAACCAGAGCAGTGGCTGTGATGACGTGGTGGGGACGTATCAGGAAGCATCAGCGTTTACACTACAAAAGATTAAAATGCTTCACGAACCACCTCGGCAAGTAGTTTGAGTGATCATATCACAAAGTGGCAAAAGATCAAATGTTTCATAATATCTTAAAAAGTGGGTTTTTCAGCACCAAAGTTATTCAATAAATTCCAGTGAAATTTAAACAATTGATGTAGCTTAGAATACAAACTTCGAAAAATTAAAAAATTCACAACTAAAAAAAGTATGTCCCATAAGTGAGTTGGTTTGCAATGATCCCAATTTTTTTTTTTAAAACAGTGTTGTAGAAACCATGTTTATACTTGTCAAACTAAGGGTATAAGGTAAAAAAAAGTGATGTTGCTCTATAGATACCGAAACTTATTAGCACTGATTTAGAATAAACTGCAAATGATACCCAGTCCTAGTACATTTAAGGGGATCGAATCCTTTTTATAGGCCCTGTACAGTTCTGGATTAAGATTTAAGACTGGTGTAATTCAATGAAGCTTCAGTTAGCTTTAACCTTAATCTGGACAAGCATGGCGAGAGGAGACGAGACGAGCACAATGTCCAGACAGTAGCAACCCCTAGTCACCAGGGCAGCTGTTGCTATGGCGATGTGCACTGCCATGATGAACCAACCATGCCAGGGGAAGCACCTGCCAGACGACATTTATTTCATGATATTTCAATCCAGAGGCAACAACAAGAACAAAAAAAATGACAAGGAAAGGGAGATGGTGAGAAAAGAAACTCAGAATCACATGAAATAGAGGCAGAAGCAGAGGGCACCAGGGGACCAGACAGTCAGATACCCCACCATTGATCAGTCTAGACAAATCAAGCGACACTGCGAGGCAATAATGGATGGCAAGTGGAAAAAACTAAAACAATCAAAACACAGCTCTGACACATATTAAGCATGACCAGAACGTTGTTGTTTACAGGCTGTTGTTACACTGCTACACGCATCCTTGGTCTTAGTGGTCAGTTACATTGTTAAAAAGGAGCAAAACATTAAGTAAAGGCTGAAACTTTAAGCTCTTTTCCTTAACTTAAAATATCACAACGAAGGTTTGCATGTTTGTGACCTCAACAACTTCCAACCATTCTCCAAGGCAAGTTTGCTCAATGTTTTGATTGATTTCCTCTGTGCCCACAAACTCTTGAATACCAGTAAACCAACAATTAACATACCAATAACAAATCACTTCCTGGAACTGCATTATTGCATATTAATTTAACTTTGTCATACAGTAAATACAGCTGAATAAGTATTCATGAACTGAAACTTAGGAGGTAGAGAATCCATCTCCAAACCTATGGTATGCTTTGGAAAGTGGCTGAACACTATATAACATGGGTGGGGCTGTGTATTGGCAAGAATCTGGTGATACAATACCCATCATGACACAGGGGTTACGATTCAATGTATTGCGATACTGTAAGGCAATATTTTTAATCACATTTTGGAAGAACACACCACCACATGCATAAAGTCTGAGTTACAAAAAGTTTACTTTTGTATGCAATCAGAACAGTGGGATCTGCATTTATCACAGTCCTTGTAACATCCAACATCATAGCACTACTTTGAGAGAGCACATAAAATAAAGTATGGACAGAGTTAATCTTAGCATTTAGTGTGATATTCAATATTTTCTTACACTTCTAAAAGAGGGCTAAACATCAAAACTATTGGTGTGGCTTGTTCATGTACAGAGAGGAGGACACTACAGTATAATATTGGTAAATACTTTAGTGTTCCGACCACCACCCCGTCAGGATGGCACACCTCACCTCACATAATCTCACCTCACCCCAAACTGTAGCCTCATACAAACCCTGGCTGTCATCAGCAGCAGTAAGCCCACAATGTTCTTCCTAAAATGAAAGCCAGTTTTTGGCAGGACCTCAAGTGTTACCCTCTGCTAACACAGGAAGTGTTTTGTCCATTTAATGCGCGTCTGACGAACAAAATCACTTCTATTGAAATCAATATAGCTGACCACACAGGCGTAAAAGCTTGCGCTTAACAAGCACTTTAGACGCTTAGGATTCAAGTCTATTTTCTTCAGTTTTATGTACGTAAATATAATGATTGTGTATTGGTCTGTGAGCAATGCCAAAACACAACTGACCACACAGTAGAACAGTTGCTGAACAAATCCTGTACACTGATGGAGGACATAAACTGCTGCTGCGGACATGTTGCTTGCACAATGTAGAGCAGAGGTGAAATGATTTGTCAATTAATCAATTAGTCAACTGTTTTGAGTTTCACTTTTTAAGCAAAGATAGCTATTTTCTGCTTTTCTCTGTTTTATATCATTGCAATTTGAATATCATTGCGTTTTGGATTGTTCGTCGTCCAAAATATTTGAATCTTTTAACTTGCATTTTTCCCAATTTTCTAACATACAGACTAAACAATTCATTGAGAAAATAATTGGCAGATTGATGGATAATGAAAATAATTGTTAATTGCAGCCCTATGTAATAGAAAGTGTATCTACTTAGACATGTAGTACATATAAGAGGGGAAAAAACATAAAGGTGTAGTGCTAAATATGACCTCTGTACTTGGCCTATGAAAAACATCACATGTATGGCTGGGTGTCATTTGAAATCTTTCGATACCCTACCGTTTGTTGTTTTCTACAAGTCCATTCATGAACCTTTCATTCAAAAAAATGTTAAGGAATTATCTGTTTAAAGAACAAGTAGGCTACAAGATTACAAAAAACGGATCCGTACCAAAAAAGTATGTTACTAATGCTAGATCCAAGCTTTTTCCTGAGTCTGGCATTTATACAGCAGCAGCAGCATCATCATCATAAACACTATCCCTATTGTTATGATCACCATTATCATACCATACCATATATCAATATATCATTCTCTGCCATGAGTGTGACATACCCTTTTAATCACACATGTGGCCACAAATCAAACCAGGCCTAGTTCACTATCTCTCTACTGCAGCTATAAAAATGTATCTTGGTCCTTATTAACATTTTTTTCAAAAAGAATCCACATAAAAATAAATACATAACAGTAAGGCATTAAATTAAAGGGAAAACAAACAAAAAGCTGATAGGATAGGATGAAGCTTAAGCTTATTATACCTACCCTTTAAAAAAAAGCATCCTTTCACTATTAGATTTAGGCTACACAAAACTAAAATTCCAAATGTTTCATACACAATAATAATCATTCCTCACTCATCATAAACACTTGTTTAAATTTGCTAAGCGAACTACACATTCTTAATTCAGGGGGGAGCAGCAGCAGGCCGACGCCCCGCTCTATGGAGCTGGGGATGAAGACTGGAGTTTTGTATTAACCAGACAGCTAGCTAGCTAGTTAGCATGTGGGATGCATAGAAACATATAGGGAAAAGAATAAATAGAGAAATATGTTTTGGGAAATAAATAGTATAAGAAATGCAAAGGAAAAAAAAATAATGCAGAAATACATTCATACATTTAATAAAGAATAGAATAAATAAAAATAAATAAATAAATGCAATATAAATACATTCAAAAGTTAATAAACATAAATGAATGAGAAAATTAAATAGAAGAGTATATTACTATTAGGGGAATTAATACAAAAGTTAATAAACAAAGAAGCAAATTAGAACAGAAATTTCTGTCACATAGCAATTAATGCCTACATTTATTTGTAAAATATTATTGTTGGTACAATTAATGGCATATTAATATATTCATCAACTCATTTAGGATGAACTATAAAACAAAAGTTGAAAGCATGTAAATTAATAAATAGTGCATTCGTTGGTTCGTAATAATCTGATCAATTTGCAATTCTTATAGCTCTCTTCTGTAGCATGAAAATTGGATTAGTGTTAATTTTGTATGTGTTTCCATAACTCCACACAGTAGGTCAGTGGTGGAAGAAGTATTCAATTAATAGCAATACTTCAAGTAAAAGTTCTGCATTCAAATGTTCACTTAAGTAAAAGTACAAAAGTATTGGCAACAAAATGCACTTTACATATCAAAAGTCTTTTTTAAATAACAGTCTCATAATACAGAGTGGCTTCTTTTGGTGTTATACTATTAATATATTGGATCATTATCACTGATGTATGAATGTGTAAGCTCTACTTTTATATTGTAGTTGGTCGAAGTGGATCTAATTTTAACTATTTCATATACTTTTGGTAGTTTAACCTGAAACAATGTAGCCCATCATATTGTATATACTAAAATAAACGAAATACATTTTGTAAATCTCTTAAATAAATATTAAAAAGGTACAATTTTTCTCTCTGAAGTGTAGAAGTGAGGTATAAGTATAAAAGTAGCATAAAACGAAGATGCTTAAAGTAAAAATACCTCAAAATTGTACTCAAGTAAAGTACAATTTGTGAATAAATGTACTTTCCACCACTGCAGTAGGCAATGTATGGAAATATGAGAGAACATACATGGTATTACAACATGATAAAGCTGCCTACATAAGTAATGTCATTTCAGTGACTCTTTTTAGCTGCAGGGATGAATGTGAACGTGCAAATGTTGTTTATTAAGCCGAAACACTGCTACTGCGTAACGTTAGCATGAAAGAGTAACAGCAGCACTGCATCATCTACGTCACTGTGCTAGATGGCTCTCAAACTGACGCATGTTGCATTCAGCATGGCAGAAAACAGCATGGATGTTAAACATGTTTACCAAAAATTAATAAAACAGCATTTTTTTCGGGTCAACACATACTGTCGTTACCTTTTTTCGAGACAGGAACGCAGACTGTGCAACTCCTCAACCGTAACATTAGCGTTAAGCATCGCTCCCAAGTGACCCGTCAAACCCCCGGGTAACGCCCCCACCTTGCTCACGTTATCACGATATAAACACACATTATCAAGGTAGCTTTAGCGGAGTTTATGTGATGTTTACTGTCACAAAAGTGCGGCTACCTAACAGTATTACCTGTAGCGGCAGGTGCTGTGGTATTCCCGGTGCACCTGCTGTTTATTAACCGCTCGCGTTATTTCTTCCCCTCGTTTCTGAGTGACTAACTGCAAGCTAAGCTAAACCGTTAAAAGTGATAGCTAGTCAAACGTCGCTGGCAACGTGAAAACGAGCCGGTTGCAGAAATAATAAGAAAGCTGCACATTAAACGGATTTCCGAGAAGCTCCGAAAGCTACCGTTAACCGCAGCCAACGGTTGTTTTGACTTTGAGGAAAACTCGTGACGTCACCCAGAGAAACGGCAACCCCCTTTTTCTCTCACGCACGGGCGCGTGCACACACTCACACACAGGCAAACACACCCCCTGCACACACTCCCGCACACGCACATCCTACCGTTTCGCTTCGTCCTCCCGTTTTTCGGTTTTAACGGTTTCAGCTCGGCGGGTACGTGGATCTCCTCTCTCATCATCCCATTCCAACTTCCCGTGTGTATCTGCCGGCTAATAAGCCAACCATCGCGAGAATCAGCCGGTGTTAAGGCTACTTTCCATGGGTGTAATGTGCAGGAATTAACATAAATATACATCTGCTTACATAATATGTTCTTCATACTTAGAGCATTCCTACAATGTTTATTTATCTTAGAGTGGAAGAAAACAAAATAAAATTGGAGAAAATACAGAAATAAAGAACATCAAGAGAAATCAGTTTCTCTTATTGATGTCCATAAACATTTATTTTGGCATCCCCCATTGTGCTGTTATGACTGAGAATATTTATTACAGTTTTGTTTTGCTTCAGAGAAATCTGTTATTTAGTCTCCATGAAAATAATACATACAAATTTCCATATCCATAAATGTAAATTCACAGGTAAGAAACCATGCTCAAACAATACATTTGTTCAATTCAACACTCTCTAAAAGGAATAACAATCAAAAACGTAACAGCCTGTACTGTATACCCCCCCTTAGAGTTAAACTTAAACATAACTGAATGTATATATTTCTACTTTTCTTTTGACTGTATGCACTCTGTAAGATGTTTTTAGAGAGTGAAATCAAGGGCCTGTCTCTCAAAGTGGATTTCCCGGAAAATGCCCTTGAACACTTAAGATGTCTTCAAGTACTAAAGGACAAAAGACAAATTGAGATATTTTATTATTATCTATGAGTATTATCTTCTCATACCTATTTTACATGTTACCAGTTCTACTGCACTTCATCTCATTATTACCATTTTTGACTAAATGGACATGTCCAAATGTCTTCTGTGAAAATTGTCATGAAAATAATGAAAATCCATATTCATATACATTTTTGGTAAAAGATCTTTTAAGTCTAATTCATCTCAAATTATAATGGTGAAGTAAAATTGGTGGTGTTTCCTTTTTAAAAGAGAGCATTGTTATTCAGTACACACTTCAGTTCCTTGTGTAGGCCTATTTGTATAGATATTGTTAAGAGACATGGTGGTTTCTGAGCAGCTGAGCAGAAAGTAAACTGTAAGTCAGTCGGGTCATCCTCTTAACATTAGTGCATTGCAGCATCTTAAATGCTGTTTACAGCCGGAAGGATCAGACAGCTGCAAAGCAAATTACAGAAATCTTTACTCAACAGCTGATCTCTCTAGTGTAAACCAAAATGTACAGTGGATTGTTGATACAATGCATTTCTGGAATCCCTGAGCAGGTCGTTTGAAGCCAGCAGAGTTAGCTGGCCTATTATAGTGCTTTCAAGTTGTTACGGGTGACGGTGAGTTTGGGCCTCCTTGCACAGGTTTGGTCATTCAAAAGCCTTGGAATTTAAGGGCGCATCCTCCTTTTCTTCCATCCCACTAAATCTCTTCTCTTTCCCTCATTTCACACACAACAGTACTATATACAATGTGTATAAAATGCTAGCATTTTAAATGTGAGAATGATATATTGATGTTAATTTAAAATGTGTTGACATTCTGACACAATGATGCCCTCCCTCATCTGCTCTCTCTTCTTTTCCCCTCTCTCTCTCTCCCTGCCCATCTCCCCAGATGGTTTGGAGGGTGGAGCTGGGCAGCAGTGGCAGAGGGTGTAGGTATGGGGCCATGGAAGGGCACAGAGTGCAGACACAGGTGGACCTAGCGTGACAGATAATATAGGTGCGTACGGCTCTGGCCTTAACACACATACACATATTGCCATCAGCTGGCTTTTGCTCACAGCCCTGTGTGCAGAGGGGGAGTATGGGCAAAAACCAGCAGCTAGGGAAGGTGTGTGTGTGTGTGTGTGTGTGTGTGTGTGTGTGTGTGTGTGTGTGTGTGTGTGTGTGT
>CALSCE010009347.1:6202242-6212703 GCA_943593645.1 Bovichtus variegatus
CACACACACACACACACACACACACACACACACACACAGCTAAACTTCCAGCTTTTGACTATAACAACATCCCTACCCCCGTTCCCATACCTCCTGTCTCTGCCCTCCTGCCACACACATACCCCATACCCCCCCATGTTTGTGACTCCCTTCACCTCCTGCAACACACCCAAACCCGCACCACCCCCCTACATTAACTCCAGCCCCAGCTCCCAAAGCCCAGGGAAGCAGCAGCCGTGCTGGACGGCCCGGCACCCCGTACCCCTACAGCCCATCCCTGGCCTCTTTGAAGTGGCTTCAGGAGAGAGGTCAGCCTCGCCCCGGAGACCCGCATGGAGGTAGGGACAGCTGCGGCCAGACAGACCCTGTGCAGGGGATAACAGAACAGGCACACACACAAACACATATGCACACACGAAACAGGATAGAGCAGCTGCAGCCACGGTGTCGAAGGTGTGCTGTGCAGCAGGACAGCTTGGGAGCCAGTATGGTCCAGCATGACTCTGCTCTGTGCTGGGTCACCTATTTTGCACTCAGGTGTGAAATGTGGTCTGCGGAGTACCAGATGACCATATGAAATTTATATATATATAAATATATATATATATTTATATATATATACTGTATATTTAAAGCAACCTATAAACTATCATTTAAACTATAAAAAGTTGCTGTTTTATGTTATTGTTGCTTCTGATTTCATGCTAATGTATCGGTGTAGAATAAATGATTGACTTTACCATAGAAACAAAATATTGTAATGTTGTCACACTAAGTATCAATATACCGGTATTAACGATATGATAGGACCGTGATATTTAAAAAATGAAATATTGACCTCATGGTAATAAAAAACATATCATATTATTGTGTTGGCAGAAGTTACTATATTTTTTGTTAATTAGTTCATCTGGTTGCCTTTTCACATATCCATTGGTGTAATTGTTTTTTTTGTACACTTTTGTACACTTATGGTTACAAACTCTTTCTCTCCACCTCCTTACACTAGTTTTTGAGTGTAATTCATTCACCACAAAAGAAACAAAAGTGTAACATTTTCCTAATATCACTAAAAGATTTGTGCTCATTATTTGTCACTTTGCTAATATGTCGTCACTCAACGTTTAGTAAAATCCAAAGTCCAAAGACTAAACCTTCAGAAACTAAAATTGTATTTAAACTTCACTTCGCTGACGCTGTGTCAACAAACTGAACATAACGTCTACGCTTCACTTCAGGCTATTGTCTTTGATTGCTCAACACTGTAACGTGTTCTTGCCTTTTTGACACATTATGTGATGATGATAACTTAGACATGTATTTAAACTAATTATTTAGTTATTTAAATGAATGATGTTGATCTTGTAATTGATGTCCTGAAATTCAGCACATTATTCTTGTGTGCAATTTCCATGATAAGAAGGTCAACCTGCGACTATGAATGCCCCCCCCCCCTTGATTCAGTGACCCCCCTCCCGTCCCCCCTTGATGTACCCTATGTCGGCTAAATTGATATTATCATATGTATTTCTCGATGCAAGACTAACTGCCCTTCGTGGACAAATAAACGTTGAAAGTTGAAGTTTAACATGCAGTATCACTGTGGGGGAGCGAGACGGTTCGTTTTGTAAGTTAGACCTTGACGCGGTTAGTTTAAGAGTGAACGTGTATGTTGCAGTGTTTGTCTGCTGGCCTGTTTATGAGCTCTTATCCATGCACGTGTTCACATTTTCGCATATGCAGCGTCTGTGGATACCTTCTGCTCATGTGCAGACAGGTTGCACTCCCCCCAAAGACTCCCTGTCCCCCGACCCTTCATCACACACATACAAAACACACACTCGTATTGTCCTCTATGCCCAGCCCCACCTCTCACACATGCCTCTACCCCCAGGTTGGAGCAGTCTGGTTTCTCAGGTTGCTCTGCAGTGTGCAGCTGCTCTGTCCTAAAATTAAGGGCGTGAGGCCAGAGGAGTGGAAACAGATTACGATTAACTTTACAAAAGTAGCAATAATACTGCCTTAAACTCTTTATTAAAGTGATAATCTCAAAATAATTGTACAGCATATTGCCAAAAGGCTGTGATATTTAGCAATATACCGATGTTAGTACTTTACTGCAAAGATAAAATCACACAGCTGTGAAGCGCTCTGTCTTTCAAAAACTGACATATTTGTTGAAACTTGCACTTCATTATAAACTCTGCCGAACTTAATATTACAAACACATTCAAACTGTAGACTGCAGTTAATAAATATCTGTCTGAAAGAGGCATATTTACACACCTTGCTTGGAAGGCAAATCAAATCTTTTTTGGTCTAAGATTTTTCTCTGTAAAACTGTAGAAACAACTGTAAAATATTTCCCACTGTCAGGCTGCATCAGTATTGTATGGTATTTGCTGGCAGTTACATAGTTTGAATTGAACATTTATTTTTATGTATCTCTGCCTATTTATGCAAATTTAAAGCTCATATTATACCGTTTCCACTTCCTAATCATGAAAACAATAGATTCAATTGCTTTAGAATAGAGGGAATATATCGGGAAATATTGTTCTGGAAACATTGTTCATCACTGCAAAATTCTGCTGAAAACAAGAGCTCAGTAAAACATCTCATCTTAGAAACATTTCTGAAGCCGCCACTGGCCGGAGCACATGGTCATGTGCAACGTCTCCGCCGGGAAGTTTTTCCAACGTGTCAGCAGGATTATTTACGAGTGAGGGTAAGAGCAATTATGTGATTGACCGCTGCTTAGCGGAAGCTGCTGCAGTAATGTAGGAGTCATTTTGCTTCATGGTGATAAAGAGAGAGGGCTGAGCCACGAAGCAAAGGCTCTTGATTTACTGCTCAGGGTTGTTCTGACGCTTCCTCACGTCATCAGCTGGCAGTTACGGGAAGAATGAGACTGCAGTTTGTAGGTTGAGGTTACATTTGTTTACAGGATGGCTAGGCAAACTGAGAGGGATGAGTGTAGGTGGTTTCTCTTCTTTGTTATATCATTCTGAGTGTCAGTGTTTGAAGACAGATGTTACCTGCATGAGGCCGTAGGAGCAGCCAGAAACCCCCATCCATCCATCCTTCAGTGATGCAAACATCTCCAGGCTCTGGACTGTGTGACATGAACATGCATATTAATGCTCTGTTGCACACTAACACTCTCTCACACACACACACACACACACACACACACACACACACACACACACACACACACACACACACACACACACACACAGCTCTTCCAGCTGCATGCTGGAGTTCCAGTGGGTGCCATCAGTGTAGATTCTGCTCAGCGGTTGAGTCACTGAAGCAGTTGGAGGACGACAGAGAGAAGAAGAAGGGGAGAACTTTGATCTGTTTTTGTTCAAGAGTAGTTTCTGCACGCAAACAAAATGATCTTTGGTATAATCTCCTCCAACTGGCGCTCAGTTACGTAATGTTAGTTCTTCATGGTTCTCTCCTGCGACTTGATTCTGTGGATGCTGTCGGATTGTTTCAAACAAAGCAGATCTGGGGAATTAGGTGTTGACCTGCTCGGAATGAATAGCGTTGACGTTAGTTGATTCGGGAAAATGAATTGATTTCTGTCACACTTTTTAAATAACATACTTTTCAAGTGAAAAGGCTCAAGTCTCAGTGAAGTCACGAGTCATTTGTGTCGGGTTGCGAGTCTTTTTCTGATTTTGTCAAGTCTGAAGTCATCAAATTTGTGACTCGAGCCCACGTACATTGGGTCCACTATAGGACACAAGAAGACAGGATAGGACAGAATAGTTTAGGACAGTATCGGATAGGATGCGATGGGATATGAAAAGGATCCGATAGGGCAGGATAGGATATGAGAAAATGGGATAGGACGGGGGGAGCTATGGTAGGTTAGGGTACAGAGTGGACAAGACAGGACGGGAAAGGATAGGACAAGTTAGGGCAGGACAAATAGGGTAGGATAGGACAAGGCAAAACAGGATTGGACAGGATAGGATAGGACAAATATGGTGAGAAAGGACAGGATGAAAATCAACAGCTGAAGCCCTAAAACAAACATACCAGCTGGACCTGTGACAGATGACAACTAAATGTCCCACCACTCCAAACCACCCCGGTCCCCTACATCCTCACTGCATGTGCACAGCTGCATGTGTGCAAGAGCCACCGCAGGCCACTAGGGAGAGCTGCGTTAGTTATAGTCCCACTGATGGCTCCAGCTATTAGTCCGCCTGTCTTTCTAAATCTCCGTATTTATACTGGGGCTTATGAAGTAAACACATCTGGATGAGGCAAATTCTGTGTGTTTTAGTTATTTATAGAACATCTGGAACTGCGCAGTGGACAGCGGCCCCTGAAGAGCGCAGCAGGGCTGAAGTTGGCTTTAGGAAGTATTGTGGTATTTGTTGAAGATCTCAAGCAAGCCAAGATTGTCTCTGGAGGGGGTACAGGAAGGATATGTGTTGCTATCTCTCCTGTGTTTGTGTGTGTCATTGTGTGTGTGAGTTTCAGAGGAAGTTAGGTTGTACACAGCACATCTGTCAACATCTGGGTGCACAGACTGTGTTTGGCTTTCTAACAACTGGGTGAGATCAAAACCAATAACACACACAGTTCGAGTACAGCCAGAGGATAGAGCAGCGGTAACCCCCCCCCCCACACACACACACACACACACACACACTCACACTTCTAAAGCCTCTGATGGCCCCCGAGGGCCCCCAGTTTCCTCTTCCTATTTCAGGTCTGCGGCTCCTTTACTTCCTTTGTAAGACTCTCTCTGTTTCCCTCTCTATCCGTTTTCACACACTCACACAAATACACACACACTCACACAAATACACACACACAGTTGCTCACACAGACACATTAACACTTTATGTGTAAATGTGATTTTCCCCAGGCTACTCGCTCCTTGGGGAGGCACAGGAGGAGACGTCTTCTCCTTCTCAGAACAAACTGCAGCGTAACATCTGTGTGCAGGAAGAGAGGGACAGATGTGAGAAAGATATCTGTCAGGGGAGGAGATGTCTCTCAGTTATGTTTTCCTCTCAGCAATTTGCATTTCCCAAACGTGTCGTATGTTGTGTTTGATACAAAGTTGTCAGTGCAGACTAGACGTGGAGAAAGTACAACCAATCTCACAGCTACTTCGTGTGTCTTTTCTTTTCTAATAAGAAGAAGAAAAACCTTTATATCCTCATCATTGTTTTGCCATTTGAACTCAGCTTAGTCAAAGCCAGCATCAGTCAAATCTGACGCCTATCAGTCATAAACATTCAACCCCTGTGAAAAGATTTAGATGTCAAATCCGTTTTGATAGGGTGTATAGGATTCCACTTTGTTGACAAAAAGTGTTTTCCAAAAACAGATTTTGGGATATCACCGAAGCACATATCCTGACATATGACCGAGGTAATTCACGTGAGAAAAAGATTACTTGATGTCGTCTGTGGTCTTTCGTCACAGGTTTAGGAGATAAAATCCTATCCAAAAAAATATCCAAACAAATACAGCATCATCACCCGGTGTCCAGTTGTTGTTTACTCGGTCAGTCTGATGGCTGGCTGGAGGTCCCTCACAGGGGAGGGCTGCACCGTGTTGCCCCAGTGACAGCTCACCATATGGGGGGGTGGACGTTCTCTAAGCCCTGTGGAAGTCCACACACATGGATCTCACAAACAGAGCTAAAGCGCCATGGCAGATGCCACCTCGGTGGTTACAATAGTACACACACACACACACACACACACACACACACACACACACACAGCCAAATCTGCCTCAACATCGCAGCTACACTCGTCCAGATGATCAAGCTAATTGTGTCCGACTGTTTGATGATGAATGAACATGTTTTCCTCTTCTGTTACAAAAATAATATTTTGGAGGGATATTTGCTTTCTGTTGTTTAGAAATCGGTGACTTCAGAGGTCACAGAAAGGACGGACAGGATTTCGTGATGCCGTTTTCTTTCATTTGGATGTCTGTGTGGCTACTTCAATATTTTTGTGTCTTTTAGCAATTTTTTTTTAAACTTCTTTTTTGGAGGGTTTACTCTCACCGCTCTCAGCATGCAGCTTTTTTCAGCAAAAGGAGCCCTAAAAACCCACCTGCTCACACAGACAGACACAGTTAAAGACTAGCTGGTGAACACAGTGGACCATTTAGCAGGTAAAACGCCAGATATTTCCCTCAGGAGTTGGAGACCAAAATAGCTAAAAAGGAGAGTGAATATTGAAGTTGCATTTATTAGATGGCTAGCAACAAATGATAATGTGGCTCCATGTCTGCTGGGTGTTTAAATAGACAACTGTTTGCTAACATGTTTGTCATATGAACTTCATCAGGTGATTATATGTTAATGTTGTGTTCACAGATTGTGACCCCCTACAGGTAAAATAAATCAATGAATGCAGGTTTAAACATACTTGTGGTCTGATGTGTTTTAGCCCATTACAGTACTAAAACGTTGAATATACTCTTATCTGAATTAGCCTGGTTTGATACAAGTTGGATCATATTTTTGTGGATTTTGGCCAGCATTTCTATCAGTCGGGATCTGTATTCACCAGGTTTGGTAACATGCCTACGGTAAGTACAGCAGGGCAAGTTTGTGTTTCTTGTCCTGTATGACTTATTTTCTGCGATATTGCTATTTCCCAGAACTCAGCTGGTACTAATATTATTATTACTGATAGGAATGATGGCCAAAACTAAGAAAATGAGACCTAGATTGCAAAGCACCTGAATTATACTTTAACATTACCTCCTAACACACATTTTTCAAAGCATATTATAAAGTATTAATTTTATACCATACAGGGAACCACTGGTTTCAGTTTATAAATCAACTTGAAGAGCCTTGAAACTTACTTGCTGCAGTTAAGTCATCAAAGTTTAGTCCGATTTATTTATTATCATAGTTGTATGAGCTTTGTAAAGAGGCATATAGAAACAATTACATCTCTCTCTCTTTCCCTCTCCCCCCCCTCTCTTTCTCTCTCCCCCTCTCTCATCTGTCCCTTTTCACACCTCTTACTTCCCCCCTTTTATTCTTTCAAGGTGTCTCTCCCTTTTTCTTCTGCTAAAAAAGTGGTTGCAATTTACTATTCTTGAATAATGAGAGTGTGGCTCCCTCCATTTAGCCTGAGGCTTACAGAACTAACATCTGGGCTGTTTGGCAGGCTGGCCGCCATTGGCCTTGTTGGAAAGCCTCTTCAACACTGCTCCAGATGCAGGCAAGGGAGGCCCAGCACACACAGATGGAGACACACATACACACAGACACACACACACACACACACACACACACACACACACACACACACACACACACACACACACACACAGTGCAAGCACAAATACAGATGTGGGAAGAGTTAAAGATGCAGTAAGCTACAAACAAACAAACACACACACACACACAAATCCAATCTCGCACCCAGATGGAGACAGAGCGGCAGCTGATGTGGTGGGCAGAGCTGGCGCATTGTTGGCACAGGTAACATGTTCTCAACAGCTGGCGCAGGTTAGGCATTCCTGGGAATTGGAGCCACAAGGCAAATGTTCCCGCTGGCTCGGGGGCTGGCGATGTGGCAGGCATGCAGGTTGGCAGGCTGGCACACCATTGGCCAAACACACACACACTCTTTACGCAAAATGGATGAATCCAGGAGAAAAAAGGCACATGGATAC
Source organism: Bovichtus variegatus (assembly GCA_943593645.1). Taxonomy (NCBI): domain Eukaryota; kingdom Metazoa; phylum Chordata; class Actinopteri; order Perciformes; family Bovichtidae; genus Bovichtus; species Bovichtus variegatus. The sequence goes on from CALSCE010009347.1 coordinate 6,209,932, forward strand.
GAACACAGACATACCAAAGTACTGAAGTGCTCGGGTACTGTATGTTTAGTGAGTATACATGTGCACGTTCATGGAGATGCTTGGTACAAACAAACACACACAAACAAAAAAAGTGCACTCAGTAGAAGGCAGATCTCCACCAGGTGTGTCTCTCTCTCCCCTCCCAAACGAAGAAGAGTTGAATCTCAATCAATTGTCCCTTCCGGCTCCCTTACAGTCAAGATGGAGGCGAAGATAACAAAACTGGGATTTATTCGTCTCGTATCGTGCTTAACTTTAGCGGATCATAACATATCGGGTATGGAATTAATCTGCAGATGCTCCGGTTCAAAATGAGGCCAAACTTTTCCATGGATGGCAGTTTTTCAGCCACAACAAAGGCCAAAAATGTGGGTAGGTAAGGTTTGTTTTTAGTCGAAACAATTATCGAAAATGCCTTTTGCTACTGAAGCAGTTGCTGAACACTTGCGGGCCCTACACCAGCTGGTTAAGAGGAGTGAGGAGTCAGCAGTCAGCAGTGGTATAAAACAGTCCATGAAATAGGTTTTTCAAAAGTTGTAAGTCATAAATGTGGACAAGAAATATTAGGCTGGTGGGTCCAGTAGTGTGCAAGATTAGCCGTGGACAGACACACACACAGCCAGACAGATACACACATGCACGCACACACAAATTACCGAATGCATGATCTCCCCACAGGCTTACGCTTGGAGGAGATAATAATTTGATTTGGTCTTAAGAAACTTTATGTGGTGTCCATCATCCACTTGCTTTCTCTCATCTTTGTGCGTGTGTGTGCGCATGTTTTGTTTTGGTCTCTGTGTGGAAGTGTATTAGCCTTTTCACTGCCTGAGGGCTCATTTCCTGCCGCAGCTGTTGGCTAGTTCCTCTGACATCTGGACTGAAGAGAGACAGACAGGCAGACAGACAGACAGACAGAACAGAGGCTACAGTAGCACTTTTCATTTCCACATGATCTCTGAGATCTTACAATAAAGATTTGGAGATCACTCTGCTGTTTTTTGCCCTCTTGGCTCGGACTCGGCTGTTCTGCATCTGCAGTATTTATTTAAAGCTCTGTCCATGTTAGTGTTTCCCACTCTCCCCCTCTCTCATTGTTTGTATGTGTTTTCTGCCTGGACAGATCTAGCAGCTGCAGCATGCCCGACCATTTTTGGCTTTTGGAGATCTAATTATTGTTATGTGTTCTAGCAGGACAACAAATCATCAAGGATTTCCTTGTATGAAAGAGCTGTGAAGCATTTCCGTCTGTAGGTAGTTTCATCTCACATAAAGCACTGCTAGCCGTGTTTGCTATGGCAGCGTTTGTGGCGTTCAGATACCTTTAGAGCAGTGTGGTGCTATTTTTACAACAACACAATTCTTATAATACCTATGCAGAGGTGAAATACCATAATACCCACCAAAACACTTTTTACGATGATTGGCGGGTGCTTTGTTAAACGTGTTAGATCACAGCCACATTACAGTAAAACACACTCTTGTGGGTATTATTGCTGTAATGAAGGATGGCAGATATGGGTCCTTTGTTGTCTACCTCACAACCTCGGTCATTCATCTGTTATACATTTTATTTTGCCTTGGCCTCGCTCTCTCTTTCTTTACGTGACTGCGCTGCTGTTATTATCAGCCTCCAGCTCCTTTCAGTTCCTACTTAGACTGTCTGCCGTTGCAGATGTCTATAAGGCCAACAGTGTGTAAATAGAAATAGACATAACATCTTTGCTTGTCGTCTGGTTATTACATTACGCGTTGTTTTCATATTCTGCGTATGATCCTGATTGTGGCTGTTTGTGTTAGGTGTCTCTTATTTTCCTTTACTTTTGTATTCATGGGTATTTATCGATGTATACCTCCCTCGAGGAGGTTATGTCTTTGGTGCGCTTTGTCTGTTTGTTAGTCAGCAAACGGAAAAACCACTGGCCCATGAAACTTGGTAGAAGGCTGTAGCAAGGAAGAAAACATTAAATTTAGGAGCGAATCCGAATAACGGTGCAGATACGGAAATTAAATATTATCAAAGAACCGCTGTGTACAAGTACAACCTCACACTTGCAAGGCTGTAGACTCTTCTTGTTTATTTCTAGTATTTGTGTATTTAAATGTTTTTATTATGTTTCTGGTTTTTATGTTGTTTATTTAAAATAATAAACTGAATAAAAATAACTGTTCTTATGTTGTTGTGGGCTTCTGTGTCACTATGAAAGCCGTGGGTTCCTCAAAAAACAAGAAGTACTTTTAATACCAAGCTGTAATACGACAAACTCAGTTACATGCAATAATGGATTGTGGTGTGGTGATTAAAGCCAAATGTGCTGCTTTTTTATGGTGTCTAACGCAGCAGTTTGTCTGTGTGAACACAACAAATTTAATTTAGTTTGGAGTGTACTCTGAAGATAATACAAAAATAATCATTTGGAAGGGAAACGTCCCTAAACGTCCAGCAGCTGGCCAGATGTAGAGTCCCCCCCACCACTCCAGCCCATTCCCCGAAACACACACACACACACACACACACACACACACACAGACACACACACACACACATACACACACACTCTCTCTCTCAACTCAGTGATGGGGATGGCCGGCTGGCTGTTGGCTTGGAGGCGCCATTAACCAATTTAGCTTCCAGATGTCCATCATACTGCCACAGCCAAAGCGGCACAGCTCTCTGTGAGCTTCACACACACACACACACACACACACACACACACACACACACACACACACACACACACACACACACAC
>CALSCE010009347.1:6213326-6233518 GCA_943593645.1 Bovichtus variegatus
TGTGTGTGTGTGTGTGTGTGTGTGTGTGTGTGTGTGTGTGTGTGTGTTTGTGTGTGTGTGCGTGGGAGATATTTGATTGACAAGTGCAGATCCTGATCAGATGTGTGCTCTCATACAGTACCCACATGCATGTCTAGAAAGACACACACGCATGCAGAAACACACACCCGAGCATGCACTTACACAGACACATATTCACTCTCCTCAAATGGACAGATGCTGCACCTCTAGAGGCACAGAGACCCAGCAGCTGTTCCCCAGCCAGTCAGATGGGCTACCATTGGTACTTCATGAATATTTTACACTCAGTCAAAATGGCTGCATTCCAGACTCCTACAGCAGCAGCCGCACTGGGCCAGATGATCAGATCATTTAACTATATGGACGGACTTCCTCCCACCCTCAGCTGGAAGAAAAGTTAAATATTTCTTGAAGGTTCTGACGTAGACAAAAGTTTGTGTTGAGTGATAAGAGTTAACTTGGAGGATGCTGGGTTTGTAGTTTGACTTGAAGTAGTGCATAGTTGATATTTTAAGCCAACATTTTTTGTTCTCCTTAAATCTCACTCGATGCCACGCAGTTTGTGTGAAATATGTTAAATCTACAACAGATAATCCTGCAGAGAAGCTACAGTTTGATGTTTTAAATTAGACATTTGACTCATAAAATCAAACTTTGGAAAATGTGACACTACAGATCTTGGGGAGGCATAAAAGTACTTTCAAAACACTTTGATAATGCCAATGTATTTCTATCTTTTATCTCACAATTTGCATTAATAGCATGTGCAATATTGTACACATCTTTTTTTCTTTTTTTACTGTGTGTTTGGTGTTCTTCTGTACTGTCTCGTTGGCTACATATTGTTTTCAGTTGATTGCAGCTGTGTGTAACACTCTTGGCCAAGAAACATCCCTCCTTGGGGACAATAAAGTATATTTAATCTCATTTTAAAAAGAGTCACAAAAACCCAACCCTTCCATGTCAATATGTACTGTACATGCCATTCCATTAATGAAACCAAACAAATACAGACCTGCTTCTCAAACATCTATACATTGTCACTGTAATCACTATACATATGAACTTAAGAGGAGAGATGTGCACACAACATGCATGTATGATTCGTGTTATTCCACCTCTTCCAAGCTGATAAATCTTTCTCTATCTCACAGTGGCTGCAGGTGTATTCAGGGTGTTTGGATCTATAATGGGTTTGGATGTGCTGATGTCTGGGATGCTGAGAAGAAAGAGGGCAGCCAACTGTACTAATAGATATTGCTTCCAACTCTCTCTCTCTCTCTATCTCTCTGTTTCTGTCTCTGCCTCGGAGGATGGATTGATCTCATCGCCCTGCAGCTGAGTTGCAAACATCTGTCCGCCCCTCCCCTTCCCTTCCTCTGTCAGCCAGCCAGTGTCTCCCAGAATGTCTCCCCTCTTACTTGCCTCTATTACGGGTATGATGAGGGAAGCTGTGGGACACACTGTGGAGGATTGGGAGGCTCTTAGATGGATGTTAAGATGGTCTCAAGGTCCCTTAAACCACCAAGACAGAACAGGTGTTTTATCTAACCACAAACTGGAGAACCTCCTTCCTCTCGTCTCAAATGTGTTCCTCTAGTTAAATAACCCACTTACTTTATGTTCTGTGCTCAACTCAGTAACCGTTGCCACTTTGAAGCCGAGCTAAACAACTCACCAGACAGGATATATCTGCAAATCTAGCTCATATTTAATTTAGAGCAACTTACAATGTGTGCAAATGAGCTTAACCATCTTAATTCCCTATACATTAAAGGTCAGATGGAACAATATTTCTGTGTCCATAGAAAAAAAATATACATGACATACAGGAAAAGAGACTGTTGTGCATACAAAAATGTTCCATTAAATGTATTTTCAATAAAGAAATCACCCATAAAGCACTCTGAGATGCCATTCATGCTGCATTTTAGTGAGGAAAAGAAAGATAATCAGAATCCCTTTTCATAGTTGCGTTCAAACAGCTGTGTGTGTTAAACACCTTTGAATATAAAAAGGCGTTGACAAGCAAAATATAATTAATGCTGGCAAGGGGAGGCAGAATCTGTGAAGCATGCAGTTGTGATGTCTCAGGGATAACCAGAGGTTTTCTCTGAGTCGCTTCTCCTGCCATATTTGTAGAAATGCTTTTTCTTTGCTTCAGACAAAAAAAATAAACCTGCACTCAGGACTATCTGCTTCAGGGGAACTGAAATAAAAACCCCGAACGTTAGCATCATGCACTTCTTTGTGAAATAGTCACCGGAAATACAGTGAAATAGAAACGGAAAACAAGTCAACTGTGGCACAAAAGGCAGAAACTGTAAGTCAGAAGTGTAAATAGATTAATGTCAAAATCTGAAAAAAGAAAATCAGTTTTCTTTATTTTCACATGTGAATGCACTGAGTAGAGATTTATTTTCCTGCTTCTGAGTATTGTTTCATTACATGTCCTGTACTGCACATACACTGCACTATTTTTTAATGTTTTCATTGCATGTATTATGTATTTTCCTCTCTGTATATGCTTTGGCGACATATCTTTTGATCAGAATGCCATGCCAACAAAGCTTCATTGAACTGAACTGAATAGAGGGAATTAGAGTGTAAAACATGGGATCTACAGCGACCTCCAGAGGCGGGAAGCAGAACATCAGTTCAATACAATGCTGTATTTACACTGAAACAACACACACATCAGTTAGGCTCTATTTAACGTTCTTAAATTCGTACTGTGCAATTAATTTATAAAGGAAACAAACAACTGATAGAAGTCTGAAGATCGGAGGAAGGTTTGATTGATTCGCTCTAAATATATGAGACTATTTGTGGATGTGTGCATTTTAATTTCCTCTTAGTTTTAAGTAGAAAAAGGGAACTAAACCCAGACAAAAACTTGTTGTTTTTTGCAGTGGACGAGTGAATACAAGCTCTGCTTTGCATACTGGTCTTTTTGTTGTAATTTTCTTTGTGCTTACCTTCTGCTTTGTCTTTAGTTTTAACTGTAGGGAGGATGAAATAGCAGTACAGGGTACATTTCAAACATCAGGCTGGCTCTGCTTATTTGGCTCGCTTGCACACATGCACGCACGCAGACACACACACACGCACGCGCGCACACACACACAAGGCTGTATTCTGGCATCTGTCAGTGGCAAGACAATATGTGGATCAGAGAGGGGAACACAAGAGCGGTGGAAGAAGTTTAGAAAATTGCACAGGAATCTCTCGAGGCATTCACACACGCAGACACATACAGAACAGATTTCAATGCATTCAAGGCTATGGGTAGTGCTTCTTTCTCTTTACAGTATCCTCTATAGATAGGAGCTACAAACGAGACTGTCTGACAGCTCGATGAGTCTTACACACATCACATCTTCCTACACACTGGGAGAAAATTAGAAAAAGGAGCCTAATATTCATTTTGCAATTATCCTCAAAAATGGTTTGCACTACTTTACCTTTATTGCTCAAATTAGCTAATAGTTTTGAAATTCTGTCTTTAAATCCAATTTTCTGTACCGGCCTCATGTTGAACTGTTGCTGCCCGTGGGCCTAATTGTATTTTTGTGCGTGAACAAGGGGCTCATTGTAATGCGCTGGTAACGTGGATCCCCAAATTGATAGACACATAACAGGGTCATCATTCATTTGCATTTTAACAAGTCCTTCAGCTATGACACCGGATCGTGTGAATTCATTACCACACAGGGCTGCAGTTCATCCAGCCATCTATTAGTAACGCCAATTAGTTTACTGGGACAGGTTTAGGGATGCAGACTCACTCAGGCAACCAGAGCTCCCCAAACTTTTTCATGTCAAGGCTCCCATGACAGACGTTTGATCAAGGTTTTTGTCTCAGTGACCCACATTTTAAAGGATTTAAAGAAAAAAACAGTTTGATAGGATTTAACAGCAGCAGAGTGAAACTCTGATTGGCAGTCATTTGTAAGTGTAATAAACATTTATTTGGTCTATTTATGACTGCCGCCCCAATGAATTATCAGATTTATTTACAATCTAAGCTCGTTACAACACAATTAACTTGTTGTTCATTGTGTTTCTGGGAGCCCTTTAATTGAACTGCACCATGATTTTAGCACTTGAACATACCTGTCTTTAAAACTGTGAGACAGGTTAACCTTTCTTCCGGACAGGAAGAAACACTGCTTCCCTTGGATGTCATGCAGGAAACTCACAACCCAAATGTCTGCGGCTCTGCAGCGCCGTAAAAGACATTCTTTATAAAAACAGGTATAAAAAAAATAAAAATAAAACCTCGCGCAGATATATACGAGAAAAATATAATCTCACATAAGGCTGTAGATAAACAAAATGATGTGATTTTTTTTTTTTTCAATACTATCAGTGAAGGACCAGACCAGTCCAGTGTGAAAACATGATGCAACCTGTTTATAGTAAACCGAAACGTACAGGTTAAACAGGCCTTGCTACACAAAGCCTTTGTATTTCTTCAACAAGGCACCTGAAGGAATAGGTTTCCTATAAGTCTCAGTCATGCTGGGGAAAATACTGGTACTTATAACCTGTTATATTCATCAGACGCCTAATTTCCCTTCTTTTTACACATTTAAAGAAGGCTTTTTACTACTCCTAAATCTCATTTTGGGGATTTTTTTAAAATATGTTTATTCTGGAAAATCCCCCTGAATATGCAGTTAATCAAATGAACACATCTGTGCCTCTATTTTGACAAAGCAAACAACTTTTATGGAGCTACATTTTCCACTAAATCCACAGAGGGTTTGTCCTTCTCACGTGTACAGCGTGGACTGATAATCTGACAGCACATCACAAACTGAAAGCAGCCATGCATGTAAACTGTAATCAATGCTGAAGATGTTGGACAGCATGACATATAGTGAGACAAAAACAAGGTTATACTCAGTATATCTGCTAGTGTTTTCTCATGCAACTGTATGCCACAAGTCAATTACCTCTCTTTTTTTGGGCGGTTATAGATGGTGACTGTAATATACAAACACATAGCGTCCTGGAGGGCTGCATCAAACAATTACTTCATCATCGATTCATTTTGAATTAATGACTTCATTGTTTAGTCAATAAAATGCAAAGAAAATATTAAACGCCTGTCACTTGCGCTCAAGTTTCCAAGACGTTAAGTTTAAAATTACTTTAAAAAAACAGAAGCACATTTTAAAAAGTTGGCACAAGAGAATGCTTGACATTTCGTTGACATTTGACTAACTTTGTCATTGCAAGAATACTGCAAATGAAAAGGGCAGGAAGTACTAAATACCACAGTGTAGAAATATTAATAATAAAAGTTCTGCAGTCAAAAATAAAAGTACAAAAGTATAAGCATCAAAATATACTGTACGTACCAAAAGTAAAAGTAGTAATTATGCGGAATGGCCCATTTTGGAATAATATACATTACAATATAGTATTGGATTATAATCATTGATAGATTCATTTACATATCACTTTAAAGTCGCAGCTTGTAAAGGTGCAGCTAATTTTAATGACTTTATACACTATTGTGTAGTTTAAAATATAACAACATATTTTATATGTTGATAGTAGTTTAAATAATCTGAATCTGCAAAGTAACTATACTTATCAAATAAATGTAGTGGAGTAAAAAGTAGCCTCCATATTTCCCCCTTGAAGTGTATTGGAGAAGAAGTATAAAGTAACATAAATGGGGATTACTGAAGAAAACAAGTACAGCACTTGTGTACATGTACTTAGTTACTTTCCCCCACTGTCTGGAAGTGGTGCACCTGTTTTGTGTCACACATAATCAAACTAAAAGCTGTTATTAGTATTACAACAACAATGCAATGTTAAGCATTAACCATCAGGGTTTTTTTTTTCTTCCTGCTGTCAAGGTGGTGCACCTGCTCACATCAGCTCCGCCTCCTCTTCCACCACCACCACCACCACAACCCCCCCGCCCCGCCACCCCCCCCTGCTCCGGCTTGACTACAGTACCCAGGCCGCACCGCGCCGCTCTCCACTCTCTCGCTCTCCGCTGCGCCAGTCCGCCTCACTGACTCGCAGAACCAGTTGGTTTGGCCCAGCTTCTTCTTCCCTGCTTTCTCACAGTGTGTGCTGCTGCTGTTGTTGCCTGGTGTCAACCTACGCCGACGAGAGAAGAAGACATATCCCTCCCTCTCCTCTGTCAGAGGGCCGCTTCCAATTTGCCTTCACTTTCCTCCTCGCCGGCTCCATTGGCTTCCGCGCCGTGCCAGTCAACTCGCCTCCTTTTCCCAGCCCGAGTTGAGCAGCAACAGCTCGGAAACATCTGGCCGCCGCAGAGTGGTAGACTCCCCGTCCCTCCGCCTGCTCGCTCGCCTCGGCTGCCTGTTATGGAAATTAGTCCAAAGTCAATCTAGTTTTGTCTCCGAAGGAAAAACAAGGAGGATTTGACGGAGGAAGACGCTGGACCGTGTTGTCTGTAAGTGCTGCCTCTTATTACCGGAGTCCGATTAAAGGAGGCTCAGGAGAGAGAGAGGGTGGGTTACGGAGGGGAAAAAGTAGCTAAACCTTCCTTAGCATTACTGTGTTGTCTCCTCGCACTAATAGTTGCTATGTTAGCTCTCCCTGCTCGGTGTTTTAGCAGCTGTTGTCATAGCACCGGGGCCTTCACAACTGTAAATAGCTCAATATTGTAGCTTCTTCGCTTTACTTTTGTTAGCCATGATCGGGCTATAGCTAGCTGCGTGGGTCAGTGTGTCTCTCTGTGTCTTTTTCTGTGTCTTTCTGTGTTTGTTATGTCTTCTGCTAAGAAATTCTTGCGTTGTTAGTTTGTTCGGCAACAATCTCGCAGAGCTGCCAAACATTACTTTGACTTTTTATGCTAATTTCCTCGGCGGACAAAAGCTCACAAACAGTCACGGTTGGTGGTGGACAGACGCAGGGCTGCTTTTAAGTGAAGTTGTGTGTGTATGCGTGTATTAGTGCAATTTATAACAAACTCAGTGATCGCATTGTGGACTTGTGTGTGTCCAAGTGTTGAATATTGCGCTGTCACGGTGTTGAAATGTGTCAAAGTAGGAGAGAAATTGAAATAGTGCAGCGACTTTAACTGTAATTAAAGATGCTAACTGCAACACCAAGTTAATTAAAGTTTAAATCGGATAATTTAATGTTTCCGACTTTGTAAGGAGAGCCGATTTTTTTTTTTAATACATGAGTTCTTTAAAGATTGTAGAAGTTGGAGTCGACCAAATGTTTAGAAAAATAAACCTATTTCAGGTATTTTTCTGTTAATTAACTGTCGGTTTATTGGAAAACTTCGAGGAAAAGTTCGCTTAAATAAAGCAGAAATGTTTGCAATGAACTTGAATGTTGAATTTGTGTTGTAAATTACTATCAATAAAACAATATATTATTTAGCTCCACATTTATGTGCGTACAAATTCGTCTTTTTTAATCGTGTGATATCAGTAGGCGACAGTATTTTAATAGAGGCTATGTATGCTTTATTACACTTTTAGTAACAAGATGAAAAATTAAATTGAAAATAAAAGTGGTTTTGTTTCCATACACGCATTTATTAAATGGCTGGAAATTCAATTGCAAACGTGCACGCTGACTTTCTCTAAAGCGAAAGCGAAATGAGGTTGTAACTCATTTCTCCCCGCTTATTAAAGCCTCCTATACCTTTTGTTTAGGATTTGCTCTCATTAGGTTCTTTATGACTTGTCCTCATTGTTTCCTCATTTCATTTTTGTTCCTGTCAGTTGTCCGAAGGGTCCGAACAGACAGGGGGGCGATGTGTGGGTGGATGAATACATAGATGGATGGATGAATGAATGAGTGAATGAATGAATACAAGACGAGGCAGCGGCGCTGAACCGTAAAGAAGTGGGAAACAATATCAGCTGCGTGCGTCTGTCAGTTGCAAATGTGCTGTGTTTGGCCTTTGTTTATGGTTATTGGAAGGAGACAGAAGAATTAAAAAAATTGACAAAGGTTAGAAAAAAGTTTTTACATAGAACATCTGGATATATATTCTGTAAACTTTCCATTTTCTTTTGTAGCTTTTGTAGCTGTGGGCAGTTGTGGTTGCATGTTAACTCTTTTCTGTTTTCCATAAACCAAATCAGCATCCCACTGCATTTAGTAGACCCATGTTTTTTTTTTCCCAGAGAGAGAAAAGGGGGAGAAAGAGAGACAAAGTTGTGTGGTGTTGGTGTTGGTAGAATGAAAGAGGAGTCTGGTGGCAGGAGTGTAGAGGAGGCAGCATATGGCTGTAGAAAGAGCACAGCTGGAGGTAGCATCTCCATCTGAGGATGATGTCAGAGCAGCTGACAGGCTGCCATCCACCCCACCTCCTCCTCCTCCATCCCTCCACCGCCTCCACCCCTCCCCAGTCCTTTATTGTGAGTCTCAGCGGCAGCCTGGGAGAGTTAGTGCTGTGTGTGTGTGTATGTGTGTGTGTGTTTGTGGCTGCCGATCAGCGCCAGTTAGGAGGAGGAGGAGGAGGAGGAGGAGGGAGGTGGTATCTCGTTCCCCCTCCAACATCTCCTCCACTTTGCATCTGTCCCTCGCAGTTTGAACAGCGTGTTTTTTTTTTTGCCTGCCTCCCTCTTCTTCTTCTTCTTCTTCTCTCCTCTTCTACCCACTCATTGATTCAGAGAGAGCGAGCGAGGAAGAGAAAGAGCAAGAAAGAAAGAGAGAGATACACGGCCATTCCCAGCCAGAGAGCCAAGCTATTCTGCTACAGTGGAGTTAATCAAGTTGATGCATACTGCTGCAGGTATTGTTTTGTGTGTGCATGTGTGTGTGAGTGAATAGAGCAGCAGAGTCTGGAGTAGTTATTTGGTTTTGTTGTGGGGATCTCCGGTGTGTCAAACCAGTGTGAGCGCGCTGTGTGAAGCTACTGGTGAGTAGTAAACTCGTGTTGGTGCTGCCTGTCTGAGGTGTGATTGCAGTCCGGGAACTCTCTGCTGTGTTTTTAGTTTGTAGTCTAGAGAGCTGCATTTAAAACTCAGCTATTGTGTTTTGCGATTTGTTTCGTATTTGTGTTGTCAGACATTTTGTTCAGACGCTCATTAATTGAAAGCAAGTTACAACTGACAAAACGCTATTTTAAATCGCTTGTTTTAACCCAGTTAATTTATTATAATAGTAAGAAAAGTGAAATCACAATTAAAAGTAATGTTTTTTTGACATTTTAATAAAAATTGAAATTTAGTCTTTTTTTATTTTTTATTAGTTAAATTCGGGCCAATAAAAATAAGCTATTTTTTTTTGTTATTAAAAGAACAAAAAATGTCAAACTTTAAGCAAAAAATGAAATCGGCTTCTAATAAATCCTAATCATTAAATCTGTTTTTTTCTTTCAGTTAAATCTAACTCGCTGTAAAATTACTTGAAAGCATGTGCGGTCTTTTTTCCCCTCCTGTCGGCTGGAGTAGAGGAGACTAATTTAGAAGTTGCAGATTTGAGCTGCCTGAATTGGCTAGACAGCTGTAATCGCACTCCCTCCTAGTCTTAATCTCTTTATCTGGCTAGCAGCTGCCATATGGCCCCCGTCAGCTGGATCAGATGTGGGTAAGCCTCCCTCCCTGGCCGTCCCAGCCTCTCTCACCCTCTCTCCCTCCCTGCTCCTCTGTGTGTCTCTGTCAGACCCCTGCCTGAGCTAACTGGCCGGGCCGGGCTGGCCGGGTGACGGGCTGCTGCCCTCCTGAGCCTCCGCTGACGGCTCCCTCCCCACCGCAGTCTTTATTTTTAGCCATCTTTAAGGATTAGGATTGATGCTGTGACGAGCAGGGCACTTACAGTGATTGTATTGTAAATCTTCTCTTCTGGGTGGTGGTGGTGGGCGGAGGGTGGGGGGAGTTGAGGAAGAGGGTAATTTCTACTATGGGGCGGATGTGCGGGGTTTTTCTCGTAAGATTCAGATGGTAAGGAGTGAGGGACGGTGTGTGGAAGGAGGAGGTGGCAGAGGGGTTTGGCTGGACAGAGGGGGGGATGGGGTGGAGGTGGTAGGTGGTACACCCTTGTCCCCGTAAGCCCCCTCATTAAAAGCAGTCTGAACGAGCCGGAGGGCAAGCACACAAACACATATACAGGACACACACACACACACACACACAGTCTCACACACACAGTGACATTCTTGGTTTAGCTTCATTCAAATGAGGTGATTTAACTGCTTTGGTTAACACAGTGCAGAGCGGGACCAATGTATTTTCTCAGGCAGGACAAATCGACTTGGTTAACAGGTGGGACGTAATGATTTTACAGATTTCAGTCTCGTAATCGCCGTCTGTCAGCTGATATTTAGTTGTTCATTAATTGAATCAACTAGATCAATTCTACCGACTTTTTTTTTAAGGACACCTGAAGAGCATTGGTCCAAGTTTTCAGTCTTTTCCTTTTTTTCTCCTCCCCTCTTCTAATCTTACACGTAAAGCCGGCGCTCGCAGGTTAAACAAGGGACAAGCTGTTTTGTTTTCTACAGTGCTATTTCAATTGGCCAGTTTTCCTGCTCGACTTAGCCTGTGGAGGTGGTTGGTAGGTAGGCTGGTACTAAGTGTGTGTGTGTGTGTGTGTGTGTGTGTGAGTGTGTGTTTGTGTGTGTGTGTGTGTGTGTGTGCGTGTGTGTGTATATATGTGAGGACAGTGTGTGCAGCTGAAAGCCGGTTACCTAAAAGGGCTGTGCCAGGCCAGGCCAAAGTGGGTTAATAAAAATAACCAGCGTAGGAGCAGCGACAATCCAGGAGTGCAGGCAGAGGAGTTAGAGAGATACAGAGAGAGGGAACGGAGAGACAGAGGAGAAGAGTCTGTCGCTGCTGGTTTACCTGAGATTAAGTCTGTCTGGGGGTAAAAACTGAATTAGTGATTATTCTTTAATTACTATTATTATTTTTTAATTATAATTATCAATTTTTCTTCTTTTCCCCTTTTTCTTTTTATTTATTGTAGAGTTAATAATTATGGAAATAACGTCAACATTTGGCATCGTTGTACGAACGAATGTGTGCATGACTTTACAGCTACCTGCGTGGTGTTTGAATTTGGGCAGAGATATTTCTGTTGCGATTGTAAAAGAAATCATGGCTGTGCACAGATTATTACCTAGTATACAAAGAATATATAAACATATTTAAATATGTGGCATCTTTGCTGCATGTTTTGGCGTGTTTTTTTGTGTTATTTTTAATTGACTTTTTACGTGTGTTTTAATGTTCTTTTTCTTTACTTCTCTGTCTCCCTGTTTTTACTGACCTATCTCATCCTGGCGTGTTTCTTTTCGTCCCGCTCGTCCTCTTCTCTGTAGATTGACTTTAGCGTCACGTACCATCTGTGTTTTTGGCATTTGTCTCTTTTTTTCTTGCGTCTGTTTTAAAACAATTTTTTTATTGATGTCATTTAAAATAATTTTGTTTGCAAAAATAGCGTGAAGTGATGATAAGAACACAGCCGTGATCTCTACATTAAATTGTATCTTATCACATATTTCCTTTTTTCTTTTATTAAAGGAAGTTGTCTTCTTTTAAAAAATCTCCGTCTTTGAATTTAAATAGTCTTTTTTAGGTTTCACTTTTCTGTTTACATTTCTTGGTTCCATTTTTCCTTGCGTAATTACCTTCACTAAACAAATATTTAATTGAAAATACAACACTTAATTAAAAACTTGCAATACTTCTTTAAAAACATTAGCTGTACATTTCCAGTCTGGCATCACGGATCTTTATCAGATGTATCTAACGTTGACTCTGCCTCTGTGTCTCTGTGTGGCTGCAGGTTATGAGGACGGCAAGATGGAGTTCCCAGACCACAGCAGACATTTACTCCAGTGTCTGAGCGAGCAGCGGAACCAGGGCTTCCTGTGCGACTCCACAGTGCTGGTGGGAGATGCCCAGTTCCGGGCTCACCGTGCTGTGTTGGCCTCCTGCAGCATGTACTTTCACCTCTTCTACAAGGACCAGCTGGACAAGAGAGACGTGGTGCACCTCAACAACGACATTGTCACAGCCCCGGCTTTTTCCCTGCTCCTGGAGTTCATGTACGAGGGCAAGCTGCAGTTCCAGGACCTTCCCGTAGAGGATGTGCTGGCAGCGGCCAGCTACTTGCACATGTATGACATTGTCAAGGTGTGTAAGAAACGTTTGAAGCAGAAGTCCACGACGGAGGCAGACAGCACGCGCAGAGAAGAGGATGGTGGGTCCAGCTGCTCCGATAAGGCCGACAGTCTATCAGATGGTTCAACAGGCCGGCCTGCTACTGCCGACCTGCTGCACAGTGATGAAGAGGAGGAGGCGAAGGCCGAGGGAGGACCACTGTGGCTGAGGCTGCCATCTGCAGACAGATCGGCTACGCCAGCCATGGCTACAACCAGCCCAGGGCGCGGCGAGGTGGAGATGCAGGGTGGGGAAGGGTTGAGGGAGGGAGGAAAGCTGCTCTCCCCGGCCGGCAGCCCCACCAGCTCCACTGGATCCCTCTCACAGCGGTCCCACCGCTCCGTGAGCTCTCGTGGAGGGCACAGAGGCAGGAGGGTGTCGAATGATGCGGCAGACTGCGTCCTGGACCTGTCAGTCAAGCCGGTTTCCGGTAGCATCCACAGTAACCACCACCAGTCCTATTTCAGCGGGGCAGCTACACCAGACAGCCTCCAAAGCCCATTGGCTGTGAGGGTGAAGGTGGAGAGGGGTGTGGCTTCGGACGAGGATGAGGAACTGGGAGGTGGGGACTATGACATGGAGCACAGCGGCATCACCAAGACGACGGTTCCCATCACCAACGGGGGCCTGGCCCACCACGGGGTCGGCGGGCCACTGTCGGCCCAGCGGAGGCTCGGCCTGGAAGCGCACCTGTCCGCTCTGCGAGAGGCCTCCCTGGCCTCAGAGCTGGAGCGGGAGGAGAAGCCTTCGGCCACGGCAGACGACGAGGACATACTTGGGGGTGACAATGAGCGCGCCCAGGCCGAGGTGGCCAGCATGGATAGTTCCCTGCTGCCCTACGTCTCCAACATGCTGTCAGCTCAACACACCCAGATCTTCATGTGCCCGCTATGTAACAAGGTATTCCCCTCCCCGCACATCCTCCAGCTTCACCTCAGCTCCCACTTCAGGGAGCAGGAGGGCATCCGCTCCAAGCCCGCTGGAGACGTCAACGTGCCCACCTGCACCATCTGCAGCAAGACCTTCTCCTGCATGTACACGCTGAAGCGCCACGAGCGGACACACTCCGGTGAGAAACCCTACACCTGCACCACCTGCGGCAAGAGCTTCCAATACTCACACAACCTCAGCCGCCACGCAGTGGTGCACACACGTGAGAAGCCACACGCTTGCAAGTGGTGCGAACGGCGCTTCACGCAGTCCGGGGACCTCTACCGACACATCCGCAAGTTCCATTGCGAACTGGTCAACTCGCTGTCAGTGAAGAGCGAACCGCTGGCACTGCCTAATGTCAGGGATTGGGCGATTGAGGACAGCTCCCAGGAACTGTGGAAGTAGAAACAGACTGCTGGGTATGATAAAGGGAAAGAGAGCGGAGAGTGAAAGAAGGGCAGAGAGGCATGGGGAGGTGAAAGGGAGAAGGCAAAGTCTGATATTTGGGGTTCAAGTGAGTCATGTTCTTGTGTGTCGCAAAATCTCATTCAATTGCACTTTAATAGCACATGAAAATGTTACTACTGAGTTTTTTTGTTGTTGCTGTTTGGGGTAATTTTGTTTTATTTTATTTTATTCTGAACTCTTATTTTTATTTGGCGTAAGTTCTGTTTGGTGGTTTTCATTGCGTCTAAGGACAAGGGTCCCAGTGAGAATGTCTCGCCTTCTCGAAGAGTTTTCACTCCGTTTGTGTTTCATCTCAGACAAAACACTCCGACGCTGGCCAGCGTATCGGCCCCAGATCCACTGACAGCAAACACCACTGCAGGAGTTCAGGTCGAACACACTGAAGTGAAAAAGCATTACAATACACTAAACGGGTACTGTGATCACCACACACACAGTTTGAAGAAGTGTGTGTGTGATACTGCACTACTCTGGCAAAAATTTCACCTGACGTGCGTGAGTGTGTATGAGTGTGTTTTGTGTGTATTAATTTTATTTTCTACTGGCATGGAGGTGTCGTTGGCGAAGCGCTCCCCGCTTCTCTCGTTAAGCTCTTTGGTGTTGTGTGTTCAGGGTAAAGCTGGCTGACTGACAGACTAACTGATGGCACTCATGCAATGCACAGCCTCCTTTTTTCACTTCCAATCAATTTGAAGTATTTTCTAAAAATGGAAAGACCTTTACAAATTATTATAATTATTATTATTGTTATTAATAGAATTTTTTCTTAAATCTAGCTGGCAGTCTTTAAAACATCTTGTTGAAAAGGTATTTAATTTAAGGTTGTTGTATATTGTTCTGCTATAGTTTTAGAATTTAAATCCGTTAAAACATTTTTTTTTTTTTTTTTTTTTAAATTAATGATTATTATTACTATTATTATTATTATTATTATTTTGTTACTTTTTTTGTAATGGGACCTGCTGTTGTTGCATGACGTCCAAACCTGTATATTTTAAAATACAAATGTGAATTTGCTGTATTACTGTACACATTGTAATTGATCAAATATTTGACAACAGGCTTTCTTTTTCTTTTCTTTGTGAATACTACTCCAGGGTGCAGTCTGTTGAAAAACTGAATATTATTCTCACGACTATGGAAAAAATGCATGGAAATTTGATTTTGTCTTAAACCTTTAAGTTGTGGTTTTTGCATCGGTATGGGGTAGGGAGGGAGGGAGGGAGGGGGGAGGGGGGGGGGGGGGTGTTTGAACATAACACTTTTGACCGTGAAAAGTTGGATTGTTTTCTACTCGTCGTAGGTCTGTCGCTGGGCTCGTAGAAGAATGTTACCGAATGTGTTTCCGTCGGGTGTTGAAGCGATATGATGAAGCATTTTAAGCCTGTGTGTATATGCACTGATCTCTCTGCTGCGTGTGTGTGTGTGTGTGTGTGTGTGTGTTTATGAGTGTGTGGCTTGGTAATTACCAGTCAATTTAACCTACTGAAGATCTACGTCCACCCAGCACTTCCTCCTCCTGCTCCTCCTCAGGCGTTCAATTTCTTCACTGCTGTATGTTTGTTTTCCACCTCTAATGTCTCCGTCCTGTCTCCAGCTCTAGACGTGGTAAAGCCATTTCTTAATTATTTCTGCTCATTGGGCACTTACTTCAGGTCTGTTGAGTGCAGTTATGTGGCTCTGGCTTGGCTAAAGCGTGAAGAATAACGGGGAGAAGAAAAAAAAGGAGAAACTGAAACGGAGCTGTCCTGCTGAAAGTTGAAGGGTCAGATATCTTTGTGCTGAGCGGGGCCGTGCTGATTCCGTACAACAACCCACATTGGACACAGTGACGTGAATGTGATAAGACGTGCGTATGTGTGCTTGTGTGTGTTTTCCTCTTAAAACGTAACCCTTACTTTGAGATCTTTTGGAGAGAATTGGCATGCCTGAATGCACCTTTGTAAGCTAAAAGACATGAAATCAGATTTTTTTTTTTGCTAAAAAGATGCCTTTATTATAAAAAAAAAAAAAAAAGCATTTCTGATGCTATGGAAGTATTTGATACTGTAGAGCATTTGGGAAATTGTTGTTTAAATCATAAATTCATGGAATTTATTGAATTTGAATTTATTCAGAAAAAGATGTCTTATATTTTGATCATGGGATTGGAAAACAATTTGTTTTGTATGTGAATGTTGTGTGAGTTTAGGGCATCAGTTTAATAATTTCCAGGTTTTTTTTTTTTTTCAACCTCTGTATCTCTAATTTTTGTGTTAGATTTTCAAAAATAATGGTCAAGCGTTTATACAATCCAAAAACATTTAACACAGATACTAAAAAGTGAACGCTCTACATTTCCCCTTACTCAGATGTGTATGCGCGTGTGTGTGTGTGTGTGTGTGCGTGTGTGTATATGTATGTGTGCACGCCCCCAGTGATGTGCATGTGGTGGGTGGGGTGGTTGTATGTGTTGCCCTGTCATCTGGTGGCACCTACAGGCTTTGCCAAGGCAACAGTGTGGGTGACATTGCGACATTTTGCACCGCATTGTCAAATTTTTTATTCTCAAAACGTTGTTTCTTCACTGCATATGGGCTCACGCCATCCTGCTGTTGTTTTCATCATTACTGCTGTTTTTGTTTTGTTCCTCTGGTTGTACTTGACCGCCTTAAACTGCTGTAGTCCGGGCTGTTTTTAAAAAAAATCTTATTTTTAAAGTGTGAACGTGGGGTGGAGTTGTGGGAGCGATGTCAACCGCTCAAGACGCTGTGAAGTAACCACCCCGACGAAACATCTCCATCTTTTGCTGTGCTTACTTGAAAACAAAGGGGGGAGTTTTTTTTTTTTTTGTTTTTTTCAAAACAAGTTATAAAAATAAAATGTTCAAATGTCATAGACAGACAGTTTATGGAAAGGCAGACGAGGGTGTGGGTGAGGGGGGGGTGGGGTGGGGTGGGATGGGCGTGAAGTGACTGAGTCTGTTTTGAAAAAGGACAATCACTGTCTGGGAAAAAAAACAAGCAGATTTTGATTCAGATATATTTGCTCCCTCTTGAGATAAAAAATTTTCTTTGCTTTTCTTTTATGTTCCTTTTTCAGATTTAGTCATTTTTAGCTTTGACAATCATAGTTGGGTTGATTTTTTTTTCTCAAGGGGAGTAAATTCTAATTGTGTTTAGTTTTGTAATTTTTTGGTGTGCTGTTGTTGACATTTTTAAATTGTGTGCAAACTGCAATAAATTATAAGAATCTTGAAATTCAACTTTTGTGTAAAGTTCTGTTTTTTTCTCGGACAAAATAAAAGCAGTCACGGCTCGTCTTCATGTCATAATGTGTCATTTTACCAGCAATAACTCTAGTGTTACTGCTCATGTTGATGCCGAGTTTTACCTCACAGTTTCTTTACTGCCATTAAAATCCCAAACATAACTTAATATTCAAATTCAACATCTTTTTAAACACATTTTAGTATAGGGACATTTCAGAAACTTTGATCTTATTTGCAGCTCACACATGCGCACAGAGTTACAGGTTGCAGAAGGGCCAGTGCAGGAGGTTTTCACATCCTGTTCCTCAGTGACTTGCAATGTGGGTGGAAGTTGTGTACATGTTTGTGCGCGAGCATGATGGCCTGAACACTTGCCGTGTGTGTGCGTGCGTGTGTGTGCTTTCGCGTGCCTGCACAATTCCTGATATATCTGCTGCACCGGTTGAGGTGTAGGCTGTATACGAGAAGAAAATGTGCAGCAGCTTGTTGAGATTCAACCCCCTGCAACACACGCACACACATACACAGACACAGCCTCCATCCAAAGCTCCTCAAGTACAGTTTTCCAGTAAAGAAATCAGCTTTAGCTAATGTATTGCTGCTCAGTAAACCTATTCTTACAGATGCTTTAAAAGCCCCTGCACTCAGAGGCCAAGGAGCAGCGTTCATTAGGCCCCAGATGGTCTCTTCAGTAAGCCCTGACGCACACTCACGCTATAAGCTCACGCCTAATCTTTATGACATTGTCTGATGAATGCCTAGTATTGGTTTAAGAAACTTACAAGTGTTCAAATGATTTCAGTTTGTTGTCCATTTCGGGCGGAGTTCAATCAGAAACATCAGTAACAACTTGCAGGTATTTAATTGGATGGGATTTATGTCACATTCGAAGGCGACCGATTATTTCAAAATATATTTATCTTATTATATGTTACAGTTTTGGGAGATGGAATGAAATAAAATGAATGATTTTTTGTTTTTTTGTTTTCAGTTAAAATGTGCAAACTATTCAAAAAGTCAGTGTTGTTGAGGTACCTGCTCTCAGCGATGCTTTCAATCGTCATTTCAGGCAGAACGCAGACATTATAATAACCGCTGAAGATCAACAGCAACCCCATCCTTTGGTTATGCGCTGCTTGGTGATCATTAATTGCAATCTGCAGTGTTGTAAGTGAACATCTGCTTATAGACAACTGCTCGCTCTCTCTCCCTGCGAGGAGGCCGTGCAAGGTTTGCTGTGAATGTAGGTCATTAATTTGTTTCTGTCCTTTGTTTACTTAAGGAAGGGGGACAAAGGGGCAGCTGCAGAACCATTTGGCTGTGCCCAAGGCAGGCCAGCTCAACATGTTGGGAGGCTGAGACCAGCTTGGGCTCCTGTCTAGGGGCCCGGGCCCCTGCACTCTGCTACTTCGCGTGAGGGAGCGGCCTCTGCCAAGCTGCCAAGGAGGGCTCCCGTACCAGGAGAGGGAGGAAGGGGGGGGAGATAAAGAGAAGAGAGTCATGTGGACTCCAAGCGTCCTGATGTTTGGCTGTTGTGCCATATTTTCGAACCAGTTTCCAGCTCCTGGCTTTACATCTGCAGGTTTGGCTGAGAAAACAATCGGCATAACTTTGTTGCAACTCTCAAGACAGCTCGTTCCATTTTAAAGAATACAGGACACATATGTTTATGTATCTAGCCTCTTGTAACGTTTGTGTATAATGTGTGGAAAAAATAGTGAAGGATTGCTGTTTTTGTGTTGCACCTAAGATTGAGTTTTTCTTTACAGCAGCCTATGGATTTTTCTTGTGCATGAAAAATGTAGCTGGTCAAATGTACAGTCAGAACAAAAGACCACAACAAACAGGATTTCGGCTTTTAGCCTGGACAAGACGGCCGCTCCACAAAGCAATGCTAACTGCATTCATTCAAAGCTCGTACTGCATACTGACGGGGAGAAAAGCCTTCTGTATCCTTTTCATGTCTGAGACTTGTTGATTCTCCGTGAAAAAAGGAAACACTCCCAGGCCAGGTCTAGCCGTGGAAGAATTGACGGAGAGAGAAAGAGGAAAGCGGGGACAAACGTGTGTGTGTGTGTGCGTGTGCGTGTGTGTGTGTGTATGTGTGCAAGTGATCGAGGATTGTCTGCATATTTAAAAGAGCCCCTTTGTCAGGCACTCAGCACAGCAGGACAGAAGGCAAGCAACAAGCGGCCCGCCTGCAAGCAGACAATACAGTGGCACTACACTGGCTGGGGAGGGAGGGCTGGAGAGGGGAGGCAAAGGGGGGATTTTTTTTTTTGGGAAAATCGGGGGGCACAGTGTCCCAGCAAGCCATCCATCCGTCCAGCCACCCACTGCACCCTCCTCCCCCTCCTGAAAACAAAAGGCGACGCAACTCGAACTTGAATATCTGCGTGTCTCTGTGAGAGGGGGGCCCCAAATACTACTTACCCATAACCCCCCCCCCCCAGTATGTGTCCCCAACCCCTCTTCAACCCCCCCTACACATACATACACACACACACATGTATATATATATAAACGTACACTCATAAGAGAAACTCAGATAAGAGTGTCATTCAGCAATTTACACACCTGCGAAAGCGCACACGCACGAAGAAATCCGGTTTAACACACACACGAAAAAAATCCACACACGGAAAAAATCCACACACGAAAAAAAAAACACACACGAAAAAAAAACACACACACACACACACACACGCACACACACAAAAAGGCCTCCAGCTGGTCTGTCTTTAGGGTTGGGCTACGATGGGATTAAACAGTACTTGTCCTTTGTGTGATTCTTGTATGGAAGGAGAGCAGCCATGAACTCTCAACATCACAGTGACAGAGAGAGACGGAGAGCAAGAAACAAGAGAGAACGGGATGAAGAGACATAACTCTTTGTAAATCATTTGAAGAGGATGCGAAAAACAGACACATTAATTGGATTTAAACTTAAAGAAACAATAATGCCCTGCAGAAAGACATGAAACCTTTTTTCATGGCATCCTCTCCCAGCTGTGTGTGTGTGTGCCAGATAAGCGGCATTACCAGGGCGTGTTCGGGGTGTTGTTGGAAACTGCTGGCACTGGGACACATGTGCACGACTCAGCACTTTATCATCGCCATGGTGACCTGACGGGGTCACGCAGGGAGGGGTCCTATAATGTCACCAACTCAGCTGTCTGCTGTGTAGATGTTAACGGCGATACTGTATGTGTGTTTGTGTGAGATGGGTTTGCCCGACATCTGCTGCACTTTCCTGCTGAGCTGTACACATGTACAACACACACACGCACGCGCACGCACACACACACACACACACACACACACACACACACGCACGCACGCACGCACACACACACACACACACACACACACACACACACACACACACACAC
>CALSCE010009347.1:6243518-6268495 GCA_943593645.1 Bovichtus variegatus
AAACGAACGCTGAACAACACATTTCATGCCACCAAAATGTTACAATTAACTTTCATGAACTGAAAACACACTGTGAAAGGGTTAAAGTTGTGAGACGGAGAGCACCCCAACCGGACAACGGCATGGTAGCAACCTGTCAGTCACAATGTAGCCCCTCTGCCCTAAAGCATACTCTGCTCTATCGTCTATTTTTACTGCGAATGGGTCTATAATTTACTAAATGAACATCATGACGTTTTGAAGAAGACTTGAAACTGGCAATTGAGACCATAAACTCGTCAGGAGGATGTTTACTGAGTTAATTAATGATTGAGAAGTAGAGACATTTTCTCCTAGAATTCTTTACAAACTGACTTCCCGTTGCAACCAGTGGATTCCCCCCATGCTGGATGTTAGAGGGAAACTCCCTGCCATGAGGAAGGGTTGCAAGTAGAGATGTGCACCATTTTAAGGGGTCATTAGGCAAACAGGTTGGGAACCAGGGTAGGGTTAAGTTGAACTTAGTGGAAGTATCTGAGCTTCAGCAGTGGCACATACATAAAAGAGTCTCAACGGTGTCAAACACAACCAAAGCATACTACTCAGTGATCAGTAAACACGATTAGATGCGATGCATGCGAGTCTCTGGGGGAAATTGTCACACAGAAAGGTCAGAGGTCGGGCTCGGCCACAAAACAGCTTGTGAGAATTCAGCGTTATTAACGGTCTCGAGGGATGCGTCTTTTTCTCTCCTGATAGCAACTCAGGTTGACAAGTCTGAATTATTTTAATCTAGAAGGTTAATAAAATTGTGTTCTTACAAGAAACAGCGTGTGTTGTTCAACAGCCTCGACTGGCCAATACAAATCAGTTCAATAGTGTTAGATATCAATCCAGCATATCCAATCATGGTGTTGCTAACTGTCACAATGGTCTGTATGAGGGCTTTATCTTGAACGGAAAGTCTCTGAGGTAACCCAAGGAATCATCTTGATGACCCATTTTCTTTCCTCTGACATCGAAGCAATTATAGTGAATCAGGACACGGCTGGTGAAAGAGACCTGCAACATAAAGCTTTCACTCCTCTTACTCTCCGTCTCTACTTATCCTGTGCAGAGCTTTGAGCATTTCCCGGCACACATCAAGTGAGAGGTGGATACAAACAGGTCGCCAGTCTATCACAGGGTTGACACACACACACACACACACACACACACACACACACACACACACACACACACACACACACACACACACACACACACACACACACACACACACACACACACACACAAACATTCACACTCATACCTGTGGCTTCCAGTTCATAACCTGCATGTCGTTGCACTGTAGGAGGAAACCAGACATGCGAACTTGATTCAGGATGCAATGACCAAACTTTTTGTATTATTCATAATTTGTATTTCTCACCATGTCCAATGACAAAAAAATCATAGTAAAATATGTAGTTAAAAACACCAAGATCTAAAAAGTTTATCGTAAAAAATTGTCTTAAAACTGGAAAAAAAGAAAAAGTCAATTCATGACAGCTTCTGGGAGACAAACTCAACACTGACACAAGTGCACAACTCAACACAATATGATATAAAATATATAACATAGGTCTAGTCATTTTTAGACATTTTAATGTGCACAAGTTACATTTTCTACTTTTAAAGTCTGTGGCTTTACAATATAGCTCTAACAATATATTATTATAACTAACATATTTAATTCTAAATAATATACATCATCTATTACAAGTCTGTCCTCCTCGGTTTCTTCCAATTACCCGAACCGACAGTCTGATGCTGTCATATGTACAGTATGTACAGATTGTAAATCCCCTTGAGGCAAATTTGTGATATTGCGCTATACACTGTACATATAATTGATATTTACTGTATATCACTCACGTTATGGGCCGATGCCGAAATACAGATCCCGTATATCGGATCAATGCATCTTCAGGGGGCTTTGAGTGGACAGAAGACCGGCATGTTGTTCAAAAAGATTGTAATGTAAATCTTAAAAATAAAAGCACTGTTGTTGCTTCAGAACGTCTTTTACATGAAACTGAAAATGACCTTAAAGTTTGAACTTCTATACCTCACACACAGGAAGCAGTTTGGATGAAGAAAAAGGTGCAGATCAAGATTTAAAAACCCAACAGCTGTGTGTGCGCGTGCATGTGACATGTATGGTTGCGAGTTTGTGTGTGTGCGTATACTGTAGTCGGTCCTACAGAACGTCTTCTCAAGAAGGCAGACAGGCTGGCAAGCAGCTGTGGCGGTAACACACACACGCACGCACGCACACACACACTACACACACTACACACACAAGCTGTTGTTGCTTAACGACTGGGCTGCTCCGGAGCACATCTGCACTCTGCATTATCATTAGCTCTCTCCCGCATCCACAGGATCGCTGACAAAGTGAACAATACCGACAATCACCCCCATCAGCTGCGGCCATATGGGCGCCATCCATAGCTGTAGCCCCCCCCTGCCTGGCTGGGTGGG
Source organism: Bovichtus variegatus (assembly GCA_943593645.1). NCBI lineage: Eukaryota > Metazoa > Chordata > Actinopteri > Perciformes > Bovichtidae > Bovichtus > Bovichtus variegatus. The sequence continues at coordinate 6,246,024 of CALSCE010009347.1, forward strand.
TGGAGGGGGTGAGGGGTAGAGTTGGTGGTGTTGGGTGGGGGGTGTGGGGGGGGTGTTAGCATAGCAGCAATTGCGCCAGCATCTGTTTGGCACTCACTTGCTCACTCTGCCATTTTTGAAGATGAGTCGGCCGAGCTGGCGATGAAGAAAGTTTCTTTTTTGCTGTTATCACAACAATCCTGATATATGTGTGTGTGTGTGTGTGTGTGTTGTCTTTTTTTCTAATTATCTCCCCTTTCCCACCCATCTCATTTGTTACTCCTCCTTTGCCGCCTCCCTCTCGATCTACCTCTCTATCCCCACCTTCCCTCCCTCCCTCCCTCTCTCACCCTCCCGTTTCCCTCCCCTGGACAGTTAAATGTATTGCCAGGTACGCTCCTGTCGGCTGCGTCTTGTAATTGCCACCACCTTAATCCTCCGTCCTAATGGGCTGGGAGGAGGAGGAGAACGGGAAGGAGATATGTGTGTGTTTGTGGTGGGGGAGTCAGCCCAGATGGCACAACAAGGTGCGCTCCACCACTCTTCTGCTAGATCCCCAAATCTCTCCCTTCCTGTGGCCCTCTCCCTCTCCCTCTCCCTCTCCCTCTCTGTCTTTTCTCCCTCCTGGACTTTGAACCCAGCTGGCGGAGGTGTTTTTTCTGGGATCAGCAGCAGAATCCTTCACTGCTGTTCTAATTATCTTTCAACTCCAAACCCCAACTGCATATCATTCTTTTATATCCACATTCCTCTCCAACTCATCTCTCTCTCTCTTTGCATTTCTTCCTCGCTCTCTGATGGATCACAAGCAGGAGCTTCTGTCGCTCCTTGGAGATTTTTGGAAAAACAGACACTTCACACAAACATGTGTCACCTTGAGATTAGCGTTTGTTGATGCATAGTTTAAGCCTATTGGTGTTTTTGGGCTGTTATTGTGTAAAATATGAAAATGGTGTAGCCATTCATTGATTCTTCTTTTTGTTTCGCTATTTGCTTCACCTGTGCTGTGCAGTTGCATTAAACCTTAGATGAATTAATTGGAAAAACATGCAGCAAACTACGGTGCAGAATCAGATGGAATCATAAATTCACTTTGATTTTCTGCATCTAGACAATGTGCACAAGCTGATATACTATTACTATACTGATATACTAAGTTTCACACTTACAAATACAGGATTGCACACTTACACACATCCAAAGTTTACTCGATTACAACTGAGCAACTCAGAAAAAGCTAGAAAGTGGCTTTACAGTAAGATTATTCAGGAATCAGAATCAGAATCAGAATCAGAAATCCTTTATTAGTCCCACAGCGGGGAAATTTACATGGTTACAGCAGAAAGGTAAAAAAGGACACAATAAAAACACACGTGAACACTACAATTAAGTGGATGGATAAGTAGGTAAGTAAAGTGTGAATGCAGTGGTACTGGGCTAAATACAACAATAGTAACAATGGATAGTAAGTGTAAAGATATTGCACATAGCAGTGTAATTTCACAGAGTAGATTTCTACATTTATTTGATTCATTTGACAGGTAAAAATAAATACGTACACTTTTTTACAGTAACTTGGGAGGTGAAATATTGTTTAGAGCAGTATTATTAGTCAACCTTTTAGACCACATAGGACAAAAACATTTACATATCTCAAAGTTGATATAGTGAATGTGTTAGCCAACAGTCTCCTTTTAGCTTTTTTTTTGGTTTCCGTCAACTTCTGAGGGAAATATCTGGCTCTTTAGCTGCTAAATGCTTCACTATGTTCACCAGCTCTGTTTAGTGTTGACCAGGTAGTGTCCAGTGGGTTAATCCGAGCTTTTTGTCTGGAAACAATCCCGATGAGAACAGTGAGAGTGAACCAAAACTAAACAAAGAGCTGAAAGGTGCTAAAGAGCTCCGTAGGGCTGCAGTCCGGGGATAATGCTCTGTGGCTTCATCGTTACGAGCAAACTGTGCTTTGAGCACCACAAGCCGAGAGCAATTTAGTTCCATTATAGTGCAGAGAAGGCAGACATCTCCAACTCTCACCAAAACAATCTAGATTGATTAATAATACCACAGGTAAGAGGGAAAACATGCATTTCTGATTTTAGGGTGAACTCTCCCTTTAATATCTTATTACTGTTTGTCAGTAACTTTATCAACACACCCTGAAACTACTGTTCTTCACTACACATTGAATGATGCTTTTTAATTGTTCACATTAGAGATTTGTGGTTTCTACGGGTGACGATTGTTAGAGGTGCCAAAAGAAAAAAAAAAATCCCAATTCTCTGAAGATCCATTTGCTATCAGCTGTCAGCTCCTGGTGTGTTTTTTTTTTCTTCCAGTTGCCAGCTGATCTTCACCATCAGGTGCCAAAGATCAGTTGGTGAACTTCTTCTTTTTTCCTGTTAGCCGTTGCTTTTATCCCGGTGAGACAAAAACAGGAGAAACCAGCTCCCAACCTCTGCCTGTACAGGTGTGTGCTTACATGACTAGAGGTGCTCATACTTGTACATATTCATATACTGTTTGTGTGTCAGGTTGCTAGTCTGTCCTGTTCTTCTTCAACCCCCGTCCTCACTCCAAACAGAACAAGTGCCTCCTGGGCAAATATTTAAAGTCAAAACAGGCTGGGCCCATAAAAAGCAGAGAGGTGGTGGTGTGGCTACATCTGTCAGGGGGGAGGGAGGGAGAGATGAGAGGAGAGAGCTGGGGGAGAAGAGGGGTGGCAGCAGCTGCCGAAACGAGTCTGGACACTGCTGACGCCAACACCTGTCCATACTGGAGACACGCGGCGAGCAAATGTCCAGCCACAGCCCCTCAAACACACACACGATCACACACAGAAACGTGCCTGAATCTATCTGTGGAATTGTGGGATAAGATATTTGACAAAGACACAGATAGAGACCCAGACACACACAAACACACACCTAACCCAGCTCTTGTAGCCCACCACACCCCTTTCCTCTGGCTGACCCCCATCTGTTGCCTCCCTGGGGTGCGTGTGCGTGCATCTGTGTGTGTGTGTGTGTGTGTGTATGTGTAAGGGTAGGAGGTCAGGGGAGGGGACAGGCAGGCGTTGGCCCCGGCTGCCCATTGATCAACAGCTGCTAGGCTTCTCATGCTGGGCTGGACGGCTGGGAAGGCGACAGCAGCTGGGTTGGGGAGAAGGTAAAAGCTCAGAGGCTGGGACCCGGGGTTGGAGTCCAGGTCGGGGCCGAGGGTCGGAGCTTACAGGCTGGGATTGGGAGTAGGGTTTGAGCTGCGGCGTGTGCCGCGGTAAAAGCCAGACATGAGTGAGTCTTCAGGGGAGGGAAGGGAATCAGTCAGGGCAACAGGCGAGGGACGGAGCTGCCAGAGATGGGCAGCAAGGCCTTGGACTGCAGCCAGATGCTGAGAAGGGGCGGGATGCCAGAAGGAAACAATGAGGTTAGATAAAGTGGAGTTTATGGTTTGTTTGAAACAAACTAGTTAGTGTCATCCAGACTCAACTAAATACAAAAGTGTTCTTGTTCCCAATGATCGGACACACTGCCATCATAGAGAGGGGCGAGACGTGATGAATCACACAAACGTGGATAATGATGCCCGTTATAGACTGTCCCTCCTCAAATGTATTCATGGTTTTGTTCCATGGTGTACCCATGACAAATGGTCAGAGTGTGAAGAATAAAAAAAAGAGAGCTTCAGAGAGAAGTTCAAATCCACCAATTGTGACATCAGAAGGTGAGGGAGGAAGCGCTTTCAGACATTCTTCGATTACCCTTCAAGAACTTCATTCGAAGCATCAAGATGGGGAAAATAAAGAATAATATGTAAGTAAATGTGCTCTCTTTCAGGGAATTAGTCCTCCTGAACATCTGAAAAAAAAGGTTATTCAGTCAACTAGATTCTTATGAAGTATTGAAGAGTTTTCTTATGACAAATAAAGCACATGTGTCCTTTGTCACGCAAAACATGCAATCGTGCTTTGACTTCAATAATATTTCAATCAAATATAAGCTTTTGTGCTCTTGCCTGCCTCATTTTTAGGACTAAAGACTAAATGTAAGTTTAGGACTAAAGCTCAGGCTTTATCAGGTTGAACTAAATAAAAGGAGGGACTGGTGGGAGGGGAAAGTGAAGGGATTTCAAGGCTGAACATGTGGGCAGCCGCAGATGTTAGGGGATATTGATTGCCGAATTATTTATTGCTTTTAATTCTTTTTTAATTTTAATTTATTGGATTAGTTTTCTAGAAATGAAGGGGAATTGAGATTTTTCCTTCATAAAAAAAAAAAAAAAAAAAAAAAAGAAGAAACTTTTGCCTTCCCCTACAGGCAGGTTGGGTTTCACTCTTGAAGTGTGTACCACAACTGTTGTGTGGACCATATATGCTGTAGGTTGGTGTGTGGGGTTAAACAGGAGCTGATATAAGAGCTGACAGCTGTTAATGGTGTCGGCCGTCACACATCTGCTGCGTTTGGGGTCTTCTACAGAGTGGTCACAGTTCAGGGGCGGAGGAGAGGGGAGGGGCTGGAAAGAGGAGGAGAGAAGAACTGAAGCAGGTGAAGGAGGGTCGAGAGAGATAGAGAGTAAAAAACATTTTATAGGCTTTTTACAGCCATGCATTCCACAGGGAGGTTAAAGTCACCGGTCAGACCAGATCTTGCAGAAGTTTTCCGAGTTGCTCAAGAGCACAGAAGTGGTGAATAGCTGTCAAGCTCCCTTAAATCCCCTTCATGCATACATGGCCTCCTGAATGATAGTAGTGCTCGATGACAAATGGGAGATGAGGACAGTGTGCTGAATTTCATTTACATTTTTTTTTTATTTAATTTTTTTTTTTTAAATCTGCTAGTTTCAAAAGAGAAAAAGCACGACATTGACCTGACCTTTAATCTTTGTTTCACAATGTGGTTTTTAATTATGACCTCGAGCAAAGGAGTTCCAAGCTCCAGTAAAAAGCTAATATTTCAAATGCTTAACGTTTATTTCAAACCCTCTTTGGGTTAGAATTTCCCTTTTTAAATGCGTGAGGAAAATGTGGCCCACTCTCTGACCCAAATAAAAAAAAAACACCGGTGTGACCTAAATGCTACTAGCTGTCGACCTCTACACACAAGTCAGACCACCTTAACAGAGAGAAGATAACAGGAGCTGGAGGGAAACTCATCAAGCGCATATTTCCACCTTAACCGCAGACAGAATGAAATAAGGCGTCTCTGCGACTTAAAGGAATAGTTTGACACTGATTTAACACGATTATTTGAGTGAGATGAAAGGATCAATACCTCTCTTCTATCTGTGTGAGAAATGTGAAGCTGAAGACTTTTAGTTTAGCTTAGCATAAAGACAGGAAACGAGAGGAAACAGCTGGCCTGGCGCTGATCAAAGGTGTCCAAATCTGCCTACCAGCAGCTCTAAAGCTCACTTATTAACATGTTAAATCTGGTTTGTTTAATCCACACAAAAATGTGAGGGTTTAAACGTCAAGTTCTACGGGAGGTTGTGTGCCAGGTTATTTCTTGGCTGAGAGCGGTGCAGGTCTTTAGTCTAAAGGAACAATCTCCCTGCAGTAGCTTCATATTTACCGTACAGACAAGAGTGACATCATTATTCTCATCAAACTCTTCACAAGAAAGTGAATAAGATTATTCCCCAAAATGTTGAACTATTCCTTTAACTACTTTTACAGCAAGTAGATTGGCAAAAATGTCTCAAAATATGTGTTTTAATCATCATAACTGTTTGGCTCTGGATATTATTTAGGCATTTATTTTTATTGGATGGTGCTAGACTACTCTTTAAAAAGGTGCCACTTTGTGATATTTTACATCATTCTCATATCTTTTAATGGTTTCTGATCATATGGCGTTTCTTTTTATGTCTGTAACTAATCACTTCTGCTACTTAACTTGAAAAATCGATTTTAAATCTCATTCAGGCCTTTGTGAACAATTAAAATATTAATATTTTTATATAAAAAATGGATCACATGACTAATGTGAAACGTGTCGCTGGTCGTGGCGTCCCTACATCAGCTCAGCTCTCCTCATGAAGCTCGCCGTTTTGTTTTTTTACAACCTACAACTTTCCTGTTTTGGTTCACTCTCACCGCTCTCATCACGTTTCCAGCTGCAGCAGCAGGTGTTTTCAGTAAAAACGCTCACATAAACTTGATTGTGTGCTACTGGCCCAGCACCAAACAGCAGAGAGGAGAACAGAGGTAGCGACTGGTATGCAGAGTGGAGCATTTAGCCGCTAAAGAGCCAGATATTTCTCTCGGGAGTTTGGAAACCAAAACAGAGCTACAGACGAAATAGAAAAAAGTATAAACTTACAACCATCAGGTGGCCAGAAACACGACTCTGGATGAACAAATGCTAACGTCGCTCCTTGGGTGTATAAATGGGGTAATTATTAATTACTAACACTTTTGCCATATCACTTAAAAAAGGTACGACAAGGTTTACAGGTTCCTGCGTTGCACAAAAATGCCAAAAGCATAAAATAATGCAGGTTTAATGTTAAAATTCCTGGAATGTGGAGGATCATACAGTACCAAAAAGCACTTTCTGGAGGACATGATGGACGCAATGATATCTGATGCATGTCTCGGCCTTTCCCTTTCTTATAGAGGCTTTTGTTTCCAGGTCAAAAGGTCATAGACACACAACAGAAAGATGTTCAGTCCAAGAAAACGTCTGACGAGAAAGAAAGCTTCCTGAATGGGTGCATGTACTTTTGAGTGTATGTTTGTGTGTGGGTTCATGTAGGTGAGTGCATCAGACCGTGTGTGTGTGTGTGTGTGTACTAACCCCACAGTTGGCTGAAGGAGAAAACTCATTTGCTTGTCCATTTACTCTGCTTCCCTTTGCTGCACAATGCAGCGGCAGCCATTGGACAAAGAGGCCTCGCTGTGGGATTCAAATGAGGAGGGGGAGCCGTGCATAGAAAGGATGAAGGGGTACGGAGGTTGAGAGGGTTTGAATGAGTGGTACAAGAAGGGGGGGGGGGGGGGGGAGGAGGGGGGGGGAGAAGGGGGGGGGGGGGGGCGCCTGGTCACAAAATTAGCGCAACCCCGACCAAAATCGTGGGGCAGCGGTGCCCTTCGGCCTGCTGTGACGCCGTCCAGCCACTCATCAACATCGTCACACAATACTGAGGAAGGCCAGGCGTCATGCCAGATGCCACCGTGTGTGTGTGTGTGTGTGTGTGTGTACACTGTGTTCCTCAAGGTGACACAGTGTATTCAATAGGATGACCTCACTTTGGTCAGCTGTGGAAATTAGTACACTAGGCAATGAATGTCCACTTCAATGGAAAAAAAAAAAAAAAAAAAAAAAAATCAAAAAACAAAAATCATGCAAGATGTTTTTGTACTCTATTCTGAAAGCTGGAAGCATCTGGGTGAATTCTTCATGTCTGTGGGTTTTTAGAGGTTGTTGGTGCATTCAGATGTAGTCAAATAAAGAGAGGAAGCTTGGTGAAGGCAGGGAAATGAGCTGCAGGTGAGGCTGTGGTCAATGCCAACGTGTGGTCACGAGTATTAATAATAAACAATAACAGAGGAGAGAAATTTTTGCTGGTATTTCAGTGGATCAATATATAACATCATTCGTAGCTTCTCCGTGTCTTTGATTTCATGATATTTTCCATAAAAGATTCCTGAAGAGAAGAACAAGTCAGGCTGTTAGTTCATTAACAAGTGTTTAGCATTCATTTACAGTCAACTGCCTCCCTCTAGTGTCCATAAAGAGAACTAGTCTACGTTTATGAGAGAGATTTATGCAAGAGGCTGGCAGGCACGTCCCTCAAAACACTCAAATACTGACCCCAACAAACTCTGAAAGAAAACACACATTTGGCTATTTTACTACAGCGATTCATAGACGTATGATAAAAGAAAAGCTTTATAATGTATTTGTAGAAAATAAATTAAAAAGCAAGCACTAACTCATCTCCTCACTCCATCCATCCAAAACATCACACAACCTGTGTCTGGAGACACAACTGTAAGATAAATCATATTTGTTCACACTGCAGAGGAAAACCAGTGCTGTCCTTAACTTCAGAAAGTATCAATACCCTGATGTAAAACATCTCCATTATAAGTAGAAGTCTGGATTTAAGATCTTAAGTAAAAGTACAGCAAAATATACTTAAGAGTCTCAAAAGTAAAAGTACTTGTTCTGCAGTGGCTGATATATAACATTATATTTCTAACAGTGACAGAGCAGCACTTTACTGTGGCCTCTGCTCAGTGGAGCTCGTTTATCCACTTGAGATTCGGTCGGATAGTTTAGTCGAATGGTAAAAAGAAAGAAGAAACAAAATCTGTTTTTCATCTTTTGGACTTTTCTCTCATCTTGCTTTTTTTTTTTGTGAAACAATGGAAAAATTCACCTCTTTGGGCGTCCAACTGTAATTTCAATGAAATCATGGGAGAAGTTTCTGAGTCTCTTTGGTAACACTGCTAACGATCTCGTGAGAAAAGTCTTTGACTGAAACGTTGACTCTTTAATAAATCACTGCGGAGGTGATTTCATTTTTCTTTAAAATTGGAACTGCTAACAACTCATAAACATCTGAAAAGGAGCCCCAACAACATCGGGAGCACTTCTCCCCCCTCACCGAAACAATGTGGTCAAAAAAGTGGAAAGTAACTTAATCTAACTTAACTATATCCGTCAAAATTGTATCAAGTACAATATTTCCGTCTGAAATGTCGTGGAATATAAGTATAAAGTATATAAAATAATCAAGAAGAGAACAAGTACCTGAACATTGTATTGAAGTACGTTTCTTGAGTAAATCTACTTTCCACCATCAGGACCCACTGCACATACATTTGTGCCATCTTACACATATCCATGTCGAAGCACATTTACTGTAACAAAAAGGCTAAAGTTTTAAGCAGGACAGGATATCATATCTATTTAAAAAACACACATACTGTACAGTACTGTGCAGAAGATTAAAAAAAAGTTCCACGTTATAAATAATGCAGGCCTAATTAATTTGAGACATGAGGCCAAAAATAAACAGCTTATCTTCAAACATACTGTCGACCACAGATGTTGTTTGTGGGCCAGACGGAATTAATCTGCCCTCAAATTTGATAAACAAATGAAGACATTTCCTTGAACATGTCTTAAATGTATTTGTAAAGCGTTCACACTTCCGGTCTCCTAACATCTCTCGTTCTTCCTGTGACAAACATCAGAACATCAACTTACAGGAAGATTAAATTAGTTTTAGGAGTTAAACCATAGCTGTCTGGCGTGAATGCACAGAGCTCTGCAACACAAAAGACAGAGACATTTTGACATTTCCCAGCGGGTGTAAATAATAAAAAGAATGATGGCTGCAGTCATGGATTACTGGAGCGCTTGAATAGAACAGAGCCATTGTTAATGTTATCATTATAACATCATAACGTCATCATAACACCGGTTCCTGCTAGGACAAGTCAAAATGTGCGCTTTTTAATCAAATAAATTATTTATTTAAAAAAAAGTGCTGCATGTTTTCGGGCAGAAGATCATATGTTGATGATTCAACCCATCAAAATATAATAGTTAACGTTACATCTAATTCTAATGGCCAATGAAGATATTTGCATACTTTAAGGACAACAAAAAAGTAATTGTAGGTCTACATGGAAAGCTATATAGATGCATACAAATATGGTTGGAAATTAAAGAACCCGGAAGTGTGAAAGAATTACACACTAGAAGTATTTAAAAGTGCGTTTGAAATCTGAAGTCATATACGTAATACTGTAAGATAATAAAATATAATAAATAGTATATATATATATTTATATTTGGATTTTAATCAGCCATTGTGTGTGTTTTCACCTCTTAAATCTCACCGGTATTACAAACTCATGCTCTGCAGACAAACTTTGTTAAACCCACAGACCTTTATTTCAAATTCTAGTGGAGATCCCAAAGTTTCCAAAGACACCAAGGACACATTTTCAGGAAATGTGATGCAATTATATATATTTTTTTCAACCTGAAAATGACTTTACTGGAAATAAAATTGAAAACTGCATGTTAAGGGGGTTAAAAAAAAAAACACGATAACTTTGTTTCTGTGTGTGTGTGTGTTTTGCGTACGTAGCCTGAAACATTCATTTAGTCTTAACCAGATGTCAAGATAGAGTCTGCCCTGAAAAGTCAATGGGCTGAGCAGTGAGGGAAGAATGCAAATTAAAAAAAGGAAAAGAAAGACAGAAATGCACACTGCAGATTTTCAGGTTGTAAAAAGTTGGCAGTGTGAGCACATAAAGGGTTAGATGTTCATTATAACACAGTAAAGAGAAAGAAAACACAGTGCTGCTGTTAGGATGAAGGAGATACATTACAGGGTCACAGATACCAAACATACACGCTTCAGTAGAGCAGACGGTTTTCATCCCTTTTAACTTCCACCAGGGGGCACACAGGAGTAACTGTGTCAATTCATCAGTAATAGTTTGTGAATGACATACTTTATCAATAGGAGCAGCTTTGCAAAACTGCTTTTCAGGAATCCAGAAAATACCATTTTTTTTTTTTAATTTAAAAAGAGTTGTTGAGATTATGCTCGGGGTTTTGTCCCACTGGTTTCAATACTTACAATACAAACAATCTCTAAACAAAACCAGCATTTTAATCAAACATCCTGAGAACAATGTTTCAGACCGAGTGGCACGTTTAGGTCACCAAAGGCAAACAGAGGAGTTTTATCAATAAATGTGACTAAATGCTTCCCAGCCAAATGTACTGGAATCACTGCTTCTTTAAAAATGTGGGAACTTTTTTGCTGATTGTGTGATATTGATATTTGATGAATCTGTTGCTGCGTTCAAACTACCACAATGTTTTGAAAAGTGGAAATGACACTTGGTAAGATAGCTGTGCGTCTATTAAACATCTGTGATACTTGTTCAGCTTTACCAAGAGTTCAGTTCTCCACGTCTAATCAAAGACGCTGCTCATTAAAGGAGCATTCTAGCAATTTTACACAAAGCTCATTGTACTCATCATGAAGGCATCAACATCCAAGTGGGAATTACAACTGGGAGACTTTTCTGACATGTCTGATACATAAACCCCAACACGGCTGTGTATTGTGATGTAATCAAACCCAGATTTAATGGATGTAGTTTATATTGTCTATTGTATTATCTGTAATCATACAACAATCACGTAAATGCTCACAAGTCGTTGACATGGGTTTTCTCTCACATCTCTACTGTATGTGGCATAATAAAAGACACCAAGTTATTATGAAAAATGAAGGATCCATCATTTGAGGAGCAAAATTTCAGGATATTTTGGCCTCTGCTGCTTCAATTTTGACAATTTAAAAAGAAACCCGTCTCGTTAGCTTTCCAACTTTATGGAAAAAAAATACTAAATCACTGTAGTACCCCGTGGACATATTCCAAATATCTTTAAACGCAGAAAATAAAACTCGAAGAATGATGCTGATGTTCACATATTGTTAAGACCGTAACTATCAGCCACCGCCTAGTTGTAATTCCAAGTAGTAAATCACCAACAAACCTTTGGCAAAAACAGCTGGAAAGCCGCCATCGCTGTCAATTACCTCCAAATAAAATACAACAACAACACTTACAGTTGATTCTGCAAATTTGAAAAAGGGAGCACCAGTTTGCATCTTCACTGGTTAACAAACTGCTCCCTGTAGGCAACACTGCAAAAGCAGCTAATTAAGGCTTTTTAAATAAATGGGAAGTTTTCCTGTTCTTCCCCATTCTGCGACATTGCGTGAAAGCAGCATCAGACACATACATTTGAATTTATTTAAATTTTTTAACCAGCAGCAGGCAGCTCTGACTGATGTTGCCATTTCATTGGTGAAACAGGGAGGAGTACCTGCTCTTTTTTTTTTTTTCTTCTGAAGACTTATGATTCATAAAAATGGCAGAAGACTGGACAAAAAAAAAAAAAAGGAGAAAGATGAGCAACTGTCATATACAGTTTTTATCAATCAATATTTACACTTTTCTTTGTGTGGAAGCTGTTACCGTTGTCTTCCTCTACAGTTTAACGGAGAATTGTACTGAACGTGCAAAGAAAGCGATAATAATAAGATGCACAATCACAAGAATGCGAGAGGAAACATGGCGGCCTACTGAATTCATTTCCATTTGAGAAAATGGATAGTTACAAGTTATATCTCTATACTGGTTCATGGAAACTCACTTGCTAACATACAACAGAAAAACACGAGTCGTCACACAGCACGGGACGATGCCAGTCAACATTTCATCAACAGCTTCCAGTGGAAGTCGGTCGCTAGCTACGAGAAATTTAAAAGCACATTTTTTGGTTGAATGACAAGGCAATATGAGAAGTCTTTGTCGGGCGGCGAATAAACCAACACAAAAAGACACGTTAAAAATATTAAAAAGATCCCTTTATCGTGTCAGGATGTGGCGTCCACCTGTCAGAATAAAACATAAAGCAGATGTAGTCCGAAGCATCTAAAGTGCAGAGGTTAAAAACTGATTTACACCAGACTGGCACAGCGCATTAAAAACACAGCATAGATTAACAAACATACACTCGAACAAAAGCTTGACCAACCAAATGTGGACAGTTCCCGTGTGCGGCGAGTCCGTTCCCTCATGTCCTCTTTCAGAACTCATAGCAGCTGGTGTCGCCGAGTGTCGCGCGTCTGAAATTAACAGCTACAATATGGGGGGGAGGGGGGAAAAAATAAAATAAAAAAGGGGGCTTGACAGATGAACTTTAGTCCGAAAAGTTAAAAAAAACCAGATGGAGACGGTTTCATACAGGGAGGTCAGTCTGATGGGAGTCTGATCCAGAGAGGTGCGGTGTGCAACATGGGTCAGTCTGATGATGCAGTGGTGAAGCGTTAAGAACAGAACGCGTCTCTGTCGGAGAGCTGAGACAGGTAGGTAGGCTGTGTGTGTGTGTGTGTGTGTGTGTGTGTGTGTGTGTGTGTGTGTGTGTGTACAGTTGATCAGCTGCAGTGCATCCTGTTCGCGTGCGTTTCTCCGCCCTTCGTCTAGAACAGCTGGATCATGGACTCCCGAGACTTGCCCACTCCGATCCACTTGACTGCGGAGACAGAAGCAGAGGACGGTGTTGATGAGAGTTCTGTTGTGTTGCCACAGGGTCTTGGTTCTGTGTGTCAATCAGTGTGTTTACAGGCTACTGGAGAAACAAAGTTACACAAGTAATCCCCGATACTGGGGGTGTTACCATTTAGATTCTAAAGTCGAGACACCATGACTCCATGAAGCCTCCAGCTTCCCTAAAGTCACCCGTGTGGCAACATTCTGTTATGTAAACAGCGAACGCGTCGTTGACAGAAAACATACTCTATGCTACACGCAGGGACTATACGCCACCTCAGGCAACACGACACATATTGCGGGACATGTTCGCTGTCATAAAATATCCTTCTGCTAGTGGCTCTACTTTTTGCTTTTGGGTCAAACAGTTTGTTCCCTGGTGAAATAAGTTATTGTCATCACATTTTAAATCAATGATTTAAATTTGACCATATGGCCTCAGTGTGGTACATTAACAATCTATTGAAAGAAGAAGGTCCTGACTTATTTAGACTTCTAGAGGCTTCTTTGAGTTCGTTTAACTTTTTGTTGGACTTTTATTTGTGTAGCTTTATGTGGATAGAATCATTTTAAAGATGAGAAAACTCACAGCGGTGCTTTACCCGTCTGCAGCCTTTTGTCATGCATAAGTAAAAATCCGATTATAAACCTGGTTACATGTTTACATTAGGGCGGTCACTTCTTATTCGAAAACAAATATTCGATCTGCAACGACTTGTTCCGACGCAAAATGGAAAGTCAATAAGCGCAGCAGACCGTTTGACGTAGTTTGCCTTGTGGTCCAGCAGAGGGCGTTCTTAAAATTCACCGTCAGTTTGACCTGTTGCACTATTAACACTTCAGTAAACTAAGCTCATAAATACAAATAAAGGAGGACACATAATCATAACCCTGACGCATCCAAGAAGTATTTTGGGTTCTACAAGGTATATGGCAAAATGACCAACAAATAAATTCACAGTTTTCCAACATTAAAATAAAATCGTTGGTCGCAGCCATAATTTAGATTTAAATCATTGTGATTAAAAGGGATTGCACAACATGAAGAGTAAATATCACACACACACTATATAAAGAACCCAAACGTTGGTTCTCAAACACGCCAATAAAACAGGAAGTGAGTTTAGATGACGTCTACGTGGGCTCGTACCAGGCACTGCAACATGCTCCTCGATGAAGCGGACATATTTCTGGGCGTTCTCCGGCAGCTCCTCAAAGCTTCTCGCAGCCGAGGTGTCGCTGTTCCAGCCCGGCAGCGTCTCATACTGGACCTCCACATGCTGCAACACCTCCTGATTGGCTGGCACAGAATCAATGAGAGGAAGGGTTGAGGAGGAGGGGTGGGGGCGGGGGGGGGTAATATCACACCATTAGCTTTACAGGAGACCGCAATCAAACAGCCATGATAACAGATCAATATGTTTCTGCCTTGAAAGGGAGCTCTCTATAAATAACAGCAGAGACGGGAAGAGCTTAGATCAACTCCACTGAAGGTGGAGATGCATCAACTCCACGTTTACACCAACATCAGTTGAGACCTGATGTCACACGTCAGAAACGGTGTGATCCAGATAGATAGTGGAAAACAACTGCATCTCCATTTCAGATACACTCTTAGTTATGTGAGGGGGAAAGGTTAAGACTTTAGATTCAATTAGTTTGCACTCGACTGCTTCGAGACTGATCACACTTGCTGTACTCACATTCTAATATTATTTTATTTTTTAATGTTTGGAGTGTGTATGGGATTCCTCATCATAAGAAGAAAGGTACCAACAACTCTGCGGTTCAAAAGCACGTCATGACTCTGACAGACTTTTCTCAAGAACAAATTTAAGAAAAAAAACATACAAATGTTGTTGAATGAGGCCCATTGTTCTAATCCTTTCAATATGTACTGGGATTTATATGTAACATTTTACAAGAAGTACAATTCACAAACCGGCTCACCTGGAAAGTGAGGTATAGTTTGGTTGTTGACTTTGTACGCTACGCCCACTTTGATCTCTGCGAACACGTCCAGTATGTCCAGTTTGGTGAGAGCTACACTGCGGGGGGGGGACAAAAAAAAGCCTTTTACGGAATACATGGGTTGCTCTGCTAAACAACTTATAACCAACCCTAATCATTCTCTGAGCAGAAAGACGTGTTATAATTACAAACAAAAAAAATGCATTTCCTGTAGAGTTTGGCATCTTACTTTAAAATATGTGATAAAAACAAAAACAGTTGCTAAGTATTGGGTATGAAAAAAAAAAAAAAAACATTTTTCTCTTTTGTTTGCAGATTTAGATACAGAAGCTTCATATATCTATCTATATCTATATCTATATATATATATCTACATATCTATCCATCTATCTATCTATATCTCTATCTCTATATAAATAAAACTACATGAATCAGTACAAACACACGCATACACACTGAACTCACGCAGTGAAGCCATTAATCATGTGTGCATATTTGATGAGCACCAGATCCAGCCAACCACATCGCCTCTTCCTGCCTGTGGTCACGCCCACCTCCTTCCCTCGAGTCTGAAGTAGCTCGCCGATCTCCTAAAGACAACAAGATGAGCGCAGGCGGTCCATCAGCCTCAGGCCTTTGCTGCTGAAGCACTTGTGAAGTGTTTCTTGTAAATGTTTAAAGAACTCCTGATCTTTTTCACATGACTCGAGTGACGGTCAAATTAAAAACACTGAACATAGGCTTCAGTTTTAGTTAGGAGCAGGTGTCACAGACATGAGTGCCATCAACAGGTTCAGTTTACTCGAGCTGGTTATTGGTGGCAGTGTAGCAAAATCTCAGCACTGTGCAGGTTTAAGTCCCTTGAGTTTAAAAAAAAAGACATTTTGAAACTTTCATATCCACAGAAAGTAGTCTAAAAAAAAACAAAACATGATTAAAAGGACTTCACTTTTGTCATGTTTGCATATTGTTGGTGTGTGTGTGTGTGTGTGTGTGTGTGTGTATGTGTGTGTGTGTGTGTGTGTGTGTTCTTACGTTGCTCTGCTCTGAGGGGAAAGCTCCGATGCCCACTCTGGTGGTGTACGCCTTGACGACCCCGTAAACCTCCCCGACGTTCTGAGGCGGCATGCCGAGACCCGTGCACACCCCGCCCACCGTGCAGTTGGACGATGTCACAAACGGGTACGTGCCTGCAATGACACGAGGAGTGACGGCTGATCATACTTTGCATTTATACTGTAGGTGCAGGCTGAACAAACATGCAGCTTAAAAGAAGAAACAGTGGTAGAGCAGGGGATTTCAAAGGTGACAGTGTGGGCCCACAAAAACAGAGAAAAACTTACAAATGTCATGATTCTCAGGCCTCTTCTGGAGATAGAAGGAGCGTCTTTTTTCTGATTTCTGAAGCGGATTCATTGGACATGATGATATAATCACAAAGTGTGAATTATACTGAATCTAAAACTGTGTGTATAGTTCCTTGTGTTCAAATCTTTGACACAAATTAAGGCAATCAAGGTACTTTAAACCACTTCATGTGCCTCTGAGCTGCGTGTCACATCAACTGCTTTAGCTCCAAAAGCTGAACCGTGTCTTTGCGCTGCCAAATCACCGGTTTAACTACGACAACTAACTTCTAAGCACCTCGCGCAGAACATTCGTCTCACGTTTATCCCTCCCGCGGGCCCGCAACGATTCTCTTGCGCTGCCTCAGTGTGAAAACTCCTGGTGTAAATTTAATGAGAGCACTTTTTGATTCATCTTTTAAAATGACTTTCTTTTATTCCTCTACATCACTGAAACGTGTCCTGATGTAGTGGGCTGACTTGTTCCTCACTGTACACCAGTGGGTTGGGCCGGAGTCAAAAGGTTCAAACCTGTTTGACATTTATTCCAAAACCCCAGACTGGAGCGGTCCACTCAGCAGCGGCTCCTGAGTGCAAGATCTCCTTCATAATGCTGGGCTTGCCAGTAAATTGCGAAAGGCCCGTCAGACACAACTCCGTTAGTCCTTTTATAAACAAACATCATTATGTTAATCACGTTGTCATTTCTTATTACTGCTGTAACACAAGTTGGATTTAGCTTCGAGACACCGTTGGCACAGGCTGCCGATGTAGGCTACTTTTATATTTATTTACTAGAACATGTGATATTGACAAACTGATTTACAGAAAATCCAACCAGTTTACGCTCGTACACCAGACCGAACACTAGACATCACACCTCTTTAGGCAAATACCTTTGGACAGGCTCACTGGCTCATGACAAAACCAGCAAATTCTCTCACATACAATTATTCTCAAATACCCATCTGTGACAAAAGAACCATCCCACATCTGGAATTTTACTCATCTGCCTTTAGTCTAAACATAACCAAGAATGTCCCTGAAGTGATAAGCACTTAAGAGACTCAGAGATTCAAAAGAAATGGTGTGCGTGAGAAAACGGGTTTCAACTACAGTGCACGCACGCAGATGGAGCTTCCACGCCTTAATGCTGGAAGCTGACCACATGCAGAATAGATCGGCCCAGTGTTCATGTTGTGTAATTAAAGACGAACAGGTTGAGCAGCTCGTGTGTCCGTCAGCAGTCCTCTGTCCTGTCAAAATGCTCTCTCAAAACTCTCTCAAAACAGTATTGATAAGAGTTTTGCCGACACATAAGCTTCACGGGAAATGGTAAAGATAAAGTGAATTTACTACCGTGACATTTGCCACAATTTCTAAATCAAGTATATATAGAGCCAGTCAGAAAGAAAAGGGTGCGTGCAGGACACTGTGCCCTGATACCAGAGTTATTACGAGCGTGGTGTTTTGATAATAACCAAAAGTTGAACCTCGACTGTAATTTAATCTGCCCGGAGGCGTCACTGCTCTCAGTAAATCACAAATCTGGAAGATTATTCTGTGAAAGCTGCGGTGTTATTCTCTGAAAGTAAAAGTACGATTGTGACGCTTCCATCAACCTTTTGAGAGGACGTGTGGATTTAATGATTACCCTGTGAATCTGATCGACCGACTGACAGACTGCTGATACAGACGCCTTCGTGCTCATGCACAGTCAGGTGGCATTAAGTGGTTTAACTGTGAGCGTGCACGTCAAGCCTGGATGCCAGAGCACGTCGGTGACAGTTAGTAAACTTACCATCATCCCTAGTCTGAGCTCCGAGCAGGCTTTTGTAAAGAGCAGCACAAAGCTTAAGTGTTTCAGGGCAACATCACCGGGTCACTGTAGATGCACTGAACAGCGCTCGGCAGTTAGAAATGACATTTATTCTTCACAGGAAAAAAAGGTTAGCACAAAGACGTTGGCTTATTGTCAAAAGGATAATTGGAAAATATACACAAGTTAAGAGTAAGGCGTGCTTAATTGTGCCGCACATGCACGCTCACACACACACACACAGTGTACTGACCGAAATCGATGTCCAGCAGTGCTGCGTTGGCTCCTTCCACCAGGATCGTCTTAGGAGCCCCGTGGAGAGCCTCGTACATGTAGTGCACCCCGTCTCTCACCATGGGCTTGATCCGCTCCACATAGTCCTAAAAATCACACAACATGTTACTGCAAAAAGGACACATTTATGCCTCTAAAAAAAATGATTTTCTTTCTTTTTAATTACCTTTAATTTGATAAGCTCTCCCTCTATGTCAATCTCCAGAGTGGGGTACATGGCCTTGTACTGCTGGGCCAAGACTTTATACCTGTAACAGGCAACATTCATCATTTGTGGAGTTTCAACTGAGTGACGATACCGATCTACACGAGTTGGCAATGAGATCAGAAACACAGGACGCTCACAAACAACATATCTTACATATCATTTTTACTTTGCATTTGAGATTCATTGCCTCTCAATCAAGTCCCAGGAACTAAACTTTTTTTTCTTGTGTGTCTGAAGAACTGTGAAGGCAAATAGACGGATAATGGAGAGGGTTGTTTTCTGAACGCTATACAACGACTGTCAGTCAGTGACGTTCCTGGACCATCAGAGAGCGTTACATTGTGGTGGGGGACCAGGAAATAGACCCCATTGGATTACTTTGTAATGTGACACACACACAGTATTTACCATTTACCTTGAACCTTTCCAGAGCTGTAAAATACTGTCCTGCAGTATTATAAACAACAACTGTGCAGTGTTTTTGGAGTCTGATAAGTCTTCTTGGATCAGTTACTCAAACTGGACTGGATGTCTCACCATTACGACATCAATGCAGTCCCTTGTA
Organism: Bovichtus variegatus; assembly: GCA_943593645.1. Lineage (NCBI taxonomy): Eukaryota > Metazoa > Chordata > Actinopteri > Perciformes > Bovichtidae > Bovichtus > Bovichtus variegatus. Next base: position 6,265,305 of record CALSCE010009347.1, read on the forward strand.
TTCTTTTAACGCAGGGTTGTTTTCAGTCTGAACGCCCGCTTAGACCTGGGTTCTTACAATCAAAATGCAGGTAGAGTTCCTAAAAATAGGTTCCTGCAAAAGTGCCTGCGATTCAAACCGCCGATAAAACTTAAGCTTGGTATGTGTTGGTGAAATGCAGGTGAAGCTTCTTGAGTTTCAGCGAGTGAAAGGGACTATAAGGCTTGAAAAAAAAGACTCATTGCCCAATGGTCTTTGTAGAGCGTTGTCGTTGACACACTGATCAAATGTGCTTCGATACAGACAAATAAATCGTGCACTATTTGCACAGACCTTTCAGAGAACTTGGTGAAGTCGGCCAACAGGTCACATATCCTCAGACCGCTACGTGCCGCCTTGGCCGAGTACACTGGTCCAATCCCCTTCTTTGTTGTCCCGAGGCTGCCAGGGCAACGAGAGGAGGGAGGGGCAACAAAAGAAGTAGCATTAGCATGTGATCTCAATCTAAAACATAACTTTCCTCGCTACGAGTCTTACGTCGACAAAAAGTTTATCTGTCAGTTTTAGACAATTTAAGATAAAAACATACAGAACTTATAGTTGACATTAGACCTGCCATGTCAGATAATCTTTCCCACTTCTTTTAAATGTGAGAACATTACAGTAAATCATAGATATGCAAGTCAGACAGCTGTTAAACCTTATTTAAATAGTCCAATGCTGATACTCGGTCATCTATTGAGTGACAAAAAGCAGATGTTCAACACTGCTCAAGTCTATGGAGATGCAGAAAATGGCCCAATGACAGACATGGACTACTCAACTAGTTAATCACTTACATACGACACACTCGGCACTTCTTGTGTCTCGGCCTATTAAAAAGGCAAGACTACATGCGTGTTCCGTTGTTAATGCATTTGTAACGTAGGAAATTCTACATCTGCTTTTGTTTGTGTAGATGTTTCTAAAAGATTTACGTGACTTGGTTCCAAATGTTCTGTGACCAAATGTTTGTCGCATCAAGCCTGCACATTTAGCATTTGTGTTTCTGGTTGAGCCTAAATTCTGGCTACACAAAACTCTTGTGATCAGACTCTGACTTCATTCTGCTCCGACTTCCAGCAGCCGAGCTCGCAGGACGCCTGGAGATGCTGGAAATCCACCAGCCTGTCATAGCAATCTGCTGGAAGCTTATAATGACCGTGCCATTAAGGCACCCTTGTGAACATGCATCTACTATCTCACACACACTCTGTCACGCGCGCACACACAGTAGCTGGCTGGCTGTTTGGGGCTTTGGCTGCTGAGCTGGTTAAGACAACGCAGCTTTGAACAGGAATACACTGGATCTCTCTTGAGCTTAATATTGTGAATGCTCCACAGACTCAGCTTAACATTCCTCAAATACGTCGGCGTGGTTCACTGCCCGGGCTAATTTATTATTAGAATACAATCGTTTTAAAATGCTGTGGAATAAAACAGAATCCTGAATAGCTGGATTTTTATTATTATTTCTTTTTTTAATCGAAACAAATAATATATAGCTGGATTTACTACATGAAATACTTCGTAAGGAGTCTGAAAGTATGCTGCTTAACAGGAAGCTGCTGGTGTTTTCAGTCTCTTAGTGAAGAAGCACTGCGACTCCGTCACGTTGATCATAAACTCCACCTGCTGCAGGGCGGCTACGCTCTCTGCCTGCCTGACCTCTGACCTCCCCGAGGACCCTTCAGGCAGAGCAGTGGTGAGAGTATATGCATGTGCACCGCTGTGGAAAGACATGTTCCTACAGGTATCAATGTTGAGTGTTTCTACTTTGGCTGTTACCTTTTTGTTATATTACTAAAATGACTGTAACAGAATAGTGATAATAGTATATAAATATATGTATATATTATATGGTGCTCAATTCAGAGCCAAAGGGCTTGTGTTGTTAAAGAATCTCTCTGCATTTGCTTTGAAGCAACAATTGAATCATAAAGAGAGGTGTTTGGTGTAAGTGGTGCATAGTTAAACTCAGAGAATCACCTGCTGGAGTATTTTTATAACCGGTTTTAAACCTGCAATAACTGTGAGCAGTGGAAATAAGATGTTAACACAACATTGCCATATCACCTTTTAAGTTGATATGGCAAATGTGTTTACACATCAAGCAGTGACGGAGCAACATCAGCATTCACCAGGTGGATATGTCGAATATTCACTCAAGCTTTTAGTCTGGAGAAGATATGTCTCTCCAGCTGCTAGATGCTCCACTGTGTGCGTCAGCTGTTTGGTACGGAGCAGGTAGACGTGGCTGAATCTCACTGTAAAGCTCCATAAAGGCAGATTTATAATCCTTTGTAGGTTCGTCACCCTTTCACATTGTCATTTGATACAATGTTATTATACAACTATTGATTATCACTGCTTTGTTTTGTTAGTTTGTAACTAAGGACCACGGTCTTGTTTAAGATGTGCAAACAAGACTACAGACCACGGCTGACGCTACTTACTTGCTCAGACTTGCGAAAACAACATTTGCACATCACATTTTACAACATAATCAGCATAGTTGTATGTTAATTGTGAAGCATTAGGGTATAATATGTGGAACAGCGTTGTTCTAGCAGGGCTCTGTCAACAATAACTATTAAAGTTCAAAATCATCCAGATGGAAGGACGTGGACGTAGAAAAGTCTTTATGAATTCAAACAACAAAGCTGAGGAACCCGAGAAGTGACATATTTGTTATTATCATCCATGAGCTGCTTATGTCTTCAGTCAATAGAGAGGTGCGGGAATGAGTCCTAAAACCTGGAAATTAGTTATGCACACCGCTCCCCTCGTCTCGAAGTCCATGGGACTTTTTGTTAGATGCCTGAAATAAAGTTTGTGGTTAACACGTAACTTATGTTTTTACGACCTAAGTTACGTCAGTAAATACCCCACTCGTACATTTCTGAAGCTTTTATGAGTCTTAAAAAAGGTTGTTGACAAGTGGCCAGATGAGACTACTAAACGTCATCACGCCGAGGACGAGTCCGCCCTTAGCTGAGTGGTGGGACGTGAGGTCATGTGACCGTAGTGTAGTTCAGCTGCGTGTTGGCGGTGACTCATGAGATTCAACAGAAATGAATCAACTTCTTTTGCAACAACTGATCTGAGCTTTCCCACCATGTATGATGTGTGTGTGTGTGTGTGTGTGTGTGTGTGTGTGTGTGTGTGTGTGT
>CALSCE010009347.1:6272503-6320878 GCA_943593645.1 Bovichtus variegatus
TGTGTGTGTGTGTGTGTGTGTGTGTGTGTGTGTGTGTGTGTGTGTGTTACTGTTGCTTAGAGACTCCTGATCACTATGCACTCAGATGTCAAGTGAAGGTCTCACGAAAGTGTAAACTTACTGACAAACATTTCAGGGACAAGTCAAATGGATGGTTGGTAATATTGATTAAACGTCACGTAATAATGTTCTGGGACCTACACCCAAAACTGGGTCCCGTCACGACTCGCTGCTCCTAACTCGTACATCAGAAATCAAAACGCCGTTCAGTCTCAACCTTCAACCTCAAAGCTACAAGTTGCCATCCTACTCCAATGCAGCCGTGTTCATGGAGGAATCATGTTACCCTGCTTTCTTTGGCAAATGTCCAGTGCAATGATAAAACACAAACCAAGACTTTGGCAGTCAATCGGCCCCATGCATGAACATTTCTGTATCTTTATCCTAAACCGCTCTTACTTTGTGAGGCTTGCTCATACGAGTGTTGCATGTTAAATTCACCAAAGTCTACCACTTGGATGTGAAAAAAACCCTTAATTTTCATGAAAAAAGCTTTGATGAGAAAAAAATACTACATTCTTTAATAGAAAAAGCTTGAATATGAAAAAAATCTTAATTTTCATGAAAAAGCTTGAATGTGAAAAAAATATTAAAATAAAAAAACAATATCAGCCTGTAATTTGTAATATACTGTTGGAGTGGTAAGCAGGCCTGTTGTTTTTGGATATTTGGGGAGTTAGGTGGTCCGTGAGTGTTTTTTTTATTGGTTAAGTGGTCCTTGGTCTGAAAAAGTTTGAGAAGCCCTGATTTATAAGCTGTGCTATATTGTTAAATCTGAGATTTGAAAAAAAGAGCAAGGCTAAGTCCTTGTACGTGTAAATTTACTTGGAAATAAACCAAATTCTGAATTGATTTTTGATTTGATTCTGACCAGTGTTCAGGCAACTTTATGCGTTTTTAGACTTTTATTTTTCTGAGCAATGCTGCTTGGAAAAATAAAACAGCACCGCCCCCCTCACTGCTCGAAAGTATTAATGCCACACACACACACACACACACACACACACACACACAAACACAGAAAGTTAGCTTTTTCCTTTTTAAAGTTACGAGGAATCCTCGCTCCGACTTGTTCCTTTGTACGCTGCTCGTTTTCCGTGGAAACACTTAAGAGTGTAAATTGTTTCTCATTTCTGACTGGCTGCTGTGTTTAACACCAATTAAAGTTTGAATCTCAAACTTCTTACCGTTGCATTTGTTTAACACTCCTGAATAAAATTTCCATGGCTTTTTCTGCTCCTTGGGTACATTAGGCGTATTCGGGCAATTGAAGGTAAAAACAACAAACAATTCTTTTAATATTTGTTATTATTATTTAGAAATGTTATTATGCAACTTCAATCCCAGATAATTTGAGTTTTTATAATAACATAATATAGAAGCCTAATAATAAGAAATAATATAAGAATTTAAATACAAAATTAATATAATCAATATGTAATATAAATAATAATGATAATAATAATACAAACTGAATAATAGTCAATGTTAAAATTCAGGGGAGACAATTAGCCTACATTTTATTTGATGGGGGCGGTAAGGGACCTGGATAATGGAGAAGGGGGGCGCTGGCCCAAAAAAGGTTGAGAACCACAGGACTAAAGCAAAGCGGCCAGTGACTAATATCTCAGACAGGATGCTGGTCGGCTCTGGTCAGACTCGAAAGTGACAGTAATGGAAGGATTTATGGTCGATCATTTCAGATTTTGAGACTATTAAATTCATTTTACTATTAAACTTGCTTTCTTTAAGAGAAAGGGGGTGTCCCGGTATTAAGTAATTTAATGTTAAAGCCTTTTAGTTTCAATAGTGTAAATAATAGTCTGATACAAGCAATTCACGCTACAGTCCTGTGACCGGGACATGTTCCCAACGCTGTAGCCTGTGGATGTAAATCAAGCCCAGCATGTGCTTCGATCACATGGGGTTATTCCTGGCCCTAGCACTACCCCGGAGGTGGGGGGGGGGGGGGGGGGGGACCTGATGGGGGGAGTGCCTCTCTTTTTTAGATACTTTTACGATCCATCCCATCCCCCACAGAACCTAACTCTGGTCCTGTGGCCAGCCTCTTATTCCCATTAGGAGAAGCTCCACTTGTATTACACACTGTACTGCTATGGGCCAGCTGATTGTCCTGTGATTGAGATTACAACAGAGGTGCAGCGGACTTGATTTAACCGAGGGGTGTCAGAGAAGAGGAGTGCTGCTGGGATACAAACATTTTTAAATTGACCTCAATGATTTTCCAGGCACAATGGATGGACACGTATTCACATCCTGATTGGACATTATTGTATTTTTCCATATTTTTACTATGTTGGTTTTTTTTGCTGTCCAACACAGATAGATGTAGTTTATGATGTACCAAATTGGGAAATTACAATACAGGTTATCAGGTATAGCACAGGAGTAAAAACTATACAGTTAATATACTACATCTATAGAATACACTATATAAAATGTAAAGGTATAAAGTTAGAATACACTATAATATACTATAACTAAAATATTAAAATACTATAAATATTAGACAAGAGTGCAAAATAGTTGCAGCTTTTATTAATTTGTTTAAAATCATAAATTGCTGTTGCTCTTCCGAAGGTTTCTCCCATGTTTTCCTCTGTTAAAGGGTTTGTTCCTTACATGAAGCGAGTGTCTACAGATAGAGATACTGTACAGATTGTAAAGTCCCCATAAGGCAAATTCATCATTTGTAATAAATCGGGTGAAAGAAATGGAATCAACCCGACTTGACATTCACACAAATAAAGTGTGGGAAAATAAAGACCTGAAGGGTTTGGTATGACACCTGAATGACAGGATGATAAGTAAGTTTCTCTTTTGCGTCTTTAATAATAAAGGCTGTTGGTGTTAAAGGATAAAGACGTGTTACCTGATCTGGACCTGTGACCCAGCTCCTGAACCAGGGATAAAAACAGATCTCACGCCCTTCAGCTTTGGTATGAAAGGGCAGACCTGGGTTACTACTGCAGCTCAAATGTCTTAGTCATTAGAATTGGTAAGAAAAGAAAATGAATCGAGATTCAGTCATTTATCAAAGCAGCTGTAATCCATATTGTTATATCAACAATGGATGGCATGACTACTTGTATGCGAAAGGTGTTGCTCGTAGTGACAAAACCACAGATAAATATTAACCAACCCTGCAGTTCCTCTCAGCTCTACAGAGATTTATTGCAGCTTTATAGAATCAGAATCATCTTTATTGGCCAAGTATGTGTACACGCATACAAGGAATCTGAATCAGTTTCTTTTGCATGTCTCTCAGTGTACACAGAAATAGACATAATAGCTAGGAACAAGAAGAACAAAGCTGGATAAATAAGAGAAAGAATAGACAGGACTATTACGCACACAAGTGGATAAAATAGGTATATCTATACAAATACGTTTAAAAAGCGCCAATGATCAACAATAAAAGTAAAATAAAACGTCTATACACAAGTCGAGAAAAGTGTTCTGTAAGTTGTAAACCATACAAAGTTACCTGTAGTTAGACATTAATGAGTACTTCCATTATCACCCAAAAATTCAGCTTGTTAAGATAGTAAATATAGCTTTATTATAAAGTTCAACTTCTTGCATAAACTCTTCAGAGGAAGAGTAAGTGAACCAAACCTGTGCACACTTGTATAAAAAGTAAGTAAATAAGGAATAATGTCCATTATAATTTCTCACTGCCAGAGTGACTTATTCAAATGTGTGTTTTGTCAAACCAACAGCACAAAATCAAAAATATTTTCAGTTTACAATCAAGTAATTGAGAAGCTGAAACCAGCAAATGTTTCACACTTTAGCTTAAAATAATTTTTTGATAGTGAAAGAAATTGCCAATAAATTATGTGTCAATTGAGTAATAGTTGCAGCCGTTTCAAACACAGATTTGATCTGATGTATTTTCCAAATTAAGCAGTAATGTGTGAAATAACCACAATTCCCTACAGACTTTTCTTGTGTCAAAGACGACAATCAGATACAAGTTGAATGTCTGTTCATTATCCTGCATCGAACACGTGTTGTGTATAAAACCGTCTCCGAGCAGCAGGGTGCCATGGTGAGAGCAGAAAGCACCTCCTGAATCCATTCAAGGTCTCAAGGTCAAGCCCTGACTGTTGGCAACCACCTGAGCCTTTTAAGTATTGTTTTCAACATGAAACGGGAGGTACTGCAGTTAGTTCTGCTCGGCAGGTTTGACTTCTGTACACGTCCTTTAAAGTGACCTTCTCATTCAAGAGCTGAAAGATCTAAGACAATAGTCTCCGTTTGCCAACCAAGCCTTAGTTTCAGTAAACCGCTCTGTAGCAAGCGCAGGAGGTGCATTGAATGTGTGCGACTTAATGTGGTATATTGGAGGGATTTTTGACCTTTTTTTAAAAAAAATTATTATTCTTGTGGTAAAAAATGGTTTAGCACCAAATCTGTAACAAATGGTATCAAACAAATTGCTGCAATAACATAGGAGCCACAGCAGCGCATGGGAATGGCCATCATATACTCCAATCTTACTGTTCTAAGCCCTTGTACACTTTCACAATTTTTTTATTTATTTATTGCTTCATTAATGAATGAATATTTATTACAGATTTATGACTACAACTTGACACACAGTGCTGAGCTTCATCTCAAATGGATCTTCAGGTTCCCAGCTTTCAGATGATCTACGCCACGTCCATGCAGAGGTCACGTTAACTGAATATTTCCAGCCGTTGACGAAACTATTTAAAGAATGACGGAGAAATATGAAGACCGTCCATCATTTTGACGGGTTAGAACACTGCCTGAGGACGATCTGTCGTAACTTGAAGGCAGGAGGAGCGCAGGCTGCAGGAACAGTAGCGCCGGGATCAGAAAGCGTCTGATGATATGCAGCTATGGTTCCGCAGCATATGCCCATCCCCGGAGAGGTATCTCGCTGGTGTTCCACCGGCATATACCGTTTACTAACGGCAGGTGCATCTTGAAAGTGGTATGCCACTGTCAGACTGTCACACCAGTACTGTCCCCTGATGCACATGTCCCATAAAGGTATATTTGTTTTATGTTTTATTGACAAAGTGGGGCAACATAGCGCAGTTTCTCTAGTCCAACATGGACGTTGTTAGCCTAGCCACCGTAGCCAGTCTGACTAATCAATAACATAAATTTAGAGCCAACTAACTAAATAATATTGTTGGCGTGTTTAATATTAGAATGCGATCATGCGTAAAATTCCACATGTTCTGCGATGTTTATATAGCCTAATGTGTGATTGCGTTCTGCTATTAAACATGGCAACATAATACAAGTATTGCTTAGTTAGTGGGCTCTGAATTTCTGTTATCGATTAGTCCGACTAGTCACGTTGTGAGACGAGAGACTTAATGTTATACAATCCTTTATTAAAAGACAGAGAATATGAGAAATATGCATCGGGGACGTTACTGGTGTGAAATTCTGAGTGTCATACCACTTTCAAGCAGAAACGGTGTGTGACGGAGGAAGCTAGCGCCAGAGAATGGAGAATAATTGATGATCAAAATATGTCATGTTCACCTAATAACTAAAATATAACTATTAATATCATATTGATTTAACACTGTAGAGACCCCTGTGCATTACTATGTACAGCAAACTGCTCATTCAGTGATAAATGAAGCAAAGTTAATTATTTTGTGACTTTATTAGGCTACTTTTTCGATGCAATGGATAGGTCATTACACATGATAAATACTGAAAATATTGAGTGGTGACTCGTTTTGTAAGATCACACATTCATACTTCTCATCTGTGGCTAGAAGTCAGTAACTAGAACAAACAGAAATATGTTATTGTTCAACCACCATAGCCCATAGCCATGTTGTATGTTGGAGCCTTTAAAAAGGAGGCTAAAGAGCAAATAGCTCCACCATTTACTTGGTGAAGCATGATATGGATATATGATATTCCACAATAACGACTGCTGACTGTCCTGCCATCAGTCTCCAGAGACGTGTTTTCCACTACACACCCTCTCTCCCCTTTCTGAAATCTAAACTGTGACTTCTAGGATGTTAGAGCTCTGGACTGTAAGGAACACCGAGTGAGGCTGCTGGCAAAGCTTATTTTATAAAAAGATCAACGCTTTCTGCTCCAGCAGCCCCCAACAAACATAAACACACGCACCGTGATGTATGGCGGGGACACTGCGCAGGTTTATTTTTACATGTCTTCTGCCTCGACAGGACTGCTGGAACAAGTAAGCTGCGAGGCTCCGGAGAATCCTTGCAATGTCAACTTGTTATTAACAGAGACAACTAATAGTCCACGAGTTACGAGCAGTCGAAAGATAAGCAAGATTGTATTATTGAGAAGGCTGAGGAACATGGTGTGAAGTAGGTAGAGACGATATTAGGTTATCTCGTAGATGTTTCGGAATCAGCGAATGTCAGCCAATGAGTCAGTACAGAAATGTCAACGATGTTTTAGAAGCCGTCTCTATTACATAGCTTGTAACTGACTAAATAAACTGGCCGATAAAAAGGAAAAAATGCCAAAAATAATAATAATAATGGTATTGCCTCAAAGTTGAGCATATAGTTGCTTAGATGTGATGGGAAAGGGTGAAAGTGTGTGATCCTTAATCAAAGAAAATAAGCAAACTTTTAAAACCAATCTGAGATTTCATGAAACTCCAATGTAACAATAAACAGTAGGCCATAAAGTAAAGAAAGCTTTAAACCTCTAACATTTTATTGTGATAAGATGCTGAAATGAATGGAAACCAGTGGCTTCCTATTGGCCTAAAATGTATTGTGAAGGCAGCAACAATAAAAATAGACGTCATTTGTGGTAAAAAGTGCAAAACCATTGCTTTATGGAAACCTACAGCGAGCTCGCAATTCTGACTTCATCGACAGTTTGCAGAGTCTCACACTTTAGTATGAACACAGATTTTATTGCAAGTGTCAACAGAAACTACTGAGAGGGTTTGAAGTCTGTTCAATAAAAATAGGAAGTACTCCACATTGTTGTGCGAACACGCAGCCAAACTGAACTCATCTGAGTTATTCACACGTTCTGTTGCCCAGACGATCACTACTGCCAGAACATAAAGTGATTATCATTTTGAGCCAGGTTGACTGAATACAATACACACACCAGTACATCAGAGACCAGTAGATCCAAATATGACCACCGGACTCTTTTACAGGCTGGCTGGACTTCAGCTTTCTTGAGAGTAGATGTGGTTTAAAAGTGTCACCAAGGTCACACAATAACACAAACTAACCAAGCATTGAGGCGGTAGACCAGCAACTCCCCTGTTCTGAGAGGTAAAATTACTGTTTTTGTCAATGGAGTCTGGTGCCTTTCTAAGAGACCATGGACAACAGCTCCAGTTCCAGACGGCAGAGTAAATGGTGAAACTATTCTAAATATAGCTTACTCTTAAACTGATATTGATTTATTTTTTTTATTATAAAAAAGGTGGCTAAAATATGTTTTGCGGATGCCCCCGCCCACAGCAGTACATTGCTTAGCGTCTGTGCTGGTGCTCCTGCCTGCTTCTCCAAACTGGGGGCGTGCCGACCGCCATCTACCGTAGGTAAAACACTGACTATGAATAAGTACCTCATACAACCCCACTTCAAAAAAAATCTGAACTATCCCTTTAAAGTATGTGGCTCAATGCCATCACAGAAGAGGGGTTCAGGCCTCCCTCGACGGCTTTCACTCACCATCTCAACTATTTCTGTGCAGGGAGATGAGGGACATTAATCTTCCCAGTGCACAGTGGGCACAGCCTGGCCATGTCATCCACTCCTTTCAGAGTCCCATCCACCAGTTTTGCATGAGAAAACTAAAAGTGCATGCAAATTTAAAAAACAAAAACAAAAAAAAAAAAGGGCCAGGAGTTGAGCCACACCGAGCCAACGTGCCAGATAAAGAGCAAGTGGAGGGTCACGTGGAAGTGACCGAAATATGCAGCTTGATAAGATAAAACAACAACAATCACTTCATGTGCTGAAACACTGAAGCTGAAGAACACGTCGCCAGTAGTTGCACAATCACATCTCTTCACACACACACACACCATGTGTTGTGTGTTGTTTTGCAGCCTGTCCAAAATGACAAGGTGGTGCATGTATGGGCCCGTCCAAAGCAGGAAAATGTGTATAGTGTTTATATGTGGATAAGTGCAGCCTGCAGGGTAGAAAATTAAATATTTTTTTCATGGGGAAAATTGCTCCTGATTTTTTTAATTTTTTTTTTTTATCTGGGAGGCAAATGCATACACAATCACACATAACTTTAATGTAGCTACTGCAACCTTCAGCCCCAATAAAAGACCAGGACACTGCAATAACCACAGTCCCAGATGACACAGTGTAATATTAAACATCATCTCTCAGCCGGAGTCCTCTTGCTAGCTAACGGACTAGCTTTGAGGCACCACTGGTGGTCACAAAGCCCACTCTGAAGTCACTATAGTTATCCAAAGGAGTCTGCAGCTTCCTCGTCATGTGCACACGACAGGAGTCAATTCATCACAGACATTAAAAGGTGTCTGAGGAGCTAAAAGCAGCTAGCAGGAATTCAAGGTGACATTAGCAAAACACTGAGAACAACACACTAAAAGAGATGTTGTTTAGCTCGCAAAATGTCTTTATCTTGCTCCGCAACTAAGGGAAACACCGTTTACCTGCGGGGTTTCCGGTAACGAGCTTAACCGGGGAACGGACGCATAACAAGTGAATGCAGCATGGAGGAGTACGGAGGAGGGGGGGTAACCAACCTGACATCTGCACACCATATCCGCGTCTTGTGCCAGGAGATCCACAACTTTTCCTTTCCCCTCGTCGCCCCACTGAGCCCCGAGCACCACGCTCACTCTGTTGCCGACGGCCGGCCTGGGTGCATCTTCTGTCGGGCTGTCGTCGCTGCCGTTCGCGGCCCCGGAGGATTCCTGACTCCCACTTTCCGACATGTCTGCTGGGTCGCTGGCTGACTACACTTGTGCGCCCTTTTCGCACGCACCGTGCTGCTGCACCAAAGATACTTATTCTTCTTCTTCTTTGGGTTTATTGGCGGATCGCAAACCAACTTTCAAGGTGCATACCGCCCCCTGCTGCATCGGAGGGTGTAGAAGCATGGCATTATTTTATCATTATAATAAGAAAGAAAGAGATTAAATAAAATGTTAAATAATGTTCACAGACATCATAAAATTTAAAATAATTTTTTTAATTAAATTAATAAAAAAAAAAAATATATATATTTAAATTATAATTTTTTTTAATTTAAAAAAGACTAGAAAAAAAAGTTTTTATTATTAGTTATTAATGAATTATTAATGAATTATTTTCCTAATCCTACCTGTATTATGTAACCTTCTGATTTCACTGAAGTCCTGTGCTCAATAGTGATTTTAAACTCCACTCCTTCCCTGTCTTGTTTACAATATTTTTTTAATGTCTCGCTCTCTGAATTATATTTATTAAAGTGCAATTTTCCAAATTAAGTATAGCGGGGATTACATACCTGCATGCCGAACTTTAAACGTGTTATGATTACCTCCCTTGTGGTTACGATAGCTTTGTTTAATACGTTTAACCTGACATTAGTTATGTATTTATTTATTTAATGTTAACTTTCATAGGGCAAAGTACATAGCATGGACCAGTGCCACATACCACAGCATATCTCGTGTTTAACACCCGGCCTTAGATGGGCCTGTATAAAAATACACACATCTCAACAGTAAAACACATACAGAACGACACAATTATACAAACACAATGAATAGACACCTGATTGTTCATTACTGATCAACCTTTAAAAAAAAAATTTTAAACTTTAAAAAAAACAAGAAGCACACAAGCATTTTAGAGTATACAGTATATGTGTTCTCATACATCATATCTTGAATTATGTGGCTCCCTCTGGTGGTGATTACAAATACATACAATAGCCCAATTGCTCACAGTCTGGAGCATTATGTTCATATGGTGCTGCACCTAAACTTACCTACACTCCTTCCTTAATGATGAGGTAACATGAAACAAAAATATTTTCTGAAAGACTGTAGATACCATGAGCGCGGAATACAAAAGGTTGTTTGTCAAAACGACAGAAAGTAAAACTGATAATCCATTAATTCTCAGTCATCCTCAAATTAAAAAAATGTTTTGCTTCCTTTTTTGCTTCGTGCCTGTTTGCACGTGCTACAGATGGAGATGCACAGTCTGGTTCAGCTCACATCACGACTTTTCTTTCATCTCCTTTAAGCTCAGCGTGGGACAGATGGTCAAGTGGGTGAACAAGAGAGAGCAGTGGGAGCAGGTCACGACTCAGGATCCTCTTAAACAGGGCTTTTTATTAGCATAGGATGTCCTTCAGACTGGGTTTTCAGATCTGGCCTCTATCAGTCCACGTTGACGAGAGGAGTGCTGTAAATCAAGGTTAGGGTCATTCTGTAATTCCCAGAAGATTCATCACATTACAGCAGAAAGCAACACTGCTTTCATGGGCGGGGTTTTACGTTGGTGTATGGCCTGAATATGTGTCTGTTTACATGTATTTGCGTTTACACAACCCCCACTGCCACCACCTAAGAATACCTTTTACGTGACTTTCAAAAAATATGTAAATCATCATAAAATCTCTCGATTTACCTAAAAATTGTAGAGAAAGATCTTTTTGGTGTTTTAATTGCTTTATACGGAAGCTCTGGTTAGTTTTTTCTTACTGTTCCCAATATAATAAGCTTCCTTTCAGCAGTTCCTCACCCAGGATGTGCAATGTGACAAAATGACCACATGTAATTTAATAACCATTCAGTCCTTCGACCATGTCTAGTACCTCCCTCATGGGTTTCCTAGTGCAAACCTGAATATTCCAGGTATAGCTGTGTTTTTTCAAATTTCAAATTCTAATTAAAAATAATAACAAACTTATTTATATAGCACTTTTAAAAAACAAGTTTACAAAGTGCTTCACAGATATAGAAACAGAAAAACACTGAAAAAACAACCTGTAATGAAAAGCCATTTTATAAACTAAACTAAATTGACCCAGAAGAACACTAATGTGTACAAAATGCAACACGACATCGAAAAAATATATTATTCATGTTAATTTTATGTTTACACATTTTTCCCCATTTAATTAAGAAAAGTCAGAAGCAAAAAAAAAAAGTATGTAATTAAGAGACCTTTAAATGGGGTCTAAATGAACCCACACATTATAGGTTTAACACAGTAACCTACTTGAGGCAGTGACACAGCTGTCCTGCAGGGGGCAGCAGCGTCAGCTCTCTTCTTCTGTGGTTAATGGTTACTTCCGTAGCTTGTATGCTAACACCACAGAAAATCGACTGTGTAAAAACCTCGCTCGCTTTCTTTTTAAACAGTTATCTTTAAAATGTCTACTCCGCTGCTTCTCAGGGCCTTCGTAAACGAGCGACTGACAGCTGCTGCGGAGGAAATATTTCATTGTTTTGAACGAACAATCGCAAAATACGAAGAAGAAGCTTCCAGCTCGAAGCAGGAGATCGAGCGGCTCAGAGGGCTGCTGCTGGAGTTTGTGTCAAGCCACAAAGCAGGTCTGGTTGTGTGTTTACATTTACTCTCAGTGTCAGACTACACGAGTACAACGAGGCTAAATGTTTGTCAAAGTATCATCTAACTTTAGTGTTTATGTTCTGCACCGTTACTTCACGTTGTGACATTTAATTTAATGTTTGTTATTTAAATTTTTTTAATCAACAGGTTAACAACATTTTGTGCAGAATGAAACTAATAAAATACATTAAAATATATTTTTTAATTTTTTAAATTTTTAAATAATTATATTATCCGTATAAACTGATTATACAATGTTAAAACCCATCAAGAAACCAGAACTAATACAATGTGTTTGAATAATTTCATCTGACAAACATTCTAACAGTTTATTTATTTAAAAAACAATTGTGAAGTTAGATCAGCAAAACACAAGAATACTTGAACTTAACTATAGGCAACGTGAAACTATTTGTCTCAATTAAATGAGTTAAACGTTTTACCATGAGATTTTGAATACTTTTATCAATATTGCAATTAGAGCTGCAACTATTAGTCAATACATCAATTATAAAATAGACGGCAAATTAATCTG
This sequence comes from Bovichtus variegatus, assembly GCA_943593645.1. NCBI lineage: Eukaryota > Metazoa > Chordata > Actinopteri > Perciformes > Bovichtidae > Bovichtus > Bovichtus variegatus. Next base: position 6,284,699 of record CALSCE010009347.1, read on the forward strand.
CAAATATTTTGATAATCAAATAATCATTTTGTCATTTAACATTCGCTGTTTCCAGCTTCTCAGATGTGAGGATTTAAATAAGAATGTGATAAATGCAGAAGTTTAAAATTGTTTACTCTTTTTTTCCAGACTTTTCTCAGTCGTCCATCTGTAAAGAGGAAACTCCCCCAGAGCAGCAGCACTGTGAGCAGGAGACGAGCCTCAGCGTCTGCCAGAGGGACCCAGAGCTTCGTCACATTAAAGAGGAAGATCATGAACTATGGGCCAGTCCGCAACAAGAACACAAGCAAGAGTTTGAGGATGTTGACGTCTCATATCTACCTCATTCATCCGTCTGGGAGAAAAACGAGCAGGGGGGCAGAAAAACGCCTTTTCAACCTCAGACTCAGAACGGTGAAAGTGAGGAGCCGTTTCAGGAGGAAACTGAAACTGTACACTCAATGTTACCTCTCGCCTCAACGCTGTCTCCTCAAACTCTGATCCTAGACGGTAGGGAAAACGACAGAGCTGCTGCAAGTTTAACGTCTAACGACACACAGACGGACCAAACTTCCCTCATCACTTCCAGAGAATCCTCTGAGTTATCTCATTGGAGTTCAGGTGCACCTGACTACCGTTGCTGTTTGTGCGATAAATATTTCTCCTCCAATCATCACTTGACAAATCATGCTTTTCGCATGCATTCAAAGATCGCAGATGTCCTCTGCGCCGTGTGTGGAAAGACCCTGGAGTCCAACGAAAGCCTTAACCTGCACCTCAAAACACACAAGGGCTCAAAATGTTGTCACGTTTGTGGCAAACAGTGCAACAGTACCACCGCTATGACTGAACACATGGCCGGACACGCCGGGGTCAAACTGCATCGCTGTCATGTCTGTGGGAAGGAGTGCAGCCGGAAAGGAGATTTAAAGATTCATATGAGGATTCACACGGGCGAGAAGCCTTTCTGCTGCTCCTTCTGTGATAAAAGTTTCACCCACAGCGGACATCTGAAGAAGCACATGAGAAGCCACACAGGAGAGAGGCCGCACCGCTGTGAAGTCTGCGGCAGAGGATTTCTACAGAGTGCACACCTCAAATACCACTTAGGGACTCACACTCAGAAATATTGACTTTTTCCATCCACCTGGGCCTGTGTGTATCAAACGCTCTTTGCTGAGTGTGCACATTTATCAAGCGCCTTACTTCTCCTACAGCAAAGTGAAAAATGATTTGTTTGTGTAAAATCCCTAATATCCCCTTTTTAAAAAGGGCAGAAATGGAAACAAAAAGAATCAAACTGGAGAAGGAATCAAATTCTGCTGCTGGTTTTCATCAAAAAAGTTTAGAAGGTGGAAAAGGGAAGAATTCTTTACTTTCATCTTTCACTTAAATACAAAATGTAACTTTTAGCAGTTTTAAATTGTTGAGAACTCATTCAGTAACAACTAATCAGCAATAAAACTGCTGTTAACTTTCAAGAAAATAAACTGTCTTTGTCATTATTATTTTATGTAATATCATTTGAATGATGTTAAATGTGTGTGTGTGCTGATTTGTTGGTTTAAGTCAGACTTGCTGTACACAGTAAAACTTTCATCTATTCTTTTCCAGCGCTTTATTTAACAGGTCCGTAATGTGCTAATATTAATTTCCTAGGGACTTTCCTGTAAAGAACTATGTAATTTGTAACTAATAATAGGGAAACACTCACTGATTGTTACTGTAATATGAGAAAAAGCTTTAATATCCACTATAGCTTACTCTGATGCTATTTTATTTATTTTATATTAGCTAACATTTGGTAACAGGTTTATTTAATTTTTTTAAATCAACAAATCATTTTGTTATTCATGCTGCAGATGAGGTCACCGTGACAGTGACTCTGAAAGTATTTTATAATAAATTTATAATTTACACAAGATGAACTTCTGGGCAGAAACAACCTCTTGCATGCGAGTGGTTAAATCTGTCGTGTCACTGAAAACAACACAAACATCTGCCCTGATATTTCATAACTCAAACTTCCCCCAAATTATTTTTTACCTCAAACTATCCAAAGGACATTTACATGACATCATGTTGACATTCATGCTTACCAGCTGAAAACTGACAGAATATATGCCATCCACGTTTACAACATGTAGAAGAGAATTACATTCATAAAAGACTATCTGACATTACTGAATATCTCAAAGCAAAGAGTGAGTACACATCTGCAGATGGTAAGTCTACATCTGGCTGCAGTTATGCGTTTAAATGAGAACAAATAATCATGGGAATGATCCTTTTTTGACAATGAGACGTGAGATTAACCAAAACTCTCTACGCAGCACTTTACTTTAACCCTCCTATTTAGTATTTATAAGCACTAAATAAGTATTTAATAAATGATTTATAACACAATGTTGTTGTACGCAGCTAAAATGACCTTTTTATTGGTATTTGTCAACAGTTATAACTTCTATTAGAAATATTCTATATTATTACAACTGGGATTATTATTTAGCACTCCTTATCTGTTTATACATCATAAACAATTTATGTATGTTCACAGGAGGGGTTATACTGTAGTACAAATACATTAATTACCACTTATATTTGTCTGTTTCTGGTCTGAGAGCATCATGGTTCACCAGTAGATGGCGCTGCAGGAACATTATTCATCTAACATCTAACATTCATCGTCAGTGAGGGCTCATCAGAGTTTACACAAACTACTACAGTGTTTCTTACTCGAGGTGAAATTTAGTACATTTAGAAAGTGTTTCTAAATCATTCAGAAAGTGCAACATTATTATCGTGACATTTGACTCACAATCTGAGCGCCAACTCCGTTCAAGGGCAGCCAAGGGAAGATGGTTGCAAGTCAAGTTGTTATGTCATTAAACTTACCATTTCAAATGTGCTTTCCCTGCGGCGGTTGTAACCGCACGCTCTGCAGCTTTTGTCCCAAAACGTTCTCATTTCTAAAGGAGCAGTTCAAGTGTGGTTCAAAGATTTTATTTGAACTGCTAATTATTTCTCACTTTCATATAAGAGCAGAAATTACATTCACACAGTCACCAGGTTTTGAGTCATTCATCCATGACTTTGTGGCTTAATTAAAGGACCATAAAGGCCTAAATAACTCAACTTGGATTTCTCCCAGGTGGCCTCAAAATCTCACTCAGAACAGGAGCGCATTCAGGAATCTCTGTTTGGGAAGCTGCTTCAGGCGATTCAGATCTTAGATTGTGAAGCTAAAGAGCTAATCAGGCCTCAGTGACCCTCAAACCTAAAACCAACTACCCTAATCTGGTTATGAAACTCCCCCTAAACACACAGGATCACCAGCAAACACCCCTGGGAACCGTTTCCCATATGTTAGCTCATGTCTAGCCTTAATTATTGGATCAAACTAGCTGTTAGACTACATTACTGTTTTTTTTCCATATGTACACGCAGCGGTATTTGACCCAGACTGTGGCTATTTGAAAAAGTTGACACATACTTCTCTGAAAGAAGCGAGGGCAAGAGGTTAATCTTCTGTGAAGTTAAATTATGTGAAACCTACTCAAGGGAACTGAAGGGATTTTCCTTTATTTGGGTCAGACTGTGTCCTATAGATTAAAACATGAGAAGCGGGGGTTATGTGCAAAAGTGACATTTTCCACCCACAGGTTGTGGCGAAGAATTTCCCTGGCACGCAGCAATTGTCAGGAATTCCTCTGGACTTCAGTTGCATAACTGGGTCATTGAGTTACTCACCAACCCGCCCAGGGAAATCTCTGCAATGGAGCCAAAGTATTTGATTGAGGGGAATCTAGACACGCACCAAGGTGGGGATGGAAGGGAGCCAAGTTTCTGGCGCAAAGGAGATTGATGGAGGAGGAGATGTGACAGGATCATCCTCATGGGTTGAGTTTGTTGTGGAGGAGGACAGCAAACATCTGGTGGACATCCTCTAGAGACTGAAACATACACAACAACAAGCACGGTGTTAAGCAAGAGAAAGACACCAGAGGAGACACCGTGTGCATGAACTGTGATTACATTGTTCCAGTGCGTTAGATAGATACTCAAAAACTGTGAAAGTGTTGAAGGAAATTGTGTTATTTACATGATCATTTCATAACCTGTACTGATGCGAATCAAAGACGATACATTATCAGAAAACATATACATGCACAAGAACATATAGAGATGTGGTCTGCACAGAAAAGTGTGTGTAACTAAGTTATTGCAGTAGACGAGATCATCTGAAAGTGCAGACAAGCAGAAGTTGGGACACCCCGAGTTTTGTTCTACTACAAACTCATTCATTTAAAGTTAAAGACTGAACACAGAGAACAACACAACATATCTGTTTTTATTTCAGATCCATGGTGTAAATTCAAAGTTTGTGGAAAACCTTGAGGAAGGCCAAATGATACATTTGACTTACTGTTTACTTTCTATTGCTAATCCCAGTAATAATAAATCACATGGTGGGCTGCTATTAAAAGCATTGTGAATGACGGACACTGCTGCTGCTGCAGTTGCTGCTGTGGGAAGATTTCCGACACAGTTGTTTCCTCACATATCCCCTGCACACTTGTCCTTTATATATCTGCTGACAGGCCAAGTGATCCCTCACTTGTCATCTGTCGCGTTATTCATACAGTGTGGTTTACGAAAGGATTTTAGCCAGGAACATGGATGAAAAATGGGACGCAAACTTGTGAACATTTCTCTCATACAGTATGTCTCATATAGGAGAAGTAAGTAGGCCTACAGATAACGTTTTTGCATAACATGAGGAAACATGTTTAATGAATCGGAAATTGCTTAATTTGCCATTTGTTTTTTTCTCATAGTATCTGCTCCTAGCAACTAAAGCACGATACAACAGTTTTCATGGTTATGTTTCGGCCCTCGTAGCGCTTGGTTAAGGTTAGGGAAAGATCATGGTGTCCAAAATGTCTTTTCTTTTTTTAACATAATGCTGGTGGTGTTGTTTTTGCTGCCTAAACTGAACCACATGCAGGACTTTGCAGGATGCAAACCCCGGTCACCTGTATTTAAGTGCTGAGCTTTGTGCACCGACAGTCCGCCCTGGTGGACATCTTCCAGAGACTGGAACATGCACACCAACAAGCACGGAGGAGACGCTGAGTGCATGAACTGTGATTACATTCTTCGGGTTTAATGGATAGATACTCAAAAACTGTTAAAATGTTGAAAGAAATGGTGTTATTTATAATATATAATATATATATATATATATATATATAGAGAGAGAGAGAGAGAGAGAGAGAGTAATAGATAGTTCCAATGGCTTTATAGTTGATCAGTAAATGAATGAGTGGGTGGTGGTAGCTCGTGTTTCGTGACCTATTGACAGGTAACTGTGCCTCTCTCTCTCTCTCTCTCTCTCTCTCTCTCTCTCTCTCTCTCTCTCTGTCTCTCTCTCTCTCTCTCTCTCTCTCTCTCTCTCTCTCTCTCTCTCTCTCTCTCTCTCTGTCTCTCTCTCTGTCTCTCTCTCTGTCTCTCTGTCTCTCTCTCTCTCTCTCTCTCTCTGTCTCTCTCTGTCTCTCTCTCTCTCTCTCTCTCTCTCACTCTCTCTCTCTGTCTCTCTCTCTCTCTCTCTCTCTCTCTTTTATATTATAAAATTATAATCTGGTGGTTTATTTGTAAAAATCCAAAGTAACCAGCTGACCTGCTATTTGTCAGAATCTGGACCAGTCAGAGAGCCCCCCCCCCCCTTCCCCCCGCCTCCCCCATGCAGCCCTGCAGCCCGTCTCTCTGTGCCAGCTGCACGGCTGCGGAGCGTTGACTTGAGTTTTGCTGCTGAATGAGACGCGAGAAAAACAGACGAATGAATGCATGAGCCGTTTTGCCTACGACGCGACGTGCTGCTCAATTGTGAGGGCATCGCATGCCGGTTGTATGCGGGTAAGTGTGTGCTTCTCATGCGTCGGCGGTAGAAAGTAAAGGACGGTGTTCAGACTGCTGACACAGCCTGCCAAAAATACTGAGCCCGGGGGGGAGGAGAGAGAGAGAGAGAGAGAGAGAGAGAGAGAGAGAGAGATGGGATGTCCACAAAGTGCACGTTGCTATGCTCTGTTAGGCTGATGCAGATGTTCAGTTTAAGGCGATGCTGCAGAGCTGCTGGAGCTCCAGGTGAAACGGCGACAAGGTCAAATGGTCACAAAGTCGCAGTGCGCTGCTTTGGACGTGACAGGCGCATCACGTCTCCAACAGAGAGACGTGCCTGCTGAATGTGCGCCCGCTGATGTGAGATCAAGGGCATTTGCTGATAGCTATTTCGATATGTGGTATCAGACAGTGTGCACTTAAGTATGCTGCTGCTTTACTACTCTATATTAAGACCTGGAATATCTCTCTCTGTCAATAATCCAGTGCGCATGTTGTTGTAGCTGCAGAGGAAGTTGAAAGCTGACCTCTCTTTGGACTCAAAGTTGTTGTGGGCCAGAGGGTTAGACTTGTACACAGTCTGAGATGAGGCATCACAGCAGGTGACAGTGTGAGAATATAGATCCTCCTCACACACACACTCACACACACCTCACAGCGGGGGACAGCATGAAAGAGCTCCGAGAATAGACCCCATTGAGCTAAAAACCACTACTGTACCATGTAAACACTTGGTACTATGTTGTACTATGTTTTCAGTGCACACACACACACACACACACACACACACATACACCTCCTCAGTGTGCTTGATACAATGTTGGTGAATGGTGTTTGATAACTTTTGAAGCTGCTTGCTTAGCAGCGGTCCTGCCTGGAGCTTTGAGAAAGCTGCTGTTCTCACAGTGATAAGCTGTTCTGTTGATGTCGGTGTCACATGCAGCGTTGAACACGTTTAAGATGCTCAGGTCAAGTTCAAGAAGCTGCTGCTCCAGTGCTGAAACATCGGTAGAAGGTAAACAGATGACAGTTTTGATACTCTATTGATCGTTGGAGTAATTTTTCATGCATAAATGGCGGGAAATGCTGTTTTCAGCCTCTCAAATATGGAGATTTCCTGCTTTTCTGTTTGATATCATATTAAACGGAATATGTTTGGGTTTAGGACTGACAAAACAAGACGTTTAAAGACGTCATCTTGGACTTCACAAACTGGGATGGACAAACCCTGTGGCGCATAACTATGTCACAGGGTTTTATGATGCGGTCGAGTGGAACCAGGTGACCAAGATTGGATAAAAACGCGTCATTGTGTTTACAACCAGACGCCCTCTGACACACAAGGTCATGAAAACTGATGAATCAGGGAGATTTACGGAGGGCACAGAAAGAGCGGGAAAGTAGACGAGAGCAGACGATCAATTAATCAATTAATCTGTTGATATTTTTAAAATCAGCTATTTGATTAATTGTTTCGTGTATAAAATGTGAAAATAATGAATGATGACTGAACAGTTTCCTAAAGCTCAAGACGACGTCTTCAAAATGCTTCTTTTGTCTGACAAAGAGTCCAAAGCTCAAAAATATTAAATTAACAATCACATAAAGGAGCATAAAGTAGCAAATCCTCACATTTGAGTGGCCGGAAGAAGCAAATGTATTTGTTTGTTTGTTTGTTTGTTTGTTTGTTTGGCATTCTAGCATCAAAGCTCTCAAGGTCAAGATTGAACTGTCTCAACAAATACTCTTTATACAAACATCCACTGATTCCCATGATGTATCCCAATGACTTTGGTGATTGCCTGACTTTTGCTCTACCGCCACCAAGAGGTTGGCATTTATATTACAATATTAGATGAGATATATTAGATATTACACATCAGATATTATGATAGAAATATCACAAGAGTTGCTGGATGGATGGACGTAAATGTTGATCCAAACATTCATGTCTCCCGCAGGACGGTTTGTAGTAACGTTGGTGATCCACTAACGTTTATTTTTAGGGGTCAAAACTTCAATTTGTATAAAACTTAATATCTGCGTAACTAAAGGCATTCCCATCAGCCTCCCCTGTACTTTGTGTTTATTGCTAATGAGGGAATGTTAGCACGCTAACATGCTAAACGAAGAAGGTGAACATGGGAAACATTATACCTGCTAAACATCAGCACGTTAGCGTGGCTGTAGTCTGACACACTTCAGTTAAATTTCATTTTTCAAGCGACTATCCATTATTATTATTATTATTCGATTCGAATAATGAATTCAGCACTGATATTTGGTTGCTTACGTGTGTGTGTGTGTGTGTGCTTGTGTGTGTGTGGTCTGTCCTGATGTTGACTTTGTTTGCTGTTTGTTCGCTCACATGTTAACCGACCTGAGGCTTTAAAGCTGGAGGGGAGAAAGAAACAGGAGATGGTTGAATTGAGAGAGCGCTTGTAGTTATCTGAAAGAAAATTGTTTTTTGAAAATCCCCAAGATAAAATACTGAAAAAAAAAAGTTTTTCTAAAGGTCAGTTTAGTTTAAAGACATTGGAATGTGGCTTCATTAACTTACTATAAGTGAATAAGCTTAGGTTTGTTTTTACATGTTGGATAAAACATCTTATACACACACACACACACAGAGGAGGCGAATTGGGGTTAGTTTGGCTTTGACCAACACATTTTCACACAGATTCGCTTTCATCACACTGGTGAAGTTAATGCAGTTTATTTACCAATTAAAGCACGTAGAGCCACAATGTTTCTACATGAAGATTGAAAGGGTAAGAAAACCATTTTTCATCAGGGGATGAGATTACATAACTTCCCCATGTTGTGCCCAGGGAAACTCCTAGGATTAATGTAAAACATATGTTAGCCGTTTAAAACGTTTAAATAACCTGTGGCTTTATGTTTATTGCCGTTTACGTCAAAGTGAACCGCCTGCACACAATGAAGTAAAGAGCTTTTTACACATACAACACTGTAGAGATATACAGTATTCAGAAAACAAAACAACTGCTAATCCAAGGTGACCGCATACCATAAAAAATAGTTTAAAAAAAATTGTAAAAATAAAAATAGTCTCTGACTGAAAGATTAATCATAGATTTCCACTTTCACAGATAATAGAAAACAGGCCTCTTCATTTTGTCTGCTTGTGTTTTGTAGGAGACATAAAACTGTGTAGCTGTGCATCTGTTGAGCTTCTGTGGGAATATGGTGACATATGAGAATTGCTTATGAAAATGATTTTGAAGACATTTTCCAGAAGTTAGCTACAGAAAAGGATGCATTATTTCTCTTTGGTTAAATGCTATGGACTTTTCCGATGCTCTATATATGTGATCAGTTTGGACTGCACTTTATACGCAGCACTACGCCTCCCAAATGAATTCATGGGGATTTCTGTCACAGGAGTTTTATTTCAGGTTTCTAACATAAGTAACACCAGCTTTATCAAATCTGGAAGCCCATTTTATTGCTAGACAAGTGTTATTATCGCTTCAATACTTTTCTATAAACAGGAATTTAATAATGATTTCAAAGAATAGGGATGAGAAAGTGATGCCAATTTCAACAAAACATTTCCTATAATATCTGTGGCGTGCAGTTAAGTCACTGCGTGTGACGCTACATGCCCATGCATCCACCACCCTGACCTCCACCCTTACTTTCCACCTCGCCACAATATGTCCTGCACTGACACTGAACATTGTCTTTGGACATAAATCATGGAAGTTATTCTCAGAGCTGGAGCTGCTGTTCCTTCTCCCGGAGCTTGACTTGTTGTGTGAAATCTGTGTGTGAAGATATGTTGCTGAATGTGAAGCTTTATTCAGGATTCAGGAGTTTCAGGATCAAGATTTAAGATTTTGTGAACTTTCTGACCAATAGTGCACTTGTTGACAGATGTTGGTGGTGTTGCCTTTTGGCCAGTTCAGACTACGTGTGGATGTCTTTGGCGCGGTTTTCTTAAAAAATAATAATAAATCATGCTCAGGGACTGTTTTGATATTGAGATGTTTTTGGGAAATGTGTGTTGTGTGGAAAGGAGCCAAGACCAAACATAAAGTTGATTAAATGAGTTTTCACTAAGAAGCAATACACACAATATCTTTACTCCACTGTCCCACCAATGTTAAAAATCTCCACAGTGTCGACCGACTTAAATTGAAGAAGTGTCACGTAAACTAAACAGAAATACATTTAAGAGACATGCCCGCTGCCGAATGTTAGGCTACTTTGCTACTCTGTTTATTGTTGTGTGGAAATACCAACCACTGTCAGGTCTCCATGTGTAAACTGAGGTTTCACCTTTCATTGTGTTGTATAATGAAGGAGCCGTACGGGGACACGGTGCACAGTTAAAAACAGCACTGTGAAAACAACAAAGCCGCGTCAGAAACGCAGTCATTTGCCTTTAAATCAGAACTTTTCTGTATAGGGAGTAAAAAGTGTTTAACAGTAACATTTATTACTAGTATTTCATTGAATTTTCTATATAAACATTGTCGAATTTTGACTCCTACATGTATATAATAACATTTTTATTAAAAAACACAGAACAAATGTATATTCCTACGTAATATTCACCATAATCCAATCTAATTTACAAGCAACAAATGAATTGTAAACCACGTAAAGAGTGTGTATGTGAGTATTGTGCACATAGTGTGTGCTTCACTTCTGTACACATTAACAAAGTATACCAAGTAGTCGCTTTGCTTCCCCACATATTTCTCAGTCTTGATCTTAGAAACAATTTGTTCTGTCTTACTACAAATATGGAACTGAATCTTCCCCTGAAAGATTTTGTGACGCCCACTGGGGTTTGTGCCCTGTGACACATTTTACACGCAGTTGTTGGGACTTCGCATGTGGCAGATGCATCGCACTTAATCATCAGGGTGTCAGACTACCACGCAGTCTACGTGCAGCTGAGGGATCTGGTGACAGCTTCTGAAATTACTTTATCCCAGCATATTAAAAAAACAGAATGTAGTATAATAAGGGAACTGAAATAATAAATATGTTCTTGTTATTCACAGCTGTTTTGCACCAAATGACTACAAGAGAAAGAGTTTCCCGGCCCTGTGCAGACACACAGGTGTTGTTTCACTTGTGGTGGCTGGCCAATTGGGTTCTGACATTGCATTACGGCCAATGCGTTCCGCCTCTTTTGCTCTCCACACAGACTGTTCACCTGCATGCAACCAAAGCCCGCTCAGACGTGATTGGTCAATACTACTTGGACTACAAACAGACTACAACAGAATCCAAACATAAACCACCTGATACCCAAATCTTGTCCTGTCAGTAAGAGTAACTAAACAGCAGCAGAAGATCTTCTTTTTGAAAGTGGTTAAACTTCTCACCTTGCTGATTACTAATTCCAGGCTGTGTTGGTACATTGTGACATCACTGTTGGCCGTTGTTTCAGATGCAATGTGTCCAGAGGAAAGTACACTGTTCAGTTACTCTTTAACAGGTTGCTTTACCCAAATGACAAAAGATATATTTCCTGTCTTACCTGTGTTTCGTTTGTGGTGCTGACATCATTAAAAAGGGTAAAACAGTGATCATCAAGGCCACCTTCTAAGACTTGTAATACAATATCACCAATTTTGTGCAAGTTTTCTTAAACGATGACAACCTTGAGTATGTCTTTGTGGATCTGATGGCTTCAACAGATGGCCTCCAGGGTCCAGAGAGTCCGGCAAACAAGAGGAGCGGGTTGGAAACAATCAAGGCTTAATGAGCTGGTGTCAATAAGACTGGAAAATACAGCCGGTGCCGTCTCACGCAACAGTGGAGAGAGAACAATTGAGTAATGGATTTAAAATGGGCAAGCAGGATGTTTGATGGACATAACCACACCATAGAAAACATGGTAATGGCAGCACTCCAAAATCTTAAAAAAATAAGAGTTTGCCCTCAGTTACTCCTGTTTGTTTATTTTCCAAATCAGGACAGGCCAACAGGATGGCTGACAGCCTCTGATAAGATAAAGGGATGTGCCAGGATGAGGACTTATAAGGAGGATATTTGAAAAGAGAAATTGCTGAATAGAGGAGTAAATCTGTAGATGTAGCCAACACGGGATTATTTTAACAGATGAGACAGTCAGCAGGGAATTCAGATTTCCTGAATTGCTTTAACAGACAAACTTATGTACGTAGGGAAGATGATGAACATGCACAAAAAAAACAAGCACATCTGATTGCATGTGCACTCAGTCACACAGATGCACAGATGCACACTTTAGCTGTACGGTAAATTTGAACATGTAGTGCACGCTCATGCAAAGGAATGAGGAGACACACATGAAACCCCTGAACTCCAGCGCTGGTACAGACTTACCATTATAAACAACAGTGTAAAAACCAGTCAAATGTAACACATTTTGCTATTTATTATTTACCCACTACATGTTATGGAGGTCCTCTAAATCAATGTATTCACAAGTTAAGGTTCTGCCAATTTCCCCTGGTCTGACATGATAATTGAAATGAACTTAAAGGTGCTTAAAAAGACCTCAGCAAGAGTTATATGAATTAACAAGCTTTAAAAAGGAGGAGAAATATGTTTGTGCAGGTCTGTGGCGTTGGATTGATCACACAAACCCATAATAATCTTGAATGATGTTTTTGCAAAAAAATGTTTTGTCAAAAATGTCTTTTTTTGCAGCAGCAGCTAAACTGAAAACCTGAGATGACATTTAGGACTTTTTTTGTGTCACAATGTGTTACAAAAACAGCATAAACTATTTTACTGGCCACAATATTAAATTGTGATTGTTAAATAACTATCCAAAAACTAAATAACCAAGTGAAAGTGATCTTCGAAACTTTGTGTGCAACTGCTTTTCTTTAGTTAACCACAGCAATATGCAACAAAGGCTCAGTACTGAAAACCCAAATGTAACCAGAGTATCAAAACGTTCTTGTGTTTAAATAACTTTTGACCTTCAGGTCAATGTAAGCTGATGATCCAGACCCTCCCCCCGAACAGGCATCTCTGTTACATGTCAGGCCTGAAGGGTGGTGTTCTTGCAACTTCCTCGGAGTATAATTGGGAGTGACAATAGTTGGGTGTGGTGGTTCAGGGTAAAACTCGGCATGAAGACTTTCAAAATTTCCACAAGGTCACGCATTAAAACTATCTGAGATGTTCTCAAAGGGATAGATCAGATGCGTGGGGTGTGAAGTGGGGTTGTATAAGGTGCATATCAAGATAAAATTACAGTTTTTTTTTCAATAGAGTCTGGTGGCTTTAGCGAGAGCATCGATGAATATAACCTCCATTCAGCTCCCGGTCGGAGAGGGCTGTCTCACGGGAAAGTAAAGGGTTGAAAATATTCTAAATATACCATACACCTGATCTTTTTTCAGGGCCTTTCTTTTAGGTGGCCAAATATATGACTAAAATACTTTTTTCTGCTGCCCCCGTCCAAAGAGGTACATTACTTTGCTTTGCTCCTTTAGTCTGTTTCTCCAAACTGGGGGCTTGTCGCTCACCATCAACTGTAGGTGGGACACTGACTATGGACCTCACACAACTCCACTTCAAAACATCCAAACCATCCCTTTAATTATTCATGAAAAACACCTTGTGATAACACTGAGTGCAGAGGTTAAACATCGACATTTTCAACCCCTAAAGACCGCAGCGGTGTTTCTGCCCATGTGAGAAAGTGTGGATTAAACCTTTGACACCAACTTGTTCTAGAGAGCTGGATTCAAGACTTTTCACCAGGACACCTGATGTAGAAATGAAAGGAATGCACGCTCACACAATCCTCCTCATATTACAGAATCTGAACTTTGTATAATTCCTACATTTTATGAACATTCAGTGGACGAAGATTGAGCACTCACTGTTGGCCAATGAGGATTGTAAAGATTGAAGGGTGTGATGTATTTGTGGATTTTGGGTGATTTCTATGGTTGCAACCCAACACAAGTGCAGAATTTCAGGACTAATGCCAATTTTGAAGTTGCTGGACTTCACCTAAAGAGATGAATCCTATAATGGACCGTCTCACCACTGAATTAAGAGGAATTCATTGTCTGTGCAGTAGCAGATTTGTGGATCATCCATCGTGACAGGGATTTCAAACTAGTCTAACCCCTGCAGACCACTCACACTCTGTTGGGAATTTTAAGGTAAAGGTTGAGGAGGGATTTCACTCTCTCAGACCTCCCCGAGGAGTTTTTTCTTTGTTTGGCTGTCTTCCGTCCGAAACCTTAATCCTCCAAAACGGAGAAAAGGCCTCGAAATTCTTAATCCCAGATGGGATTTACTTCACTCCCTCCGTGTCTCCTGAGCCACTGAGGGGTTGAACAGGCCATACATTGGAATTCCTTTTTCTACGGCTGTCCTCTTAAATCTCAGTATGTGGTCAGAAAGCCACTTCCAGCCCCTTCATGTCATGCCCTCCTCCTCTCCCCGAACTCGCCTCTTATGCCCCAGACTTCACAGGATGTCCTCGAATTAGACATGTATGATGTTTATTTGCTCATAAACTTGTGTTCTATAAATGGCATTAGAGGGAACTGTCTGGGGTCAGCAGGAAGGGAAGGACTTCAATGACAGAAGATTTTCGGATGACAATAGAAATGCACAGATCTATGCAACATAAAGGAGGCCATTGAATGTTCCTCCAGATTCTTCTTGACAAAGTGTCAGTGGAATGGGATTCTAATCACATCAGGCTGTTCCCAATCAATGCTCGTACTTATATCTACGAAAAGTAATGCACAAGAATTTGTATACAACCCACATAATCGTGAGCCAGCACGTGCAGGAGACGTAGTATAAAGGGCGACAAAGTCAGCGAATGGAGGTCGGGGTGGATAAATGGGTCAATGTTGCTGGACATTCGTAGGAGAGTGCCATAAAAATAACTCCTCGTAAGATACCATAGAAACCGTCGTATGAGGATACGTTGATCAGGTTGATTTGGCTTATTGTTCGTCTGTTGCAGATTAAAAACGGCTCCACTGGTTATCTGTGGATATATTGTCACACAGGTGCCTTTTAGAAATCAGTTTGTGGCAAAGACCTCAACTGCACATGCACCTGTTGAGCTACAGTGGAGACTGTTTTCACTGTTGGCAGTTCACTTTGCATCATCTGCTGTCGTCTTTTCCTACGTTCCCATTCAAATGTCTCATTTCTGCAGGGATGTTCAGTGTTTGTCTGATGACGGAGGTGTCTCGTAGAAATCTTTTTTTGTCTTATGTTTCACTGCCTCCCTGTTTTTCCTCTTATTTTCTTTGTGTCTCTCCCCTCTCCATGGAAAAACCCAGTCAAGGCTGTGGCCTGCTGCACTGAGAAGCTGCTGACAACGTTCCCCCCATTGGCTATACAAACCAGAGAAAAAGTCAGAGGAACGCAGAGAGTTTGGGGAGAGCAGTTCAGAGAGATATTCAACTACAGGAAATAAAAATATTTAAATGGCCATTGATGGGAATAACGTGTAGTTTTGTGTCTTCACACCAGCAGAGTGAGACAGTAGTCCCTCAGTCCTCTTGTTGGGTTTGTTCGGGTTTGCGAGGACGCAGCCAGACAAGCACTCCTTCACACATGGTTTCTGTCCATAACCACAGAGCTTTTTTTAGACAGGGGGGGAGACAGGGTGTGGATGACTGTGTACCTACCACGACTATATGAGCAAACAGCGGAGTCAAACTAAGAGTGTCCAGACTCGCAAAAAACCACCGTAAACAACGCCTCGGCACGGCGGTTCAGACAGAAATTACACATCATGTCAGTTCTCGCAGACACTTGCGAAAACAAGCTGCACTCTAAAAGCAATGGTAGAGAGGATCGTGATGTGTTTACTTTCCCTTTTCAGACAGATACACAGCTGGGCATTGTGTTGCATAATGGCATCAATCGATTGCACATTTTTCCTGAACTAAGTAATTTGTTCCATCCTATTTAGAGGAAAAGAATTTAGATTTTTAGAATTGCTTTTTGGGAATTTAAAACGTTGATGTCATACGGGCACAAGCTCCCTCAAACACACTCTGACTTTCTTATCCTTTATTTGTGTTGTTTTGTCTTTGACTAAATGCCTCGGATTGTTAACCACGGTCAGCATTGAGCCTCAGCCTGGGCACAAGTCCTGTCTTTGCATTTGGAAAAAAGTGTGGTTAAGTGTGAATAATGCTAGTGAGATGACATGATTCATTTGAAAACACCTCCCTCTGTGCCTGTTTACACACCAGTCCTATATGTTCACACAAACGTGTTTAACTGTGTCATTTTCAGTGAATCAATCAGCTATTCATCCCGGGTTGCATCGTGCAATTTTGGAGCTTATTTCCATTGTGTTTTTTTGGGGGAATATAATAAGAAGCAGCCCATTGTTTTGAAGTTATTTGGGGCAATATGGTGTCCAGCTGCTACACTGAAAGTGTTTTGTCAGTTGTGGTCTTTACTACTTAAATCCATATCTTGGTCCAGAAATATGGACTTCTCTACTATGTGATCCAATTTATAACAGCAAATTAAGTCCAGCAGTCTTCTTTTCTGTTTTTCTAATTGAGCAGCCTGCAAATGTTTCTCCAAAATAAGAGGTTGATAGCAATCATTGCTTTCAGTGACCATAATTATTACTGCACAAGATTAGGTGATATGATATACTGTGAGATGATATAAAGTTATTTCCCATATTTTGCTGTATCTTTCTGTTTTATATCTCTGGTTATATTAGTCTATTGTGGGTAATGTTGCAAATCAATGAGCAAGAATGCTTTGTGGCAATATTTAGTCATTTTTGTTTATGATATAAAATGACATACACCATGATTTAATAGGGTTTAATACATATCACTAACCCTAATCACTGAATTTGTTGGTATTTAGTTTCAAGTTATTTATTTTCATATAAACACACATTTAGATGTCAGGCTCCCTTTCACATTGCTCATTTAATATGTATAAAAAGAAAAAGCAATTAAAAAATGTAAGACATAAAATAGAGCAAAAACATATAGGTATAAAATATCAAATATACAAAATATAATATGCATTTGTGGTAGACCGTAGCAAATGTATATGCTTAACGAGAAGTTATAAATAAATATATACACATGTGTAAACAGTTTGTAAAATATTAAGTAATTATGTATATAAAGTTAAAGTGACAATATAATGGTAAAGTGACACTTAGTGAGCCCATAACAGCTCAGATTTTAAATATGCCAAATATTTATAATTTTAATAAAATTATTCGTCTCTCTGCCAGTGCCAGTTGGTGATACTTGACTGATAATAACTGACTGGAAGTCATAGTTTGCGGCACCTTTGATGTACCACATTGTGTTGTTGATGTGTTAATAAAAAGATGATTTATTACCAAATATGGTTCAGAAATAGAGTTGGCAGACTACTACCCATCTCGAAAGTCCTGGGGAGCAGATGACGTATTACTTTCACCCCACATTAAAATAGGCTACTATGACTTTCCTCCGCCTCTCGTGACGAGCCTGCTGATAGATTCAGGAACATTCGGGAATTATAGAAATCAAAAATTGTAGTTCCTTACTGTAAGGAACTTATATGAGGAAAATTAACGGTTGTCTGAAAATGTTTATTATTCATGACAAGATTTTTAACCGTATTCATTTTGTTACTGGATCCATACTTTATTGTATGGCCAAAATATAGTTCAAATAACTGTTTGGGGTTCGCTTCTGCGACTTGAGATTTGACGTTTACGAGCAGCGCTTGAAGGTAACATTTCGAAAGGGTCCCCGATCTGTCTGCGAGGACACAGACTGGACCAGACACAACAGGCTTCCACAGACTGTAATGACCAGGTAGGACACCTTAGTGTGCTTAGTTCAAGAAAGGTTAACTGACTTAACGTTGCTGACGGCCGGTTGAACCGTTACCCGTGAAGAACGGTGCCTGGTTTAATTCAAAACAGGCGAATTTGCTGTTAAAACGACGTTAACGGTTAACGGTTAACCGTTAACGTTGTATATTGAATTCTGCCTTCTCTCGGGTGTGTTTTGCTCATTGTTACAATCCTGTGGCTGGTTTTGGTGTATTTAACTGTCCCCGTTAGACTAAGATTAAGAAGTGTGTACTGGTGTGTTGATGCTGGACGCATGCCTCCTTTTTGACTCACGCTGAGAATTCAATTTAGCGCCAACTTCAAGCGTGGTAGGTGCGGGCAGACAGTTTAGCTAGCCCGCTCATTTACTACAGGTCGAGACAATGTTGTGGGCGAGATGGCGGCTTAACGGGGGGAAAATAACAATACACTAGTGTTCGTAAATTGTATTTTCACCGGCGAACAGGTGCCGAAATGACTTAAATGTATTCTTCGTTGTGCCCCCGGGAAACATAACACAATATCCTCATTGTCCTAACGTGTCACCCCCGAATGAAAACAATTCAAAATGTGATAGTAAAGAATCTGACAATTAAAGTAGAGCCCTGAATGTTGAACTTTCTTTCTATATTGAATGAGTAAAGACCACAATCTCAAGTCACCGCTGCCTGTAGGGAAGCACGTGTGTGACTTGTAATGAAATCTTCACTGGTAAATGTGCGCGTGGGAAGATGCTGTATCACAGGACCTGGCAGTAGAAAAAGCTAAGAAAGGGTTCATTGTAAGCATGTCTATGGTTTTGACTTTGGATTTGCATTGTGGGGCAAAAACAAGGTGAATCAATGTCAAATCTGTGTGTATGAAGGTCACTGTAATATTGTTTTAGTTGCTTTAAAACGTGCCTGTGGTACTCAATAGTGACTTCAGTTACATGCAGATACCAAATTGTACATTTTTATTACTTATTAGTATTTTTGTCATTAAGGTTGGATGATATTTTAATGATTTTTAAGGGATAGCTTTTCAGTATTCTTTTTAAAATGTATTATAGGATTATTATAACTCCTCTAAATGACCAGGGATCTCTCTGACTGATTGTTTCCTGGCTTAGTTCCATGTCACAAGTGTCTGTCCTATTTGTGAATCTGTTGACCCTGAGGCAAGAAGAAGAGCGCACCAGAATGGTGGCTTTGTTTTCCAACGAACAGCTGATGGGACAGCAGTATCTACCCACCTCTGGGTGTTTGTAAGCATCTGTGTTTAATAGGAGTGGGAGTTAAGTTTTCCCATCTGTTTCCGGAGTTGAATGGTAAAGCAGGAAACAAATGTCATTTTTGTCCATGCTGGCAGAATAAAGCACTTTTGGCAGATTGCAACACCGTGTGAAGATAAGATTAGCTAAATCTGACTCATCAACGGAAACCGTTGCCCCTCTCGTATTACTCATTTGATCCATTCAGTGACGACTGTACAGTAGTCATGATGAGTGGATTTGCTATTGCCAGTTCATCAGTCAGGTACTTATCCAAACCACTTGAACCAACTTAAGAGACAGGCAGCTGGATAGAGGCTTTGTTCCTGCTCTCTCTCTGAGTGGCGGGAAATTATTTGGGGTCGAAAGGGGCGGGTCTGAAAGAAGACAATGCATTTGGAGACCCTTTATGCTCCCCCCCTCTTTCGGCATGGAGGAGACTTTGTTTTCTTTGCAAAGTTTCCCCCCTGGGTTTACATTTTATGCCGCTCTGATTAGTGATTCATGAAAGTCTCGTTTCCTGTCTCTGCCCCATGGTTTCCTGCTTTTATTTGTATCATCCTAATCACACCCCAGTTATACAAAGCATGACAATCGCTGGTGTTCACTCCCCTGCACAGACTGTGTTTGGATGGAAGTTGCTTAGGCACAAATCACAGATGTGAATTACGTAGTACACGTAACTTGTCTGTACTGAGTAACAAGCAGCAAACACAAACTGTTGGTACATATTTCATTAGATGTGGTTAGATACAGTTAATTTCTGACAAGAAAAAAGGAGTGGAAAATGGTATTGTTTGGTATGAAGCTGCACCCTGTTTTTATTGACTTCTGCAATCTGTTCAAAGTGGACAATACAGTTCTCTGATTTAAATGTAATTGTTTGAACTACTCCAGCTGGCGTTGATGTACTGTTTCACTTTGACCTTTTCAACTAAGAAAAAATAATTAATGTTATAAATATCTAAAGTGAGAACATCTACTTTAGGTTTGAAACTGTTAAATATCAATGCAGTGTCGTCTCTTGGTGATGAATGATCTTGTAGAGACCTGATTAGGCATGTGCCAAGCTAAATATTGTGTGTTGATTACCAGCGATCCCATCGCAACATAGTCTCTAGTTGGATTTCTGACCCCCTGCTTCCCTGAAAATAAAGGTCCAGTCAGTGTTGTTAGGGGTTTGTTTGAGTTAATTTTATTGGTCTCTTTGTCAATCATTAGGATCCCCATAGTGTTACCTAGGCCTGATGTATTTATTTGGTTATACTTTAAATACCCAAATGACTCTCTGTTGTCTGTGGAGAGGATGTGGTGACCTATTTTACCACCTGTCACGCTCCTTCTTTTCAAAGCCTATTATCCCTGAAGTGAGCTTTGATTCAGATTGAGAAATTGTTTAATCTGTTGAGTTTTACTCATTTATTTCTTTAGTCATTAGGATGTATTTTGGCCACTAGTATAAAGCCAGCGGCTGACATGAAAGGCCTGGGTGAACAAGCTGTTTCAAGGGATACCTACTGACTCTGAGATCCATGATGGCTGCTGTTATTTGAACATACAGATTGAACTACTTGTTTGGTCATCTGGGAATTTGTCAGTACAAAAGCGGTTCTTGGTGCTATGGCTGAACTACAAATCGATTTACAACACCAAAAGTTTCTACAGCGGGAACACCTCAACAGAGAAGCATAAATAAAGCTATATATTTTATCCTGTAGCTCATTATTCTCTTTTGTTCATTCAAAAGCAGACCTCTTGAGACATGGTAGTTTCTCATGCTTTTTTAAATTCATGTAATATTTTAGAGAAGCTTACATTTTAATATTAGGTAAAGGTCCAGTCTGTCTGTTGTTCGACTTTGAGTTTTTCTGAAATATTGAATCTGTTCTCTTCAGACCGACTGAGGACAGTCAGTAAAATTGTCCTTGAAAGAAGAGCAGGAAGAATCGCAGTGTGAAATGGGAATCAAAGCTATAAAGTCAATGTTCTGGAACGTAACTTTAATGTATTCTTTGATGTCCTCGGGCTGTTGAGCAAGCTGCGTTTTATGTAGGTGTATTGGTCATTCATCTACGAACGTTGTGAAATTGGAAACTTGGCTGTCTGGTACAGTTGTGAACAGTTTTATGAGTTGTATGTAGGAAGAAAGAGTTAAGTCATGCTAATTCTGATCAAGGTCCCAATAGCTTATTGCCTTTGAAAGCCACTGCCCAGAGACTGATTGCTTCCCATGCAAGGGAATAATCATTATCTTGTTTGTTGTTGCTTACGCTATCGTGGTGCAGCCTGCTTCTGTTAATTCTAGGAAGTCACATTTTGAGAAAACAAGCCTGTGTTTCATGTTAATGCTGAAGGAAGAACATTGCATAATTTGGAAGTTTAAGTCTGATGAGAGTATAGATATTGAACATGTTGGTCAAGAAAATTGAAACACTAATACTTTGCAGCTCCTGATTTAAGAAATTAAATGCTGTGTTCCCAGTTTTTTTTCCTGCTACTTAATTGAAGTTAATTGCGTACATGTTGTATCCCATTTGTGAAATAATCTCAAATTAAAACCTATTCGCACGGGACTAGTATCGCCAGGGAACCTCATGTGATTTAGAAATGACCCCCCACATCTGTGCTTCGTGTAGTAAGTCTGTATTTTACTCGAATTAACTGACATCCATCGGATATGATGTCAAGGCTCTGTGTACCATCCGCTTATATTAAAAATATTATATTATATATTTATATTTAATATTGTAATTCCTATATTAAGACCATTTCTGTTTATATAATATTCACAAATACCTCTTGCTAAGGTGCTGTGCGAATGGGTCTCCATGCTTGTTTATCGAGATTAGTCTCCTTAATTTGAACACAAAATGCTGTCGTAACTTTTATTTATAACTCCATAATCCTCGTCCGGGGCGAAACAAAAAACCTTGCCAAAAAAAACAACAACCTCAAATTACCGAGATGCTGATTCGTACTGGACTTGTATAACATGATGTCTGTGTTTGGAGAAATATGGTAGGTATCTATTTTGTGTTGGAATTTTTCCTTGATAAATTATACCTATTACTTGACATGGCAGATTCTCAAGGGATTAAGTTCAGACGACCCTTGCAGTTATTATACATTACTAAAGGTCCCTAGGTAATACTATTCCCGTGCGAATAGGGCTTTAGATTGCCAGAATGGTAACCAACAGAACTTTACATCCTTAACACCACCGTTGAAAAACTCTGGCGTTGGTGATAGTTTAAACTATGCTGCAGTCTGTTCAAATTACATCCTATATAATTTGAATTTAGGAGATTCACTGAAGCCAAACTCTTAGTATGAGCTTGCCATGCCTGTTGCATATTTTCACCACTGATGGTGTAATAAGAAGCACCTCCCCCCATTATCTATTCACTCAGGTTAATTCATGGCATTCCTGTTTAATACGAGGGAACGTTATGACTTTGATAAGAGTGCTCGCCGTCTTCAACCGCTGGGAAATTACCTGGAGGAAAGGGGTTATTTTTCCTTCGCCTCATCATATGACCAGCATCAAACTACTCTGTGTGTCAGCCTGGGAATAAAGGCGACCCTGTATGAGAGGTATGCTGGCGAGATTAGAAAAAATGCACTCTTGTGCGTATGCGTGTGTGTGAGAGAGAGAGAGTGTGAGACAAATGGCATACCAACCACTTTTATTTTCACCTGCCAGCAATGAGCTCCACTGGGAGGGCGTAATGTGCAGGAAGTCGTGTGGACTTCCTGCACATTACCTGCCATTTGTGTAGTGTGTAGATTCCCATGCTTATGGAGGTATCCAACACTTGACATCCAAGTCGTCTGCAAAACATGTTGGGGGTTAGAAGCCTGTATGTGTAAACACTGCAATTTTCTTTCTTGGTAGCAATAGCATTGGTATATGATATAGGCCTCATTTGTGTCAAGAAAAGTAAAATCGAAACTAAAGTAATTAATTATTAACACAGAATGACTGGCCAATGTCATCATTATATGTGCCAACTTTGTTTTAAAAAAATGTGGAGCTTTTGTGACGAGGTTTCACATAACACACCGTTGGATTAAAGTTCAATAATCATCTGACAAACAGCAGATGCTTGTGGAAATCTTTGTCTTCTTGTAACAAGAAGCTTCATACAGGAATGATAAATTTAGCAAATAATAACATTATGTGACCCGGTTTTCAAGTTGCAAACTGGTCTGAACTGGTCCTATTTGGCAAGATTTGAACCATATATTTTATCTTGACATTAGAGGAGGAAACGATACATTACTGTCACTCCTGTTAAATCTTTTTCCATTCGAGTACTGATTGTTAGAGTTGGATGTCGCTGAGAGGCCAGCTAGTTAAAGTGTCATTCTGATGCCAAATTGGAGTTTTGTACCACCCTACAGACTGCAAAGTGTGTGTGTGCGTGTGTGTGTGTGTGTGTGGTGGGCAACATTTCAACCCCACGCAACTCATGCCAGCTGGCTCGTTTTGATGACATGTTGGGTTGAGAGAGGCATACCCTACAGGAATCTGGGACATGGCTGAGCCAGTGTGTTTTAAACTGACTCGTAGTGGTGTTTGTAATACCATTGGCTATGATGAAGTTTGGACGAAGCTGTGGGATTTGGCTGATACGACCGGAGGGACAGGGAAAAAGAAAACAAAATAAGTGTGAAATACTTATTTGGCTATGTGTTTCTCAAACGGCCATTTAAAACATTGCTAAGGCATTAACAAGGCAGAAGTCTGAGGCACACAAGACGAGCTGGATACTGGCAGCTACTTTTGAGTTTATATTCAATTTAAGTTTTTCTTATTTTGGTAACAAAACCACCAAATGAATGCCTAAAACTTTGACCTTTTTTTGTTTTACCTTTTTACCCGTGTTAGGCTTTTTAGACATTGATATTGACATTTGAGAAGAATATTGACCAATATTATTTTTTTTAAGGACTGGACAAATAACCATAAATGACCTTTTTAAACTGTGTATTTACACTGACTAGAGAGCCAAACATGTTGTTGCCGGTGTGGATGTTTTTCACAGTTTAAGAGGAAGACTACACAATTTGAAATTTGCAAAAACAATTTATGTACTTAACTAGATAAAAATAAATGGAACATTTTAAAAGTCCAAACTGTTTTTTTATTTTGTGTGGTAACAATAGATTTGGTTAGGTCAAAGCTATGGAATATTAAATCAGCCATCTTTTTTCACTAAATCTTAGCCTTTCTTATCCTCAGGTGTGCATAAAATACAGGAATGTGAAATTATTGGTTATCTTATCGGTATCAGCCATGAGAAGCAAGTGCGTCCTTACCTTAAACATAACTTTTATCACTTTTGCGTTGAGATCTCTGGTTGCCTATTGGCAGAAATATATACTCTTATACACCGGCGGGCTGATATTGGTCGATATAGATTGGTGATTTAGATTCTAGTCTTTATTCACAGTGTATGCCTGGTCTTGTGGTACATTTCTGTGTCTCATGTCTGTTGGGCTTTTGTCCCATCTCACATGCCATACAGACCTTTCTCATAGACAGTTGTTTCTCAGAGATGGACTCTGCTCGATCAGAATAGTTTAGATGCGTGATGCTGAATGGGCTATAGTGTGTGTGGACCCCTTCACATAGAGTAGTCTCTGTCCTTACAGCGAGCACGCACATGTGAGCCTCATCAAACATGGGATTCATGTTTTCCCATGTCCATTCCTAATCATCTGTCTGAGTTTGGCTTGTATTCAAAGTGCCCTGTGATGTGTTCTTGAAAACAAACAAGGTTCAAGGAAATGTATCGTCATTGTACAATACATATTTGGGCTACAAAAGGCAGTTATAGTCCCATTTTACTACAGAAAAGCAGAAAACTTTATGTTTTTGGAGTTTGGAGAATCATTTCAGGAGTCTCACAGCCTGAGGGAAAAAAAGCTGCTCTGTAGTCTGGAGGTACGACAGCAGATGCTTCTGTACCTCTTGCCAGACGGCAGCAGGATGAACTGGGGTGGGTATTGTCCTTTAATATCCTACGGGCTCTTCGCAGGCACCTCTTCTGCGTTTAAGTGCTCATGATTCATGCATTTACTTAGAACACCTAAACTTCTCCTTCCTAAGCTGCTTGTGTTGTTTGGCTTGATTTGATGCCAAATTGCTCTGTGTTTAGGAAGTGCCTTGAAGAAAAGTTATTCTGTTTGGAGAGGCTGTCACACAGCTATCTGAGCACATGTCTTCCATCAGATGCAGGGGAGAAGACGCTAGGACAGAGGGGAGAGATGATGTCGGATAAGTTGAGGGTGGAGACGAGAGTAGGGCTGGGCCATATGGCCAAGATCTTCTATGCCGATGTAGGTCATTTCATATCTCTAACGATATATATCACAGTATACCATGTTTTCTGGTAATTCAATAAATAAATAGTCTTTTTTTTTTTTTTTGTGTACTTCTATGTAAACGAAATACTTGACAAATGAACACTTCTGAGTTTTTTCTTATTTAATTAAGGACTTCAGTAGAAAGTGGAAGTGAAATTTATAGAGAAGAAAAAAATATTACTGTGTATTACACATGCACACAAATACAGAGCAATCAGATTAAGACAATCATTTGATTTGACTACATTGGGCATGTAGGAATTGGAACAAAAAAAGCTGAATGAATGAATCAAGACAATCGTGCACATAGCTGTTGGAAAACACTGCTCACAATTTATATTAACCTACATTTGGGTTCCAAGTGGACCTTTACACATGATTCTCTACCATTATTATGATGACAGAACCCTGAACAGCCTGTTTTTAACATTTAGTTGAGGTAATTGGGTGTACAATATGATTCCAATGAAGGACGATAAATGTTGAATTATTACCCTGCCCAAGATTGGAGCAGAATGAAATGGAAAGAAGAGTGATGGGAGGTAATAAAATGGCATTGGAGAAAGTAGGACAAGAAAATCTGAGTTACACAATAAAAGCCAGGGGAGCAACAGATGTGAAAATTCTAATGATAGAACTGCAGGAGAGAAACAATGGATGAAATGACGCGAGAAATTAGTAGGTAGTAGAAAACATGGGGGGGAAATGGAGGAAGAATTTATGAAGACATTGGTGTTATAGATTGTAAAACTACGAGAGTGGAACAGATGGGAATTTGCTTCTTTTCTGAGGACTTCAAACTTGCAGTTATTCAATTCTCATAGTAATCTTTACTTGAAATTGAAAGAAATCTAGGAGTTTACGTTTATATGCCAAAGAGCGGCATGCATGTTTGGAATGTAAAAGTATGTTGGAAGGGTGGAGTAGAAAAGGGAGTTTGAGGTGAAGGGAAGAGGGAGGGATGGACACTGAGATGTGACGAGGGGCAGGCCCAGTGAGGAGAAGACAGTGGGGTGTCAACCCACTAAACCTCTGTATGGTATAAAATGAAGCATGCAGCTGGTTCAGCCTTTGCTTTAGTTGTGCATGTGACCAGAGGAAAGAGAAGTCTCTTGTTCCTGTTTAAACTCTGCCGTAAGTAACTTTTTTTGTAAAAAGTGGTTTTGTTTGGGGGCAGAAAATGGTCACGTGTTTTGCATTTATTTTGTACTTTTGTAGCACATTTATGAGGAATGCTATGTGAGGAGAAGCGTGTGTTTCTGACTGATGTGAAGGTTGTCTTGTGAGTTTCACAACTGTTATGTAACTTATCCATGAAGTGGAAAGATTTCTTTGAATTATTTGTGCTTGCTTGAGCATTTAGCTACTCAATGTTCTTGTGGCTGGCTTGTCTCACAAAAATTAGGGAAGCCGAGTTGTTCGAAGTTTTCTACCACTGGTGCTGGCGTACTGACTTTAAAAGTGACAATTTTAACTGGGTTGGTTTATTGTATTATTTACTCTTCCAATTCCATTTTGCAGCCCATTATTGATTGTTCTGTTGACTCACACACTGCCTGGCTCATTAACATATCTTAATATAGAAAGAAGAGACAGGTGGCTGCTGTTGATAAATATGTCTGTGCCGCCATGTTTTTCACGTTGGAAACATGCATTTGTTATCTGCTCATTTCAGACCTGGTGCCACCCTGATCAAACCCTGACTAAGCACGTGCCTCAGACTGTCTAACAAGAAACATGACGGCCATCAACGCACCTCGGGACAAGTAAGAGAAACCCTTTTTCAAAGGAAGGAAACCTATTAGTGTAAATATACTATTTTCAGTTACTGTACAGTATGTGCAAAATTAGATTTGGATGGGACCCAATTGTTCTAAATTGTTTGTTGATATTAAGTTGAATGACTTGAATGATGTATTTTCATGTGAACTTCCTTTTGTCTCTTTCCCAGATACAATGCAGTTTGGATCATTTTCTTCATCCTGGGCTTGGGAACGCTCTTACCGTGGAATTTCTTCATGACGGCAACTATAGTAAATTAAGCAACATTTCAGGGCTTCTTCCGTATATGAGAATATTTGCCGTTAATCCTCGTAACATCAGACAAATGGATGTGAAACGGAGAGCTCTGTTGGTGGCCGTGTGCTTAGCCATTAGTTAATTAAAAGGTTGAACTCCACTTAGAAGGAAGTCACCTAACTTTGCAAAAACAACATTTTTTTGTTTACTTTTCCCTCCAAAACCACCTGGTTTCACTCAGGATGGCTGACCGGGCTCCAGCCAGGTGGATTTCCATGGCCTCTCTAATTCCCAGCCATTCTTTTTAAGCTTTAAGGGGTTAACTTCTTAACAAGTGGAATTTTAATTTCATTGTCCTGGGGGGGAGGTAATTTGGACCCACCCTTAAGGGGATTTTTGTTAAAGCTCAAATAGCTTTTAGTCATTCTCTGATGTAGAAAGTTGGTATTCCACTTTTTTAAAGACATGGACCAGACAGATTAATGGCTATATTATGATTATATGATTATATGATTATATTGCCACAATCCATAAATGCAAAAACTTAATGTGTCCATCATTTAAGCACTAAAAAATGTTTCATCCACAATACCTTTCATCTATTCTTTTTTTAATATTTTTTATTGTTATTTTTATTTTTTATAAATCACTCAGTTTCCAGTTTATAAATTACACCGAGCAATAACTAATGTGATCTAAATTATATTATAGGATTATTATTATTGTTGTTATTATTATTATATAAAAGAAACACCTCATCCTTTTGGTAAACTATAATTGGTAGAGGGCTTAGTTTCCTGAAATGTTACAGAAAATAAAGTTCTCAGTTGTGAAACTTTGATACTTTCATTCATTGGCTGCAAACTTGTGACTCCGTACTCACTGAATTATTGTAATAAATGTGCATTCCTCCATCCTTTTCTGTAGTACTTCACAAGCAGGCTGAAGGACACGCCCACTGACCTCTCCCCCTCTCACACGCTAAATGAGACTTTGGAGGGTGGAGATAATCGCAGCGTGCTGGAGTCGAAGTTTAACAACGTGATGACGCTCTGCGCCATGGTACCTCTGCTCATCTTCACCTGCCTCAACTCCTTCCTGCACCAGAGGTATAATAATAATAATTCAATTAATAATTGTATTTATATAGCACTTTTCAAACTTCCACCCTGGGTATCCACCCTGCCTCATACTCGCAAAAAAACCCTGTAGATTTATATATTTGCCAGCCTTGCGTCCACCAACAGGAAGCAACAAGTTAATACCTTTTTTTTTAAGGGTAAAAAAATTAACGTTCAAATGATGAACTCTTGAGGCAAATTCTGCACCTTTACCTTCCCACTCTTCGTGCCCACCCCTCCTGCTCATCGGTACCCTTTGGTCACTATAGGTAACATGATCCTGTTGTGTGTATGTCTGTATGCCATGTTTGCTTTAATTAGAGTGGGATTGAGAGAGGTCTGGGGTGGACCCCGACCACGGCTGACTTCCCCTTCACAAACACACCCAGGAATGCTATTTATGTTCTCTACTTTCCCCTATCTTATCTTATTATCTACTATCTTATTCTTTATCTCTTGTTCTTTTTCTCCTGCTGTCCCTCGCTTCCTCAATATAATTACTTTATTCCTACTGACATTTTTTTATGTCAATTTTTCTCCCTATTCTTTTTCTTTCCAAAAGACACAAAACGTGTTTTTTTTTTTTTTTTTTTTTTTTTTGTGAACAAATGGCTGCTCATTCTGAATTACAACCCAATGCACCCTATTTTTCCACTTTATCCACTTTCAGTTGGAAAGGATCTCATCTTCCTGAAAAGAGCAACAACCCTCTTACCATTGTAATCGGAAAATGTTTCTGTTTGTCCATATGCTCCTCTCTTCTTTCTGCTCCTCTCTTCTTTCTGCTCCTCTAAAAAAGAAAGGTAAAGTCCATTCATTAGGAAAATTCTCTATCACATAATTGTTAAAAAGAATTTTCTTAATGAATGGACATTACCTTTCCTTTTTATGTACTCCTAAAGTGTCCAAAATGGATATAGCAAATGTCCTTTAATAGTTATAGTAGTGCAGAAACGGATAATATGTAGTAGCTTACATTTCACTTCTCTCTGTTGTTTTCACTCTCAGAATTCCTCAGAAGCTTCGCATCATTGGCAGTCTGGCGGTCATCCTGGTGGTTTTCCTGTTGACAGCGGTGTTCGTCAAGGTGGACGTGAGCCCCCTGTCTTTCTTCACCATCACTATGATCAAAATTATCTGCATCAACTGTGAGTTCCTAAATACAGAACTAATAATCATCCTTCAGTCGTCACGACAGGGAAAGTCTCTCTTCCTACTCAAAAAGAAAGCTCGGACCTTTTATCAAACTATTCAGCAGTCAGTGACAGAACAAAATGAAGCGACTGCCGTTAACTGAACATTTTAACTCCATCGTTTATTCCATGGCTCTTAGTTTTAAGGATTGCCTTTTTATCTCATTTCCACATCAAACTCATGCAAATGATTATTTCCATGTGTCGACGTCTTTGATCAACGTCATCTGCATCCACTGTGTGCGGAAAATCCCTTTTCGCATGGACACACACACACACACACACACACACACACACACACACACACACACACACACATTCTCTCGTACCACACTGAGCTTCAGAACACAGTCTGTAAATCTCGCTGCTTTTGTTTATTTACAATGACTCACTGAGCAACAGGGATAAGCTCACCCCCCTCCTTACCCCCGTTGGGCCGGTCCTGAACCCCAGGTCCTCACGAGGAACAGCCCATCGTGTTTGATTTAGAGGGGAGATCGTTCGTGACCTTAAAGCTTTGATATGGATGTCGGCACATTCCTCTTACTGTACACATGTTGGATGATTTCTGGAGCTAATTAAGCTCCAAAGTTTCTGTACAAACGGTTGTAATCCATCGGTGTGATGTAAGTTTGTATGAGAACTCAACTTAGTGTAAAGTGAGAGAAAGAAAATGGTTACGTAACGGTTATGTCAAAGAATTCCTTTGCTCCATGTTGTTTTCAGACAGGTTGTCAGCAGTTTATATTTTATG
Organism: Bovichtus variegatus; assembly: GCA_943593645.1. Lineage (NCBI taxonomy): Eukaryota > Metazoa > Chordata > Actinopteri > Perciformes > Bovichtidae > Bovichtus > Bovichtus variegatus. Next base: position 6,315,129 of record CALSCE010009347.1, read on the forward strand.
GGCCTCTTTTGTTTCTGTTGCTGTGGGTTAATGTGCATCAACGGGTCAATGTATATTCATTCCTAAACATCACGTCTTGTTCCCAGCGTTCGGGGCGATTCTTCAGAGCAGTCTGTTCGGGCTGGCAGGGATACTGCCTGCTTCCTACACCACTCCCATCATGAGTGGACAGGGGCTGGCCGGCACCTTCGCCGCTTTCTCCATGATCTGCACTCTGGCCAGTATGTCTCTCACACACTTCTTCTTCTATCATGAGAAAAATGGATACACCAGAGCTACACAAAAGGACAAAAACACCGTCCAACACAACGCATCTGTCCGTTCTGTACATTACATTTTTAGGAGGTGTAGCTCTGCTCCTAGAAACGTTGAAGGTTTGCTGCACAAAACTGCACGACCCCGGTCGACTACAATTCCATTTTTAGAAATATGACTTTCCATATCTTGCACAATTTCTAATTCTAACTTCTAATAAACTATAAATTTTAGTGACGGAAATGTAAACTTTGTAGCTAATAAGTTTATTTCTGCTTCGAAGTAAAACTTTGAAACACATATTTACACCCAAACATTGTTCCATATAAAATGTGTTAAATGATACATTTTGTTTTAATCTCCTAGACAGAATTACAAAAACATAATAAGTTTCTTGGAAGTTCTTTTGGCGCTCAGGATTGTTTCTGTCAGATTTGGCTTCCTGTGTGTGCCGACTTGGACACACTTATGCATTTATTAGTTGGATCACATCTAACTTGTTACCAATCTCTCACCAAAATAAATAGTTTGTTTGCTTGTTGCCTACAGTAAATACTTACAGTATTTGGTTATCGTTGAGACTTAAGAGGTTTTTATTCAACCTAATGGGAATTTTTGAGGCTGTAGTTTGTAGTATTGATGAGCAGATATTGCTTAAGGTCTTTAAGCCCATGATGGTGCCTGAGTCTCAAATACACTACAATAATTAATCGCTTATGAGCTAGTTAAACTATTTTGTTCATCAATTAGTCTTTTAGGTGATTTAAAAAGGAAAATGGAAAACATTCGCTGGTTCCAGCTCCTCATTTTAAGTGATGATGAAAATAACAACGATTGACTTACTTTGAAAAGAGGAATACGTACTGACTGAAGGAAATGTGCCTGAAGCTGTGAAACACTGTTGAGCTGAATCAATACTTATGATAGTCTTAACAACACCAATGATTCGATGTCTCTTGTCTTTGTCTGCAGCCGGATCAGCCCTGCAGGACAGCGCGTTCGGGTACTTTATCACAGCCTGTGTAGTTATCCTCCTGGCCATAATGTCCTACCTCGTTCTGCCCAGGATGGTGAGACCTCATCTGCTCTAAATGAAACATTGTTTTACAGTAAAATCATTGTGTCTTTTTATCATGAGGTATTTGTTTAAAACCACTTGCAAATGCATTCCCATGTTGCTCTCATTAATGTGTATCTTTTTGGAAAACATTTTGTAAACTTGATGAGTGCTGAATGCTTTTAGATAGGTGCTATATTAATAATTTTTAATATCGGCCCACACTCTGCTCTCTGAGGTGATGGATCACATGATGTGCTGCCTGTATCCTTTATCTATTGGCTCATTATGCTTGTTGTTGTTGTTTTTGTTAACAGGAGTTTTTCCAGTACTGCATTGAGAGTAATGCATCCAGACCCTCTGCTGATGAGGAGAACAAGATGGACTTACTCAAAAAAGGTACATGGAGTTATTTTCTAGATTAATCGATGAGACTGTTGTAATCCGATAACAACGCAGGTGATGCGATTAATCGTGGAATTGTTTGGTTTATGAAATGGCAGAATTTTTTTTTATGTCCATCCTGGTCCAAGGTGACGTCTTTAAATGTCTCTTGTCTGTCCAAAACCCAAAGATATTCAGTAGTTTAATATAAAACAGAGAAAGGCAGAGTTTTGTATTTTTTCAGCTATTTGTCGGCGTAATCATGTTTGTTTTCAGTCAATCTGCTCTTAATGATTTAATTTGCTGAATGTTGTTTAGGTTTAGCTTACGCTCGTAGTTAGTGACACTTGACCAACATATTGACGGAGCGTGTGTTTGTGTGTTGCTCAGATAGTCCTGCAGAGAAGCGACCGGTGGTGAGTCTGACGGAGGAAGAGGCCAAACCCACTGTGTCTGTGATAAACATCTTCAAACAGGTGAAAGGACTTTCTCGCATTGCAACAACCCATTGTGTATATATAACCAGCGTCATTCTCACGGCCTCTTTTCCACCTTCTACCTGTCTGACAGAGATTAAACTGGTTACATATTATTGAATATGTTTGTCTTATCAGATCTGGGTGATGGCTCTGTCAGTGTGCTTCATCTTCACCGTCACCATTGGAACATTCCCAGCCGTAACAGTGGATGTCAAGTCGACAGTAGCAAATGGAGGCGCCTGGGGTGAGTCTCCGTTTCTTACGGCTGTACAGAAGCTTTGATAACCTGACATTTGAGAGGAATCACTGCCAAGTTTTGTTTGTTGTCCTCATTTAAACATTTGTTTCCAAATTTGTTTTGTGGAATAAACTTGGATGTCACGATACCAGAAATGTAGTAGTCGATACCAATACCAGGGAAATTCCATGATTGTTGATACTGATTCCACACATGTAACTCAACATACACTCCTTTATTACGTTTGAATCCTGTTTTTTGTGAGGAAGTTTAACGGGTCATAATTCTCTCTAATATTTATATTATATTGCTTTGAAAACCTCTTCAAACAACTTTAAACTGGAATAAGTTTCCCTCCAAAAACTAAATTTTTACAAGAATACATTTGAACTCACCAGATTATAACATTATACTTTATCTCTGCCCAATACACATTTTTCCATTTTTACTGAACGCACCTTAATACAAGTCAGTTTAACCTCAGATATCGGCTGCTAACAGCTAACAGCTAATGTTAACTAGCTGTACATGTAGCATTATCAGGAAAAAAATAGGGTGCGTTCCCTGTTCGCGTCATATTGAGTTAAATGAATAAATAATCACAAAAAGTCAATTGTGCTGATGAAGCGTCATTATTCAAAAGTGAATATTGATGAAAGATGAAATCTATGAGACATAAATGTGTTGGAAGGCTTTAATTCAACAGTAGTATGGATTGATGTGGATCTTTTTCCTTTTGTTCTTTTTTCAGTTTTTTCTAATGCTGCATATTTTACCTTCTCATCTCATAGATGCACAAAATTTGACTTTTAACTGTTCCTGTCATTGTAAATCTACGTACCGTAATTTCCGGACTATAAGCCGCTACTTTTTTCCCACACTTTGAACCTCGCGGTTTATACAATGACGCGGCTAATTTATGGATTTTTCCCACTTTCACAAGCTTCATGTCGCCAAAAAACTGAGCACCGTCACATAATGTGACGTAAATCGAGCGCGCTCAAACTTTCCATTCATTACGGTAATTAACTTTTTTACGAAATTTCTCGGTGTTTCATTCAGTGTACCAAATGAACCTCTAAAAACATTATGCCAACCTTCAATTGCATTATTAGTTCTTGGAATGTCTTCAGCAGCGGACATTATGAACAGCGGACATTATGAACAGAGGACATTTTAAACAGCGGACATTATGAATGGTCACGATTCTGATTACGGTCATGTTGTCACCCTCATCATGGCAAAGACACGGAGAAAGGCATATGATGCAGCTTTCAAGTTGAAGGCGTTTAAAAGCCTATTTATTTTTGTTCCAAGCCGTGTTTCGTTAAAGCCTGTGTAAAGTTCACTTGTTTCAATGTACCGGTAGGCACCTGCGGCTTATAGACATGTGCGGCTTATTTATGTACAAAATACATATTTTTTAAAAATTCAGTGGGTGCGGCTTACATTCAGATGCGCTTAATAGTCCGGAAATTACGGTAGTTTGAGAGCAGCCTATAGAAATGTTGACATTAGTTTTAGTGTCTTTTTAAATGAGCACTTTTTAAAAGAAGTACTCCACAGAAAATCTGTCTTGCCTGTAGGCTTGCAATGTAGCTCTGAAACGTTTGCAGCGTTCTCCTTCATGGAGCACAGAACGCTTTCGTCTTCTTGGAGTCACGGCAAAAAACGTAGTTTAAGCCGTTTTCTAGGGAAGATTTGATGCTTTCTGTGCTGTGACTCTGGGATACATGGTAACTGCTGTGAGTCCAAGCTGACAAAGTCCACGAAGGAGAAAGTTTTCTGCTCCACCATAGAGGTTGAGGTTTTGTTTCAAGCAAATACATTTGCAGTCTTGTGATTGACAACAGCTTGTTTGTTTTGCTCCCTTTTCAGAATTCTACTTCATCCCCGTCTCATGTTTCCTCCTCTTCAACTTGATGGACTGGGCTGGCAGGAGTCTGACGGTCGTCTGTATGTGGGTCAGTAACAACACTTCAACACGTTTTACCGACGGGGCTCTGCCTTTCTCACCTTCTCTGGAGGTTTGGGCTTCCTTTTCAGGTTCAGGGCAGCATTCATTTCACAAGCTCAGTTCCAATTAACTGTCAAGTTTCCTGCAGGTTTAGGAGAACTATTCAGTCAAAAAAAAACATGATCACAAAACCTCCAAAACGCCACTGCCTGGTTCTCTCAGCGGGACCCACAGTTACTTAATGTATACTGCTATTAACATCTGTAAAATACTCCTGGAGGAGATTTCAAAATGTTGTAATGTCAGTGACCAATACTTACACTTTGCTGTCCCAACAACAAATCAATTGAGAAACGGCATTAGTTTATAAACACATTTGCTTTAGAGTCCATTTTAGATTACCTCCATTCAAAATATTTATTTTGATCTGCTGTTGGTGAATGGCGCTGTGGACAGACAGACTTTAGTGGAAACCTCAGGCTGCATAAAATGTTTACACAGGAATAAATCACTGAGAGTTTGGGCTGAAAATGAAGGAGACAAGTTTTGTTGCTGAGATCAGAGGTTTATTTTGGCCAAAAAGCGTGTGTGTGGTGTGTAAAGGAAGTGGTCTTTGGGGGTCGGAGAAGAGTGACACTGGTGTTTTTGTAGGTTTGCTCCCTCTGACATGCACATCTGGATGAACAATAACTGCTTTGGAGGTTATTGAACTGCTAAGAAGCACTTAGCCCTACTACACATCTGGGTGTTGTGTTCGTTGTCATGAAGGCATTTCTGTTCTGCTACAAGCCTTAATAAATGATTTTAGGTTCATAGTATCTCCAGCTCTCTAGTGTTTAATTCTCCCTTGTCTCATTTGGCCTCAATGTGAATATCTTTTCCTGTCAAATAATAGATTAGATCTCTTTTAAAACTTTGTCCAGAAAATGACAATTTTAACAAGTTTGACAAGTCTAATTACCTGCGATCCAGAGGAAGTAATCAAATAGATTTTAACTAATTCTGTACAAGTTGAGTACAGTTAGTTAACCCAGTCTGACCTGCACTGGAATGCAGCTTGTAATTATTGCACTCCGAGAACATCAGTCAGCTGCTCCAGGACCACGAGTTTCTTTACTATCAGACGACACTGAACAGGATCCTGTTGGTCTCGACTGAGGTGCTCCGTGACTCCAGGGCTGTGGTCGAATAGTTAAAAAAAAAAAAAATGTTCCCCCTTGACCTCGATGGAAAATGTCATGAGGTCAAAGAAAGATGTGAAGGAGACGGATCCGGTAGCTCCCGCGGTGGAGCAGGTCCTTGTGGCAGCGGCCCTTTGCTGCATATTCTCTCTCTGTCTCTGTCTCTGTCTCTGTCTCTGTCTGTCTCTCTCTGTCTGTC
>CALSCE010009347.1:6320978-6376037 GCA_943593645.1 Bovichtus variegatus
CTCTCTCTCGCGTTCTGACGCTCTCTCTCTCTCTCTCTCTCTCTCTCTCTCTCTCTCTCTCTCTCTCTCTCTCTCTCTCTCTCTCTGTCTGTCTCAGTCTCTCTCTGTGTCTCTCTCTCTCTCTCTGTCTCTCTCTCTCTCTCTGTCTCTCTCTCTCTCTCTGTCTCTCTCTCTCTCTCTCCCTTCCTCTCCTTTCCTGTGTCTTCTCAGCGGTCCCACCTTTCATAAAGGATGATCAAGTGTAAAGGTAAAGGAGATAAGAAAGGATCTTTCCTGAGCATTTAGAGAATTCAACCAGCTTTTATCATTTCTGCCACTTGGATACTTCCGAGTCATTTCACTAAGGTGAGAACTGCGACTGCAGTCCAGGTCCTTTTATCAGTCGTGTCTGCAAACAGCTTCTGCCACTGAAGCACCAAAGCAGCCACACTAATCTGTACATGCACACGGCTCTCACTTGCTCTTCAAGGGCAGACCATTAAATCAGCAAAATAAAATGAAAAAATTGTAACAAAAAAAACCAACAACCAGCCCAACCCCAACACACATACTCTTAAATAAAAAAACCTGAAAGTATGTTACAATGTTGTTAATAATTTGAAGTCCCTGTGACTGATGTCTCTGCGTTTCTCTCTCTCCAGCCGGGTAAAGACAGCATGTGGCTTCCTGTCCTGGTGGGTCTGCGGATCGTCTTCATCCCGCTCTTCATGCTGTGTAACGTCCAGCCTCGTGGCTACCTCCCTGTGCTGTTTGGCCACGACGCCTTCTACATCGTCTTCATGATCTTCTTCGCCTTCTCCAACGGATACCTGGCCAGTCTCTGCATGTGCTTCGGACCCAAGTAAGAACATGTTAAACTCTGCGACTGCATATGTGAAGACGAGTCTGATAACTTGCAGTAATGTGGGTGCTGTTTCTGGAAGCAAGGGGAAAACTTAATCCTGGCTCTCTTCAAGCTCAAAATCTATCTAAATAAACTTTATTTATACTGTTTCTTTTGTTAAATCTGACCAGTAATATAATGTAATGTGGTTTAAGAGGGAGTAATTTAATTTGTTGTTAAATGGTTACAGCTTGTTACTTTCTAAAACTACAAACTGTTTTTATATGTGTGTATAAATAAAATTGGATAACACCCATTTTACAATAAAAAGCTGAATAATGATGCAAAAATGATCATTCACTCCAATAACGTGAATCGTATCACAATTGCAATATCAGTCAAAAATAATTACAATTAGATATTTTTTCCAATCGCAGAGCCAGGTCAGCTAAGCTAAGCTAAGCTAACCAGCTCCGGGCTGTAGCACCATACTTGACGTACAGACATGAGACTGGTCAACTTTGAACTATATTGTCCCCAAGGAGACAGAATAAAAGTAAATAAAAGACTTAAACACAAACATAATAAAACACATAAAGCATATTATAAAACGTATCAAACAAACACGCCCACATAAAACAACGTAAAGCCGCTTTTCATCCAACTCTCGGAAACTAAGTGAATAAGCATATTTCCTATGAATTTTGTCCCTCTGTTGTCTCTGTACAGGAAGGTGCCACAGCATGAGGCGGAGACGGCGGGGGCCATCATGGCCTTCTTCTTGTCCCTCGGCTTGGCGCTGGGCGCCGCAGTCTCATTTGCTTTCCGGGCACTGATCTAAAACCTCCAGTAGACCCTTCAGTAGACGTAGATTAGACGACCCCGCCCTCAAACACTCACCGGGTGAGGTCTGTCCTCACCCGTCAACAATCTCCCACTGAGATACAGCACAGCAGACGAGAAGACTAGAGGACCTCAGTCTTCTCAAATGTACAGTAGAGACTCGTCTCGGCAACAATATAAGCTGAATATGTTACCGAATATTTGTCTTCCTCCAGCGGCAGCGCAGCGTGTAAACTTGATGCCATTGATCAAACTGGTTGTGTCTCTGAGAAGAATTGAAGTACAGAGTGCCACTTGAAAAGCAAATCGAAACCAAAAGTGTAGAGAAATCAGTTATAGTGGACTCGTCATGTAGACGACAGCAGAAATCGTTTTTAGGTGTGTTTTTAATTTTCCCAGATGTCACAGATCTTGAGCCCAGACTGTTCATGAAGACGGCCTGTACACAGTATCCTAGAGCCCCATTCTTAAAACGTTCTTCCGCACAAAATGTTAAAATGTTAAATTGCTACAATGTTTTTATGTTCTACAAAGTTATACATTTCTTACTATCTTTAAAACAGTCATATTCTTTAGAAATCACATGAAGTTATGACGGTGTGTAAATAAAGTGTTAACCCATTTTTATGAATGAGGCTCTTAGATTCTGGTGTTCGGCTCGTCTACATCAACCAGTAAATTTAACCGTTCAGTTTGTAAACTTATCCTCAACGACTTTTTTTTAGGACTTCACTCTGGACTGTTGCAGCTTTTTAACTCTGATCAAGCCAAATACATGAAGACAACATGGGAAAATGATGAACTTTGAAGGGAGGTCACGACCCAACGAGCGGCTAATTAATGTGCCGCGTGTAAACCTGCTTCGCTCCCTCGCTCTGCTTTCAGTATCACCTCGGGTCACTTCAGTTTGTAAACTTCCTCATAACGAATAAGTACTTTCTCAAAGAATTTAAGGACGGACTAAATCCTAAAGCAAGGTTTTAATCACCAATCTGAGCCACTAACTGCTGAATATTCATTGTCTTAGAGAGTGGTGTTTGTGTCTTTGTAGTTTTAGACAAAGAAGTACCAGCGTGGGTCTATTTGGTTTATCTTAAAACGCAGAGGTCACATTTTCTGTCTGGATTTTCAGCCCACATGATGACGTTTTTACCGTGTCTTCCTGATAAACAGCTTTTGCCACAATGTATTTTTGAACGCAGCAAAAAGAAAGATATGAAGCCGTCGGTGACGTGAGTGAGATCAGGAGACTTTTCCATCTCATTCTTTGGCTTTCTCGAGCCTGTTTCTCATTTCACTTTGTCTTGTAAGATACGTTTTGTACCAGAAGTAGATTTTAGTATGTTTTTCAAACTTTACCACTTGGCTCTCGCTGAATTAATTCAATTCTCATTAATGGGGAGGTGCCTATCGTTGTTATATTTTTGTGGCCTTTTTTGATGCTTTTATTCTGTTTTTAAGTCCGCTTTAGTTGTACACTGTTATTCATAACAGCTGTATACATCCTAACTGCCTGTTTGTTTTAAAAGCACAACGTTGGTCTGTTCTTCTGTACTTAGTGTTTTGGTTGGTATGGGAGTCATGGACCATGAACATGTTACTTATATTGCAGCTTAAAACTGTTCTGTGATAAAATAAAACTGTATTTTTAAGAATCTGGCTCCGCCTGCTGGTCATTTATGGAGCAGCTGATAATAGATGGAAGAAATCTGTTTATTATTTGAATTCACTTGTACAATATAAACAGGCTGCGCTCCTCAGCTGATAACTGCAGATCTTCCCCTTGTGCTGCCTCTGCATGTGACTGAATAATGAAGTTAACTGTCCAGAAGGACGCCGCAGTGTCACAGAAATGCAGCCTTTCAACTTCAGTGACCTTTATGAAACAAAGCTGCTGATTGAGCAACTTGAACTCTGCTCAGAAAGCACTGCTTTGACATTTAAGATTATGAAACTGATGCTAAAAAAAAGTACTAAACTTTACATTTCCCATTAATTTTTGTTCATTGCTTACATATTTATTAAAATAAAAACTGCATTAACGGACTTTCCCCCAGACTACAGAGTTCACCTTAACACCCACGATGAAGCGCTGACATCCAGTGAAAACTTTCCTAAAAACAACCATGTATGTAGGAGTTTCATACTTTTACATTTTTCATACTCAAAATCTTGATACTAATAACTAGATGACTATGTAAATGTTGTTTTAAAATACAACTGTTAATATATATCTTGAATTCTGAGTACGTATGCAAGATTGTAGCTCGTACAGTAAAAATCAAGTTCAACGCAGCGCATTTTATTCAAGGTGCAATGACTTTTATATATACACATTCCTAACATACAGAAACAGATGGGATGTTCGTGCACCAGAGAAACACACGGCTGCAGATTACTAAAAACTAAAGGCTATATTTTCCATACAAAGTAGGAACCCTTCATTGTTTTCAGTCTTTTGATGCATTATAAAAAATATTGATTATTCAGCGAGTGGTGGAGAATTTTTTTGCCCTCAGCCACGCCTCTCAGGATACATACAGGCTGACCTTTCCTTATTGAGGGAGGTGAACTGGAAGGGAATACCTGCAGACAGTCCTGAGCTGAAATAGCACACTACCAATGTGTCTTCAAACTTCAGAAAAAAAGTTCAACTGAAATGAGACATTGCTTTTTGGTCATTTGGTTCACATTAAATAGCCATTTCCAAGAAATAATCTCCTAAAACAGATGAAAAGGAGCCAAAAGATTTGAATTGATGATTTATTCTTAAGGTAAACATTTTATTCAAAAATAAATTACCGGAGATATCTTTAAAAGGCAGACAGACATAGTCTCCAACCCACTCGTCACAATCAAAACATTTTCCTATCAGAATCCAAATATTCACACCACATGTTTCTATTAACGTCCGTCCTCATGAAAAGGAGATAAACTATGTAAACCCTACAGCAGCAACTTATCATTCTTAAACAAACCAGACTGTTAAATTGATCAAGAAAAAAAAACAGCCATTGTCAACTGATTCACTATAAAATGTATACAAAGTTTATTTAAATATTTAATCCAACATACAACAACCCAATTTGTAATATGAGAACACAGAAAGACTGTACAGTACGAGACAGGCGCTCGAGGTGAGAAATGTGGATGGAATCAATGAAAAGGAGCTCAGAAGAGATGCAGCTGTTGAGCAAAGTGAGAAATATTTAATAACATAACATGTTCCTGGTGTTGAGCAACATTTTAATCATTATCGGAGAAATGGTCCCGATTTAGATCCGGCTCTAGAGAAAGTGGGACAGAAAGGCAGTGGATTGTCGTTTCTCCTCAGTTAAAGAAATAGTTAAACATATTTGGGAGATACTTATTCACTTTGTTAAAGAGTTAGATGAGAAGATGAATACTGCTCTGGTGCCCGTCAGTTAAATACGAAGCTGCAGCCAAGTAGCTTTGTTTACCATAAAGACCGGTAACAAAAAAAGTAAAAAAAGAGTCTGCCCCCGGCACCTCTAAAGCTCACTTATGAACACGTTTAAAATTTGTGCAAAAAGGTTTTTTGCATTTCCGTTTCAATATAAGTATTAAGTGTGAGTATTAAGCAACAAGATATAACGTGTTAATTATTGAGCTTTAGATGTGCTGGTATAGGCTGATTATTATTAATATATATTATTTTTTTTTTTACATTTTCACAAGTTTCACCCTGCCTCGAGTCTTTATGCTAAGCTAAGCTAACTGTCTCAGCTGCTGTGTGTAGCTTTATAATCATTCTTCAGATATAAGTGGCAATAATCTTCTCATCTAACTGACTCAAGGAAGCATTTCTTCCCAAATGTCAAACTATTCCTTTAAAGGTTGTAGTCAAAGTTTGAGCTAAATAAAGATACAAACTACCCAAAAGCAAAAGAAGGCTCCCAAAAAAAAAACAAAAAACAAATCCACACAAAAAAAAAAAAAAAATCAGAGGTCCTAAAAATGCAAGTGGAAACATCCAGGGCTAGTGCAGCTTTCATGAAAGGCGGTGGAAGAGAAAAAGAGTCAAAATGACAGTCCTACCTGGCTACCTAAAAGCTCTTAGCTAGCTTAATGCTACAACACAGTAGCTCTTAACACCATGCAGAGGGCCAAACACTGGCAGGTCTGCTACGAGACGCTGAAGGCCAGATAAAACACGTCAGTCCTACATTAAAAACACGTCAAAAATCAGCTGAGAGGCTCGGGGCTTCCTACAGTTCTCTTCAGGATTACAATCACAAAATATTAAAGGGAAAGACAGAAAGACGTCTAGAGGCAACCTGAGCCCAGTTTGATTGTGATTCCTGGTTAACGCATCGTCCAAACTTAATGTGAGCAATGACTGAACAGAGGCAGGCAGGTGAACTAGTCGTATGTCAGAAGAAGAGAAATAGAGTTTTGCTTAATTTCTTGCACTCATCAGTTCAGATTTATGGAGACAGACTCGACAGTTAAAAAAAGCCTCTCCAACTTGTCCATGACAGGGTTTTCAGTTTACTCTCACTTCAGCACAACCAATAAAAATCTGTTTCCTGATTTTATTGAAATAACAAAACAAAAAAAAATTGATCACGACAATCACCTCATTATTAGTCGCTCAGTCTCTTGTGCTTGTAGGAAACGTTAATAATCAGGCTGAAGAGAAAGTAAACTGAGCTCTGGCCTGTAAGACAAAACGATTAAATGCACAGAAAAGTGTTTCAGTTTGCATCCATTGTTGATAACAGCTGCCCACGGCGTTGTCAGTTTTCCCTGAATTACAGCTCAATCCTGAAGCGAGTGCAGTCCGCTACCAGCTAGTGTGTGTGTGTGTGTGTGTGTGTGTGTGTGTGTGTGTGGGGGGGAGCCTACAACACAAGACGCACATCCATCACAGCATGGCACACTGGAGAAGATGACTTCCTGTTTTGGCAAGAGGCGACACCGCCGGCTTCTCTGCTCGTCCTCTCATGAACGTGCAGTTTCAGCTCTGAGGCACTGGGGGGCGATGAAGAGCAGGGCAGACGGCGAGCCTACAGGTCCACAACAGCAGATGGAGACGGAGGCAGCGATGTGAGGATGTGTGGGGAGCGGGTTTGGGCTAAAAGAGGGTCAAGCTTTGGTGTTGAACTAGTTCCACAGTTCTAGGATTGAACACATTGAGCGAGTGGGCAGGAGGGCGATGAACACGACGGGGGAGATGAGGAGGAAGAGCGTCAGTGAGTCTTTAACTTGGTGTGCTGCGAGCCCTTTTCTGTCAAGCTGGCTTTGATGGAGTTAACCACCGTCTGTCTGACGTTGTCTTCCATATAATGTTCACTTAGTGGCTTCAAAACCTGCAGCAGAGGAGAAAGAAAAGAAGTATTTTGTGTGAGAATAAATCAAGTTAAGTTGTTTAAAAAACGGTCTATAAAGGAGGACAAAGAAAATAAAAGAAAGGAGGTTAGGGAAGAAAAACATTTAAGGTCACAACTGAACAAAACATTAAAAGAAAAAAAGAATCAGCCATCCAAGATTATTAAACACCGTTTGGGCAGGCTTCCCGTCTGAGGTCCTGAGATGGCCTGCCGCCCTTCAGATACATTCAGTGAAGCTCAGGATGTCCAGCGGATAAAGTACAAGAATCCAGCACCATTGGACTTTAAAATAAAGAAGCCAGCAAACTGCAGAAGTTTGGATATAAGAAGGAAGTTTAACAGTCTGTGAATGTGGCAGCTAGTTCATCTTCTTGTAGTTGTTGTTGTTGAGAGGAGACAGAGCTCCGAGTCCCAGCGTCGCTCCTGAGGGGAGTGAAGGGAGGAGAGAGACGGGCCAAGCCAGGCGGCTCCTGACCGGCTCCAAAAGTGTGGAAAACACCTGAGAGGACAGCAGGGAGGAACGGGAGAGTTAAAACATGGAACCAGACTGACGGGAAGAAAAACACTGGAGTAGGAGGAGGAAGGAAAAAATAAAAAGATGAGAAAGATTGATCCGGACGTTTGAGGAAGAGATTAGGGACGAACTAAATGTACAGCCTCACTAATGAATGCCTCCGCATATCGGTCAAGTTTCATTTTACATCCATGTCTATTCAAAATGTCACTTCATCCTATTAGACTCGGCTGTTGACGTTGAGGCATACAAATGTCATAGTATAGAGTGCCTTAAAAATGTCATTCTGTAGTATAGCGTGTCAAAAATGTCATTAAAAAGTGTTAAAAAATGGCATAATACAGTATGCCATACAAATTTCAGAAAAAAGTCATAGTATTGTATGTTTTAAAAATATAGTATCGAATTTCATAGTATAGCAGGTCAGAAAAAAATGTTGTGGTTGCTGGCAGCGGCATAATTAAAAAAAAAAAAAAAAAAAAGGAGAGAGGAGAGATGAAAGACTTGAGGAAACTGGGTAGATGATGAACCGAACTACTGAAAAGAATACAGGGTCCGGCAACAGGAGGTGGAAAAAGTAAAAGGAAAGCAAATGAGGCAGGATGTTGAGAACGGCAGGCAGAGGATCAGAGAAAAGGAACAGACAGCGCTCACCTTTCTGACAGTCTTCTGTAAAGCAGGCGAGGGAGGAAGAGACACAAAAGCAGAGGAAGGAGGGAGAAGTCAGAGGAGACACAAGGGAGGCGTTTGTTGTGAATCCCAAACATTCATGAAACTCCAAAACGGATAAGAAACACAAACGCTCTGACTTTATCTTTGTGCTCCAGAGTGAAGTCTGCAGGACAACAACTGATGGAGGACTGAGAGCAAATAAACGTGAGTGTCAGAATGGAGGCAGCGCAGAAAGGTGATGACCGGAAATATGCAGTGGACAGAAGGAAATAAGAGATGGAAGGATTCTTGTTTCTCAGACTTTTAAAAACACCTAGAAATAAAAAGGCAACTTCAGGTAAATTCCAACTGAACTACAGTAGAAACCAATTGCAACACAAGTAACGCACGCATGCACGCAAAAAGAAAACAATTAACATGTCAAAAGTTAATTTGACTCGTAGCTTAAGCTTTGACTTTCATATTAATATTTAAGAGTTAAAAAATCCAAGAATATATAAAGCTGATATTCGTTTTTGAGCGTCAAACACATTTTCGATAGGGATCACATACATTTACCAGGAAGTACGTATTGAGTGGGACTTTTTCCAGCGCCCTCTGGTGGACAAATCATGCGCTGCAACATTAAATCGACTAACAAAATACATTTTCCAACAATTTTTTTAAAACCGATTGATAATTTAAATACTTTACTAAGCAAAAGGATTGGTCTTTTTCAGCTCCTAAAATGTGATATTTTGTTGCTTTTCTCAGTTACACATCACAGTAAATAAAACATTTCTGTACTCCATAGGACATTTGATTTATTTTATAGACTCTTTGCAATTAGTTGAAAGAAAGAAATCAACAGAATAACTTGGTATTAGACCCAATTAATAGACACTGTTTTTAAATTATAAAAATAGATACATTTGGCTTTTCTGTAGTGCAATTACTTGTTCAGTATCGACTTTCACGTCGATACTGAACTATTTTTATATCCGCCTAATATTTAACACATTTCCAAATGCCAGATCTATTTAAAATGTTTGACCTGAAGAAGTGAGTTCTAGCTCAAAGTACCTGATATAACTCAGGCTTAGTACCTAAATGCCACAACAACAACCATCTTTAGCCATCCAAAGAAAATCTTACCAGTCAAGCCAAATTCTGAAAAATAACTTATTTCCTGCTACACAATATGTTCTCACCATATATAATAACCTGAACACACACACACACACACACACTCCATCCTCCTCTCACACACGACCCACCTGTTCCCAGAGTGTCTCAGCCACCAGATCTATCAGCATTCCCACCTCCCGAAACTCTCCAGAATACTTCACATAGGCCCAGGCGCAGAGCGACAGCAGCGCCACGCCCATGACCAGGTTAGCCAGCGCCGCTAAGGTGCTCAGACCGATGAAGCCCGTCACTCCGGACACCACGTACGTGACAAACATGACTGCGAAAAGCGTGGCGGGTGTGCGTGCTGTGTAGAAGATGTTTTTGCCGTCGTTGTGCTTGGTGAAGTTGGAGTAGGCCTCGTCCAGCTCGACCTCCAGCTGGCTCTGGTAGCGCTGGCAGAACTCCTCGCCGCCCATTTTCTTCACGGAGCGAAAGTAACGCACCGAGTGCGTGAGAAACTCCTCGTGGAAGCGCTCCAGGTCGGTCGGGGCGAGGTATGGCTTGTCCCCACCGCAGACCTGAAAGGGACGGAGGAGGAAAGTGTGATTTACAGAGAAAGACTGAAAGCAACTCTAGTTGGATCTTCATTAGGCCCCATTTTGAAGCATTTTTATCACCGATTCAAAGTTTCGACACTCCGCTCTCCCTTAATGACACCTGGTTGTCTTTGGCCAACGTTGGGTTATTGAATTGATTGTGCTTCATGATGATTGTGAAAGAAAAGCATGTCCGTACCAGCTCCATGTTCTTGCCGTACATGTCTTTGGCTCCTGCCACAGCAGTCAAGTTGTTGGCTTCTGCTGTCGCCTGACAAACAGGAGAAGACAATGAAATTCAAGATGAAACCTACAAAGTGTGACCCAGACTCCATACACCCATGTGACCCCTCAGACAGCAACTAACCTGCAGCATGGACTTTGGGTGAGGCAGTTCCTCCCCTTGGTAGATCTTTATGTAAGCCTGCAAGAATGTAAAATAACACAGATTATCACACCAGTGTTTCCTCAACAATGTTAATCTTCTGGCAGCTGACAGAAAAAAAATGTAAAGTATTTTTTTACGACTCACTTTGGGGGACATAGTGCACAATGGGATTTAATACTGGCAAACACTGAAACTTAAATCAGTGCGAGTAAGAGTGAGCACACCTGCGTTACTATCATGAGTTGTGTGTGCTTTGACCAAAAGAATGGGAAGTGTAATTGGTTTAATATTGTGTCTTCACTTTATGATTGTTTTTTCTTTCTTCACATCTCTACTCAACCATTTGCGTCAGTTATTCACAGTCAAGCTTTTCTTTGTTATTTTCCAAATGATTACGTCTACGTTAGCAGAGTAGGAAGCAGAGTGTATCATTTGAGGCTTTATGCTTATCGACATGTCACCTATCCGTGTGAAAACTACAGGACTTTAATTAGGATCCTGCAGGACCTTGAAGTACTCCAGGAGATCTCTGCAGGTGACTTTGTTGCCTCCGATCTCCTTCTCCACCAGTCGTTCTGGGGCCAGCAGGAGAGGCACCAGCCTGGCCAGCGCCCTCTTAAAATCACTATCGATGTCTGAAACACACAAACACGCACCGTGACTGTCCTCTGAAGCATGACATGTCAGTCCAGCATGCTTTAGCTGTCGCTCTTCATCACGAGTTCATTAATGTTCCCGTCTTCTCACCTTTCAACCTGCCGTCAAAGTACGGGTTGGTGGCCACCTTGAGGCCCGGATGTGGCAGCAGGAAGCAGCCGATGTTGGAGAAGCAGGAGTGGATGTGCTTCCTCACATTCTGCAGCTCTTCATGTTGGTTCTGTTTCACCTGAGTCAGCAGACATCTATTAAACTCTCACAGTGAAAGTGTGTGCGTTTTCTTCTCGTCATAGACTGTGGGGATGTGTACACAAACGTTCCGCTAAGCATATTTGCGCATTAAGTAGGTGGTGTCTGACAGGAGCGCTGACTGTGACCTGCTGCAAAAATATCTTCAACAATGTGTGCAAATATCATATAAATGATTCTCACCTGTAGCCTTTTATCCAGGAAGTTGTTGCCTCCTTCCAGTCCGTAGTCGTGTTCATAAGGGTAACACCAGTCCCGGATCAGGAACATCAGGGACTGAAACACACCGCCAACATCACAGACACAATATATTGGATTTAGGAAAGAAAAATGAAAGCCGAGAAGATAATAATAATAATAATAATAATAATAATAATAATAATGGCTATGCGGCTTGATATTGTCCATACCGTTCCCGTTTTCAGCTACATTCCTCAATTTTACTCATCCCATAATATTATATGAATAAATAAAAACATGGCTTGCTGTGCAGCCACATATTTAAATGTATACTGTAGGTAGAGTTTATGAACTAGGTGCATGTTCAATGGTATATATTCATTCATTAGGACGACATGCATGTACACAGTCAGTACCTGGAAAGGTTTCAGGTAGATCTCTTCCATTGCCAGCCGGCCATATTCTGTGAAGAGCTACATATGGAGAGAAAAACTAATTATGATCAGACAACAGGAGTGAGTGTAACTTTGGAGCTACTTTTCCCTGGGAGGAGGAGGAGACACCAACCTGCAGATGCTGCAGGTCGTCCTCCTGTATGTTCTGGGAGAGGTTGTACACCTTGGAAGAAAAAAAATTAAAACACTTAATTTTAAAAAAAAAAGAGAAAAAAGCAACAGCATATTTCCTACCAGACAAAACGTGCATTTAAGCGTCACCTGCACAGAGCTGGTCATTGTGCTGAGGGCGAACACAGTAGCACAGTCCTTTATGGTGGACTGGCTGTCGAAGGCTCCCTGAGTGTCAACGAGGAGCACAGCAACCTGTTGGGACCAGAGGAAACAAACGCGTTTTTGCTTTATACATGTAAACATCACAGTGAGAAAACAAATCTGATATTTAGCAGCTTCCATCGATCCTTCTACCTTGCTGCCATCGGGCTTGTCGACCACAAAGACTTCGCTCCAGACCTGGATTCCTGTGGTCTCCCTCTCACAGCCTCCTCTCCAAGTGAAGCCTGTCAGGGGCTCATCATCACCTCCCATCCACGACTTACCCTGTTGCAGAGGGGAAGAGTGAGCAGACAGGGGGGGGGGGGGTAATACAAGAGGAAAGAGAAGAGATGAAGATGGGTTGGGACAGGAAAAAGTGGGAAAATCCACATGGATTGTAGAGGACCGATGAGTGTGAGGGGAAGAGGAGGCAGAGATTGTAGCGAGGAGGTGGAGAGATAATGGTACGAGGGAAAGAGGGAGGAGTGAAAAAAAAGAAAGGAAAACAGATCAATGGACTGAAGACCAGCAGCATTTATTATTGTAGTCATGCTGCATTAACTTCACTAGAGAAAATTGTTTTTATATTAGTCTGTGACCACAATAGTTCCAGACCCTGTGTCCAAATTAGTGTGAAATTTGATTTTTCCCAGTGACTCTGTAGTGTTTAAAGGTTCAATGCATAATTCGGAGCCACCTGCTCCAAATAAATAGGAGGCTGTATTCCACCTCTACTGCTGGGTCAACACAGTCTAAATTCATCAATAATAAAAACCATCAGTTATTAAAACAACTAGAGTATGTTAACCTGTTTATATTTTAGTTGTAGTAGTTTGTCATATTTATTGTATTCTAAGTTTTATAGTATTATAATGTATTCTACAGCTATATCTCTCTCTTCTAGTGTTGATATATTTACCGTGTATTTTTTCAGTCAGTTCATTACACCACACTGCTGAAACTCAGCCGGTCTAAATATCAAACACCACCTTCAGGAGGCCACACTTGGACTTGGCTCAATGACCGAGACAGTAACGGCTCACTGGGATGATTATTAGACTTCGGTGAAAAGGTCTGTGCGGTTGATTGTTTCTTCTTATTTGATTTCATCTGCAGCAGTGTAGCATCACCCTCATGTTCTCATTAAGGACAGTGTGTACACAGTAACTGGTGTGAACAGATCACTCTGGGACACACTGGATGAAATGTGGTAACAAGACTCGTGGCGCTGCAGGACAAAGCTTTCATTTGAGACTGAACAGACAGATTGAATATTTATATAGTCAGTCTTTTGTTTTTAGGATCATTATAAAACGGCACTCATCAAAAAAAACAAAACACAAAAGGTGAAATTAAAGCGAAACAATGCAACCTTGTTTTTATTTCCGCCCGACAATAGAGATCCACTGACCACAAATAGGACGCACGTAAACCAGCCTCACAAACAAATACCTGATTTGCAATGCAAAGCACGCGTGAACACCGATTCTTGGCTTCTAGAACATGAGATCTGTGCAGATTTCCTCACCAGGATCTTATGACAGAGCAATATGATCATTAGTCATTAAGCAATAACAAATACCTGCAGTCCAATAGTCACACGGCTGTGAAAGTTCCTATTTGGAACATTAACTTCTGGATATAATTGAATATATAATCACAGTCTCAAAAAATAGCATCGCTGTTTGGGAGGGAAATGTGCAGATCTGGTCAGACATGCATGAATGCCCACGTTCATGCTGCCCAACAGCTGTGAGAAAAACATTCCTCCGTCTTTCCTGCGTGTGTGTGCGTGTGTGTGTAACGTGATCCTGGCTCCTTCTGAAGGACTAGTTGTTAATACTTGTGTCAGAGCATAGTTGTTGCATAGGCAAACTCTAAAATGTGTGTGTGTGTGTGTGTAATGCAACCCTACTTATTGTATAATTCCCTCTCAGAAGGTAGACCGGTTACACCACCCAGTCTTAATCATGCACCTTACTGGATGTCTTAGTCATCTGGTTGAGTAATTATCTCAGTCTGGGCCTAAACAGGAAGCGTGTGCCTTCGCTCGTCACATTGACACATGCCAATACTGGCTGTTGTCTCATCTGCTGTGCCTGTTCGTCGAGCCCACCTGTTTTCACAATCTCTGCGGACTGTGAATGTTACACAACAATAAAAGCCCCTGAGGGAGGATGAGACGATGTGTGTTTATTTAGCTCATGCAAACACACCATTAGCAGGAGCGTTTACAATGAGTGTGAACAAGTTATTTTACTCATCTCGCAGACATTGTGCGCCACTTGATAATGGATATCAAGGTTATGCCAAATATATTGCACCATTTTGACTTATGGCTGATTCAATTAAGAGCAACCGCATCAGAGTGCGTTTTCTAGTCAAAACCTTTGTGATCCTTTAACTGTTTTTTGTTCATATCAAATAAGAGTGATGTGAAAAAAAAGGATTCACCAGCTACAAAACAAATGCAAGGTCAGAAATGAAAAAAGTAAATGTTGCGTCTACATTAACTTATCTCCTTAGAGATGTGTAAGACCACAGTAAAATTATTTCATTAATTAATCAATTGACAGAAAATGAAACTACTATGATAATTGATTGTTTCGCATCATTTTTAAAGAAAAAAAACCAACTTAAATATATCTTTAGGTTTTGGACTATAGACTGAACAAAACAGAGAAAAATGTGACTGTACAAGATATAAAAAAATAAATAAATGACACACCCCAGTCTATGCAAAGACACGTAGAAATTACAGAAAAAATATCTTTTGGCATCAGTTCACTTCACCGTATTTCAGACTGGCCCCATTGTTCAAACTCAAAGTGGTATTAGTGCGTGCATGGTGTTACATTCTGACTGGATATTATTTTGTCCTGATTATAAAATGTCTAATCAATATGCAGCATCACATAAGGAGCACTTGACATTAAGTACTTGACTGAATAACCGTCTCTTTTAATCTCCACGGGATAATGTACCCTTGAAAATCCTCACATTATTCATCTCACCTGACTGTGCATGTAGCGCAGCATGAAGTCCAGCAGGAAGGACTTGCCCTTGCGGAAGGCCCCGGCCACGGACACGACCACCACGTTCAGGTCTTTCACGTGATCCTGCAGCAGGATCCTCTCCAGCGCTGCAGCGTCCAGCTCAAAGCTGTGCTCATCCTCATTGGCCACGACGATCTGGATGGGCCTGGCCTTCTTTTCCTCCGTCACAGCCTGAAGACAAGAGTTTGCTATCAATCACAGGTTTTCCCTGGCACCGAGAAAGCATTTAAGTGATTACAATGATGATGAGGCAGGTTTCATGGACGAGACAGGGAACTGAAAATGACAAAGCTCAGATCAGCAAATAAAGCGTCTGGGGGGGGGAAGTATGGTGAGTGCATTCAGGAGCCCGGTGTACAGCAAGGACAGCAAGGACAGCTACAGTTTTAAAATGTGAAATATCACAAAATTGCCTATTTCCCTTCTTTGAAATGTATAGCTTGTACTCACAAATAAAAAATGTAAAATGTTCTCCTGGATGAATCTTAGTTTGATATGGTACACATGCTTGTCAATAGACAGGACTATACATGGCAGGTAATACATGAACATGTACACACCTCTTCTTCCTGAGTCTGTTCATCTGGTGAGGGGGGGAGGCTGGCATTTTTGCCTGAGTTCGAGACTGCGCTGCTGGGGAGCAATTCATCCTCCAGGCCTTCGGGCCGGGCTAAAGGAGGCCTCTTCTTATGCCGAAAAATGGGGACATCTTCCACACCACTCAAGCCTTTAGATAACCGGACAAAGTCGAGACAGACAGATTAAATTACACTGCTGAGATAACATTATGATGCATGTTAGCGTACAGACATACAGGCGTAAAGTGAGAAGGAGAAGAATGTGGAGGCAGGGCTTTGTAGTAAGACTAAAAAACACTTCTCTAAGAAACAGCTTTCATTGTCATAAGTTTACGTGAGAGACTGACTATTTGTTCTGAGAAGTTTAGGAGAAAGTAGGATGCCCTGTGTGGTCAAATTGTAGATCTTTCCAGCATTCTGTGCCGGGCTAAATACCATTATCCACTCTGGACTACTCATGTAGGTCAAGCTCAAAAATAGCCTGGCGCTGAAAATGACAAAGGGCTAGAAAAAAAGGACACATGGAAAAAAAAAAAAAAAAAGTTAGGACAGTGTTTTCACATTCTTATTCTCAGCCTTAGTGGTGTTTCTGTGAAACTCTTTCCTTCAAATCTAAAGCACGTTTCTTCTAAAACGGAACGATTCCTTCCTTCCTGTCACAGTAACAAAACTTCAGTATAAGCAAATGTGGCGAACCTGAACTGTAAAGCATGCAGACAAGTAGCTTGTCTTCGCAGCATTATTACTAAGGGCGATTTCCCTAATCTTTGATTTTATTGATTAATCAGTTTATTGTTGGGTCTATAAAATGTCAGAACTGGTGAAACTGTCACAATTTCCCAAAGTCCAAGGTGACGTCTTTAAAAGTCTTGTTTTGTCCGACCAACAGTCAAAGATATTCAGTTTATATGAGACTGTTGAGGAAACTAAATATTTAAGAAATGTATTCTTTAAAAAAAAAAAAAAAATGGCACAATAGATGAATTGGTAATAAAACAAATCGCAGATTCATCTTCTGTCAATCAATTTAATCACCTAATCATTGCAGCGCTTATTATTTGATAGAATTTCCAAAACGTAAAGAATGGTAAAAAATAATCTTGTAAAATAACTTCAACCAGTTTTCGAAATGGAGTAGTTTTCAGACCTCTATGAAGCATTCTTTACAAATTAGATACTTTATTGATCCCGAGGGAAATTTAGGAAAATAAAGCTGCCTAAAAACAAATGCTGTTTTCCCTTTAACATCACATTTTAGTTAACTTCCCTGGTTTTCAGGGCAGAAGGAAAAAAAAAGTTTTAACCCTTCTTTCCAGATATAACCTAGAAATAATCGCTGGATGAGGATTAAGATGAACACTCCCTGAAGTGCATACTGTTCTCTCAAGTGGCGATCCCTTGGCCATAATCCAACTGACGCTGAACAGGTAGGACAACAAGTACCAAGCATTGCTCATTCAAAAATTTAAAATGATTCAACTGTTCCGAGCTGTCCCACGATATTATCTCTCACTGCATAAATTAGGTTTCGGCCAACCAACCTGACTCATCCCTTCTAGTTTGATTGCCAACCTTGATGAGCACAGAACCTGGATCCAAGTCACTGATGTCCACAGAAGGCCAAAATATTTGGCCGACGTTACCCACCTGAAGAAAAGAGTGCAGGAACAAAAGACACCTGTATCCAACAGTAAGAAAACTAATACAGCATTTGGTAATCTTTGCTGTAATGTCCTCTACGTAAAGCAAGTAAAAACTGATGGCACATCAAGACGGTCTACAGTGAACACCAACCGTCATGAACACACGTTACTTGTTGAGTATCAGTGCACACCAATAACTTCACCAACTAAAGTCCAAGGAGACATATTCAACTAGCTTTGTCCGACGAACGGTCCCAAACCCCAAAGATGACAAAGAACGGCAGCACATTCGCAACTAAAGATGTATCTACATATGGAAGTCATGAGTTGGGTTCTTTTTTTGTTGTTTTTCATGCAGCTTGATCCAAATGTCTCCAAGTCCGTTTCAAATTGAGAGCGCAATAATAGTTGTGCCTTGTGTGTTGACAGAGGGAGAGCATAAAGAGAGTTCATGCGGTAAAAAAACACGTTTATTACAAATGTGTCCTCTGTGCATGGCCCCAGGTAGGAGTGCATACGAGTTACATTAGCAGTGAGCACACACATTAGTCTTCACGGTACCCAAGTTAGCAGAAACAGCCAGAGATCACATTTACCCCCAGCACGAGTACAAAATTGCTACATTTCAAATGGGCGTTTCAAACGAAAAATAAATGGTCCTCTATCGGAAAAATCAACACTGGGCTGTTTATCTGCTGGTCCTAACCAAGGCAGCAGGGACATAAGGGTGAAAAACAACAACAATTCAGATCCTTAACAAGTCGAGAAAACTTAATACAGACTGCAGCAGCTGTAAAACCAACGTCATGATTTTGACTATGTTCAAGATACTGGTAATTTTTCAACATTTCTCTCATTTTGTGTCATTTTATTCCATGCCACAAAGTAGATTATACATCTTAGTTGTTGTTGTTGTTATGCTTGTTTTGTGTACATTTTTTATTTTTTTTTTAAAGTGTTGGCTTGTTTGAGCACTGGCAGCGGCTGACACTGTCCGGACCATTTCAAAGTGGTAGTAGGGCATCTGTGAGAACATTAAGTGATATTGCTGCTGAGAAGGACAACTGTAAATGGGGCATTCAAAGACCAACCTGGAAGTGCAACAAACTCCCAAAAGGGTAGCATCAATGCTGCCAGTACGGAGCAGTTACAGTAATCTGCTCTGCACACAAATTAGCCCTGCAGATTTCATCCGTCTGTGGCAGTGCAGGTTCCCATCTAGTCCAGAGCAGCACTCAGCAGGATGAAGTGGCACAGACTGCAGCTACAGAGGGGACCCGCACAAAGACACTATTCTGCTGGGGACTGCGAGGAGTCTGTGTTGCAGCAGAATGTGTGTGAGAGACGAAACACAATAAGCATGCAAGGAGGCATAAACAGCCAGTGAAAACCCATTATCTCTGCTACACTCACACTTCAAGTTAAAGTGGCTAATGCACTGTCCTACTCCTCAGCTTGCAGAAAACAAGGGCAGAACTAAAATTAGCTACATTACTTCGTATCTTATGGAGGTGCTGAGCAGATGTTAACTGGCCTACATGTTTGTCTGCATAGCGTACCCTCCAACAACAAAGTCAAGGGGATAAGATGAGTTTGCAAAGTACATCCCTCACACAAAGAATAAATCATTGCACATAAACAACACACACGCACAAACAAGTGGGGGTCTATCTTTAACTATGCATGGCAGGAATAGAGTGCGTCTATGCAAGCTAGCCTACATTTCAGCACTGCGTCCCAAATCAGCTCTCCCTTCCCTGGACTCCTGCACTATATCTGAGGCAGACTTTGATAAGGGCATGGTCCACTTAACTTTACCAGCTGTCTAAATATGGGAGATGTCATACTTTAAGAAAGAGGTTACTCTAGATTTTTCAACAGATTTAGTGTAGCAATTAAGACTTTAACAAACCTTTGAGAGTGAAGTTGAAGTATGCAAGGAAAATGCACTACTGCAAGTTAATCAGTGACAGATACTCTGCAATCAAGCTTATGTTAAATATTTGCTGATGTTGTTTCTAAGGTATTTCACATTTGGACCGCAAGAGTGAACGCTGGGACAGTTTAGAAAGCTCAAATTCATGCTAAAGTCTTCTCTCCACTGTTGCCACACTGATTATTAATACAAGCGCTTCTCAAGAAGGCTTTCAACACCCTCTTGTGACATACGGGCTATGCATTTAAAACTATTTGGAAGAAATCATTTGGGCGACCAGGGAACATATGTTTATTATCAAACAGACTGCAGAGACTTTAGTAGAGTTTATGGAATAAGGACGAGGAATCCACTGTAGCCTATTAAGATGCAGGTACATCGACTTCCCTGCACAGCAGCGCCAATAGACAACCTGCCATGGCCTGCTTGGACAAGAGTCAAGGAGGGCAAATGTTCAATTGCAGCAAGCAGACCAACCAGGAGTCTGTGAGGACAAAGTGCAGATTAAGAGCAGCCACGGTTAGTGAATGTTTTTGCCACAGAGTCAGCTGGCCTTTATGAAAGTAGACATGAGGGTTATCATGATTAAAAAAGACTCCGGACCATATCTCAGCGATGAGCCTTGAGCCTCTTTACAAGGTTTAGAGAAAGGTTACAATAACCGTTAGTGTGCTGGAGGAGATTTGTTTTGACCATTTATCTTCCGTTGTCATATTGGCAGAGGAAAAGGATATCAGATTAATCTCTTTTCAGGTGAAACATAATCAAAACTGATTATTTTCCCAATCAATTAATTGGTGAAAAAAACTAAAGTTTATTGTTAAAAAGCACCTGCCATAAGTTTTGAGAGCCCAAGAAGACATTAGACATAAGTCTTATTTTACAAAATGAAAAAGCAGTTTGAATTAAATTAAGATTATTTTTTGCTTGATTAAACAAACCGATTAATGGAACAAAAGTTTTGCCAATTTTCAGTCGGTACTCCAGTTAACTATAAACAGGATGCTGGCAGTAGCCTTATTTCCTTGTCAAGAAAGCAGTTATCACAACATAACCTACAGCACTGTTGTCTCAGATGGATGAAAGGATTGTTACCGATTTACCAATACAAATTGGAGATTTTGTAGATTATGAATAAACCTTAAACCTGACATCAAAAACACCTCAACACTGAAGTTTAAGAGCTCTGTTCCACCAATTAAATAGTTTACACATTTAATTTGAAAAGTGATACATACATTATTAATATCCACATGTGAGAGTAGCTACATCCATCATGAGATATTCAATATTAAACACCACACTGAGTCTGGTGAATCCACCTCATGCACGAAGGATCAGCATCAGGTGCGACATGTATTCATTTCAGCATCAGTCCAGTGTGTTAATGGCTGTGGTTTACTATATTCATACGTTTGTGCTTAATAATTACTTGTAAAATGCTGTCATGTATCTACGAGTTGTATTCGGAGTACAACATTAGCCTCGCATTCACGCGGATAAGTCTGCGGGCGAACTGAACAGACTAATAATAGAATATTTAAAAATATCCGAGCCATTAGTGGGATGAGAAGATTAACGTATGTGTAGTGAAGAAGGCTACAAAAGCTACAGAAAAGTGGAGAAGCATAAAGCGGGCTGTTTCAAAGTTCAGAAACGATGCACTTGAAGTCACAACGGGGCGAGTGTGTAGCTACAGGCAGGTTCACGGACCAGAGAGCACGAGAGGAGCACGAGCTGGTCCTCCGGGCCAGGTGAAAGTGACGGCCCGGACAAACGAGCCAACAGGTGTCGCGGATACATGTTGTGTCCGGCTCAGAGTCAACAACAGCTTCTTTCTTTCTTTCTTTTTTTAAAAGTTACAGAGGCGAAAACATGTTTTGACCTAGCGAAAACACACTCCGACAACATGTATCTGACTGGAGCTAATTCCCCGCACAGTTTGGACTGTTTAACACTTTGTTTGCGTTAGAGGAGACACATTCTGGCAGGGGGTACCACATTTCTCATGACACCGCGGGTCTCCAACTGAAAACCGCAGCTAACGGAAAAGCGAGTTTGCCACTCACAAAGACAAAGACGACAGAAACAAAAAACACTTTACATGTTAACCCCCCCCCCGCTCCTCAGCTTCGCACTCCTTCATCGGTCCACTGTCGTGTAACTACTCGACAAAATCAACAACGGTTTACCTTCGTCAACGACTCGGCTTTTGCAGTTGGGCTCGAAGTGATTTCTGCTCATCAACCCGCTCACCTCCGCCATCTTGGACTACTGAAACCTAACGTGGCTGACGTCAAAGGAGCTTTTTTTTTTCTTCACGCTGCCTGCTGAAGTTCATGCCTCCCCGAGACTGCTGCAGCTGGGTCAGCTACACCGCCCCAAGAATGCACAATATGTTTTTTTTAAACTTCACAGAAGCAAAACATCATTTATTTTCAAGGTTTTTAAGAAAGGTATCTAAAGCAGATATTGTGTTGAAAAGTGGCATTCTCCAGGCAGCAAATTACAGGAAGTAATTAGGCCATTTAATAAAGACTACACAATTTATATGAAGCCTATCTATCAATGATTGTAGATGAACCCAGTGTCCCTCATCCTGGGCCCAAGCAGATATAACATCCAAAAACAATAAGAGATTGTAGGCTATTTTTTTCTTATGCTGCAATGAAGAACATTTTATTGCAGTGTGAACAAGTACAAATAGTTAAAGGCTGGCAGAGAGTGCTGTTTGATTTAGTGCCATTAGAATACCTTGTATGTATTATAGCTACATTCAAAAACAGCCTAGTTCTGTGAAATGTGGAAACCAGAACTATGTAGAGCCTGGTGTCTGTCTTCATGCTGCAGGGGTTTGACGGGGAGTTCACAGCATATAAATTACACCGTTTTTACTTAACCCACAGCCTTTGGGTGGAAAACAAATAAGAAGAGATTAAACATTTATATTCCTGGCAGTGTAGAAACTGACTAAGGCCATCACGTAGCGAGATATACAATCTACAGAAAATATAATTACACAATTGTATTTATGAAAAATGTAAGAAAACGCGTCGTAAATGTCATTTGATGTGTTTAATGACTTTATTTATTTATGTTTGGATTGGTGGTTTTGGTGTTATTTCATGACCACCTTTCTTTTTTATTTAGCACTAGAAGATGATTGACAACCTGATACTCAGTCACAGACAGGGAGGAGCTTCACTTTTATGACCACAGCATCAGCATCTTCCTGTTGTCAATACTACTGGGCCATTAAGGCAAGTCATTTGTTTATTTTGTCTTCAGAGTGCTCTATACACGTATGCCTTCATCATCATAACAACATGATGATCCATCCCAAGAAAGCGAGATAGGAATCTTGGGGGAAATTGGATTAATTTCCTCCACTTGTCTCCGCACTGCCTTCATGTTTTGTTTGTTTGTTTTCCTGAGGATGAAACCTAATGACTTTTCGAGCGTCATCATGAGGTTGACATTTTCCATTTTTGAGTGAGACTTCTCAACAACGATTGGATGGATTGTTATGAAATATAGACTTCAATGTTTCCCTCAGGATGAATTATAGATGTTAGGCCCCACTCTCAGCAACAATTTACCTGAAGGAGATCAGACTGGCAACATATTTCTCCTCTTTAAATCCCTCTTGAAAACATGTTTATAGATGTGCTTTCATGGGGTTTGTGGCCTGAACGCATCAGTTAAGTCACTGCTTAAAACACATTTAGGATATAAGGAGTCTCTTAACCTTTATCTTATTGATTAATTTGATTACTTTATATTGTTTTTTAGTTTTTTTTTTTAAACTTTTTCTCATATATAGCTCCTTTTGCTCAATGTTGTATAACTTCTAGACAGTTTCTGTTTGTCTACCATATTTATTTGGTCTAGTAAAGCTCTTTGTAACTGTTTTGAAAAGTGCTAGAATAAAGTTTCCGATTATTATTATTATTATTATTATTACTATTATTATTATTATTATTATTATCATCAGGTTCAAATTCCAATTGTCTAATACTTAGGTTTATCATCAAATACCTGCAAAAGCGATGACATTCCCATCAGCCTCAGCGGTTACTTAGCTAGTGTTAGCATGCTAACACACTAAACAAGGATGGTAAACATTATACCTGCTGAACATCCACATGTTAGCATTGTCCTGATGAGCACGTTAGCATGCTGGTGTTAGCTTTTAGTTCAAAGCACCGCTGTGTCTAAGCACCGCACGGAGCCTCCTGCACAGCTAGTTTGTTTAAATGTGATGATATTCATGCATCTATTCACTCGCTCACTGTTGCCCTATACCTCTTGTGGTCACGAGCAGACATGGTATGATGTCTACACTGAACCTCACGTCGTCCCTCTGTGTCCCTTGATGAAGGTTCATTTAGCTTCCACAGGCGCTCTGCCCTCAGCGAAGATAAGACTTATCTCCTGTGTTTCGCCTGATATCTGTGGTGCAGTGCAGATATGTTGTTCTCTGCTCAATAACTTTATGGTGTTTTAACTGCTCTCAGTGATGACTGCTACCCATACAAGTCATAAAAGCTCTTCACCTCAGGGGGTGAACTGGCTTCATGTATTTACACAGCTGTTCACGTCCAGAAGGATGTCCTGACATTGTGGAAAGACTATGTGCTGACAGTGGAGGACAGCTTTTCTTCAAGCCTTGCAATCACCTGGCAGATTACGCTTTGCGTGGGAAGATATCATAATGTGCTTAAAAACAATAAACATGCTTTAATTGACTCATTACAATGACGTATGTGGATGTAGATTTTGATTTGAAAAAGGGATAAAGTCTCCAGCCATGCTGATGGCTCTGTGAGGCTGTACTCAGGCGCAGGGAGGCGTTGAGCTAAACGCTGACATCAGCATGCTGTGATGCAGTGCAGTGCTGATGTTTAGCAGGCACGATGCTACCGTGTTTATCATCTTATACTCGCATGCACTGTTAACATGGTCATTTATTCAATTTGAAGGAACATGCCACCATCACCAGAGCCATCCCATAAAATAAATTAAACAATTCCACTTGGTATCTATGTAGTTTTAAGAGCTTTTATAGTTCATTATACTCAGTTAAAGTTAAAGGACTAGTTTGACATTTTGGGAAACAATAGTTTATTCTCTTACCTAACAGCAGCTACAGACAGTAAGTCCTTAAAGTGCTCAGAAATATGCACATTTTACCCTCTTCATTTCTATGGCACCTGTGGGCACAGTTCCTTGCTCTGTTCAGGAAGACCATGTGGTACAAACGAAAGCTTCACAACAGCTACTAAATTGACCGTGTAGTTAGATGTTTTTGTCAAGGAGTGACTGGTTCTTTAAACTATTATTTGTCTTCAACATGTGTGCGTTAGTCAGCAGCCTTGCTTAGGCCTGTTTGCATTAGCTGCAGCAGTGAGCCGAGTTGACATTGGCATTGAGCTCATTTTAATGCTGCAAACAAAGCTGTTTGGAGAAAACAATTAAAGGTGCTGTTGTAACTTTCCAACTGCAAACTCTGACTGATACGACCTGGACACACATTTCAACGCTGCCAATTTGTATGTACATACAAAAGCATTTGAAGTGCACCTTAAGTGACCTTTCACATGAGCCAATCAGGTTTTAGTTGGTTAACTGGGATTGGGTGTCTGACGAGTGCTGGATCAACACGCTCTCTCTCTGAGGGACAACCCCACATTTCCTGGAGATCCTACTCCCTCCCGCGATTAGATGTGACATTTAGAAGTCACTGAAGGACGCTCTTGTCTTTCCTGTGCTACTTCACTTTCAAAGTCATATAGATTAAACTTCTTACACCCTAACCCCCTCAATGCTCACCAAATATCCTACTAATACAGATCAAACCTCGGCCTGTTGGGATCGTTGTGGCCCTAACTGTGTATTTGGACTTCGGGTTCCCCTCGTCTTCCATGCACTGTAATGGAAGAGGACGACAATCCAACATTAGAAAAAAGGTCAAGACTACCACAGAGAAGGAGAAGGTAAGAGCGACAGATGGAAAATAATTGCTTTTTCAGAAAGAGTGAGAGGAGAGACAGACCAGCCGTGTTAATCTGTGTCACTGCTCTTCTATTCTTAGCCGGTCCCACCGGCCAGCAGAAATATGAGAGACACACGTGATGACCCAAGTCCTGATAAATTTAGAGAGAGAGGTCAGAGAACAGTGACAGAAGCCCCAAACCAGAAATAAACTCCAGATGTGAGGACTGTACAGTATGTGTGTCTGGGTCTTACGGAGGAGCTGTCTGGGAGTAGTCCAAAGTCTTCTATGGGACACTTTTTGAGGGATTAGATTATTTAATACTTTACACCCCCCTCCCCCCCACCACCCTCTCTATATATAAAAACATATGTGAATATCAGTCCCTGTGTCTCATGTTGTACTCAGTTTAGATGGGCTTTACGTCTACATTATTAGTAGAGGGCTCCCTCTAGTGCCTGCAACGTAAAATACAACGTCACTTATTGCAAGCAGAAAACAACTTTTGAAGCACAAGTTGCAACGGGCCTGTTGATTATGTCTCTGTGTGTCCTTACTTTTAGTTCCCTATTCAACTGCTACTCTGTGTGTGTGTGCGTGCCTGTGTGTGTGCGTGCGTGTGTGCACACAATCTTGCATGTATTCAAGAAAAACTTCCGTTTCTTTGTGTCCTTGCTGTAAATTCTTCTGATTGTAAATGATGTAAATTCTGTTCATTCATTTTATGGAAGGAATCAAATGTAAGTGCAGAATAAAGCTGTGGACTATTGTGCAGGTACCTGCAGTCACTTGTGTTCAGAGTGTGGACAAAGTATTTGCCAAATGATGTGCTGTGAATAATGTTGGATAAAAACATTCCTACTCTAAACAAGGACACAAACAGCGACACAATACAGATACATCAAACAGAAAACAGGTGGTTTCATAATAACATGTTACAGTTATAGTTCATTATGTTTTTTATGATGCAATACAAAAAAATAAACACATTAAAAAAAATAAATCTCAGTCAAAAGGCGTACAACAGAATTCTGATGCAGACATTCCCCTCTCATTCACTAACCCAGTAAGCAGCAACTTTAGTCCTAAAGAAACATTGCAGCACCAAAGGTCAACTATGGAGAAATATTTCCAACCCAGTAAGCATTTTAGAAATCTATTATGGGTCAGTAAGGCTAATTGTTGTCTAGAATATTGAAGGACGCCAGCTGGCAACTTTGATCAAATATAGCTAAATTACCTTTAGGCACTTTATATGTTTTACATTTTATAACCAGGCGATGAGTCTTTATGTAGGTTATGTGTGTGTATGTTTTTATAGATTTTTTTATTGATCTTACA
Source organism: Bovichtus variegatus (assembly GCA_943593645.1). Taxonomy (NCBI): domain Eukaryota; kingdom Metazoa; phylum Chordata; class Actinopteri; order Perciformes; family Bovichtidae; genus Bovichtus; species Bovichtus variegatus. The sequence goes on from CALSCE010009347.1 coordinate 6,347,684, forward strand.
AATAGCGTTTCTCTGATTTTGTCATGTCCAATAGTGCTGCCAGATCCTAAATGTAATGGTACTGTACTGTACTGTACTGTACAAGTTTGAGTTACTTTACTTTCCATTCAATGACACTTTTTTACTTCTTCTCCACCATTTTAGTGGCAAATATTGTACATTTTACGGCACTATTTGACATCTATAATTACTACCTACTTGGCAGATTCAGAATTTACACAACAAACAATTGATGAGTTTAATTAAACTACCCAACAGTGCATTTAAAATAATCAAAAGTAGCTACACCATGACCAAAATGCAACCTGAAACATTTACTTGTCTTGGAGTATTTTTTCGTATGCCACTTTTACCAAAGTAAAGCATTTGAATGCCTCGTCCACCACTGCTCAGTTTCAAACATCAACAGTGAGCTGGGAGAAAATGTTGGCCAATAATAACAAAATCAGAAAAAAGTATTTTACATTTCAACAGTAAATGGCTCGTTTTGTCAGCTTTCCTGTACCTCCTGTCTTTCAGCATGGATGCAAACAGTCACTCGCCTTAATGCTTTAAAAAGTAACCGTGAATATGACTTTACTATCCAGCCTGCAACATCTCTGAGCTGGCCTGTATCTCCTCCTCACCTGGATCTGGTCCCTCTAAATCCACACCTGGAGCTGGAGGCCTCCACATGTGGGAGCCAGTCAGCAGTCGAGCTGACTTTCCTCCCACAAAGGGAGACTCTTCTCCCCTGGTGAAGGCCTCATGCGGCCTGAGGAGGCATGTTGAGGCCTCTTCTTGCACCGAGGTCACAGAAAGCAGCTGGATATTGAGGACTCTGAATCGGATCACTTTCACCTCGACCCCTGTGTGTATCAAAGCTACGAGACTGTTGGTGGCAGATACCTCTGCTGTGTGGACGAGGGCTTCCCACCGAGCACCCAGGCCTCCAATTAAAATCACCCAGAGCCATGGAGCCATTTGAATAAAGTACATCAGTCCACTTTATTTGGTGTTATCGACTTTTTGACACATTCCTTCCAAAATACAGAAAATAATCTAAATGTTTTACAATCGTTCTGACTAATATAACTGCATAAAATGAACAAATGCATTGTTTCACAGGGTTTTTCTTTAAGGATTTCAGAGTTGCACGACTACTGGATTCATTATTTTTTGCACATATTTGCACCAGTTTATGTATATAGTTTAATATATTGTATGACATTATGATGTACATTTTATACATAAATGTTATTTATTTTATAAACTTATATGGTTTTCATGTGTGTTTCCTACATCTTCAGCCTGTTCATTCTGCTGCTGCGAAGGATAAAGTCTTTTATCTTTTCTTTTCTACGAGCTGAAAAAAACCCACCAAAAAACTACAATCATACACTCAAGGAAGAATATCTCCAGGACATTGCAGATAATGAAAATAAATTCTAAACAATTTAAAAAGTTAATATTTTCCACTGCTACCACACGGTGGCAGTGTAGGCCTGATTGAGTTTTATGTCAACTTGAATTAAGAGGCAGATCAGAGTTTTTCATCGCTAGTAGAAGGTAAAGATGATCATTATCTTTCAGTGTCTCACTGTTTGGCACATCTGGACTACTTATATTGATATTCCTCCCTTTGACCACACATTTAGACTCAGGTCTGAGCTTCAGCAGCCACATCAAGGCAACAACTAAATCAGCATTTTATGATCTCAGACAAGTAGAAGGAACCAGAGGTCTCATGTCCAGACAAGATTTAGAGGAACTTATTCATGTCTCCATCCCCAGCAGGGTGGACTATTGTAACGGACTCTTGTCTGCTGTCCCCAAAAGATACCAGCTTCAGCACAGTCAGAACATTTAACAAGACACATGTGACTCCTGTTTGTCAATCTTCACACTGGCTCGTTAGTTATAGAATCAATGTTAGTGGTGATGCTGGTTTATAAATCACTTATCAACATGAGGCCAAAATGTAAACCCAGCAGACGTCTTGGATGTTCAGAGAAGCCCTCAGCTGGTACCGAGTCAGAACCACAGTGTTTACATGTTGTTCTGATGCATTTCTTCACTTCACTCTATGTAAAGCACTTCGACTTGCCCCTGTGCTTGAAAGATGCTATAAAAATACAGTTATCTTGCCTTAAAAAAACATTTGTCATTTGACAACATGAATGTAATATCATCCTCAAAAACTTGTGTTTGAATGTTTACAGTAGAGCCTGTGGAAAGATTTCAGCTATTCATCTCTCAAAATAATGACTTTTAATTTGGTGTCAAATAAAAATAAAATAAAAATACATTAGCATTATTACTTTATTTTCTTTTTTACGTCAAGACGAGCCAAGACGTTACGAGAAGGTTAACTGATCGCTTCACTCTTATTGTAGTTTACTCTATAACCAGACAACTTTCCAGATTCTTTCATGATGTTGAGAGCCCATGTTATTTAATGGCATGGGTCGGACAACGTTAACAATATATCATCAGCATAAAGGTGATCTTGAAGTCATGCAGCACCTCCGATGCCTTATAGGCTCTTAATGCACGTGCATGTCACACAAATGGCAGGTGAGACTGTGCAGCCCTGTCTGTAGATAATATACTTGTCAGATAATAGACTAATGGTTTGAACTGAGGCTACTGCTTTTTGATAAAGTGCTTAAATCCATTTCATAACATGTAGGTCTCCTCATGTTATTGAAGTCTTCCAGGGTTAAAGTCTCCCTGATCCACAGACGAGTGGGGGTCACCTTGTCCAAACACATTGCAAGAATATTTTGCAGATAATATATTTACCGTCTTTGTTTCTCGATTAGATCGTTGTAAAGCATCACAAGAAAAGGAGACAACATATCCTAAAAACCTGGAGATTTCCCATTATATAGTTTTTAACAGCAGCTTTTATTTCCAGGACGGGCGTCTCTATTTCCTGTCTGAACATTATGAATGTATTATTAAGTAAAAATGCAGCAAAGACATTTTATAAGAGAAATCTTTGTCTTTTCGATCCTCTAACACCTCTGCAACATGTTTACTGTCCCCTCTCTCCGACTCCTCTTACAGTTTGGTTGCTGAATCAACAGCATTGTTGCCAGGTTGCCATGGTGTCTGATTGTTGAGTATCATATCACAGCCGGACGTCCCTCCGAGCCTGCAGCCGATCCCATGGTCGCCATGACGTTTACCTTGGCAACCACAAGAGGCTGTTAAAGACGGGAGAAGTCGTGGCGTTGTGTCACCTCATGTCATAGACATAGTGTGAAACACTAAACAAAGTTATTTTTGGAGACATTTTAACTAAGGTTCAGTACGTGGAAGTAGTTGATAAGTGTTTCTTAGTTTCTTTATACGTCTAAAAACACTATGGCAACCGGACAAATGGTCAGTTAATTGAATTGTACACAGTATTTATCACTTTAGGCTTTATTTAATCTTCATTTTCCCTCCGAAAGCAGGTGCCTACTTGTGCCAGTGGTGGAAGAAGCGTTCAGCTCTTCTACTAAAGTAAAGGTAGTGGAGTCCCATTGTGAAAATATTAAAGTCCTGCATTAAAATGTTTAGTTCACCTAAAGTATAGTAAGTATCAAAAGTACTTTTCAGAGTGGTGTACTATTATTTAATTCTTGTATTACATTAACATGTAAGGAGCCATGTCGACGTCGTTGATGTCGAGGTGGAGCTAACTTCAAGTATTTTATATACTTTTGGGTAGTTTAATCAAAAAAAAACTGCATCATTTTTACAAGATTATCTTTATTGTTTTGTATGTTAAATCTGAATCTCTAGTAAATAACTAGTAAATATAGCTGTCGAATAACTGTAGTGGAGTAAACAGTGCAATAAATCCCTTTGAAATTTAGAGGAATAGAAGAATTAAGGAGCAGAACAATAAAAACACTTAAGTACAAGTACCTCAAACTGTACGTAACTACAGTACTTGAGTAAAAATGCACATAGTTACTTTCTGATAACAACCCCTTTTATCTTAATGCTGGAGCACTGAAATGCACCTGCAGCAGCTTCCAACTCCTCACATCACCTACATACTGTAGTTATAAAAAGCTGAGCATTTTAACATCAGGTTATCAAGTGAATCCGAAACTTGTTTTGTAATTAAACACAAGTAGGCTACCTCACATTGTCGGGAGGTGACCATTGGTAAACCAGGACCCGGGCCTCTGCAGGATCCTGGTGTCTCCAGGGCTCCGAGCTCTCAGGGCCAGGAGCCTGAAAGGGAAAGCCAGGGAGGAGACTCCGAAGCCAGGCTAGCTAACACGCCAGCAGGGGGTCTCATCACTCTCTCCACACTTCTGCTGTCAGGGCTTTTGTTTCAGCAACATTACTCACTCTCAAGGCCCTGCCTCCAGGTAACTACTCTGAGCTGGTGCTGCCGGAGGGAGGGACAGTACACAAACTCAGCGCAGCCCTCGCAAAACGTGGATCAACCGAAAGAGAGACAAAGAAAAAAGAAACACGTCAACCACTTGAGGAAGCTGAGGGATACTTCCTGCTAGATTGCAAGTTCTTTTTTTTTTTTTTTTACCAAAATAAGACTGGAATACCAACAATTCAATAGTCTCTCGTACTAAAAGCAGGACTTACACACATCCAGAGTCAGGAAACAGACACACACCCTTCTCCTCTCTGGTGGGCACGACAGAACAATGTGCACCAAAACAACATGCTCTTTATTAGCAGATAAAAACACTTTTATTTTAATTCAATACTTTATTGCCATGTCAACACAGTGGACAGGAATCTGCAACACACACATATAAGCAGTACGTACATTTACTCAAGTACTGTACTTAAGTACAATTTTGAGGTACTTGTACTCTACAGCTTTTAATTTTCTGTTACTTCATCCTCCACTGCATCTCAGAAGGAAATATTGCACTTTATACTTCACTGCATTTGTCCTACAGCTTTAGTTACTTTTCAGATTAATTTTATATAAACTATGATCAACCAAAAATGATGATGTATATTATAGATTAAGATAAAACTTTATTGATACAGAGGGGGCTACCTAATAAGGTGATTAAAGTCAGCTCGAACATTAAAGTGATAATAAAGCTTTATTTTACAAAAGTAACAGAGTATTTTTTACTTAAGTAAAAGACCGGAGTACTTCGTCCACCGCTGCACATGAGTAAATAAAATATGAGCATAAAATAAGAGCAGCATAAACAGTTACATCGCATTTTTACATTCATGCATAACATGCTGCTACCTACTTTTACTAGCTCTGTAGAAGTGCAAATTATAAATGATATACATAGTTTATTATACAGATTGTGTAATAGAGTGTATCCTCCATCACTATCTAATGTAAATAAGCAGGCTGTAGTGTTTATTGTACATATATATATATATATATATATATGTATGTATTTTACATCTTAACTTACTGTTTTTGACTTAAAGTTTGTGTTCACTTCGCCTGAGACGTGTGTAATAACACAACAGAGCTACTCTTGTGAATCCTCCACAGGCTGAAGATGGGTTTTAACGACGTTGCGTCTTCTGCTTTTCTTCCCACATTTCCATTTACTTCCACTCACGATTCACATTTATTGCTTACCCCCCGGCGTCATGGCATATAGCGAAGAAAAAAACCCCCCAAAAACCTCAATAAACAAAGAGGTAACATGTTGAACATCCTTGCAGGAATCACGCTGTGTTTTTTAAATGTTGTCATTTTTTTTTTGTTCTAAATGTTTGAGCATTTACTCAGTAATTATCTATGCTTTAATTCTCATCGACCAAATTTGAAATACCCTGAGTAAATATGATTGTTTACCACATTTTGCTGTTTCAAGACTCTTATCAATCATTTCCAAGCAATTTTCTCTTTTCCTCAAAAACAGAAACTTTTTGTTCTCTAGTAAAGAGTTTGTTGATTTTCTCCATCACACAGCTCTGATATATAATAGCACAATCTCCTTATTTTATGTTACATTATTACAATATAGAAACTTACATCATTATGGATGCTTTCCGAGACTTAAGTGTTTTATTTCTCTCTTGTTTGACATTTCAGTAGCTTAAGGAAAGGGAGGAACTTAGCCACAGTGTTTATTTAACCTTAATTAAACATGGACGTCTCTTGAGAAACATTTTACAAGAGAGACCTGGTCACAATGACAGCTTGGAGATTATACAGAGTCCCATTAATAATTTACTTTATTCACATGTAGCACCATAACATAGGACCCGAGAGGCATAAAGAAGACTATTTACAAGAGTTATATTCTTCATAAAACATGCATTAAATGTGGCGGTACTTTGAATACCTGACACAAAGGTGGTGTCTCCAACTAAAGTTTGTCTTGTAAATTATTCCAAGTTCAGGCCATGTATAGTGAAAAGGCAGTCGTTACAGGAGGAGGCATTTTACAGAACTAAATAGGGAGTTTACCTAGAAAAGGGACATATGTATATTCATTTGTAATTTTAGTTAACACATATAAATAAAATATGTATATAATCAAAGACATATCTCAACGACTGCTGGATGGATCGGCATCACATTTTATGAATGACTCTGAATGACTGAAGGATTGATATTTGGGGATATTTGGTGCAGATATTCATGTTCCCCTCATGATGAATTGTGGTAACTTTGGTGATCCAGACTTGGCTTGTTTTCCAGCATGACACGCTGCGTCCTTGTACCTCACAGAAGTTGTAAGCAGGTTTTTGGGACGGTTGGTAAACCAGGTAGGCTCTCATGTCATCTCCGAACCCAATGGCAGGTCAGTGTGAACTGCTTTGCCTCCGCCGTTAATTAAATGACAATTAAAGAGAAAAGATAAGATCAGGTGTTATTCCTGTGACTTAGGATGTGGTTCAACAGCATTTTATGAAATTTGAATCTAGTTTTGAATCCCTGACTGAATCTTTTTCTCTTCAGCGTTCAACATTTGAAACAGAAGATAAAGTAACAAAAACTTAAAGATTAAATTGAGTTTTGTACGTTTTCTTGAGTGGCAGCATCAATGTTTAGACTTGCCTTTGACTAGATTTTACTTTTCTCTGTTTTATGTCTTTCTCTTACCTTTTCTAGTGAAGCGCTTTGTGACGTCTGATCTCGAGAGCTGCTATATGAATACATTTGACTTTCTTCCTAATTAGTAATCACAACTCATAGATACAACCAAAACATTTCGATGAACAGCAGAAGAAATAAAAATGAGGGTATTTAAAGACGCAACCTTGGCCTGTAAAGAAAAGATGTATTGTTCAACGTATTTGCTGAGTCATATTTCCGTTGTTACACGTATCATTAAATAACTGACTGCCCCTCCCCACACTCACGCAGGTACACAAACACCTGCAGGGCGCGGCTGCTTATTCTACAGTGAGATACGTCTCAGTGAAGTTTAGCCAGCTGCTGATTTCTTCAAATGAAAATTTGGAGTTTGGAGAGATGTCATCCGTTTGTTTTAACTTTTTATTTTTATTTATTTGTGTTGCTTTGCTATTTCTATAGTAGACGTGGTGTTTAAGTCAGAGGGCAAAGGTTTAAAGATGTGTCACGCTGAGTAAAAGGCAAAGAAAGAGACAGAGAGCTTTGAGGTAAAAGATTATTATATAAAGATTATAGTCACACCTGCGCTTTTGTGATCACACATATTGGTCGTCAGTACTCTGCCAGTGCTTGTGACCACAACCCCCCCCCCCCTGAAAACATTATCATAGTTTAGTTCCAGTCTATTCCCTGTGAGTGCTGGCAGAAAGGAGCCCACTCGAGATTGTCAAGTTATTCCACATCAACGGGCCACAGTTCAAGTGAGGTGCAGAGTCACTGGTGTTAAAGTCAAGAAGTCCTTTACAATTTTGTCAAATCCAGTTTAAAGTGACCAGTATTCAGAAGTCCTCTGATATGCATTGTTATACGCACATGCTCTGGGTTTCATACCTGCATTGTGTGTGCATACATTGGTTTGGAGAGATACACAAGGAGGGGAGAGCTGCCTGCTAACATGAGTGCAGCTCCACCACCTCTCCCTCTTTCTGGGTGCAGCTTTGTGCGCCATCAAAAGGCCCTGAGCAAAGAGACATGAGCCTTAATTGTTGTGCTTTATCAGGGGGATAAAGGCGGGATGGGCATCAATTTAGGACTCCTTTATTAGACTACAAAGTGTGACAGACTGACGGAGAGATAATTGGCAGAGAGGGGAAAGGAGGACGGGATTAAAGAGGAGAAGGATGGAGAGACGAGGAGGAGAGGCGATGTGGATGGAGGCGTATTTGATCAGGCAGGTTAAGGAGCAGAGAGGAGCAGAAGACTCAGAGGACGGTGATATGAAACGGGACCAGATGAAGCCGCTCCTCCAGTTGAAGCTACCCAGATTGTTTTGCAGAAAAGAAAATGAGTCTCCCATCCATAACTAAAATCCAAAATACTATCAATTTTATGGGAAAGAATGTCATAAGATCAGTGCTCAGTTTTACAAATGACTGGATCCTCTTAGTCTTTCATTTATAGTCCTGTGATCATTTAAAGTGCATCACATATTTCAAAAATCCTCATTTTTTAATACGTTGATTTATTCAGTCATCTTGTGAGTGACATGGACTTTTTCTGTGCAGCATAAAGTTTAATATGTAATTCGACTCACTTCATTAACAAATAACATGTTGCCATAAAGCTCACGTTTGCCAAAGAAGCATTACATTTAAATGTCTCTCCTCGACATTTTGAAGGATTTCCTGAATTTAAATGTTTGCAGAGTTAAGAGTCAGATACTTGTTGGGGTGTTATGTGTATTTTAAGGCTTTGTGTAGTGTCAGGATGCACTAGCTGCACAGTTTTCCTGCACGCCACAGCTTGTTAATGTGGCAGGATAATGTTGGCCTCCTTCGATTTCATCTGAACTAATGTGTTTGTCTGATTATACTGTGGCAATATAGAAATATAATATAAAACAAAAGCTGAGCATCATTTACAATCTGTCCTCCACACAACACGCTAATGACATCATTTAGTTTTGATGCACGTTAAAAAGTGCTGAAAGAAAATGGCAAAAAAAAAATACTTTGTTCATTTCTATTCTGTTCTACCTAAGAGACATTAGATCAGTTGTTGGGTTCACACTCTCTGTGTTACACGGTCATTCCCACAAATCACACACACTCTAATCATTCCTGGGTTCACACACTGACGGTGCAGCCCTGAGCCCCCGTCCCTCTCCTCTCCTCTCCACCCCTGACATGAATATATGAGTGTTTTTATGTGTGCAGTGAAAAGGCGCCGCTGAGTTAAGTGGCCTTGTTGTATTCTGCTTGGGCTCTAACGGCTTCCAGTGGGGGGTGTGGATGAGAGTGGTGGTGGTGGTGGTGGAGGTGGGGGTGGATGAAGGAGAGGCCTGCAGCACCATGCCTAATCAGCCTTTCTCGCCAGGGTCAAGACTTTCTGTCTGGGTCCGCGGTGCTCCCTGCCACCGAGGACTCGCCCATTCAAGCGCACAATGTCCCTGTCAGTCCCGACAACACTTCCTGCCTCTGCTGGCTCCAGCCCTCGCAGGGATACACAATATTTCACAGCTCAAAACAATGGCCTGTCTGCCTGCACCCACCATATGGTTACTATGGGCCACAATATTGACACACATCACTAATTATTCAAAGAGCTGAGAGAGAAAGAGCGAGGGAGCTGAGGAAGGATTCTGCCGCTCTGTTTTCTCTCTGTGATGTGATGTGAGATTAGTCTCTGCTTTATAAGAGTGTGAATGCAAACACAGAGGGGAAATGCACTGAACCCTCTGGAGTCCAGGCTGATTTTGGTTCATGCTTTTTTTTTTTTTTTCTTCTTAGTTTAGCGCCTTTTAAACTGTCCTTACCCCACATACATGGTGCACTTTCTGCCAGCACAAACTCAGCTATAAGTCTGAATTCTCATTTAGTCAACTTAACAAAATCAAAAGCTGGAACCCAGAAAAATTTGAAAAACTTTACAAATCTGAATCTCAATCAAAATATTATCATATAATATTTCTAGCTTGTAAAAATATTATTTCACTATTTATACACAGAAATACTGCAAACAAAGTCAAACTATAATATAATATACATTAATAATATATATGATATTAATGGTGGAGGAACTAATATAAATTATATTATATATTACAGTATATATATAATATCGTTTATTTACACGTAAAGTGATTTTATTCCTACTCATTTTTGTGTGTTTTTCAAAAGAGTCTAAGGATGCCTTTAAATTACAGAAACTACTAAATATATATAATTTGTATCTTCATGATAATGATATATAAACGCTCAGTGTATGCACCAATGAAAAGACGGACCCCCAAAGGTGATAAATTGAGATCTTATCTCATATAAAAAACAAAATATAGTTGATGAAAAGATTTCTTGGTTCAAAACTGCCACACTGCTTATTTGGTAACTTTTGAGTGACTCCCTAGTGAGAGAAAACAGCCCTTGAGGTTCGGGATGTTTTGTTATGAAGCGAGAGCGAGAGGATGTGATCTATATTGTCTGCGCTTTGTGTGAACGTGAGGCATCCGGCACACCTCTGTCCAACACATGTCTGTTCATATTCCCACAGGAGCGTACTAATGGTGCCGGAAATAATATAAATGATGTCATCTTTGACCTCTGCCACAATGTAGAAGACGCAGATGAAAAGAAAAGAAAATGTAAAAGAAATCACCAGGAACTCCTGTAGGTTAAACTGGGTGAAATAAACACTTTGAGAAGTGATTAACTCAAACAATCACTCTTTAAACTTCAAGAAAGTTGGCAAAAAAATTAAAAATCTACCCCCAGTTTATGCCTCTGATTTGTTTTCACATTACATTTAAGTCACAGAGCAAAGCATCCGATTTTCTTAAATGAAACACTCACTTACTGCTGTTCTGAAGGTATTTACAGATTCCTCAAAGACTCTTCTAACCGTCTGGATGAAAAAAAATATTCCATTCGCTTCAACATGAAAAAAAACAAAACAACTTTAAACCATTTTCCCAAATTACGGTTGTATTTCTTTCTCCAGGTTTTTGAAAATGTGATTTTAGCTCTGTTACTCAAATGTACATAACAAGCAATACATACAGTGCAAACAACACAAATAATGCAACACTCCCTGAATGTACTGTAGCACAGGGACCAGTACTTGATCTGACCGCCTCACACTGCTGTCCCAGCTCTGTGTGCTGTATGTTACAGTCAAACAAAATACAATTGTTTGCTTTACCCTGGAAAGTCAGCTAATTACCTGTTGTCTGCTCTACTGTGAAATTGTTCTCTGATTGTTTAATTGAGCTTCAGTTGGTTATTATAGTTTACCTAATGTTGAATAAAACCTGTGAAACACACTGCACTAAAATATTTCTTTTTTTCTTTCATCAAAGCCTTGGCAGGAGGGAAACTTGTTTTCAAAATGACTTAACCACTTATCCTTGTATTCACATTTTAGAATTAATATCAGTAGATTTTTAGAAACTTTGCATTTTTTTATTTTTTCACGAGATTGAACTGGAACTGGAAAATATGCATTTTTAGATTGATTTGGACTTCTTCTGTACCTGTAAAATATAAAGAAAATGCAGTTGCAAGCGCGGCCTGTTTGCATAATGTCCATGTTTGTTTAAAAGAGTCCCAACATGTGAGATCATAGAGTCAGCTGCCGCACAGCAAACTTTCACATTCAAGAACAAGACTTAAGATTTTACAGCTACATTAACAGCTTTGTGAGACTGTACTCCAGCGTGGCACTATGACAATGCTAACATGCTAATGTTAAGCAGGTATAACGTTTAACATCTTAGTTAAGTGTTTTAGCATGCTGACATTTGCTATTAGCTCTAAATGCAAAGTGAAATCTGGCTGATGCATGTCATTATTTTGCAGATACAAATGGCCATAAATCGAAGACAAACTAAAACATTTGCAAAACAGTTTACAAAAGCATGCACATCCAGATGATAAATCTAGGTCTTGCTCCCATTAACATATATTTAATTACAAACATGTGACGTTTGGAGCGTCAAACACTTCTTCAGACAACATTTTCATGCGAGCATTATCTAGCTTCAAACTCTTATTTTTACCAAATTAAAAATATTGACCTTATGGTGGCGCCAAATGAAATGTCAATTGATCACCAAAGTAATCACAATTCATCCCGAGGAAGACATGAATGTCTGTACCAAATATCATGACAATCCATCCAACAGTTGTTGAGACATTTCCCTCAAAACCACAAATGTGAACCTCATGGTGGCGCTAGAGGAAAAGATAGGGCATCACCAAAGTCTTCTCGAGGATACATCATCTGGGAGCCATGAATGTCTGAACAAATTCGTTAAGAACAGATGTTGAGATATTTCAGTTTGCACATAAGTGCTGGACCGACAGACCAACATTGTCATCCCTGCACTCGGACACTCCTTCCAGAATCTCCCCGTGGCTACATTTCTCTTCCCCGGCCCTCGTAGAAGCCCCAGTCTCTCCCAGCTCGGCTGCCCCCTGAGTGGTGGGAATGTACTCCTGTGCAGCAGGCCATGACAGGCCCATGTTGGGACAGGCCTCAGCGCTCCACTCCACAGAGCAATTGATTGACAGCCCTCACTGAGGGAGGTGGGATTCCTCATCTGTCAATCAAAATACCGCTGGATATTAAGACGCAATGTAAGGGATCGCAGGGCCTGCTGACATGTGACGAGTCCGTGTTTCCACCTGTCCTCTCCTCTCCTCCCAGGCCCGTAGCAGCTAGGTAAAGTTAGCTTGTTGGCTGAGGGTGAAGGTTGCCACAGGTCCAGATGTTCCCGAGGTTTCCGATCCCTCTCCCGGCTCACTGTGATGTGCTGTGCCACATCTGTCTGGGCAGAGGTGTGCCATATTGCTTCCCATCTGCCACATGGCACACCCACGCTCACACACACACACACACACACACACACACAGAAACAGTAACAGAGACACACACATGCAGCGTGCCCAGAAACTGCCCATTTTAACCGGGGCCATTAATAGTGTAATTCATGGGTGTGAAACAGCGGGTTTTTAAGAGCGCTCAGAGGAACGGAGCGGAGCTAGAACCTTTGGCAGCTGACGGACAGATTTTCTGTTCCTGGTAGCCACATGAAACTCTGTGAACTGCACACTGAACACACTGAGACAGAGAGGCGATGAAGACCTGCTGGTACAAGAAAATAAGAGTCAAACCATCTTTCTCTTTCTCCTTCTTTCCCTTTGAATTTCTCTGTCCTTGTGTGTCTCACCATCTGCTCTGTAGCTCCATCTCAGACTCTCTTTCTGTCTCTCCTCTGTCCTCTTTTTGAGCCAGGGGGGCCGTATCAAAACGAATGTCACCCCTGTCCCAATGTTACTTAGGGGAAATTGACTCCTTAGCCTCGGTGCTGTCGGCGGCCATATGCTGATGTTTTCATATTCCAGAGAAATGAGGAGAGGGAGTCGTAAAGACTGCTAAAGTCAGAATTACAACCCTGGCTACCACTGTTGAGGAGAGAGAGAGGCCCCTTCTGTCACACCTCGAGCGCTGTTAAAGCCCCAATCCCTCAGTCCTAGAAAGTGCCATGGGCTTCTGAAGTACCACATTAACACTGGCTTTTCATCGAAGTTGGACACTTTTTTACATTGCTCCATTGGCATGCGACTCAGTCTAATTCAGGGTTTGTGTGGCAGCAGGTTTAGCTTCTCGTTCTTATTAAACATTCACAACCGGGTGGAGGACGAGGCTGATTGTGGCTTTAGGAGACATCACTGTCTTCCTCAGCACGGACCGTAGAGCTATAGGCAGCATTTCCAGCTTATCTATATTTCATGCTTTTATCTGCTCTCAGCATTTAATTAGGCAGTTAGCAGCTCGTTAAATTCTATTGAGAGCAAACTTTTACCTCGCTGCAAAGTTGTGCTGATGTTGAGCTTTTCCAGGCAGTGGAGGATTTTGATTACCTTGCATGCCAAGTTACTATTGAGTTATGTTTGTGTGGTTTAGCACCCTATTTTTTCAGGGAGAATATTTTCTTCTGACATTTTTCTTCTTCTTATCGAGACAGATGGAGGAATAAACAGTATTCCTTCATAAAAACAGGAGTCTTTAGTGGAGCAAGAAATTACTTAGCAATTATCAAACTTGCGATGACTGATTGTTTGGCCTCTTGGGAGCAACAGAAATACGCTGTTAACACACCAGTGACATATTATCATCTTCTAAGTTCATATGGTGGGGATGAGAAGACGTTTTCTTTAAGTAACCCAGTTGGTGTCGCTCACCCGCCACTAGCCAACCGACTCATCAACGACTGGTTCACCTATAACATGAGCGACTCGGTGTTCGGCTCAGGGGGGGCATGCAGAACGAGTCGCGCTGAACGAGAGTCTGGAGCTCTCGGAAGTGAATCTGGAAAGTGAAACCATACAGAAGCAGGATTTTGGATTTGTATGAAGTTGTGTTTTTGTTCACCTGATAAATGTACATCCAATATTTCTTCTCTTCTTCTAGTTCTGCTTTTGGCCTCCACCAACTCCTTTGGGAAATATCTGGCTCTTCAGCACCTAAATACTCCACTATTTTCACCAGCTAGTTGCAGTTTGGTGCTGGGCAGGTAGTGTAAAGTGGGTTTGTCAGAGGTTTTTCACTAAAAACAGCTACCTGCTGCTGAAGCCAAAAATGATGCAATGAGAACATTGAAAGTGTAAATTGAACAGTAAAATTGAGAGCTGTAAAGTGCTAAAACACTGTGTTGAGATGAGGGGAGCTACAGAGTGAGGTGGTTATTCACTATACATAACCCTTTTAACATTACACATAGTCGATTGATCCATTGCTAAAATAAAATGATTGATTATAGCTGCTTTAAAGACATTTTGCACTGAAATATAAAAATGAGAATATGCAATTTCTTTAGTTTTTCAAGGACAGATACAAGTTTGTAGTGAAAATTACCTGGACTTCAACTCTTGTCCTGGGAGCAGGTTTTTATTCTGGGTTTGGTGTCCTTTTTTTGCTTTGGTGTCATGGGCCACTGTTAGCAGACGGATACCCAGACCAAACTGCCAACATGCTGCTCATAACGAAATTATAAAAAATGACATGTGTTGACCTCTGCTATAGCAAATAAAGAGAGAGAGAGAGAGAGAGAGAGAGAGAGAGGGAGAGAGACATGCTTTGCCTCCCTCCACGGTTCGGCCTGCAACAACTTTCTAACGTGAGGCCTGTCAGTGAACCTGCGGGTCCCATGTGAGCCAATCAGGGCTGTTATGTAAGTGTAGGGTGTTTGAAAATGGCTTCGGCCGGCCACTCAGATATGGCTTGTTGCTGATAATCGGTGGCGTGGCGTGGTGCGGCGTGCGGCTGACAGATGCCTGCTCCAGCTGGTACAGGGGGGGTTTATCGCCCGGTTGGAACGCGGGTCCTCACACCCCTCCACTGTGCTGGCCACCGTCGCCGTGTTTAATGAGTCACGAATTGCCTGTTTGTCTTCTGCTCCCTGCTGTTTCTGCACTCCCGCTTCCAGAACAATCCCTGAAACACATGCTGCTGCGCTCCGCAGAGCAGCCAGACAGGCAGGCTCAGCCAAACTGTTGTAAAGAACAAAGTTGTCATTTTTTATTTCTTCATTTTTTTCTTCTTGGGTGTTCATCTAAGAGAGGGATGGCTTTTTCTATAATAAAGCTGCCTTTTCAGATGCTGTGCCTGACCTCGCCAATATGGCTACCCCGAGAAACCAGTGCCCATTTGAAGCCCCTGACAAACACATAAATGGCTCTATAATTGGGACGCTTTGTTGTGCGAGGTGCTGGCTCGTCTGAAAGTGCCGTTCAACACTTTGTGGTAAATGGAGTTACATTATGACAACACATGGCAGTTGCTAAAGGAGCAGAAACTGGCACACTGATAAGACATAAGCAGGTGGTGTTGACACAGAAATGGTTTGTTTTAAGTCACTAAAAAAAAAAAAAAAAAAAAAAAAAAAAACACAAATTGAAAAAAAAAAAGTTTTCTGCAACAGCTAAGCAGATCAAAAATTCATCTCCAGGCCAGCGACAGAGCTGTGTGACACTGCAAGAGAGAAGGATCTGCCTCGCAGTCCAAGTAAACACACAGAGACGCTTGGATGACCATCAAATGGACCAGAGCATGCACACACACAAACACAGACACACACGTACACACTCACAGACGGGGTGTTTGGAGCCTGTGTTAGGGGATGTTCTGCAAGCTGCCCAGAGTTTTGCCTTAATCTCACCTGTTTAATCTGCAAGGTTGGGCGACAGCTTCTGTGACAGGAACAGGTGGCTCCAACAACTGCTGCTGGACAAACTTAGAGAGGCCGTTCTGGAAAAGTTGATTAAAGCCTCCATCGGATTTTTTAAGAATATTAATTGGACATTTATACTTTCATAATCTTGAAGAGAAATACTTTGATGGGAAATAAACTTTTCACGCTTCTTAGTAACCCACCATGGGTGTTTTTTTTAATAGGAAGTTTCATTATAATGGAATACATTTACACACTGGGCCTTGAATAAGCATTTGCGTCAGCCACATTATTTATTTGTCAAACGTACCTGTTTCATTCTCTATTTTAGAATCAGAATCAGCTTTATTGGCCAGGTCTGAGTACACATGCAGGGAATTTGACTCTGTTTGACACACACACACACACACACACACACACACACACACACACAGAGTGACTCAGAGTGTCTGAGGATCAGAAGAAGTGAGAACTATCCGTGGAATCTTGGCAGCGTCCGGATTCGGCCCAGTGCCGTGAAATCCTTATTTGGCTGGGCTGCTCTTTGTGGCCGGCTCTGGGTTCTCGGACTGGCATTCTTCTCATTGTACAGGTCACCGAGACAGAGGCGGCCAGCCTGAAAAGATCCTCGGTGGGGGGAAACAATGGTTTAAGGCCGCCCATAAATGTCTCCTGTTCGGCTTCGGCCCATTGACTCTTTGCCTCCCTGCTAAGCAGGGCCCTGTCCGACCAGCCCCTCTCTCTAACAGCTTAATTAGCAGAAAGAACAACAATGTCAGAGCCTGTTTCGACTGAAATAAAAACAAGAAAAGACCAAAAAGCTGCTCTCTCCGCCTCTCATTGTCCCTGTGCGGCCTGAGATAACAGAGCTCTGACTTTTCTGTTCAACTCAATACAAATAAAACAACATTCCTGCACTGTTCCATGAGGAGCATGACGGCCGACTGATGGACCAGCAAAGGGGGGAGCTCTCGGCTCTGATTATGAGGATTTAAAAAGGGTGTTTCTGATTTATTATTCTGCTCTGATGCTAACTTTGACACAGTTTGATAGCATTGGACTGTCAATATGTTAACATGTGTTGAGAGTTTTCTGTGAACTCTTTGAAGACCAGAGGCGCTTTGAGATCGCCTCCACATTCCGGAGGGCTGAACCTTTTATCGAAGGCTTTCCTCCGAACTCAATATGATTTTCATTTTTCATGATAATGGTGATGGCGATGATGATAATGCAGTTTGCATTGTGATGCTAATGCGAGTTCCTGGCATCACAGGGAGACAGTGCAAGGAGACGCTGCACTGGTGTCCACCACGCTGGCTTTGAACCTTATTTTGCCCTTCGACGTCTGACTGAAGCACTGCGTCTGTCTGTCACTACGTCCTCCTACTTACATGTTTCTGTCAATCAGTTGGTTGCATTTCTTTTTGCCTGCCTTTAAGTCTCCTGTCTAGTGTGTTTCCTTAGAATTATGTTTCGTCTTTATGCCTCCTCTTTCTGTACACTTGCTGGTCTGATATCGTATCCTAAATGTGGCCCTCTGGCACATCATCACACCTCTACATTTTTGATCTGCCTTACCCATTAATCTCCCTCTCTGTTAGTGCCCCATCTTTCCATATCTCCCTGCTGTCATTCTTTGTGTTGCTTCTTTTATCTGCGGTTCACATCAAACACTGGCACCAGATTGATTCTCATGTGAACAAGGCTGCAGTGGGGGGCCAGGGTCCTCTTCCCTGTGCTTTGAAGCTCCTTCCCATCCTGTGGATGCCCCCCATAACACACACACACAGACACACACACACACACAAACAAGCACACACACATAAACACACACATTCTTTTCACTTCCCACTCCCTGTCCTGTCTCCAGTGGAAATGTCAAAACGCCAGAGGCAAACAAACAAACTCTTTTACACAATTGCTCTTTTTTATTGCATTAAGCAAACAACAGACTGACAGCAGTGTGTTTGAGTTAATTGCAGGTGCCATAATGTGCATAACATGACAGAACAAGAGTCTACAGCCTGGAGCAGTGCTGTGCTCTGTAAAGGCTCACATGACGAACTTCAGTGGCCCCCACCTCTAAATTGTGAGCTATATAATTCCCGATGTGGTTTCATTCCAGATGTGTAGTGACACTTTAAACATCTAAGTCACGTAATCTAACAACTTAAATCTTAACTGTTTCTTATCTGTTTGAGTAGCATCCATGGATTCTCTGGACTTAGTGAGCCCTTACCTGTTCAAGTACAAAAGGAAAAACTTTCTGGTCAAGGATGAAATGCGACCCAAGGACCTTGATGCCCTCCAGCATTTTGAGATCCGTCCTACTGATATCTTCCTCGTTACATACCCCAAATCAGGTGAGTTTTTTATTTTTATTTTTATTATTACAAGCATATATGTATCATTCATGAGTAAATCAAATGAATAAAAACGCTATATTACCTGCATGCTTTGAAAAGTGGTCATCAGTAATGTAAAGTATGCACATTTATATCTAACAAATGATCAATACATAGCGAATAGACTTTGATTACATTGTTAAAATTCTAGGAATTGGTGTATTATTAATACACTATCCTACTTAAAAATCCCATTTTGTTTCAATGGCTTCATTTTGTATTTTTCATTTTTACAACAAAGAGCACTGTCTTTTACAGCCTTGTCTTATATTTACTCAATTATAGAGTCTTTTTTGGGAGAATAGTAACTTTACATTCTATATCATTGAATATCATCATATTCAATTCATCATATTCAATGATACAGGGGTCTAGTGGTCTAGTTGTGAGTTCAATACCTGAGCAAGGCACTTAACCGAGATGCTCTCCCTGTAGTTAGTTCACTGTAAGGAGCATCTGGATGTGTACTGTAATATATATACAGTATATATATATATATATATATATATATATGCAGTGGTAGTACTTATTTCAGCCCTGAGTAGAGTCCACAGGTCTTCCCATCAGATTGTATGTAACTTGAGAGGAGACATCTATTCACAGTTTAGAGAAATGATTTGCTTATTTGTGAATCTATAATGCACCGTGTAACACAACTTTCCCCCCAGCAAGCCAAACAAGTCAAACAAGAGTGTTTCTGAGTTTGTGTGAACTTCTTTACTGGTTCTTTGGTGACGACAGATTGCAGTACAAAAGCTGTACCATAAAGAAGGTCAACAATGTTAATACATCTTAAGATAACATTGTTGAAGGTGCAAATATGTGCATAACATGACAGAACAAGATTCTATAGCTGTGAGTGGCAGCTCTGTGACGCGACGTGTCTGGCTGGATTCATCCTTCCCAATAGAGTTTTGAGTCTTTCGATGAGATCTGTGTTAACTGTGTTTAAAAAGTGAGTAAAACATTTTTTAAAACGTTTTGAAAAAGTGTTATAAGAGAAGATTTCTGCTGATCTAAGAGAGTGACAATAAAGGTCAAGTGGATCCCAGTTTCATCAAGCGTGTCCATGCAATCAAGAAAAACTTTACTTATATGACGATAATAATCCAGCGGCTCTTAAATCATCTCTATTTATTTCCGTTGTCGCTTTGTCTCCCTCCCCTAATTCCCCCCACACAAATGGCTTCAATTGCCAAAAAAAGAGACAAAACACACAATACGTAAACAAACATAAAGATACATTTTTTTTTCTATAGATATCGCAATAATATTAGTATGTTGAATTATTTTGGCCACCGTCTGGTGAAAAT
The DNA here is from genome assembly GCA_943593645.1 of Bovichtus variegatus. Classification (NCBI taxonomy): domain Eukaryota; kingdom Metazoa; phylum Chordata; class Actinopteri; order Perciformes; family Bovichtidae; genus Bovichtus; species Bovichtus variegatus. The sequence continues at coordinate 6,367,652 of CALSCE010009347.1, forward strand.
CTGATGTCGTAACAGACCTATTTTGGAGGATGTAGTTTGTGGTGCTGTTGCGTTATATATATGCTGACAGGTGTTTCTCATTTTTCAGGCTAAATAACAGAGACAGGCTGGTCTGGCGTGCTCCAACTCCTCTTTTGTATTTCAAACAGCATCTATTTCAATTGACTGTGCAGGCACAACATGGCTGCAACAGGTCCTGGTCCAGATCATGGAGGCTGCACACCCTGACTGGGCAGAAGATGTCACCAACAGGGCACGAGTTCCTTGGCTGGAGGAGAGAACTGCGGACAACCCTCTACGAGAAAGGGCCGACCCTCGGATCTTTGGCTCACATCTCCCTCCCAACATGTTGCCCCAGGGAGTGAAAGCGCAACGAATCAAGGTCATTTACAATCTGAAATATCCAAGCATTGATTCAAGCATCCATCTGTGGACAGGATTCACATTCTTTACATTTTGTTTTTTAGATTGTGTATGTTTGGAGGAACCCCAAGGATGTCCTGGTGTCCTTTTATCACTTTGCCCACAGTTGGGTGTTGCTGGAAACACCAAAGAGCTTTGAGGATTTCTTTCAGCAGTTCCTGGATGGTGATGGTAGGTTCAGTATTGTGGGGTTCGTAAAGTTTTGTAAAATAGAAAACAGAATAATTGTTTCACAACTATGTTTTTGCATCTATGCATGTAGGATGGTCTGCTTATATTGTAAGACACAACAAAGACTTGCAACACCAGCAGGTGTTATTTTCAGCACTGACACACACATGTCTTTTCTCCAACAGTGTACATGGGATCATGGTTTGATCACGTGCGAGAATATCTCGAAACACGAGAGCAACTGAACATCCATTTTGTGCAGTATGAGAACATGTTGAAGGTCGGGAATCCTCTTTTTTCTCTTGTATGTTTATTCGAACGTTTGACGAAAGTTGACGATGAAAGTTGTTCTTAAAAAACTTCGTACATGACACTCGATGTTGAGTATTATTCACATATTGTACACCTATTGAAGTATTCATAAACACATGTGATTAACAGGACCTCAGAGGGGAAGTTGTGAAGCTTTGTGCTTTCCTGGGAGTAGATTTGACAAGCGAAGCCGTTGATCATGTTGTGGAGGTGTCCACCTTCAAAAACATGAAGACCAACCCCAAAGCAAACTACAAGGACTTGATCGAAACCAACCGCTACTCTGCCAAAACCATGCGCAAAGGTTTGTTTCCTCTATTTCTGTCATTTACAGAGAAATACAATACTTTTAAAAGTGGGAAAGATCAGCACAGATAGATAAATCTCTTACTTTTCCTGTCGGAACAGGTATAGCAGGCGACTGGAAGAATTTCTTCACAGTGGCCCAGGATGAACATTTTGACAGAGAGTTTAAAAAGAAGATGAGCAACTTGCCTCTTACCTGCACCTGGGAGATCAAACAGTAGTTCATGTTAGATTCAGCCCTCAACATGATCTCACAGGCTAAAGAAATAGGGATGCACTCCCCCGGTGATCTTTTCTACACGTGAACCTCTCTGTGCAGGGACTCATGGAAACAGGCCTCTATTACAATCAGGAATTCACATTTTACCAAATGTAAATAAAGAATGTAGGATAACTTTAAGTTGATTAGTTAGTTAATCTTTCCTTAAATCTCACCAAAGTGGCTTTTGTCCCTAATTTAAAGACACAGTACCTGTTGTTCATACCATGTGAAAATATGCTTTTCTGTCATTTGGGTGAACTGACCCTTTATCACAAAGCAGAAATAAATGATCCATTAACCATACAAGCAGTACAATAGATCTCTTTAGTGTGTGTGTGAAGGGCCATTATCGAGTGTCTCTCCTATTATTTAAGGCACCTAATGCTTGTACTATGGTAATGTTTTAACCATCTATTATCTGTAACTGCTGCATCTTTGTTAACTTACATTTTTCCTGTCACTGAAGAGTTCAAGTTTGTCGTCATAGTTTTGAGTTCAAAGAAGTTGAAGACGAATAAAAGCATTATATACGCACGGTCATTGTGTTGACTTTACACCTCTACACTAGCCAGGGCTTTGATGAGACGTCAATAAATCCACCGGAAACAAGTGATGTTGTGACTCTTTTTTTCAATTGGACGGTCAAGCATGAAGTTCAGCCCTGGGACAGCCTTGTGCCTCACTGCGCCAGCATTGTCAATTTCCTGACTGCGTGAAGACGTACAACCTACATAACTTATTTTTTTAACAGCAAGGCCCTTTGAGTGCGTCCGAGGCTGAACCATATTTAACCTTTCTGTGTCAGACCACCCGCCAGTGGCTGGGCCTCTGGCGGCCATTCACCACCCCAGTGGCACCGACAAGCTAGCCGAATATGATATAGAGCTGGACTGCAGACGAACAGCACAATTTATTCCCCACAAAATGCAAACATCTTTAGAAGACGTGTTGTGCGCCGCCTCACAAAGGCTCTGTAGGCCACAATGCCACAGCAGCGGCATAAATTACCTTCAGTTTGAGGTGGTGGGTTTTATGTAGAGAACATCAACACCCTGCTCTTCCCATGATAAACACACAGGGGGGCTCGCTGACGGAGCAGGAGCTATATCATTGATTTAGCCATTTTTGGTTATGTTTATTTTGGATAGAAAGATTGAGATCACACAAACCTACAAGGGACATTTCAAAGTATTTGGGTAAAGTGTGTGGAGCAACTCATTATCGATTATTAATCTGCAGATTATTTGCTCAATCGTTTGGTCTTTGAAACTAAAAAGTGAAAAATGGTGGTTTTCTGAAGTCCAATATAATCTTTAAAAAACTAAATCATACAAATACTCACACAATTGATGAAAGGTGACTTAAATCGATAATTGGTTATCAAAATAGTTGCCAATTAATTTTCTGTCACTCAATCAATTGATTCCTAGTATTTAGTCATATTTAGTGATACTGGTAATTTCAGCTGGAAGACACATTCTGATGACAAATGAAAGATTTTACGTCAGCACAGACTCAGAGAAACTAATTATTTTCAGGCATTTGGTCATTGATTATGATTGAATTAATGGTCAATACAGATTCAATAGGTCTTAAATTGTCTTATAGGACTAAAAAGTTTATTACAAATCAAATTGAGCTTCTTCACTAAAAAGGATATTCTATATTTTTGTGTTTGTCAACAAATCCCATGAAAAGAGTCGGTCTCTTAATATTTCTTCCCTTCACTCAGCCTGTTGCACTCTAAAAAATAAAAAATAAATGGACTTTGCAGATTTCAGCAAACGTCACTCAAACAGGAGTGAATTGTGCATTTGTTGGCGACTATTTTCAGACGCGGATTGATCAACATTTGGATTGCAGTGAATATTTACAGCGGCATGATGGATTATGTCGGATTGACTCAAATACTATACACTACAGTGTGCGTGTGTGTGTGTGTGTGTGTGTGTGTTCATTGTAATGAAGCAACATGTGCTACATTGTGGCACATTTGTGTGTTTAGTTTTTGGACAACAATGAAACTCTATGTCACAAAGGAACAGTTGGCTGGTTTGAAAAATGCAATCAACTGCTCATTGATAAAGTAATAACGTTACTAATAACTCAACAGCGAAACAAAATGAGTTACATTACTTGTTACTTTTATTACTCAGCACCGGCTGCTCGCTGAAGGCTCAGAAACCAAACTGGTATCAACCAACCATCAAACACTGCGTTACTGGGATTATAACTGGAATGTAAACCCTGCATTTCAAATTGTAATCCTTTACACTACTCATTAAAAAAAAAAGAATAACGTGTTAGTTAGTAACGCCTTGCTGCCCAACACTGCAGAGGCTTAAGCTCTGTTAGTTTTCTCCTTGTCAGTAGAATCAATTTATTGTTGGTTTTACTCTTTTCATGGGATTTGTTGACAAAAAGAAAAAATATATAGGATATAAACAGATTATCCTTTAAATGTTTGCACAGAGAAAAGAAGTGTGTAATCCATGATCCACGCCTCTTGTTGTGAAAGTGGTGTAATTTTCCACTTTGATTTTAATTCATCAGTCAGTCTGTCTCTCTCTGTCTTTTTTCACCCTCCAGCTCTTTCTTCATCCCCGTGTTGCCTTGTCATGACCTTTGCAGATTGACACTCAGCAGTCCCAGATGACCAGAGGACTGCGGGACAATCCCAGTAGGTTAATAATTACTCCCAGTCCACAGTGAAGGAAGCCTGACCCCAAGCACGGCACAGCAAGGCACGGGCAGCCCGCGGCACCGCTGATAGATGAACGACAGCTACCGTGGCTTCTCTCGTTTGTGTGTTTTGAAAGGAGAGTGGGCAACATACCTTCAAAGTGTTCCCACTTTTGCACAATTGCAAGAGTACAAAGACTTAGGAATGAGTGGGAATGTCTGAATATAGGTTCGTAAGCAAAGCCACATTAGGAAGGAATTTAAAGATAATTGAACTTCTCTGCAGCGTCACAGTTCTACACAATATTGTATCCAAGCGCAGATCAAAGACTACAGATCAGACATATTTGTCTCATCATTACAACTGATGAATGTGGCTTGGAAAAAGGGGACATTTTTCCAAATCCTGATCGCGATAAAGACTGAAATTTCCTTTGGTGGTTTGTGTTGTTTGTGTGTTTGACAGAGAGAATACCGCATGGAGATGGCAGAGCTGCATGGAGATAAAAGTACGACAGAGAGAAGAGAGAAAGTCCAGCAGAGAGAAAATGACAGAGCGATGCAGAAGCAGCGAGGGAGAGGCCGTGGCTTTTCTCAGAGATGAACATTAATAATATGAGGAGCCACAATAGAAGCACTGAGATCAGAGAGATCACCTCCATTGTCCTGCCATCTCCTACTGACACCGACCGCTCTGGTGAAGGAAGAATAAGAAGAATAGAGGAGCATAACCTGGCCGCTCACCATGCCCCTCTTTTTAAAATATATAATGGCCTGTGGTCCTCTGCTATGCCTTTTAAGTGTGTGTTGTGTTAAGACGTGATGTGCAGAGATGTAGAGGTAAAGGCCCCTTTTAAACTCAAAGTCAGCACTGACATATGCTGTGAGTTACTGTGATCTCTGTCTCTATGATCTATGTCTGCAGAGTTTGAGACATATTGTTAAATCCCCTCCGCAGTTTCAGAGAGTATTGCTTTAATTCATTGCTCATTTTAAGGCGTGCATTGATTGTTGTTCCATTTATGTTAATGTTTATTCGCACTTGCATGCCACTCTTGCGCGACACTCAAAAATCGGGCATATGCATAAAAAACATTAACATTAAATGAGACAAAGGAGCAAGAGAGCCTGAAAAACCCCCACACATACAATAAAAGACAAGAAAGGGTTTGGAAATCTACACAAATATAGTATAAGTTATGGAGTTCAGGCAATACAGTCTGGATTCTGAGTTTGATTGTCTCTAACATCTGAGATAAAACATCAACATTTTTCACATGAATTAAAAATGCATGATCAGCTTGAAATACTTGGGTTACACCCGTTATTTAAACACATGTTTAAAGTGTCTTGGTGGCACCTCTGCTATAACACGACCTTAAGGAGGTTCTTAAACTGTATGTCCGTTTTTAATCTCCCATAGTAGAATGAACTGGTGTGGGCTGGTATATGTTCAGACAGGCAGCTACTGGATCAATGTTAACGTCTGTTTCTGGTACTATTGTGTCTGTAAAATAAAAAAAATAAGACTGCAGCCACGCTAGCTGCTTCGTGAATCTGTACTACATGCTAATATCAGCCTGCGCACAATGTTCAAACATACATACTAATGTTTAGCAGGTAATGTCACCATGTTCTCATCTTAGTTCAACAAGTACAGATTATGCTGATGGGAATGTTCTTAGTCTTTCAGATATTTGGGCAGGTAAGTATTGAACAAGTTAACGTTTTGACTTGATAATGGTGCTCCAAGAAAGTCAGGGGTCACATAAATGTATAAATCTATCCAAAAGCTGTTGAGATATTTCACGATAGAACACAAATGTTAACCTCATGGTGGCACGAGAGCGAAAGTCAAGGGATCACCAAAGTCAGTATGATTCATCCAAGAGTTTATGAGATATTTCAGTTTGGACCAAAGTACTTGCGTCACCTTCTGCCTCCCCACATTATCCCCACTTCTCTGAACAAAGTTCTGGGCCCATACACACTGTAGACTCTCTCTAGACTTTACCAGTCTTGCTTCCTTTCTCTGCATTTGAGTCCGTCACTACATGAGAATATTTCGACCATTTTTAAATTGAAACAAGTGTCTATGTTTGGAAACAAGAGAAAATAAAGTCGATTGCTGCAATACAGTTATGAAGATATTTTTTTTCCTTCTTTTAAACAACATTTAATTTGAGAACATATTCAAACTATTTAAACACACTGTACCAGCATTTTTTTCTGAAAATTAAACTTGATACTGTTTCAGAAGCTGATATGTCTTGAATAAAACTTAATCCGTAAAATCGGCAAAATAACTAGTACCTATAATTACAGGTATTGCAAAACTATAATATATATATATCCCTCTGAAATGAAGTGGAGTAGAAGTATAAAATGTGAATACTCAAGTAAAGTAGAAGCACATTGAAAATGTTAAGTATGGTACTTAGTTACTTTCCACCACTGGCACAGATATAAGTTTAATCAGCAGTGGTTATAAAAGAAGTGTCATCGCTACAAAAACACACAGGTAAGCACATTACAAACGAGTTAAACCTTACTGAAATAAAAGGTAACAGTTTAGCTGCGATGCCTACCTTCACATATTTAATGTTCAGGATGTGTGAGGTGATGCGTCAGTGTCAGTGAGGCCCTGAGGTGCTGCACAATAAGGTTTGTGAAAGGTTCAGTGGTCATTAATCATACGACTGGACAGACACAGGCTGAGCTGGACAGGTCCGGGCCACTGGACTACAACATGTCCTTCACCTTATACATCCGTTTATCTACTCCAATAATAATTTGTTTTTTTTACACTCTTGATTAGAACATTTTCTTGCATCTTCATGGAGGACACATGTTGTGTGGAGACGTTTTGATTGATGAGCTGCTAAAAGAAGACGTCTTTATTCTGCTGATAGTACACCGTATTACACAGGGCAGCGTCCCAATTTAGCTTTTTTGATGTTGTTGGCCCCTAAATCAATGTGAGCCCTAAAGCAATGTTGCTTCCAAGATTGGATCGTGACCTTAAGGTGGGTCACCGGGAGATTGATATGGATTATTTTAGAAGGGTTGGTATCTGCAACAATGCTGGAAACTGCAAATGTTTTATGTTGTCAAAAAAGGCCCATGTCAGAAAGAAATTCAGAAAGTCGAATAAGCAAAGAATCCAATATTGACCACTGAGTTTGGAGCTTAAAAAATGAGAGGAATTTCCTGTCCCATTACTATTAATCTCTGTCAGTCTGTATCTTTCTTGCATCGGTGTTTCCTCTGCTGATGCTTCATCTTCCTATCTTTCCGTGTTTATTCAAAGTGTGCTGGACCTAAAGGCTCCCACACTCCAAGTGTTAAAGCTCAGCCTTCCGTTTAAGCATAGCCACTTTGGCAAATAAAGAAGATGAATGTGTACAAATCTGAAAGCAAACAGCCGTGATTGTCAGCACCGCGGGAACACGATCGGGGCCAAGTGAATGATGATGTCGCTTAGCTCGCTGACAGATCACTTAGTGAGCTTGAGAAGGCTGCTTTCAGATTCTCCGCTCCTCTCCTCTCCTCTCCAGGGACGGAGCGTTCGTCCAGAGCCATTTTTCAGCCAATTTATTTCTTGATGTGGTCTAACCTGGGGCATCTCCCGCTGGGGAGGCTTTATGTGGTGATTAATGACGGGTATTTAGCCCAGGTACCTGGGGGAGCTGGAGCCCATCTGCACAACACTGACAGGTACAACACTGCACTCCAGGACCAGACAGGGCAGGACAGGCCTGCAGCAGACGGGAGAGTGGCAGACAGGTGTGATGATGAGTGTCACTGTGCCACCACCAACCATACATGTTACCTAGTCTAGTCCAAGTGTTTGATGCCTTGTTTATTAACCAGCGAGAATTTGCAGATTTACACAAATTCCAGATCTGTTTTCATTTCTTTCCCCTCCGTTATCTGATGCGTTTCAGATAGTTACCCCTGCATACTTCCAGAGCATCACATGAAAGAGCAAGAGGACCCGCTGGCTGAGGCCAGATGATTCAGACATCTATTATACGCTTGAACGCCTTGTCTTCTTCACTCCATCATAGACCGTCCCTCAGCAGAACAGGCCCAGATGCCAGAAGGACCCTAATGAGATTAGGCTGCGGACAGGTTGGTGGCCAGTAGCTGTCACAACTACTCTGTCTGTGTGTGGAGAGATTAATGTGTGTGTGTGTGTGAGTGTGTGTGTGTGTGTGTGTGTGTGTG
>CALSCE010009347.1:6376047-6434254 GCA_943593645.1 Bovichtus variegatus
GTGTGTGTGTGTGTGTGTGTGTGTGTGATTGCGTGAAGGCATACTGTGAGCTCACATTAGTGCATGTATGTGATACACAAGTCTATGTGAGGGAGTGCGCGCAAGCTGCCACGTTGATGGTGATTAATGAGCGAGGTAATCCATAGTCTCGTTCTGTCAATGATAGACACATCAGCAGACCCCCAGAGCCTGATGAACAGACTGTGCAGCTCCATCAGTCAGAGCACACACACACACACACACACACACACACACACTCAAGCAGGTAACACAAATGTGAAGAACAAACTCCACGTCAGTGTTTGTGACAGACTCCTGGTTGTACTCCAGTTTATTATTGGATCAGAAATATCTAATTATGCTCAGATAATTGACGATTCATCTTAACCAGACAGCTAGTTTCACTTTCTTTCTAAATCATTAATTCTCCTTAACCCCTGCATGCAGCTCTGTGGACATACACCTCAACACTAACAGCTAAGACCGTGGTAATACAAAGCTAACGATAGGCTGTCCATAAAGCCAGCAGTCTGTGTGCACAATGCTTGAAGCCCTGTGGCCCCAGACTCCTTTGAAGCCCACTGAGATCAAAAAGCAATGCTCCATGGAGCACAGACTAGGTGAGGAGTACGAGCAGAACAAGAGACGAATGGTTTTAAGCAAGGAGGGAGGGATGGAGGACAATGCCTGCAGGACAGGGCTGCTGACTTCCGAAGATAAAATCATATTTTGAGGGCAGGCGTCCAAAACTCCCCGTCTGCCTCCGTCTCCCCTCCTGCCTTCTCTCCTTTCTTCTCTGAATATGGACAATGACTGTTTGCGTTTACAGAACCATAAATCAGAGGTGCCCATTGCCACAGAGCAGCTGGCACGTTTGCCAATAATTATAATTATTAATCATGCTGATTTCACGGTCTTCAACGGGACGGCGGGAGACTGCACGGGACAGGGTGCGGCTGGCGCCTCCGGGACTGCAAAGCAGGCTGGGAAGGGAAGGGTGGCCTGCAGAAGAGTGGGGGAGGAGGAGGAGAGCAGTAAAAGATAACACTGGAATAGTAGCAGGGAGGGAGAAGGAGTAAAGAGCAGTAACACACATTAAAGTTCAAATAAACTGAAACTCCTTAGAATTGTTATTTACTCAATTCACACAAACAATTTCAGAAGTATCAGTCATTTCAGAAACTCGACGTGTGATTGAGTCTTGATGACGGCAGCAAAGGAGGAAGTCAGGTGACAAAGTCCGTGCTGGGTGGAGGGATGGGTCTTTAACACGGGAGATCGCTATTTGTTTCCAACCGAGAGGCAATATTTCTTTTCCATTACCCTCCAATTGCTCCCTTACGATAGTTGTGGTTATTACTGTGACCATGAGGACGAAGGTTCCTCAACCTTAATATCAGTGTAGATTTGAACCCAAACCTTTCCCAAAATCTAACCAAGTCATTTTTAGTGGTGTCAGATCATCAAACAGATTATATCATCTGAGGTGGGGCTGCACAATATATCGTTTCTTTTATTTATTTTTGTATCTTCATCGCGATGTCAATTTACGCGATAAACACTTTGTGAAATACTGCGATATTGCTCTCAAGAACGTTGAGCTAGGTGATGAAAGAGATTTAATTGGTGCACTGGTCCCTTAATTCAACAAACAATTTATTGTATTTTAGCTGTATACTGAAAACAGAAAAAAAAATGGCTGATTTAAGTACAATTTAATATCTAATATCTGTTTATTTATAACGATAGGTATTGCATACCTCATATTTTCCTCACATCGTCCAGCCCTCAGATCAGAACGTGGTTTTGTTTCTAACTTCAAACTGTTACAAACAATATATTTTCTCATTTAATTCCGAATTAATTTGCCGTCTTTTACTCGCACGGCTGTCATTTCCGTCTTATTTTTCTTCTTCGTGCAGGAATATGAAGCTTCAGGTGATCGCTCCGCACATCGAGCCTCTGGAGAACTTGTGTTTAACTACTCGAATTCACTCCAACAGCTGTTGCCAGTTCCCTCCTCCTACTCGTGCCCTCTGCTAACCAGCTGCCTTACAGAGCCCGGTAAAGCATTGTGAGGAACTGCCAGCTTGTGTCATCTGATTTTCACTTCAACAATACTGTAAATACACGGACGACTGTATAATTAGACGGTTAATTAGTGGATTATGGTGTTTCCCTTGTTAAAATGTGTGCATTTTGGGAAGCTGGCCACGTTTTGTGTTCCTAAACTTGTGTAAGAATATGTTAATATGCTTTTGTCTGTGTGTGCATTGTCGTACTTTATGTATTCATCGGTGTTCTTACATGTACAGCGCATATCGCACGTTGGACAGATGGGCGCTGCATGAGTGTGATCTAAGGAGACCTGAACCCTGTTGTCCTGATCGCCAGTGCAAACACAACAAATACCTGCAGGATCCGGCTCCGCTCTCAGGTCAACACATGTCTGAGCTGGCACCAACACACACTGAACAGATGTGTTATTCAAATCTGGGGACAAATAGTAGCTCAGAAGTGCTTCATGCCCTCTTTAAAGAGGCGTCACAGCTATTGGAGTGGTTATTAAAACCTTAAAGGGCACACTGACATTTAAATTCTCCTCCCCTTTTGAGTAAGGAAATATAACTAATGTCCTACTGCAGCTCTTGTGCATATTTGGCATTTATAAAAAAAGAAGATAAAATCACGTTGGGCTGGCTTGCTAACATTAGCACTGATTCCCACCAGACGTTACTTTTGGTTCAATATATTTCAACACATCTGCATCGTGTCTGAAATGACTCCCCAGTCCCTCTATAGTGCACTGCATGTACGGTCACGTCTAGATGGTAATCCTCGCCATATCGGCACAGTTTTCCAAGCGTTACAACCTAGACACAACCTGTTCAAATGAATAGAGTGTATAAATGTATCCACTGCATAGTGCCCTGAAGAACACCATAAATATAGGTGTAATATAAATATATAAGTGTCCATAACATGTACAGTACTTTCTGCTAACTAGATACGAAAATCAGCTTCAATTTCAGTTTACGTTTAAGTTTGAGTTTTAAATTTTCAAAAGCTGTCGGTGATGATGCAAAATGATGATGATAAGTTTACTGAAATCTCAATTTATTGCTCACCGTTGAGCGAACCGGGTGTCCGAGTGAACAAGTGAGTGATTTAAACCAAATATTCACGCCACTGGAGAACACTATGGTGGCGTCACAGCTATTCTAGACTTGTAAAATAAAAATGTAATTTCTTCTTTTTGGTAATTTGGGGAAAAAAAGTAAAAACACAAAGGATAAAAGTGATGATTTTTTATTTAGGGGAAATGTCAGTTTTTCTACTGGCGGTATTTACTCTCTCTCTGTCCCTCTCCCCGTGTCTCCGCGGGAGGGGAGAAAATTGACAGCAGGTTTGATGGATGACCTCCAGTCAACTCTCCTTCTCCATCTCCTCCTCTCTCCATCCTTCCTTCTCCTCCTCTCTCCGTCCCTCTCCTCTGGCTCTCCTTATCCTCTCCATGCATAACACAGCGTCCCCTGGGCAGGCCCGGACAGGGGGCCGGTCTGGGAGGCCAGACCCGGAAACAAAGCACTCTCTGCCATCCGAATGCCCTCCCCCCCGTCCTCCAGGGAGGGTGCTCTCTGCTGTTAATAAGCTGCTAATGAGGAAACAGACATTCATTCTCTGCTAACATCAAGACAGATGGACGCACACGACATGTTGGTTTTAAACTTCCTTCTGATATGACGGATTAGATGGCAGAAAGGCTCTGATTGGTCCGTTTGGCTAGATTTGCAGGCATTGGAGTGATTAGTAAGGATTTTAGGTACTATTATCAATAATTAAAGACACTTCATTTAAAGAAAATAAAAAAATCAGTGTCATTGTGTGGTTGGTAATGGCTACCAGGTTTTTCTGAATGTTTTCTCTTTTCTTTCGCTGCTGTATGGATCAAAACAGAGCCAGAGATAACAGGATGTGAGGTATGCCTTTTCAAAAAACCTTTACAGGTGCTGCATTACAGAATCAAACTCAAGCAGGAATCAGACAAATCATGGATCACAATCACCCGAGTGATGAATGTGTTCGTGTTTGTTGCTTGGTGATGGTGATTTGACACTGCCTGACGGAGATCTCTGTCAGATTGTAATGTTGCACAGTTAACATCGCTGAAAGCTGTTAATATAGTGTCCAGATCTCTGATTCTTTCAAAAATAGAACCAGCGCTACTGTTGCTCCAGGAGAAACTGGGAGAAAGTTTTCGTTGGCATCTTTTACACAACATAGTTTCCCTTTCAATGTACTATCAGCTACTGTGTACACAAACTAGAACAGCTGCAGCAGACACCAACCAAGATAAACATTTAAAAAAGAGTTGTTGTCCGCTGCAGCAAAACTTAAAAAAGGGAAAGTGTGAATAAATAGTGAGAAACAGAAAAAGGTTGTAGAAGCAATTATACATTCCGCGTAACAATTAACCTGATTTTGGTTCGGATGAATTGTTTGCCACAACCTGCTATTTCAACGAAAGCTTATTGAATCTCATCAACATGTTTCCGTGTGTGTCTTTGCCCTCACACACTTTCTCCTCACCTCTGTAGCCTCCTTTCTCTCAGCTTGTTGGAGGAAGCGGCATGCTGTAAACTCTGCAGGCCAGATGTGATCCAAAGTGACAACTGACGGTATTAAAGACACCAACAGGACTAGGAAGTGTGCCTTTTCAAACTCTGCATTGTCTACTGAGGTCCATCAGTGCAACAGGAGGACTGACAGGAGGTCCGCACTCAAGTGCCACGCTCGCATTTAAACCCCATCTCCTCTCTGTCTCGACAGGAGGCCCATGCAGTGCTGTCTGTGCCAGGCTGGCAGCCTGGCTGTGTCTAGCGGTGGGAGGTATAACAGACAGGTATTGATATGGATTTCTCTCCAGTAGGCTCCAGCAGAGAGCCCGGGGACTGTTAATAGGCCTCTAACGGGATGACCAGCCTGTGGACGGCCCCCACCGACCCCCCAGCACTCGTGGAGAAGGGGAGATGATAACAGATGGAGGGCTCTTCCTGTTTGACGGACAGACGGAGAAAGGTGGTGATAAACAGGGGGTGGGGTCGGGGTGAGTGACAGCTCTTGGTGGGGCATCAGAAAGTGACAGTGTGTTGGTGTATTTGTTGAGGGCAACTTTTCCTTTCAGTGGCACCTGTTGCAATAGTTTGAATACGTGTTGGGGACGTATTGTACAAGTTGAAGTTGCAATTCAGTATTTTCAGAGGTTAGCACTTTTGCTTGTAATAGTCTGTCAGTGCATATGTCTGTTTCCTGTTTTTAATTATGCAAAAATCAAATTGCCTTTGTGGATTAATAAAGTTGTATTGAATTGACTTAAATTGAATAGATTTCTGGTTCTGCTGCAAACCATACACTCAATTTGTGATACTGTTTGTAGTATTTACTTTGCAGTTATCTGCCTGAGTTTTCATTTCATCTCTCTCGGCCCCTTTTTATTTTTTTCAAATGTGCATTTTCACAACGAGATTCAGCGATAGATCCAGCCAGAGCCAGAGTCTGTTTACAGGTCTTGGTAAATACTACTGCATTTGTGAAAAAGTTGCAAAAAGCCTTTTGTGTCTCAAGAGGAAGCTGTGCAAAGTCTGGTAAATTAAGTGATGTCAGTTGAGTCACTATCGGTCGGGGGTGTGGAGTTTAAGTTTAAGTGAGTTTACCAGACCTCTGGTGCTGCACCTCGTCTCTGCTTGAAGCGAGCGTCTCACGGCTTCATTAGCCGCTAGCATAACACACCTGAATCCCACCTGAAATGGCGGCAGGATGAAAAATGTGTGGGATGAAAAAAGCGACATCTGTGTGCATCTTCTGCATCGAGCAAGTCTGACTCTGAATACTGTAGCAATTCCTGTTTTCCATCAAAAATGAACTTTCTCTTTGGCTCCAGCTCTTTGCTCAGCAAGTATAAACTGAGGTTTATGTGTTGCATTGCCCCGAACAACTGTGATGAAGTGTTTTGTACTGCTCCTCGACTGCAACAGGGTTGTGCATAACTTGGCCATCCTCCCTGGTGGTAGTTAGTGTCATAGTTACCAGCTGCTAGATTCCAGTGCAGCATCCAGTGGCTATTAGCACAGCATCTGCTGCTGCTGACATTTTCAATATAGAAAATCAGAGCAGTGCTGCTTTTATGACATTATGTACTAGAGAGAAGGATTGGTGCACAAAGCTACTTTCACTTCTTTTTGCAGAGGAGGAATGTGTGTGTATGTATGTGTGTGTGTGTGTGTGTCTGTTTTATCATATCTTTATACTGACTGTATTGTAAATGAATGTATTCTTTGAGATTTAAATCCACATGCGGAAGTTTGTCTTTAAATTCAAAGCACAAATTTCATCTCATCTTAAAGTTGCATCCGCTTTCACCAAGAATAGTTTTTACTGATACATTTTATATTATGGAGCTTTATATTTATGTGTACGAGGGCTGTCACTTTTTATTCTTAGATTAAAACTTTCGTTCGAACTTTAAAATATTAAATATTCGTTCTTCATCAGCTAGACCTATTGCACGTTCTATTGGCGTTAAAATAAAGTTACACCGAAGCCTCTGAGAGGCACAAGAATCTGACGACTGCCCTGCTAACCTACCACCAAAGTGAAGCACCAGAAACGAGTGGAACAACGTCATCTGGCCTACTGTTCGACTCATCCTCAGGACCAGAGAAAAACAATAGTGGTTTTCAAGTCAAATAATAGTCAAAAAAGCTGCTGTGAAAAGAGCCTATGAGATAACAAGAAGAGAAAAGGTTTTCAGAGTCGAATGAACTGAACTGAACACACAGTGCAGTTAATATAAAGACTATACTGAAGACACTCTCTGGCACCTGATGACGGACATCGTGGGGGTGACAACTGCTGCATAATAACAACAATCATCATTACTGTCATTATTATCATCATTTATAAGGAAAAAACAACAACCCTCTTCCGTAACCACCGAAGAAGAAAGGACCGTATCACTATACTGTAAAGCGACAAAGAAGCAAACTAAGAACTAAATAATTATTAGAATGAAACTTCAGATTAGTTTGGGGAAAGCTAACTCCCAAAATGATCTCAAAGAAACAACGAAAAACTATTTTTCCCCTCTATAAAACAATCAAGCTTTTCATTGCTTTAATCATCTTTGAGTAGATTTGTAAATGTGTTTGGGTGCCGCCCTGTTTGGTTTGATCATTTTATTTCACAGAACTTTGCTGTGATGTGCAGTAAAAATCTAGTTATTCTTTGAAATATGCCGTAGTCAAGCATGAAATTACTCTCTGGTAACAGAAGGGTTCCTCTCTCTCGCTCACACACACACACACACACACACACACACACAAAAACACACACACACACACACAAACACACGCCATCAGACATTTTAAATGGTTTATCTGAAACCTCGGATTAAAGCGAGACACAAAAGATTCAAATATTGCAGATGTTCAACAAGGTTTAATGACATGTATGAATTTAAAGATCATCGTTTCCACCGCACTACTACTAACCGCAGCACACACACACGCACGCACACACACACACACACACACACGCGCACACACATCCCCCGGCCTATCCCTGTGTCCTGTCTGATTGGGTGAGGTCTCGAGGGAGTCATTAAGTACAAAGCGTTAACATCTGCCAGACATTACTGAGCCAGAGCAGTTTTGATTTGTCCATATGATGACTCTGGCCCATACAGACGTGTGTGTGTGTGTGTATGTGTGTGTGTGTGTGTGTATGTGTGTGTGTGTGTGTGTGCCTGGTTGCCCACTGCTGCTGTCACTTCTGGTTTCACACCCATGATAATGCCTGTTTATAATTAGAGCTGTGCTTTCCTCGTGTGTTTCCCTCTCGTCGCCGGTGCTGTGTTCACACCGCGGAGCCTTGCCAAGCAGCCGGGGCCGGACGTCTTCAAAGCAACATGGTGAGATCATTCTTTTCTCAGTGATCTTTGTGCCGAGATGCTTTTGGGTGAACCTAAATTTCTGCTTTTGCTTTGCTTTGTGTAGCACTGATGCCTTTCCAGCTCCGGGGTTGCTGTTCTTTGATTGATCCTGCTCACTGATTTTCTGGCAGCAGCAAGAAACTTGCTTATAACTATTAAAATGTTTAGATATTGTATGTTATTATTAGACGCTGCATTGGAGAGATAGTCATTGAAACCCAACAGCAGGTTTAAGATTGAAAGAAAGCAAAAAGACGTTTAATAAACATGACTGATGAAAAAGCACGGTTGACTGTGAAAGTCTAAATCGTCCAGGGAAAACCAGAAGAAACTCAGAATATTATTA
Organism: Bovichtus variegatus; assembly: GCA_943593645.1. Classification (NCBI taxonomy): domain Eukaryota; kingdom Metazoa; phylum Chordata; class Actinopteri; order Perciformes; family Bovichtidae; genus Bovichtus; species Bovichtus variegatus. The sequence continues at coordinate 6,384,384 of CALSCE010009347.1, forward strand.
GGACCGACCCGAGTTAGCACGTTCCTGGCTGGCTAACATGTTAGCGGTTAGCTCACCAGCTACATTAGTTTGCCAACCAGTCCTGTGAGTAGTTCCTGCCCCACCTTCTACCATGAAGATGCACATATTCATGTTGTTCTTGCAACTTTCGGGTGTGACCAAGATGATCAACTGAACCAGAATCAAACCGTTTCATCTTCGAGCTATTGTGCTCGGATTGAAACTTGATTTATGTTCAAATTTGAAACATTTAATATGCAGAGATGAACCTGATCAGGACCATTCTTGTCTGGAGAGAAATGGTTCCTACATTTAGGTTATCTTAGTTTGACATTATAAGGAAATACTGCTCTTAGTTGCTGAGAGTTAGATAAGAAGATTGATGCCAATCATCTGTCTGTACGTTAAGTGTTGAGTGTCTGGAGATCATTAGCTTAGCTTAGCATAAAGGCTGGGAGCAGAGGGGAAATAGCCATCCTGGCTCTGTCCGAAGTTAGAAAATATGCCTACCTCACTCTAAAGCGGACTAATTAACATGTTTGTGTAAGTCATATACACACGGAAATGCACAAAACAATTTATCAGATGCTGTGCAAGTGCTGCAGATAAACTGTTGTTTATGAAACAACCCTCAGGAACATTGAAGCTTAATATTTGATACATTCATTGACATAATATACATAAAATGGATAAAACAATAAATATCTATCTGTTGTCGCTGTTTGTTTCACAGTCCATCAACCTTTATAAGACAGTGGTATTCTTTCTATGTCTGACATAAACACTACAGGAAACTGAGAAACAAAAACTGGAAAATTTAATTATAAATATTTTCGTTTTTTTTTTTTTAGGTCTCTATAGGACTGACTTGTTTGTTTTTCACAGCTTTTATGTTTATTTGTATTTTATGCTTTCATATATACAATATTAAATGTCTCTTGGTGTGTTTTTAATGGCTACTAAAAGGAGAGACAATAACATGAAGTGACATAAAATAAAGTGACACTATTTTTATCAAAAGAGTATGTAGACGTACATGTTACACACACACACACACACACACACCCACACACGCGCTTATGTCTGAGGTCAAATAAATGTGTGTCTCTCTTTGCCCTCTCCACCAATAACCACCCCGTCCAGAACGTCAGAACGTGTTGACGCATTATTTACATGTTTGTTTGTTCTCCAACAAGCTGTCTGGGTGTTGTTAACGTTGATATTGATCAAAATCACCAACTGTGATGGAGTCCGCCTGGCAGCGCCATCAATGAGGTCCGAACATGCCAGCTGAATCCAGGCCAAAGGGAGGAGGCTAATGTCTGCTTTAACTTCACCGCCAGCTCACAGAGAGGGTTCGGTAGCGAGCTAACGCCTGGGTTAACTGCACTGCCAGATCACATACTCAGAGACAGACTGAAGGAAATGTAATGAAAAGGTTTGAAATCCTCCGAGAAACCTTAAAGGCGATTGTGTTTCTTTGTCGAAGACCTTTTCGGAAATACTTTTCATCAGGTCAGCTGGCAGGTGGAAGTGTAACATCTGGACAGAGAGAGAGTGGAGAGGTGTGATCTATACGTTTCTTCTGCAGCCAACTGAAGCACGATAGACAGGGAGAAGGTTAGACTGGCTGTAGGGTGTAAACGTGGGCTGATGCCAAGCCACGTACCTCCAGTTGGAGGGGTGTAATGTCTGTTTTTACACTGCTGCCAACAGAGATGTTAGTGCCCATCCCAAAGGCCACTTACAAAAGAAAGAAAAGCTCAAAAGAAGGGTCACGCCATTCACTTTAAATACCATGTTCTCCTTTTTTATAATTAGTGCGACACCACTGAAAAGTCAAATAAATAATATTTGGACGTTGTTTTTATGTTAAATTTGAAATAAATGATAACTTTGGGTTATACTTAAGTTAGACTTACACACCAACTAGTTTGCTTTGATTTATTTAAATTGTATTTGTATCCATGGCCTCAGAAAGTTTCATTGATTGGCTGGCAGGTGTGCTTTATTAAACTGCAGGTAACCATAGAAACAGCACTTCAAACCGATCCAAACGATAGGTGAGACCGACGACAAATAAACTTTTGCTTTTTTCAAATGTAATATAGTAATAATAATATAATAAATCTGAGATAATAGCTATCTTTAGATCCATGCAGGCTCTCTCCATGCGTCAGACCTGACTGTACAGTGAACCAACATGGCGGCAACAGGCAGGAATAACCAGCTGTTTTTTCTCTCCATTTTTCTTTTTCAAACACAGGATACAGTGCGATGAGGTATCTTTTTGTGGCTGTAAAAGATGAATAACTTTGTTTTAACCACCAACATCAATTCATATCTTGATGTGAAACCACGTCTTGCAATGTATTTCAATAGTAGAATAGACATATTACATACCAGTGTAGGAGGAAGACAAGTCAGGACGGGTTTTGAATCCTTTCAAATCCCGCAATTCTTTCCATCTGTTGAATGACCGAGCAAGGTTGACCTGCGCTTTCGCCTGTGATCCATCACTGTTCTTTTTTAGCTTTTTTTTGTTCTTCGGTCCAATCCTTATCTTTTTCTCTTCGCTTCCGCAAATTCACTCTCCTGGAAAGTCACGGGTTGTTTGAAAGTGTCCAGAATGAAAGTAGTTTCACACCAGGCGAAGGCAAAATGAGTTCTTCTGCTTTAATGACCGTCAACCTCTAAAAACATTTACTGTATCGACCACAGAAGGACGTCATGTTGCCTTCAAAGCCAAAGCAACTTGGTCCACATTCAAAATCCCTTCATTTTGGAACTTTTTTTGTGTCCCTTGTTTTCATTTTGTCTTCTGTGAAGGAACATAATCAAACAGGTTTTTTTTATTTCATTTTGGACTGGACCGTACACAGAGGTGGTCTGATCTCTCTATTTGTGTTGTCTGTTCTTGGCTTCAGTCGTGGCTCTCTCTCCTCACGACCATGTTTCACTTTGTCGCCCGACTCTCCCCGCTGAGAGGGGACTGTCACCCAGCGCTGTGCCAGGCCCGGAGGCTGGCACACACACACGCACACACACACACGCACACACACACACACACAGACAATTTTCTCTCCGTCTCCCATATTTAAGAAAGAAAAAACAAAGTTCTCCTGCTCTGTTTTCCCTGTGTCATCTTGCTGAGAGACTCGTTCCTCTGGGCAGATTTGAAGCATGTGGTGGCCAGAGATTTAGATAGATATATCTCTCCCATTAACATCTGCTCCCCTGGCCGGCTCCGCTCTTTCCAGAAGGCCACCGCATACACACCCACCAACACATACATACACACACACACACATACGCTGCGGTTCATCCATGGTTGACAATCAAGGACAGTTGGTTTTGAGCAGTGTCAGGACAGTTAGACTCTCACGGGGAGTCTCCAAACTACAGGCGGCTGGCACACAGACAAACACTCAGAGAGCACATTTACGGCCAAACACTGAACGCCATCTGTCAGTCACTGTAGGAGGATATTACTGCTCACACACACACACACACACACACACACACTCACACACACACACACACACACAGGCAGGCAGGCAGGCAGGCACTTTCTGTCTGGCTGAATCTGTATTTATTACACAAAATTCACACCGAAGCTGGCTTGTGTGTGTATTTGTGTGTGCACAAGTTTGTCTTCTTGTGCATATTTAGCATGCTGTGTAAACACAGCATGTCCGTTTTGTCGGGAAGGTTGTCTGTGTGTTGTGTTTTTTCTTTATTTTACAAGCCCATAATTAATAACATCGACAGTGTTCGTGCTCACGTGGTGATTTACTGGAGGAAGAATTCTGATTTTTTTGCGAGGTAAAGTTACTTTACTTATTACTACTTATTACAAGTAGAAGTCCTGAATTCAAAAGGTATTATCAGCAAATTATACTAACAGGATTAAAAGTACTCAAGGTAAGAAATGATTAGAAATATGATATTTAGGGCTGCAACTGATGATTATTTTCTTTATTGATGTATCTCTTGCTTATTATTTTCAATTACTTGATTATTTGTTTCGCATATAAATTGTTAGAAAATAGCGACTTGTTTTGTTCGTCCCACAGTTCTGAAACACTAAAGATATTCAATTTAAAATTATAAAAAAACATATGAGAAGCTGAAACAAGTTTAAAATGTTGTTGATTAATCTTCTGTCAATCGACCGATTGAATTATCAACTAATCTTTACACAAATCATATTACTGGATTATTATTATTATTATTGCATTAACATGCAAACAGCAGTTACATATTGCAGCTGCTGAAGGGGGAGGTCATTCAAACTGTTTTATTGTGTAAAGCAGTGGTGAAGTACATTTACTTTATGGTACTTTTGAGATTCTTGCACATTTTTTGCTACTTTATACTTCTACTCCACTACTTTTATCTGAAAGCAATAGTTACATATTAGTTACATGTTACTTAAGATTTACCAAATACTATATTAAATCTGTGAAACTAACCAGCAACAATAGTAAAATGTTGCTCACACATTATGCATCATAATAATCCAATACTCACTCAGTCATTTTCTTTGTGTACATTTAGCTAATAATACTTCTGTAATTTTGAATGCAGGACTTTTACCTTTACTGATTATTTCACAGTTGCATTGCTTCTTTCACGTAAGTAAAGGATCTGAATACTTTGTCTGTCTTTATAGTAACTACAGCTCTCTGGATTAACTGTAACTGAATAAAAAGTATAATATTTACCTCTGAAATGTAGTGGAGGAGAAGTATCATGCAGCATAGAGTAAAATACTCAAGTAAAGTAACTCAGAATTGTACTTAAGTACAGTAATTGAGTAAATGAACTTGAATATTTTCCGAAACTTTTTGTATTTTTTCACATTTACGTCTGAAAAATGACGTGATTTTAACCAACATACAACTACATAATGTTTTTTCCGAGCAAATACAAAATGTATGTATATTGTTTAACTCTAAATCGGTGTGAATAACACCTTATTAAATTAACTTTATCTTCTTTCCATTGTGTTTAAAAGTCCCATGATAACAGATGATACAACCGGGCTGGAACAATTACGCACATGGATGTCATTCTGCAGCCCCATCCTCTCACTTCCCGCGACCCTGCATGGACAAAGGGAAGTGTCAACACCACCTCTCTAACTGCACAATTAACATGCAAATGAGCTCAGTCGCTAATGGCGATGGCAAAGCGCTCTTATGATGGAAATATGCTTTCTGTTTTGGCAGTATGGGTTAAACATTAGTCTGTGGAATCAGCTGAGGACAGGAGGGCAGAGGGCCCCGAGGCTTCCCAGAGGGCAGGAAGAGAGAGAGTGAGAGAGAGAGAGTGAGACACAGAGCGAATGGCCTCTGCACCTGCTTCACTGACTACGACACACACACACACTCACACACACACACGCAGAGCACGACCAGGCAGTGAAAATCAGCCTCGTTCAGGCTGTCAGCCCGGACAATAACTTATCCCCTTAACTGCTTTTGTTCTAGCATCAGTTGGGCTGATGCTGCCGCTGCCCCTTATTCAACTGGAATTTATTTTCAATTGCTGCCCTCAGGCACCGGCCCTGCAGCAGCTCACTGACCGAGCAAGTAAACAAACCAGCAGCTCCCAGACTTCACACTTCCGGCAGGACTCCTCAGACTGAATGCAGCAACAGTCTGCAAGGAGACGTTTATACAAACTCATTGCATGGCCCAACTGTGTGTAGCTGGGCCATGACTCAAAGGTCTTATCTATGTGAAGCAGTGTACAGCTCGTGTGTGTCACGGGGCTGGAACACATCTATCAGTGTGTTTCAATGGAAACAACTTTCACATTTTGAAGTTTTCCGAAAAAAAGCATTTACGCCACTGCCCGAGGCTGACAGCATCCAAAGGCCTGTTAGTGTGTGTGTGTGTGTGTGTGTGTGTGTGTGTGTGTGTGTGTGTGTGTGTAAGTGATAAACCTCGAGTGGCTCCCAGTAACAGGTGTGTGCTCTGTAAAAGGACCAGTCGTTTGTCAAGCTTCATGAAAAGAGGAGCTGATGGCAACAAGTCCATTCAGTCATCACTGCCCGGCATGAAAACCAAAACACACTGGAGAAATGAAATCTATTCGTCTGTCAGTATTATTTATATGTACAGTGTAAACAAACAACTGTTTTAAATCTGAACACTTTTAAAAGAAGAATATTCCCTGAGGCTGTTAACACTTGAATGGTAAACCTCTAAGGTATTATATTTCTTTAGTTTTAAGTTGTCTTTCTAATTATTTGTAGCATATTTTACCTCCTTGGCTTTGTGTTTTCAGTTTATATTTATGGTACTTTATGCACTTTCATGTGTTCTTGTGTATGTGACGGTTTTGTTTGTTAATGAGCTCACCAAGACAAGAGTTGTAATGGCAACATTCATGTATTCACTCGTGATCTATGGTGCAGGTGTTGATGCTCGCTGCAGACTTTTACAAAGCAGAATAAGTGGAAAGAAATAATATTGTTTTGTGCCAATCGGTAGAATTGAAGGTTTTTAAAATAACTGTAAAAAAAATTCCTGCATTTAATAGCTGTTTTTTCCACAGCTTCCTGCCTCTCTTCTCCTTTTCCTCCTTAATATATTCAGTTTTCTACTTAGTTGTTTTTGTTATGTTGCATCATTATCACCAACTTTCCGTCTTTGCTAGGCATTTCTTAATGAAAAAGAGGAAATCTCGGTGGGATTTACATGATTAGGTAAAAGTATAAATAAAAGTGTGAGTCTAATGAGGATCATTTTTGAGAGCCCTGCGAGGAAGATAAGCTGCAACATTACGATAAACACAGTGGCAGAAAAAAAGGCACAATTCGATCTTTGTTTGCAAGTGTTTGATTACTTTTTCAATTACTTGTAGGCTTTTAACTAAATTACAGTAGACAAATCTTACATTTCAGAGAGCATGCCAGTATCAATAAATAATCCTGTTACCATATGATCATCGACCATATTGCAAGATTTACATTCCCAGAATAAAACAGAAAAGGCGCTGATTTCCATTAATCTCTTTAACATTCATCTGCCACGGTTTGCATTTGTCTTGTGCATGTTATTTGCATGTGCATGAGTGTTTTGTGCATTATGTTGTGGCTTACTTACAAATGATCCCCCTCCATGAATGTAACAGCGCTTGATGGCAGCAGCAGCAGCAGCAGCAGCAGCAGTTGTCTCTGCTTTCCTCAGCTCCTAATTAGCCAGAATTAAGAAGTATTTCTCGGCCCATTGAAGAGTCCATTTCCTTTGAAACCAGAGCATAATAAACCTTAAGTAATTACCCCAACTCATGACTATTAACTCGCAAACCGCCAGCTTCCCTTGACAACATCCTCCTCAGTGTTGTGTGGTTAAAAGGCCATTGCAGCTACCCAGCTATTTACATCCCATCTGGCAGCCTGCGAGGGACAGACAGACTCTACTCATTCCTAAAGACAAAAACGAAGAAGTGTAAAATGAACTCTTTCACTCTTTCTCAACTTAGCCACAGAACTTGTGTTTTCTTCCCTCCAAAATAAGTTACAAAAGGGCTTCTTCTTCTCCTTTTCTTTTTCTGTCTTTCTTTTTTTTCCCCTTTTTTTTTTTAATCCACACACTCATTTGCATGCGCCGAGGCCGAGGTGGGGGTCTGAATGTATAATTTTCCTGCATTTAGTAGCCTGTAATCCCGACGCCTTTCTGTGATGTGATTTTCTCCTCTTGGTCCCCCATGAACAATTAACTTGTAATCTCCACAAACATACATTCTGTCGCTGCAGAGATGAGACGGAGAAACACCCAAGGGACCCGGCGGACAAACTGCTCTGCGCTCCCCGAGGCGGATCACTCTCTAGCTGCTACAGGGAACAATTCAACCGGGCTCCATTAGGCTGCAGCCCAGTGCCCTCATTTCATCCTCCTTTTCCCTTTCTTTAACATTCGTGTTAGCTGCTCGGAAATGTTAAATAAATGCTGTCGGACCGTGTCTGTGGCTCCACTCATCATGAGCTGGTGTTATTGTGCAACATGGGACCAGATGATATAATGTCAGATTTGAAATAGTTTTGAAGTGGTTTGTGTGGTTGCAGAAAATCGACCTAAATAGCTTTCGGGCGTACCTCACTTAATTTTAGAGCTGTGTGCAATATATTCATTTTAATAGACAGACACACACAATCCTTAAAGTGCTGCGATTATAATAGTTACCCTGGAAAATGCAATGTTGCTAAGAATAATTGAAAGCGGGAAAATAGCTAATTAGTAAATTTCGTTCACTCACTATTAGTTTTTCCTTTTACATAATTTGTTAATAATCAATTTGTTTAGCCATTTTCCTGTGAACATTTACTTTATTCTGACATTTGCTTTCAAATAAAAGAAGCGTCCAGAGAAAATGTAGAGTCTGTAAAAGTAAACACATCGATGCGTTTTTTTTTAAACTGGGGCCTTTAAAATATTACACACACCAAATTAAAATCATTTCCGTTATTGAAAATGTGCAAGAATTAACTGAAATAAAAGAATAGATTTAGAGGGGTGTAGGTATGCTTTTGAAAACAAAGCAAGTTTGTATATGTTATGAATATATGTTATGGAGGCTATGAGCTTTTAATATGCACCCATTACAAGAAGTAAAGTAAAGAATAGTAACATTCACCTAATCTAGACTTCAGGAAGTTTAAGTCAGAATTGACGTGGTAAATATTGTTTTTAATGTTTGAGTTCCAAGTAGTAATTTGAAATAAAGGAGGGGAAGACAGTGAGATGAGATCCATAATTTCAGTTTTATTGAAATGTCATCCAGGGACGCTGGGTGATAATAAATATTTCATCAGTCATCAACAATGTACAAAAATAAAGACACGGGGTCTCTTGGCATAACAAATTAAGTTCAGCAAAAACAATCATGCTGTGATAATTATACCATCATGCACAGAAAAATACAGAAATAAAAAAAAAAAAATGGAAATCAGAGCACAAATGGGCATACAGTGAGCCACAAAATAAAAATAAATCTAAAGAATTTTAAAAACAAGTAGCCAAATAAAAATAAAAAATAGCCAAATACTTAAATGTCATTATTTTCATTTACAACTCAAGTTTAAAATCCTTGGTACAAGGCACAGAGAGCATTCTTCGTTTTCACAAAATGACGCCTGATACAAAAAAATGTCAAATGAAATCAAATGTTCATGCAGCCTCCTTCACCTTTTACATTTTAGCGTGAGACTAAAACTCAGTCAGACACAAGTGGATCGTGACGTCTTGTTGCATGACACACAACTTTTTCTTTTTACCTTCATTTGGCAAAATCATCAGTCTTTATAAGTCCTTGTTACAAGGAGGAAAATAACACTTTTTTTCTCACACGCCAAACAAGAAAACAGACAAAACAACAACATGCATCAGTGAGGCCAAATCCACCCTCATGCCCTGAATTCTCTATTTACAAACACCATCACATCTCTCAGTCTCTGCGTGTCTGGCAGACATCATTTCATCATGTCCTTGCCCTCCACTGTGAGTCTCGTGAGGCTGGAGGAGGTGATGGGCATGTGTGGAGGAGTAGGCACCTGGCAGATGGTGCAGGGGCACGGCAGTCCGGCCCAGTGCTGGAAGCCGGTGCCCAGCTGCAGGGCCGGGGGCGCAGCCGGGGAGCCCTTCATCAGGGCGTGGGGTGCTCGGAGAGACGTGAGCCCCGGCAGCGCGCTCGACAGCGTGGAGGATGTGGGTGTTGACAACGAGCCCCCGAGAAGAGGGTGCACCTGGTGCGCGGCGGCGGCGGCGGCGGCTGCGGCAGCGGCAGCAGCGACGGGGCCCCCGGCGTGTCCACCTGGGCCACCGTGCGCCACGGTGCCGCAGTGGAAAGCTGAGTTGTGCCCTCCGTAAATCTCCCCCACCAGCCGCTTCATCTCGTCCAAGGAGCTGTTGAGCATCAGGATGTAGTTCCTGGCGAGAAGCAGCGTGGCGATCTTGGACAACTTCCGCACCGACGGCCCGTGCGCGTAGGGCATCACCTCGCGCAGGCCGTCCATGGCCAGGTTGAGGTCGTGCATGCGCTTCCGCTCCCGGCCGTTAATCTTGAGACGGAGGTGGTACATTTCCTCCTCGGTGACTTGCTTCTTCAGTTTAAACTTGTTGCTGCCGCTGCTGCTGCTGCTGCTGCTGCTTTCTACTGACTTGGGGTCTCCAGATCTCAGGAGATCGCTGGCGCTCAGCTTCTGCCGCAGCTCGTTGCTCTGCGTAGATGAGGACACTGACGAGCCGACGTGGTGGTGGTGATGGTGGTGCGGGTGGTGGTCTCTCAGAGACATGACGTCCATGTCCGGGGAAGATGCTCTGCTGCTCGGGCTGGAGTCTGAATTCATTTTATGGGTTCGCTTCCGAGGTTGTTGGGTAGGAGGTCGTTGCTGGCTTCCTCCCTCTCTCTCTCTCTCACTTGCACTCTCTCTCTTTTTACTCTCTCTCTCGCTCTCTCTCTCTCCCTCTCTGTCTCTCTCTCGCTTTCTGGAGCCTCTCTGGTCACCTGATGTTGTCTGTGCCCCTCCTGTCCCACGCTTATGTCCCTCTTATCACATCGGTGTCCACTTTGCCTCTGACGACTTTCTCTCTTTTCTCTCTCTCTCTCCCTCTCTGTGTCTCTGTATCTCTGCGGTGAGGAGGACACTGATAGTGGGTATTTATACATGCCGGGAAACAAAAGCGGCTTTCCTATTCATAACGCCTAGTTAAGAGGATGACGTGCCCGTTAGAAAGGGGGCGGTGTGCTTTGACTGTCCCAGTGACCGCGGTGCGCAACCATTCACTGCCATTGTCAGGACACTGTTGGGGGGCACAGCGCGCCTCTCTTCTTCTTCTCTCCTTTTTTTTTTTGTATCCTTTTCTCTTCTTCTTTTTCTCTTATCCTCCCGTGGGTCAGAAAAGTTGCTCTTCCTGGGACAAACTGGTCAGTTTTTTAATTGCTTATTTTTATTTGAAAGATTTATGTAAGACTGAGACATAGAAGTTGTTTTGAGAACATCCAGCAGTTTATTTTTTCAAAAGCTACCAACACGCCTGTCATCGTTGTGGCCTGCCTTGTCTGAGCTTTTTTTTTTTTTTTTAAATATATATATATATATATATATATATATATATAAGCTGTGCAAGGTGAATTTTACGCACAAACTCGTTGTTATAATATCGCAGACATTTTCCTTTTATTTCAAATGTTTTTGACAAATGTTGATGAAATGCAGCAAGAGGAGAAGTACTTTGTTCTCTAAAAATAAAAAAACAAACACTTCCTGACCCTCGCACACACTCATCTCTCTGAGTGTTTATCTGACAGTCAAATCTTAAACCAAAGTCTCCGGTGGTTGCCTGAGGGAATGAGGAGGAATGGGAAGGGAAATTGCTTTCCCATTCAGCAGCTCCTGCTGCCGCAGGGGAGCATGGCCTCCGCTGGGACAGAGGTAACATGCCCGCTCCGACACTCGGCACTCTGCTGGCCATATGGCAGCATGTGGGCCTCATGTCTGGACCTTCATAAAACTCCTCATCACGGCCATGTATTACTGAAGGATCATTTTTCATTTCATTTCTTCATTATTATTATTTCATATTTCATAGCTTATATCTGAGTTTTCTCCCCCCCAGAAAATCTAACAATTTTATCCCTAAAAAAAAAAAAATATGAATAAACTATTTTTTGATTAATAACATTCAGCGCATAGATATTTAAAAAAAAAAATTAAGGTTAAATGGTAATTAAAATACAGAACACTGCTCAAAATACAGTCATTATATCATTTCAAGAATTTAAATCATAATACTTAATTGTCCCTCAAGGGGCTATTTGTAGCTAACACACACAAACGCTTCACATAGAAATCAAAAAGTACAATAACAGAAAGAATGTCACTAATGCCAAAGTACAGATGTATTAAAAAATAAGAAACGGTCATGGAATAAATCTAATAAATAAAAATCCACCATATGATTTATTTTCACAATAAACCAATTTAAGAAAATGAACATAAAACATTTATCTATCATGAAACATTCTGCATTGATTAATTAGGCGAACAGACAGATCTCTGCAGGTGTTTTTGTATTAAAATATTAGGAGAATACATTAAATTGAGTCAGTATTGTCTAGATTGAGCTGCTGAGAGCGCTCTCTCCACTCTGAAGAGTCTCCTCCAGATCTTTTTTTGTGGAGGTGGAGTGGAGGAACGGGCCACCAAACAATAACATGTGGAAGTAACTGAAGCACGACCACCTCAGCATCCCTCCATCCATCCATCTGTCTGTCCTTCCATCCATCCGTCTGCACACCCACCCACCCAGCACTTCAAACCCGGATAATGAAGTCTGTCTCAAACTCTGCTCGGTGCTCTATCCTTCGCCAATGAGATCCCCCTGGTAGAACAGTAAAAATGAGTATTCACGGCCTCATTGTTGGCCCAGCAAAAGAGCCCTTCTCATAAAGGTGCTGCCAATGCAAAGAAAAGCGCTGGTCGGCTTTGCTCTCTCTTGGTGGCATTTGAAAGTGTAAAGCTTTGAATACCAATTGCTTGAACTGGACATATGTGAATCCGCTGTAAGCCTACTAATCCTGTCCCCAAGTGTTTCTTTGTGCGCGGGGCAGCCTCGCACACCCAAGAGAAAGTGTTCCTAATCCGGCCAATGTGGAGAAATGTGTGAATGAGAGGGCCAGAGGAGAGCTCAGAGAGGAGGTGTGTGAGCGTGAGTGTGTGTCAGGTATCAGTTTGTGCAGGGACACATGCTTTTGAATGAGTTTCTTTTGCTTTATTTATGTATTTTTTGGCGTTTCTGATTGCGTGTGTGTCCATCTGAAGCCCCTGGCTCCACACCACCAGGACACGGGTCTAAGTGGAGGCAGTTATTCACCGTTCCCCACACTACTGTCGCAGCAGGTCGCCCCTAATGTGCTCTTTTCACTGCGTAAGCTCCTCGCTTTCCTTTTATTCCTCTGTTCGTATCTTTTTTTTTTTTTTTTATCTCATCCCCTCTCACATCCTCTCACACTCTTTCTCACTTGCTCCTTCTTCTCTCCAGCTTCTGGCTCTGCTTGTTTCTTCTCTTCTCACTTTAAAAAAAAAAATCTTTCTCTCTTTCGTAAGTGGCTCTCTGCCCTCACACACCAGTTTTCTGGGCAGCAAAAGGACAGCTAGTTAAACACTAAGAGTCATTTGGTCAGAATTTGGGTCAATACTAGGCTAACTTTACGCTTCACCCATGGGAAGAAAACCATCCATGACAATGGGTTGTTTTGACTCAGTGATGGTGTTATAACCTACAAACTATTATTTCCATGAAGCTTGGTGGAAGGGTGTAGCACTGACCAGGGAAGGACTCATTAAATTTGGGATTTTTCACTTTCGTTAACATTGCAAGATAGAGCATGACCTTGGCGGAGGTCTGCGCTCTAAAAGTGCCTTTTGTGTTATGTTGCAGACTGTTATAATGAAGCTTTTTTTTAAACTGAAATGTCACTATTTGTTACTGATTGCTAATGATATGTTTGAATGTCATATGCACATGGTTTTGTACAAGTAATTGTCTGTTTTTAAGGTAAAACTTGACCTTATTGTGTATCAAAAAATAATCACATTTTTAGTTTGGGTAAATAACCTAAAATAAATCAAATACAATAACGCCACCACTGGGGGACAACAAACCATTGGTTGTGGGTAATTGTGATTATTCAGTGTGTAGCATCTACACGCCTATCTGTGCAGATTCTGAGGAGTGTGAGCTGAGTGATACGTAACAAACTCTTAAAGGCTTAATATTTAATATGAGTTCATGCTATATGCTGTGATGTAGACCAGTGATCCTCAACATTTTTGACCCATTTAAAGCAAAGTTGCGACTCATCAGAGAGGGAGTCATTTTCAGTGGTTTTATTCAAAGCATCATGCACCAATTCAGTTGAAAAAAGATTAGAGGAAAAAATAAATATTATTTGGGACTATTATATATATATATATTTATATAATATTATATAAATATTATATAAATGTTTTTCTCTTGTGACCCCCACAGGCACGGAGGGGGGCTGCTTTGAGTGGGAGATATTCTTTCAGCACAAACGGATCAAACAGCAAAGTGTTGACAGAAAGTTACAGGTTGTAGTGATGTGAAATGTGCTCTTCTTGCTCTCTGGTGTCAAGCTTTCAAAATGCTTTCTAATGTTTCTCCCAGTGTGTTTTATAATTCACATCATGCAGACGCAGGTAATGTTGTGATTTCTTTGGACACGGACAAGAGGATGAAGATGTATTTTAGCTGTCACAGTAACATGATGTCTGTCTTTAAAGTGGCTGAAATAGCTATTTTGATAATAGCAATGAATTCATCAATGACAATATGAAAGAGAATTTCCTGAATCTGCAGCTCCCCTCTGCTTTTCACTCATGTTTAGCTGCCCAACCTGCAACTTTACTGTTTTAGTTCACTCTCATGGCTCTCATAGCAAAACCTTTCCTGCAGCACGCAGCTGTTTTCACTAAAAAAGCAGTAAAAACCCATTGCTTAGCACCAAACAGCAGACAGACACGTTTAGGGACTGTCTGGTGAACATAGTTAGGCGTTTAGCAGCTTAAAGATCCAAGGTGGGTAGACATTTGTAGCAAAACACCCGTGTATTTAAGGTTTAAACACAGCAGAGAAGTAAACCAAGAAGCGACCAATCTCCTCTCCGTCGCTCCCTCCTGGGTGGGCCAGGCCACTAGACCCCCTCTAATGAGCTCAGCGCAGTAAACAGTCAATGGAGGCGTCCCTCCAGCAGTATGTGAGGACGGTAGTCGGCTGTCTCACCATCACTGTGACACAAACAGCGTCAGTTGAACATCTCCGGGCTGAAAGGAGCGCACACAATACACACTCAGGGGGGAGACACGAGGCCAAGGTCGCGGCTGAAGGTGTCAAGGTCGCTTTTAAAGTAAAACATTACATCTGTTGCATGCGTGCGTAATTTGGAAATGATTGTAAAATCCACAGAAAATGAGGTTAGTTTCAGTTACTGTTTTTGATTATCTGTGGCAATAGGGAACCATATAATGTAAATTATTGTATATAAGCACTCTCTGTGTTAGTAATCCCATTACTGGGATTTGATGATTTTAGTGATTCGATGTTTCTGTAAGCTCGATGAATATAGCTCCAGTTTGTAGCTCTGTGTAAAACATCCTGACACCTTCTGAATGTACGGCTGCTTGTCAGTATTTCTTGGACTTCATTTGATATCTTTCAAATTGTGTGTTATTCCATCCAGAGACCAAAGCTTCAGCTTGTTGTTCTGCTCTCGGGAGAGGTCATGTAGTGGAGTTAAACAATGAGTTACAACTGCTTGAGTTCGCTGGCTATATTTTTACGATCACCTGATAAAATCATCGCCTCAAACGTTAACATCGCAAACATTTGTTCCCTTCATTCACAGACTAATGAGAAACTTTCTGTTCAAGCTTCAAAAAGGCTTGAGAGGCAGAGGCTTCACCTGGAACCACTGGGCTGAAAAACAAGAATGTGTCATGTTGTCTTGCCCTGAAGCAGGAAATGAGTTCAAAATCATATAAAACAACTCTCAAACGGAAAAGACAGAATTTTAACGTACGTCTCAATAACTAACAACAGTAACTGCTGTAACTGCTAACTAATTAAGGTTAATAAAATGCAATAAAAAGTCAAAGGCTTTAAAGGACATTGTCAATATTTTAAAGACGGTCCTAAAATAAGTAAATGAAGTAAGAAGTAAGTAAACAGAAAAACAGGAGCATTGTGTTATATAGGGCGAGTTGGGGAGGAATAAAATGCTTAAGATTCCTTCTTCATTCATTTACTGTAATACATATTTTTTACTTATTACTTTCTTCTTTATTGTACTGTCCACTTACCTTATTCGTCATGGAATAAAGAAATAAAGGAATAAAGAAAAGTTAAAAAGTCCCAGAAAAAAATATGCATTTATGTATTTATTGTTCCCAGCACTTTTGTTGGTGTTGGAGGAAAAAAAATCTTCTTATTCAATTAACAAACAAAAGTTGTTCAGGACTCCAAAGGGACGCACAGCCTGCCCTGCTCTGAGAGACTGACTTACTTAGTTACAGCCGTATATCGTCAAAGAGAACAACAAAAACGTTGCTTGTTTGCCTGCTTGCATCGTTGTTGTTGTTTTTTTGTTTTTGTTGTGTATAAATTACTTTCACTGGAGCGTCCAGTAAGATTATTTGAGCTCTAGTTGGATGGAAGTTTTGTGGTTTCTTTTAGGATTATATGAAATATTAATTTTAAGTTTTTTTTTTTTTGTTTTTTTTTTATCTGATCAAGCCTAGAGTATACAGTATTATACCAAATGCATGTGTGACTGTTGATCTATACTCCTTTCATTTTGCCTGTCAAAGACGCCATCAAACCGCAGTTTGAAGTTTCACGAAAAGAGATTTCACAGAGGTTGAAGCATTCGTGCGGCAGATGGAAGACGGTGACACCAGTATTGAGATGTGAGAGTGAAACCAAGTGAAAGCCCACAGCCTTCGTCAAAAGTGTAGTTCTGAGATTCATTTATTTTAAATTAAAGCAGTACAAAGTAAAAAGCTGTGCTGCACCTCTCAGAAATGTTTTGGGTAACTTTTAAAAGCCTTATTTTATTTTTCCTTCTTTGGGCGAATTCTGTGCAAAAGAGAATATCAATAAGATTTCTGTCTTTCTCATTCCTGTTTTGTGAAAAGTAAACAAACCTTTAAATTATAGCAAGCCTTTAATTAAGGAGACGATCAAACAATTAAAAGCTCGTTAATTACAGACCTCACAACCATCTCTGCCAACATGAATATTGAGGTCCTAATTAATATTTGTGGGGCTGTTTTGTTCTTGGAAGACATTGGCGTTAATTAGGCAAAAACAAGTCAAATTAACATTTCAGTAATGAAGTAACATACCTTCATGTTCTTATTTGTCTCTGTCAGAACACGCTCTGATACAAATTTGGCATCTCAAAGCTTTCTGAAGCATGTTGATGATGAGTTTTATCAAACAGAAGCAAGTTCTTTCTGCCATGGATTTATTTTCACCCCGATGCACAACAACTACTCGAGGTGTGTGTTTTCTTGATTGTGTCTTTATGAAAAGAGCAATATTCACTGCTGTCTGAAAAGTCTAAATGTTGTTCTGAATCCAGATTCAAGGTCAGATTTTACACATTTATGTCAACAAAAAAAATCTTTCAGCTAAGATTATGTTCACTTAATTCATAAAGTTGAGTGTTGAAGCTTTTAGCAAAAATTCAACACTTTTTTTTTTGTTGTGGGTTTTGTGGAGGGTTTTGATGAGTGCGTCTCACCTGATGCACTCATCCACTTTCTAGAGGACAACTACATTGTTTGCGTACATTATGGTAACGTCATGTGTTTTCGTACATGAGGTAGTTGGATATGCTCCTCTCCACGAAGCTCGCTCGTGGACTCGTCCTCCAGCTGCAGTCAGACAGTCCGTGTTCAAGTTGGATTCTTTCAAAATCTATTTTACTCCTGTCGGTTTCTCCAGCTTTAACACAGAAGTGTAAAAACAAAGTTTCACCGTTTTACAGGAGGTTATGAGTCAGACTATTTCTTGGCCAGAGCTAGTAACTTTTCCAGTGGTTGCCTGGTTGCTGCTCAGAACCTAGAAATGAATATCTGTCATTTTTGCTAATTGTTGTGTTTACACTTTGGTTTTTATACGGAGTAAATAAACAACATGCAACGCGTTGATTAATGAGATTTAGAGATGCTGCTAGGCAAATTCTGTTATCGTTGCACAGAGCCAGAATTGCTGTTTCCCTCCCCTTGTTTCCAGTCTTTATGCTAAACTAAGATAAGCTAATCATCTGCTTTCTGTATTTAACACCATATTTAACAGACAATATGAAAGTGGTATCAATCGCCTCATAAGCGAAAGCGTATTTCCAAAAATGTCAAACTATTCTTTTAACCTTTATAATCATCGTCTCCAGTATCATCCTCACCTCGGTCATCAGTCACCCTCCTCCTCCTCATTAGACTCACACAGACACAAGCGCACAAAGACACACACACACAGAGTTACACACACCACCAGCACTTAACCAGCCTCCAGCCCGGCCCACCAGCTTTTGCAACAAGGTTCTCCTTTTAACTGTCCCTTTCAGCGCGGGACAATCGGACACCTCCCATCGCCTCCTTTCAGGCTGCAGCTCCAGTCTCGCCCCCCTCTCCTCCCTCCATACTGCTCCCTGTGTCACTTTGTGTCCGCTTCGCCCCCTCGCAATGGGTGCACATGACCAGAAAATGAAGCAGGGGTCTCTGCAAGCGGAGAATGAAAGCGAGTATGTTTGTGTGCATTTGAGAGAAAGAGAGAGAGAAGGAGAGAGATTAACATGTAGGATTTAAGATGGTGTGATGGGGTGAGGGTGTGTGAGCGAGGTTACACGAAGAGAGGAAAGTTTGGATCAGGTCTGGCTTGCGTACATGAATGTGTGTGTGTGTGTGTGTGAGTGAACTAGTGCACTTAAGTACAATTTTGCGGTACTTGAGTGTTTCCATTTCCTGCTACTTTTGACTTCTAATCCACTACAATTTGGTGGCAAATGTTGTGCACTTTACTACAGCATATTCCTTTTTTATAACTTTAGTAGTTACTTTCCAAAATTCAGATTATTGCTACAAAATATAACCAACAAATACATTTTGATATTATTATACCAGTAGGGCTTTATTGATCCCCAGAGAGAAAATTCAGAAGCTATGGAGCTACTATAAGACACATTGATGCATCAATAATCACAATCCAATAATATAATATACAGTCCTCTGAAATGGGCCATTCTGGAATATTAGTGTTTATACTTTTTGGTACATTTAGTATATTTTGATGCAAATACTGTTGAATAAAGATTTTAGCAGAGTATTTCTGCACTGTTGTGTTGCTACTTTTACTTAAGTACAAATGATGTAAGTGTGACTGCACACACACATGAAAACACTCACACTTCATTAGAATATTGCAGCCTGCAGGGTGTAAGGCCCCGTTACTGCTGGAGAGATTATCACATCATTAACTGCTAATGAAAAGCCAATTCAGGCAGCTCTCCTCCTGCTCTTGTGCTCGCTTTCTCTCGCTCAGTGTGATATTCTCTCACCGTTCATTTGCATTCATTTCTCAGGTTGTCAACAAACAACTGTCCAATGAAACGCTGTGTATGTGTAGCCATAATGCGCTTGTGAATGCATGATTAAAAGCTAATAGGCAGTGTCATTTTACTGGCTTACCCTGTACACACGACATCTATTGCATGTCTGTCCTCAGTTGCTCTTCCTGAGGTTTCTTCCATTTTTTCCCTGGTAAAGGGGAGTTTTTCCTTATTTGAATCGAGGGTCTAAGGACAGAGGGTGTCGCATGCTGTACAGATTGTAAAGCCCCTTGAGGCCAATTTGTGATTTGTGATATTGGGCTGTACAAATAAAATAGAATTGACTCCACCATTAAATCAGTTGTTTAAAAATGAAACTGCTTTTCAATGGTACCGTTCAAGCAAGTGTCCTACTTTCTTGGATCAGTTTTCAAGGGTTGACCTTGTGTTCCAGTACATTCAAAGGTCAACACTCCTCTTTATAATGAATCACCAGCAGGCCTTGTGTACAGAGACAACAGCGGTTACAGTTAAGTCAGATTGTTCATCGTCGCTGCTCATCAAAGTCGAAACCAGACCTGCTTTTCTGGGGCCTGAAGGATGAATCGTCGAGGAAATGAATCGTCTGCATATTTTAATGCTCTGAGAGAAACTTTATGGCACGAGAGAGAAAGAGACAGAGAAAGAACTTCATCAAACACATCATCTGTCCGGTGACACTTTGCCTTGTGACAGCAGTTTGCTCCTGTGTACAGCAGTGTTTATTTATGTGTCTGCACATGCACACTTTTCTGTACGTGTTTGAAGGTATGTGTGGCGTGTGTATGTGTGTTTTGACTGCACGCAGCAATAATAAAAACCGCACCAGCACAGGCCACATTTTTCAAGTTTGTTTGACGCATTTAAAATGCTAATAACCAGTTTATTATGTGCTACATCAAATGCAAATGCTCTGTTTTACTGCCGTGAAGTTGGGCCGACGTTAGCATTTGCATATCTTATGTCTGTCTCCTTAGCATGCATGGAGGAACTGGATAGCGGGCAGACTCTCAATAAATAACATTAACAGGCACATTAGATAAACAAGCTCCAATGATGCTGCTATTAGGGAATGCAGAGCCATAGCGCGCTTAAATGAAGGTGTTTGACACAGCAGCATATGGTGTGCAAATTCCCCCAAATCAACCTAACGCCAAAGTTATCTGGAAATGTCAGGGAGAGCAGACGGATTGAAAAAACATCGCTTTAACGGCAGACGCTTTACGATGTTGAGAAAATGCTGCGGAGGAATTTGCCTCTTTAAGACCAACTGGCGGCTGGTGCTCCTCGTGCGTGCGTGTGTGTGTGTGTGTGTGTCTGTGTGTGTGTGTGTGAATGAGAAAGACAGCAGTTAAGAAACTGTAATTGTAAACGAGAAACTTTGTTTGGTTTAATGTTTGGTTCACTTTAAGTCTTAATCACCTTCAGGCTCCATTCAGAAACCCACTAAGATGAGAAGTAAACATTCCATAAAGAAAGTTCATATATTCTCATTAAAGCATCTATGACTATCATAGCAGCAATTCATTATGAATATGAGATGGGACGTGGCGACACTTTAAGGTGGCTGGTTTAGTTATTTTTTTTTACAGTGAGTGTGCGACGTGACATGTTGACAGGTGTTTTCGCTGAGAAGGTTTATTAATATACATCTGAAAGTTGGCTTTATATCACTCGTGCAACACACTCAGATATGAGACGCATCAGAATAAACGACACGAGACACTAGAGGGTTATTTTGAAATATAAGTTCCCGACAGCAGCAATAGAATAGTCCTATATTAGCCTGAAAAACAAATTCCAGATTCAGAAAATGGTCCTAATAGCCGGGATGATAACTTGTGTGACTTCTTCTCTCTGCTGTGTCTTTGCGTCCTTTGTCTTCGTGTTGTGATTTGACCTTAATGTTGTCTTGCTTTGTAAACTCTGTTTTCAAAAGGTGCTATATAGATACAATTATTATTATTATGTCTTAAACTTGAAATTCTTCATTTACCTTTTGGTGTTTCAGCTCAGTGAAGCTTTCTCTCGTGCACCTTCCCATCGTTTAGCATGCACTGATAATACAGGGGGACAGATTTGGTGAGGGTAAAGGTGAACGAAACAAGAATGTGCTTGTTTTTGTTTTCAATTATGGTACTTTTATTCATGGCAGATCAACACCTGAAGCATTGATTCTACTGATAATAAGGATTGTTTTGAGTGTCAATACTCGCGTCAGGACCAGTTTAGTGTTCCACCACATTTCTGGCACATGAAAAACGATTCTGTTTATCTGCACACAGAGAAGACATGCAACACGTAACGTATTATTTAACTTGTGTTTAAACATGCATGTGATTAGGTCATCAACAATTTTTAAATGTTTCATTTCAAAAAAGTAAAAATGAAGTGATGTTTGGCTAATGGTGATGAAAATGTATCCAGAAGTAGAATATTCATGGAGCATTCGCCTCATAAATCATGAAATGGTGACACATCGCTCTATCCCGACATGACAGTACATTAGCAGCTTTTAATAATAATTCAGGGCCTGAACTACTTGGTGTCGTATTGGAAACAAATTTTGCTGCATCTCCAACCTAATTCACAGCGCATCGCTCAACATGCAATATCGAGATTTTGTGACACTTTCAGTTACAATTAAGATTAATGCTTTGTAGACTTGTAAATGTTTTTATTTATATATATATATATATATATATATATATATATATACTGTATAAATGACGAAAAGGACACATCACAGAGTACGATGGGATGGGTGCTGGATCATATATAACAATTACACATAGATGCACACACCAAATTGCTCCCGTTTGAGGGATTTTAATGCTGTTGTGAAACATGTGCAATCGTCTAGCTTGTTGAGGATCAAACCCCCAAAAAACTCCAAGTGTGTTCAGTGAATCAAAGTGTGTTTTTAAATAAAATGATAACAAACAGTGCCAATATTCAGTAATGCAAATAAGTGTTACTCAATTGTTGCTGAATTCTTGTTGAATTGAAAAGTAGTAAAATATCTGAATCCAAATCATAATTTCTTTACCAATTAGTTTTTTTTAATATACTGGTATTTTGGTGCATGACGGTCACGACAAACATAGTAAGAGAAAAGCAGAAACAAGTAATGCAAAAGTCAAGAATCATAAATATGAAATTTACAATAAAAAAAACAAACGTTAAAAATGGACTGAAGAATGTGCGATTGCTCACAGTATGAAATGATGTGCAATGTGCAAATGTTTGTCCACCGCATTTATTGCAGCATTTATTTGGTTTGAATGTTGAATCAAAGCACGAAGCATCAAGAACCTGTCTGTGTAGTTAACCTGGCCGTCTTATTTCCTCTCTTTTAAAGTGTTGTGGTATAAATATGTAATTATAACTGTGTTAGGATTGTCTCTCTTTAACCCAACATAAGTCTCTCTCTTTTCTTCAGACCTCCTCTCTTCTTCGTGAAAAGGCCACTTGTGATGAAATGCCAGCATTCGCTTGTTCCTCCATTTGCACTCACTGTAAACCCGAGTGTTCGCTGTACCACAAACAAATGCTGAAGTGTAGATGCTAATGCTCTCTTTTTGTCATTCTCTCCTTCCTCCTTCCACCCTGCCCGGTAATCTCTCCTCCTCTCTCTCTCTCCTCCGCCTCCTCCTCCTCCTCTCTCCCTGCTCCTAATCCGCTCCAC
This sequence comes from Bovichtus variegatus, assembly GCA_943593645.1. NCBI lineage: Eukaryota > Metazoa > Chordata > Actinopteri > Perciformes > Bovichtidae > Bovichtus > Bovichtus variegatus. The sequence goes on from CALSCE010009347.1 coordinate 6,407,257, forward strand.
AGCCGTGAAAACTCTCCATGAGAGAGAGATGACCCGTTCTAATGGGTGGAGGCAACCACCCACACACACAGCCGCGGAGGGTCCAACACACACACACACACACACACACCACACACCACACACACACACACACACACACACACACACACACACACACACACACACACACACACACACACACACACACACACACACCAGACCTCGCTAAGCTCGCTTGGCTTAGTCTATATTGTCAGAATAAGACGCACGGAGCCGGGAACACGGTACATGATTCAAACCCCCATTATAACCATTATAACCCATTTCAAGGTTGTGGAGAATCTGCCCTGCTTTGTCAGCATGGACAGTCAAAACACGTGTCCGGTGCTGAAACAGTTAGTCGATTAATTGATTAGTCAGTTGGCAGATCAGTTGAGTTCATTTTCAAGAAAAGATTCCTCCGGTTACGGCTTCTAAAATGTGAGGATGTGCCCTTTTTTCTCTGATTTACGGCACACAAATTGAATGTCTTTGAATTTCAGAAAGAAATCACGCAATTTGAAGACGCTTTTCATTAGTTTCTGACATTTTACGGCTGGAACATTATACACAGATCAATCTGTAATTAGAATAATTGTTGCAACTCTAATGTGCAAGTGTTTTCGTATTCAAATCTCTTTATTCCTGTTAGATATTTTACAACTAACAACCGAAATGTTGATGCAGGGTGTGACACGTGAGAAACTTCTCGCATCCGAACGTTTAGAGTCCGTTTAATGCTGCAGCTTTGCTTAAACATCCCCATGCAGGAACGTTCAAATTTACCAGGTTCCTGTGACCTACAGATTATCGAAGTCATAAAGAGAAAAGAAGATTTACTGAGCAGATCTCCGAACATCGCAGTGTATCGGAGCAGCTGTTTCCGCGAGCTGAGTGTGTGCAGGTGTTGAGCCCTCAGTGGGATCATTCAGCCATTTTACTGCTGGTTCCTGTACACTTGTTTATTAGACGATTTAAGGACCATACAGCTGGTTTTGAATGTCGTTGGCCAGTTGAGCACAGATTGCATAATGTTTTACACCCCTGCTGATCATTTACCAAGCGTGCCACACAGTTTAAGATTGGCTCTTCACTTAGTCAATAGTTTCGTCTTTAAACTATGAACGTTTGACTGGAAACTTACTTGAGAAAGGTGGTCCATCACAGTCAAAATGTGTCCCGTTTATTTTTTGGTCACATGGTAATAATGTCAGTACCTTAGATTGGAGATTTGGCTGCTGAATAAAAACATTTTTGATTCAAGTGTTTGCTAAATTCACAATTCACATGTTTGCTGTTTTTTTTTTTTTTTTTGTCTCAAATGCTTTGTTTACGCAGAACAAAGCATGTGACTGTTTTGCTCAGAGGTAACTTGAGGTAAGTACGAGACACTCTGGAGTCGAGGGTCAGGTAGCTATCGCTCTTTTCAGACATGGAAGATGTAACATTGCTGATTTACACTAATCACATGTAAGAAAATCAAGATTCTCAACAACTTAAAATGTGCTGTTTCACAATGTCTCCTATATTACTAACCTGATTACGTGTTTATGAGATGAAGATGGAGATAATATATTTATTACAGGGATCTTACAAGGCAGCACAAGTCGGTACATTTAATTTGTGTCTGTGCATGTTTAACATTGTGATGATTCAGCCTTTACATTAATCGGACAGTATTCAATTCTTCAGACATGAGACCGACATGTTAAATTGCCGTGGGATTAACGTAACGAGCTGCCTGGAAGGGGCTGGATTGTAAAAAGATCCCTCTGAGTGTTGTGAGTTTAGGTTGTTGTTTAATTGCATATAAATGAAGCTTTTCATATATAAGAGAGAAATAATGTGCTGTTTTCTCATTAATTACTTATATAGGCTCACATTTTTAATGGTGGGGTCCTTTACGACCAATCTTAAATTATAAAAATCCCCCTCAAAAAAAAAAAAATACACAACATTTTGTTTTTGTTGGACAAATGTGCAAGGGAACATCTGCCCTGGGATGCCCTGACACACACCCTGCAACCAACACATGTGCCATCTCACACACACACACACACACACACACACGCGCCCCTGCTAGTTAGCAGTGACAGCCAGGCTAGCCACAAAGCCATGCTACAGTAGCGTTTTCTCTAGACCAGCTCCTCTGGTCCTGCTTCAACAGATGGCCCGACGGGTCCCTGGACAGGCCTGAAAGGTGGAGGGAGGGGGCGGGAGTGTGGGAGGATGGGAGGATGGGGGAGTTAAAGGGGGACGGAGGGAGGTTGCGGGGGGGTTGGCACCCGCTTAGGAGGACCGAGGGGGGTGTGGGGTGGGTGAGGGAGGGAGGAGACATATGTCCACAGCCCTGGCCCCTGCCGACGGACTTTCTCTGCTGGCTGCATGGCTCGCTGTCTCTCTCACACACACACACACACACACACACACACACACACACACACACACACAATAACTTGTTTTTGTCACTTAGGAGGACATTGCATTGACTTACATGGAAGACTACATAACAAACCTAATCTTAACTGTAACCAAAAACATAATCTTAACCCCAAAATGTAACAGTTCACCTTGTGGGGACCGTCTTTTTGTCCCCACAAGTGTGAGGTGAGTCCTCGTGATGTGACTGCGTGAACACATTTCTGTCCCCACATTGTGAGTAATAGAGGTACACACCCACACACAGCTACACAAACTTACTCCACTAAGCCTGGCAGATCGCTGCAGCACAGCTCCTCTCCCTCTCCGTCTGCACCTAAAAGACCCACGCGCCCCGACAATGAGGTGACCATGTCACTGCCTGAGCCGAACCAGAGGGATGGTGAGAGAGAGATAGAGAGAGAGATAGAGAGAGAGAGAGAGAGAGAGAGAGAGAGAGAGAGGAGAGGGAGGGGACGAGGGAGGGACACATTAACAAGCTATAATCTCAACTGCCTTATCCATAATGCATTGTGTGGGCCAATTTACATGGTGCTGGTCCCTCTGGGAGAAAGGAGATCATCCATCACATTACTTTATTAGCTCCCTCACACTCTCTCACAGATGCACACATATGCGCACACACACACTAACACACACGCACACGCACACACACGCACACATCATTATTTGTCCCTGCCTGTCCTTCTCTCTCCCTCTGTTTTGTTGGCCTGTTTTGTCATGGTTGTTGTTTCAAACTGCTGCTGCCTCTATAAAACAACTCCACACCGTGTCGTGTTGTGCAGACTGTGACAAATAGGGAGGGATTTTTCTTTTAAAAAAAATACAACAGTAGTTTATTTTAAAAAATGCGACAGCCTCTGGTTTCAGGGTGAGTCATGGAGGAGTTTAGAGTCAGAGGATTTAGGTAAATGTCGGAAATCTGATGCCAAGCTTTGTTTTCTGAAACAAAACTTTCTTTGTGTTTAAATGAATAAATCTCACAATTGTAAATCCACAAAGTATCATTAATCCCTGATCGTTTTTCTGCAGATTAACATAAAATGAGTCATTTTTTAGGGGAGATTTGAGGAGATTTAAGACAAATACAAACATTTTGGGACAGCAGCGTATTTAGGATTGTCTCCATGAATTTGGTAAACTTTTCTTCACAACTGGCTAAAAGTGTAGATCAACGTTGTGTTTGAATATGGTCATTTCAGACCAGTAACATCTGGACTGAGCACACTATTTGCAAGCTAAGAAAAAAAATCGTCTGAGATTTTCTGAGATTTGTGATTTTATAACCCAAATGTACCCTAAAACTTAATCAAGAGTACTGGCAAGAAAACCTTCAAGATAACATTGAACTGCAAATATCAAACGATCAAATACTTGCATGATGAACATGTTGTTGTTCCTCTTTGGAAGAAATTAAATTCAGTTGGTTCAGGAGTTTTTTTTATGCAGATTCCAGTTCAATTTATTTGAACTGGACTTTTAAAGGACTCCAGTTAAACATCAGTTTCAGAATTATTGGGATACGAAGATCACTATTAGAAATTATAGATCAAAATCTGTAATTTTATTCATGGTCATTAATGAAATAATCACATTTTGATTGTCTCTCTTTATGCACACATCCCATTTTTGAAACCATTCATTTGTTTTCTTATGCTTTTAATAATTAGGCAAAATCAACCATTAATGTTGTTTTAATTCAGCTTCTTTTATTTGTTTGTATTAATGGCGATATAATTAGCTACCGGAATAAGCAACTAAATTAAGGGTTAAGGAGGAATCATTTCCTGGTCATTCAGAAGTCAGTCCAGATGATACAGATACATAAAAATACATTAAAATGTCCATAAAACCGTCCGGAGTTCAGTCTGTCTGTGATGTGTGTGTTGTGTTTGTGTCTAATGACTGGATCGACTCAAGTCGTCCGTGCATGTCAGTGAAATTAATAGTTGGCACCTTAGCCACACACACACACACACACACAGCAGATGCATCAGACTCCGCAGTCACCCTGTGAATAAAAAGAGCTGTAATTGCAATCATATATGTGGCGCTTCAGCACTGCGCGCCATACCGTACCATTAGTATCACAAATAAGTAATAATTTGCTAATGACAACATTATGTTGAGTCAGTTTAGGGGCAATTAAAGTGAGTGATATTTACATATGCCCAATGAATCACCGAGCGTGGCAGTTCGGGCGGTCTCTAATGAATATTCATCCAGGCATTTCTCCCCTGCGCGCTGCAGTTTATAAACTGAATTATGGCTGATTTGCCCTTTTAAAAAATGAACATGGGCGCATCTCCCACAAGGAGGCGGCGAACAATAACGTCTGATTATAAAAATGTTTTACTGCTAAACTGCCGGTGAGGGGACGGCGGCAGCGTGGTTAAAGACTCACATGGAGGGGTGCAGGGGAGGGAGAGCCGACCTAAAAATCCATCCGCTGTAGTCTGGGACTGTCCACCGTTTCAGACTGACATAAATATTAACAGCGCATCCAGAGTGCTCGGTATCACACGGAACATGTCATTGATTTGTTTTTTTTTTACAGGCGGTAGTTTGTCTTCAGATTATCCCACATGGAGGTCACGGTTCACGCCAACCTTTAGGATTGATTTCCTTAAGGAGAGCGGCCGGCTGCCTCACCACCGCCACAGCCGGGGATTTCTCCGGTAATTGCCCCCGGTGTGTGTCGGGTGGGTGGCGCTGACCTCTCAGGTGCAGGATCAACAGGCGACATCAGTTTACATTCACAGGACGCTTAACAAGATGGGCCGCACGTTTATCATGCAAATAGGAGGCTCTCTAGCAGGTGTCAGCACACACACACACACGCACGCACACACACACACACACACACACACACACACAGCGTCTTTAATCAGGAATGCAATCATTATCAAATTGACAAATGTCACCATACACACAGGAGCTTTTAACATGGCTAATTCAGCTGTAGGCCTATCGCACAATGATCAGTGATGTAAAATAAATATCCAAAAGCAACATTTATTTTTTTATTATTATTGTTTCAGACTGGTCACACCTTTAAAATGTGACTTTAGGTGGATTTCCCTCCACTACAGACCTGTGCAAAGCATTTCTGTAAACTCTGAATCCATTATAAGATACGTCGTGAATGTCTTCAATAGTAGACTTGCTGCTGTATCATAATGTACACATATGGACACATATAGATTATAAACTCAAAAAAATAGTTTGGCAACAATCCTTTGTCATGAGTAAATAATTTATTTCTGTTTGTGTTGTAAACAAATGCACGTAATGACATTGTTGATTTCACTTTCGTAAACAAATAAATATCATGCCATACTTTTATTAACTCTTAACAACATACCTCTATCCTAACAAATAACATTCCTCACAAGCTCTTTTTAAAGTGCTGCTATGCGTCATGACACATTTGTTGAATTGAATGTTTACTGGACTGTTTAAGAGTAAGAGACTTAAAAAAGAAAATATAAAAAAATGTTCCTCCTGCTTTCCTTCAGCTCAGTCCTTCCTTTATATGTCTGTTACTTTGTTCCTATTTGACTCAAATGTATCTGCTGCCATCTTGTGGTTTAATCATGGAAGAAAAACAAATCCAACTTCCTTGATCCTCGAGGGAAAAGTCTCTGCTTGATTTTACATAGGGACCAAAGGTCAGAGGTCAGAGGTCAGCTGTAGAAATGCCAAAGAGGGATTCTTGCTGCACCGCAGTCCAAAAAAGCTTAATGTCCTCCCTCTGAGGATGACATGTTGGCCTACAAGTAAACCCTTCTGTTTTTCACATTTGTCAAGCGTGGCATTGTGAAAAACTGAAAAAGAAAGAACAGCCAGCAGCTTTATATTCAGTGTGATTTCAGCAACTGGATCAGGGCTTTTGTTGGATGCATTTCATGATGGAAGCTCACGTTTCTCTTTGTGGTAAAGAGGAAAAACAAGGGGGAATAAATGCTGGTTAACAAAGCCACCCAACCACCACTTTCACTTCATTTTGGGGATAACGCCATCAACTCATAACGACACATAAGGACATGTCAGCTGGAGGGGGTTGGCAGGATATTCTGGTCCCCCCGAGGGTCTCTCATTAGTTGACGTATTCTGTTCTAACATGCTGACGAACAGCTGTGAATGATCTCAGGCTACTTTGGACAAATATGACTAAAGAAAGAAACATCTAGTTTTATATGTGTTTGCAAAGATTTGTGTTTACTTTGGAGTTACCCAGTGATCCGTGTAAATCAGAGGCGTAGGCCTGCAACAAAAAAGGACCAACATTCTTGAACTTAATCCAAAACTTCTTAATTTGCAGATCTCATCTTTGTCTGTTTGGTAACCATAGTGATTAGGGTTAGGACCTGATAAAAAAGCTATTGCAGATACACAGTTCCTTAGTCAATGTTCCTATTGTAACTTAAGATATGAAAAGTGTATAATACAAGAATCCTAACCCAACATATTAAATAAACTCTCCTAACTTTGCTGTAACCGTTAAACTGACTGAACTTCCACTTTTCCACCAGTTAGTGTTATTAAACAAACGGCTGCTCTTTTATTGCTTTTACACAACCAACGAAATGTCAACAGGCGCAACATTTTCAAGAACTTTGGTATGTTACTAACACCGCTAACTCATCGGTCTTGAAGTTCAGTGCCCAATGTTGTTTTTGCTCCATAATTTGTTTGAGTCAATGTTTGTTTCGATGAGAAAAACAACGGTTACAAAGTTGTTTCGCTTGGCGAGACGAGAAAAGTAGCGTTGGTTGGCTAGGTAAGACTTACAAGTTGATAAGCGAGTTGGATTATTTAGGATTTCCTAACCTGAGATAAAATAGGATTCATAAAGTTAGTTAGGATTTGCTTCTGTATTGCCATATTGGAAACAATTCTTAGACTTTTACTATCTTAAGAATGAAGAAGTTTCTGTGATACGACCACTGCTGTGCAAGACAGTGATAGTTTGTTCTTCCTGAACAAAGGATCATCTTCCTCTTGTTGTTCCAACCTGTACTCCTCAAAAACTTGGTATCAGTACACAAAACTGACAAATATGACAGATGTCTCTGGTAATTTTGGCAGGTGGAGGTCGGGGAAGGGCAGCATGCCGTCGTTGTCTATGTGTGTCTGAACTGTGTAGGCTTTGGCCTCTGCTCCCCACTCCAGCACCGAGCTGTGGATGATCCCCAGCCTGGCCTGTTCGTGAAACGCTGCTCCCAGCTCCCTGCCCAGGAAGATGTCTTGGATCTGGGGTGAGGACAAAGCCAAGGAATCTCTGAACATGTCCCCAACCATGTCCAGGTTTGTGTCTTCATCCCTGTGGTATCTATTTGTGTCAAGGAGAGCAGCATTATCTCTGTCTGAGTCACTGTTTGAGTCTGTGTTCTTGAATCTGTTTGCATCTGGACATTGGTGAACCAGCCTCTGCGCCAGGTTCACCACCGTCAGCCTCTCCAGGTGCTGCACAGCGAAATGTCCCTCCAGGGAAGAAGAAGGTGTCTCCCTGGATCCCCCAGAGCCACAGTGGATCAGGGTGAGGTGCCTCACCTCTGAGTTGTTGAGCAGACGTGCCGTGTTTAACGGCGACGTGAACCAAACAGTTAAACGTCTCATTCGGAAAACGGGAGACGAGTGTGACTGGGGGCGGTGCAGCGTGGAAAGCTGGATGTCCTTGCATCTGCAGTCTGTAAGGGATGAGACGCTGCAGGGTTGCGGGTCCTGGCTGCAGGAGTAGTAGAAAAAGCTGTTGTGGGTCACGTACGCCAGTCGCAGGTCAGAGCGCTGCAGAGCCACCGACACACACAGCAGCACACAGAGGAGAGGCGTGGGGGGGCTGAAGGCAGGCATCACTGCTGCAGGAGAGTCTCAGGCAGCATGTTGACTGGTGTTCATGTGTGGATGTGTGTGTGTTCAGCTACATATACCTGAGCCGATAGAAACGAGAGCACACACATTCAATATCAGAAAAAAAAAGTATGGATAAGAAAAACACACATGCACTACCTCTATGATAAAACCCCTGAACTCAGGGATATCAACTAACTTTCATCACAGCATTTACCGCATATTAAATTGTGTATAAAGGCAACAAGTGGAAGAAGTACTCAGACATGTTGTGTGATATACTTACCTGTGAGATAAATCTGGAACCAGAAAGTGGTCGTATTTAATGTTATCTTGAGTTTACTTATGTTTGCTATAAATATGATCCTGATAAAGAAACTTAAAGGATTTCTTCTGTAAGAAGTGGGTGCATCAATAATGTAAGCTAATGTGGTCTTTATAAAGAATAAATAAATATATATCATTAGATTATTATTATTATTAGACTACTGGTGCATTCATTAGTAAGTAGCATTTGGTCAGAGGTGGAACTGATTTTACTTTTATATCCAGTCGGGCAGTTTAATATACACTGCTCAAAAAAATAAAGGGAACACTTAAACAACACATCTTAGATCTCATTTAATGAAATACTGCAGTTGTAAATTGTTATTCAATACACAGTAGAGTGCGTTGAGAACAAAACAACATAAAAATGATCAATGTAAATCAAAATCATCATCCCATGGAGGTCTGGATTCAGAACCATACTCAAAATAAAAGTGGAAAATCACATTGCAGGCTGCTCCAACGTCAGCGAAAATTCCTCCAGACAAGTCAAAATGATGCTCAGTAGCGTGTGTGGCCTCCACGTGCCTGTATGACCTCCCTACAGCGCCTGGGCATGCTTCTGATGAGGCGGCGGATGTTCTCCTGAGGGATCGCCTCCCAGACTTGGATTAAAGCATCAGTCAACTCCTGGACAGTCTGTGGTGCAATGGTGGATGGAACGAGACATGATGTCCCAGATGTGCTCAATTGGATTCAGGTCTGGGGAACAGGCAGGCCAGTCCATAGCATCAATACCTTCATCATGGAGGAACTGGTGACACACTAAAGCCACATGAGGCCTGGCATTGTCATGCATTAAAAGGAAACCAGGGCCCACTGCACCAGCATATGGTCTCACAATGGGTCTGAGGATCTCATCACGGTACCTAATGGCAGTCATGGAACCTCTGGCTAGCACATGGAGGGCTGTGCGGCCATCCAAAGAAATGGCTCCCCACACCATTACTGACCCACCACCAAACCGGTCATGCTGGAGGATGTTGCAGGCAGCATAACGTTCTCCACGGCGTCTCCAGACTCTGTCACGTCTGTCACATGTGCTCAGTGTGAACCTGCTCTCATCTGTAAAGAGCGCAGGGCACCACTGACGAATCTGCCAATATTGGTGTTCTCTGGCAAATGCCAATCGCCGTGCACGGTGTCGGGCTGTAAGAACAGGCCCCACTAGTGGACGTCGGGCCCTCATACCACCCTCGTGGAGTCTGTTCCTGACAGTTTGAGCGGAAACATGCACATCAGTGGCCCGCTGGAGGTCATTTTGCAGGGCTCTGGCAGTGCTCCTCCTGTTCCTTCTTGCACAGAGGAGGAGGTAGCGGTCCTGCTGCTGGCTTGTTGCCCTCCTACGGCCCCCTCCACGTCTCCTGGTGTACTGGCCTGTCTCCTGGTATGTCCTCCATGCTCTGGACACTGTGCTGACAGACACAGCAAACCTTCTTGCCACAGCTCGCATTGATGTGCCATCTTGGATGAGCTGCACAACCTGGGCAACTTCTGTTGGTTGTAGACATCGCCTCATGCTACCTCCAGGGCTGCGAACACTAACCAAATTCAAAAGTGACCAAGACAATAGCCAGAAATGACGAGAACAGAGTAATGGTTTGTGGTCACCACCTGCTGAACCACTCCTTTATAGGGGCAGTCTTGCTAATTGCCTCTCATTTCCACCTGTTGTCTGTTTCATTCGCACAACAACAGGTGAAATTGATTCACAATTAGTGTTGCTTCCTAACTGGACAGGTTGATTTCACACAAGTGTGATACACTTGGAGTTACATTGTGTTGTTTAAGTGTTCCCTTTATTTTTTTGAGCAGTGTATAACTATAGGCTAAATAATATTTCATTAGATGATCATATGTTTCACATGTTAGCATTGCACTCATGTAAAATTGCTGGACTTACAGTTAAAAAGAGGATCAAAATCAATCCCGCAGAGCCAAAGATATTGCCTTTTTTAGTCCACATTCTTCTTTCTTGTCTAAACCTGCTGCCTACATTACCCACAATGCAAGAGGACCACCAACAGTTCTGTTGGAGATTCGGGTGTGCTATGCTAGTAAAGAAAATTGGTCAAGATGGCTAAAATAGCACATTTACAAAAATGTCCAATAATGTGCACCGTCCCTACCGTATGTATGTATTTTTCAAACTGTACGAATAAATATATAATTAAAAAAGTAAATAAATAAACCGACTCGATTGACATCACTTGAGGCAACTTATTGGTTTTCACACAGCTGATGATGTGTAATGTGTGAGGAATTCCCCCCAAGTAAAGGATCTGAATATTTGTTGCATTCCAGGAGTGATTTGTTATTTTATCTTTTGGTAACACAGTTGTCTCACCGTGTCTCTGCTTCTTTTACTCCGGTTAAAAATTTCCAAAAATCCCAGGGAGCGGGTGTGAACTTCCATTTCATCAACACACAATAAAATTCACTTCACATTAGATAATAATGTTGACATGTTTGGGGCAAAAGTTCAACTGCTGGTTATATCCGGCATGAGTGTAATGTTTACATGAAAATACAATGCTCGGGTCATATAAACAAACCCAGCCCTCTTTCAGCGCGGGTCAACTTTCATACAGAAGATTCTTGTTATTAGATATCGGAGTAAAATGCTCCGAGGTCGCTCCCCTGTGTCTCACACTCCATTAAATATTGGCTTACCAAGACGTGAAGAGAAGGGATGTGGACGTACTGACAGCTGGTTTGGATCAGTACTTTGACACACACACACACACACACACACACACACACACACACACACACACACACACACACACACACAGATGGGTGTGTTCTTCCTGCACGTTGCTTGGCACTGGGAGCCCACATTGAATTTCACATATACGCACACATTTCGAAAATTATAACTGTGGAGATTGCTTTGAGATTCCAGGCAAAACATTGTTTAGAAATCTTGGCTTTTATAAAGGTCTGGGCCAGGAACGTGACTCTCTGCCTCATTTTGAGGCCAGGGCAGAGTTGACCACCACATTCTTCCGTTGGCCTCATGTGACATTAAACAGAAGTGAATTATCTACAGTATATTTAACCGCTTGTTTCCCAGACCCTTTTTTATTCCTTAAAGTAGAACAAATCCTCTCATTCCACATCGTCTGACAGTATCATAGTATTATCTATATGTTGTTTCAGCTCTTCATTCAAGCTCTATCATGTTGACACTGATTGAAATATTCAAACTCAAATTCAACATGAGTTTTATGGCTGCACCATTGGATGAAATGGAAATATTGTAGATTGTATTGAGCAACATTTATACAGGAAATTCAACCTGATATATTTGGAGATTTTGGGGATCTTTGAGGATCCACCATCCTGCTGCTTGAATACTCACTAGATTACCAAATCAAATACAAATGCAATGTTATGTTTGAGTAACACAGTGCCCGGCTGTGGGAAGTTGGTTTGGTCTATAAAAGAATTATAATATCGCCAGTCTTGTCCTTTAAACAGATAAAATCCCTTCATCCAAAAAAGCATTTTCCCAATAAATGGAATAACAAGATAAGTGGATTATGCTTTGTAGACTTTTTTGATTTGTCTAACATGTTGCCCTCACTCTTGGCATCAATTGCAACAGCTGTGAATCCAAGCTGATAAAGCAAGTCACACACTTTATAGAGCCACCTTTCAGGTGTGCAGACAGGAAGCTTTTGATTTTCACAAGGTACATTTCTGGTGGAAATCCCCATTCCTTTGAATATATAGGATTAGTTGAGACATTCCTTCCAAGAAGAGCAACAGCATTTGTCATTCCAGCGTCAGAAAAACAACAACCGTCTGTGCTGAACTGACTGAACCCTCTAGCAGCCGAAGTAAGCAAAGGAAGACCGCGAGACAATGTTGTTTTGTACAAGCCTGACCACAACCGTTCCTTGACTTTAACCATGTGTTTATTACTGGAACCATGTTGACAAAGGTCCCCTGACCATAATGAAGTAGCCATTTTCGAACATAATACCAAACCATAACTATATTGCCACTCATAAAAAATAAATAAAAACAAAAGATTTATTTTTCAACAGTGTAAAAAGTGCTAGGGGGCGAGGAAAAACAACACCTTTTGTCGTTAGAAGACTTACTATACATAATAAATTTTTGGGAAACGCACGTCTTTGCTTTCTTGCTGAGAGTTAGATGAGAACAAATATCAATGTCAGGTCTGTACGGTAAATAAACAACCCAGGAAGCAAAATTGCCCTACCGGCACCTCTAAATCTCACTAATAACATGTGATATTTAATCCATGCAAAAACCAAAGTGTAAAAATTATAAAGACAACTCTGGAAGTTACTGCTATAACAGCCAAGAAACAGTCCGGCACACGACACCCTGTACATCTGTAGATTTAGATTTAACTTCCAACATCTATTTTTTCTAACATATAAACATATTGTTAACGATTATACACAACATGTTTTACATTTACATTTCTGCATGACATTAGATATTAACGTTGACATTTTTGTGGCAAAAGTTCAAGTGAGTGAAATGTTTATATGAAAATACAATGCTTGGGTCATATAATAGTCATCATGATAGGCCTACATCAGCTAGAAAACTCTAGACACATGTTTACATTCAGCGCCTCATCATCGAGGCATATTTCTCCAAATGTCGAGCTGTTCCTTTAAAAATATCTTTGTTTTCATAATCTTTTAAAACCTAAAACAGCCTCTCCATACTCAGGGAAGCGACGCTGGGCTCATGCACTCGATCTTACAGAAGACATTTTTCTCGACACTGTAATAGTTGCTGTAAGAGGGAAGACATGAAGCATAATGACTCTTTTTCATTAAAGACTATTGATGATGGAAATGATGGTTTGTTGTTCTGCCAACTAGTGCTGAGCGCAAAGGCAGAGGGATATGCTGACCAGCATAAAAGAAAAACAGTGAATGACAACATAGAGTACAACACTTACTGTTACGACCATCTTGCTCTGCCCAGGAAATGTGTAAAGATGGAGATTCAGAGTGACACTGTTTGGTTTTCCCTCAGGCCTGAACATTGTTAACTACCACACACCTTGTGTCTCGAGTACATTCCTTCAGTACTGTGGCTGTAAAGACTTTTCACCCATTTAGATACAAATGAATGTGTGTCTGACCACATATCTGGCTTAGCTATGAATCACTCTCTTGGACCTAAAGTGACTCAAACCTCAAACATTAAGCTAAAAAGTAATTTCTGTGTGTCAGGGGTAAACATCTACTATAGGCTATCATTTATCCTCTCAGAAATCCACAGTAGGATGACAAGTGACATATGGTCAATCAAGCATCAAAAGCAGTTGTTCATCTGTGACACATTTTACAGTTTTCCATCAAAACAGATCTGCGAGAATGTTTCTATTACATAACACGGACACAGGAATGCACACGCTCTGTAATGTAATATGAGAATATAAAGCAAGGCTTGGCTCTCTGATTCTTTGAAAGTCAAACTGCAAGGCACACATTTGAACAGATGTTAAAGTACAGTAAATGATCATCAATGCTAGTACACAGATAGTAAGTTTCTCAGTTTTCTGGTGTGCAACTCACCTCAAATTGCTGCTGAAGAGCTGATATGTGAATGCGTCAGTGTGAGGCTGGGATGGGGAGGAAAAGTCCCACATCCAGCTGACGTCAGGGTGGGGGACGTACAGCCTCAAGTAGTGCAGACAAACATATGCTTGATTTTATCAGAGCAGACCTGAAGTAAAGACAATCCCACAGATTATTGTGTTAGAGGGTTTTTTTAAATAGAAAACCCAGACCAGAATAACTTTTTATTAATCGATTTATCAGAAAAGTTAACACATTAGTTTCTCGATTTACTGCCATAAGGAAAACATCTTTCCCGACAGGAAGCATTTCTGTGGAAATATTCCCTAGAAAAACTGATAATTTCCCGGTAACGTGACAAAAACACCGGCCAAATGTGTTGCTGCATTCAAGTGCTATCGGAAAATTCTCTTTGTGGCGCTGTTGATAAACATTTTCTGTATCGCGACAGCTAAATTGGTATCTGAAGTATCTAGAAGTGCAAAATTACGAGTTTCAGGAAAAGGCATCAATAAGGGAACGTCGCATCCGCTTTTGGATCGCCAACGGATCTCAGCCAGCGAAGCGGCTGGTTTTGGGAGACGTGCTCTTACTCAGGCTGTAGTTGTTTCTCTACGTCATTCCAATAGAAAATTAGATTAGTTAGTGCATCCATTTTATACAGATTTTTAAAAGAAAGAAAACAAGAGCATTTGGTTGTCAGTTGAGTATGGATTTGGCCACATTTCGTCCCGTTGTCCTCCTTTTCGTCTTGTTGCAAACTGTGGTGGCCCAGGGTAAGTTACCTTACTAGCTTACGTGCGTACATTAGCTCATTTATATCAGTGCTAACATCGTTATGTTAACCTGTTTCAACACCTCTGTGGAGCCGAATTAATAAGAATGTGTCAAACGATACAAGAAATTGTAATTCTAACTAAATGCGAAGCTGTATGCGGTATTTCATGACGATTTTGTATAAAGAGGTGAAATGAGGACGGGACGCTGGACTCCATAAAATACGGTAAATCCCTGCTAGCTAGCAGCTGTCTGACTGCTTCTATCAGTGAATGGGGATTTTTCCTGTAATTTATCAACACACGGGGTTCTGTGTTCACATGTCATGTTAAGGTTTTAATAATATATGTATTAGCTACCTTTTACAGCCAGAAAGACTTATTGTGAGGCTGCTCCTGGTTACAGCATGTCTGAGCATGTAAACAACTGTCAACGGTTTAATTTGATAGCAGAGGAGTTGTAAGGGCTGAATTACGTCTTCGCTGCAATATCTCTTAAACTAATGTATACCGTGTGAACACCCCGGAAAACTCTATAGACTCTCATATGGCTGATTGCTTCAACAAACCTACTGGCAAATGTGACTTCTGTTTTAGTGTTTTTTTCATATTTCCTCTTTCTACTTTTGAGTATTACCCAAGACACTTTGTATGCGTAATTTCTGCAAAATTGTCCAGTTTGTAGTAACATACATTACTTGGTATATGGACACACATTGGAATATTGTGTTACACCTGCACATGTTCATATATATAATATTATAATATATATATTATAATAAAATATTATAATATATATATATATTATATATATATATATATATATATTATATATATATTGTAATAATATATATATATATTATTATCACTATATAATTTAATAATTATTACCAAAATGTGTACATTTTTTGGCCAGTTAGGAGTAGGGATTTCACAACAACTGATATGTCGGACCAAGTCGATGCCAACATTATGAGAACTTATTGTTTTTTTTACCTTGGTATCGAGAATCGTGGAATTTCACTAGTATTGTTATCGACTACTAAATTTCTGGTATCGTGACATCGCTGGTTCAGAGTGAATTCCTACTCTGAGACGCTTGAACAATACAGGCACTGGAAGCTAGATGCAATGTCAAATGCCACGTATTCCTGCACAGATACATAGTGGAGCTACATGTTGAGGGATTGGAAACAATACACAGTTTACCAGAGTTCATCAACATCCTGCCATTCAAAAACACAAGGCTGTGTATTGTGGTGATGGGATGTACAAGGATTTCGGTCAGAGAGTGTCTTGTGGGCATACCTGTGGACCACTGGTATATGATGATCTTGCCACTGCGGCTTTCACAAGGTCTAGGTGTGTTTATACGTTGAAGTACAGGCTGTAAAGCCCACTGAGACAAATGTATAATTTGTGATATTGGGCTATATAAATAAACTTGATTTGATTTGATTATGATTTGAAGAGTATCGTCAATATGTCATAAAACACGCCTGGATGGGGACAATCTCCCATTGTCTTGACAGAATGACATCATGTGTTACCAAATAACTTAGAATTGTTTTATTTCTTTGAAGCCTTGTACACAATTATGATGAGTCACTGTATACAATTGCATAACTTGTGGCACCAGGAGTGGGGCTTTCCATGAAATTATACACAGTTTTCTATTAATAGATTTGCTCATTAAAGTGTCACTTTTCACCTACAGTAATAGTTCACCACAGTGGAGCGAGGACGATGAAAAAACAAAGAACGAAATATTGAGCAGTTGTCAGTTCAACAGATTCACAGTTAACAAAAACTTAAATTAATTCTGGACATCAAACAACTTCTTTTTCAGTAAAGACTAAAGTGTGTCCATAGCACTGAGAATCAATGAAAACAGTAAAGTAGAACGGAAACGATTAATTGGTCGAGTGACAGAAAATTAAACGGCAACTTTTGTGATTATTGATAAATCGTTTACGTTTTTTTTCAAGTTAAACTGCCAAACATGACCAAATTCCTGCTTTTCTATTGTGAGGATGTGCTTCTTTTTTTCAGTAAAAAAAAAAAAAATCGTAATTTGAACATTATTGGCTTTTGAACTGTTGGTCCTAAATCTATGGTCTTAACTAAAAGGTGGGCGCTTTTAATGTTTTTTTGACATGTTGTAGATCAAATATTAATTGGGAAAATAATCCTCAGATTGGCCGATAATAAAATGATTGTTAGTTCCAGTCCTACTGTGAATTACGGAAAGCTGCCATCAAATGTCTGGTTAGATTTGTAATCTTGTTGGTCCTCTCTTTAATCGCAGAGTTTCTGATTTCAATTTAAATTTAATCTGTTTTAGTCTCATTTTGTTTAGGCAAAGTTCTTGTGCAGCAGATTGTGTTCGGACAGTTACATTTTTAGAACTTTGGCTTTGTCTGTTAAATGACATTTTTATTAAAAGAGCATTAACTAGTATTGGAAAAATGATATCCAGCCCTACATGTTTGGGCTTTCAGTTTGACATAAGGATTTGCTTACATCAACCAAGTCAGTGCTGCAACTAAGACAAGATAGGTATCAATATTAAACAAGTAAACATGTCATTAAATGCCTTATTACTTGACATTACATTAAAATCTGAGCTGTGGTTGTGTTGCTTGTTAAATCTTTATTTATAGTGTAGTGTTTTATAGTCTAATGTTTATACATCAGCTGTTATTGATGTTAGTGGTTACGCTTCTGTTTTTCATGCTACAAGTCTAAATGTCTGAGGTGAAAAAGACCCATTTAGTATTTACTTTGTCTTTGATGTTGCAACATTTTCCTTGATGTGAGCAAATGTTATGTATTCGTACTAGTGCAGTTAGTGTTTGTGTCTTTACCGGCCCGTTATCTTCTGTATCTTCTTCCTTTTCACTTCTCTGTAAAGCTTTTTGACATGCATGTCGGTGGCTGCAGTTATTGACACAGCTTTGCTGTCATTGTCACAACATTGTCAAATTCTGATTAGTTGCAAAGTCAGTGAGAGATATAAAAATAACAAAGGTACCAAAATGCATGCAATATGAATTGTATAATTTACAACAACACATTTAACAAGAAAGACACACATTGAATAAATAGAGGGAAATACTATACCATTATTACAGTATAATTTTATTACACATATTATTTTTTTGTTACACATTGTTAGCCTTGTTTTCACGTTGTACTTTCTGTGCAAACTAATCGTTTCTTAGGGCTCCAAATATAAATGTCTCATTTGGAAACTGGCTTGTTGCAGCTTTCAGGAAGGTTTTCTGTCAATTTGTGAAAAGTGTTGTGCACATGATCAGTGTTTTTTAAAAAAAAAAAAAAGAAACTGATAGCATCTGCTTTCTGTTCCTGCTTCTGAATTTCTGCTTTGTATTGCACAAATGTCAGCCATGTCTGCTACTCTGTCCTGCTTCACGCATATAGACTTATAAACGTGCTCAGTTTTTAGTGAATCATTATTGTTAGCTGGGGGGTTGACCTCATTCCCAAAGTTCACATTCTGACCGTTTTGTAAATCAGTGGATCCTCCTGTGTTCATAGTCCTTGCTGCAATACTTTTGTGGAATTTTATTTACCAATAGATTTTCATCAGACAGCTTTTTACTACTGCCTTAGTCAAGTTTCATGTTTGTGATAACATTTACACTTAATGTCTGAGTCAGTAAGTTCATTCCGATTTATATCACATTTGTTTTGTATAGACATAAAGTTTTGTAAATACAGTTTTCAGATGCATTTTTAAACATGCATGAATATAACCATAATTCTAACCATATAACACCAAACACGAGTTTAACACTACAATTTGTCAAAATACACACACTTTATTGGGGTCCCATTTCAATTTCCCTGGGACTCATTCAAAACACCACCTGTGGGTCAAAATCACTGATTAAGTGCATTTAAGTACCGTTTGCATTCTGGGTTTCAAGGCTCCAGACGAATTTTTTCCGTCCCGAAAAATAATTTCGGGAGATTAAATGAAGCCTCAAAGCAAAGGATTTGCCTCAATGAATTTTAGTATTCCAATTACTGGAGTTTCTTGAGGAATAGTTTCAGCCTTAATTTAAATATTGTTTTAAAGTACATACATTTGTGCATTATTTGTGCAGATTGCAATGGGGTTATGTTCATGTCCTTGCTGTAAATCTTTAAGCCCGTAAAGCTTTTTTCCAGTATTAAGAAAAAAATGTTCTTGGATTAATGGGTTAAACTTATTTGTTATTATAATAGACCTACTTGAAGTTCAGAGTACTATATTTTCTATTGTCAATACACAAGATCTTTTGCGTTTTCAATGATGATGTTCAAAAAACTACAAGAAGATAAAACGGAAGCTAAAGCTGAAATAAAATGGTGTGGTTACGTATGTGTGGGTCACGTGTTACCTTGTGGTCACCGCCCTCAGAGACCTACATTACTTTTGCGGTTATCACTTCTTTGACAGTACGTATGCTTCCATCTGTGATTTCTCTCTCACTGCTCTCACGTCTCAGCTTGTTTTTAACCTCTCTGTATTCGTGTGGGTGTATGTTATCACGTGCATGCACGTAAATGTTAGTTCACTGAGGAAATGAAACTGACACGTATTCTTGTTTTTCTTTCTGTTAAGCTGCATGATAAGGGAGGTGATGTAAAGCTTTTCAAACGTGTTTTTAGTTACTTGTCCAAAGCTTTTTTTATTGAACTTTAAAATGTCCTAAAGTGCCTCGAAAGGCCAAAGTCAATCTTTGTTTCTTCTTTTCTCCCCTTCTCTTTCTTACTTTCTTTTCCTGAATACACTTAAAGAAAACAAGACATCAGTGTGATAATGAATATGTCCACTCTGAGCTGCTGTAATCATTAAAACCAACCACTTTGGCTCCATTTGTATTCACATTTCTTGTATGAGACATTTGAAGAGAGCCTGTCTTAGCAATATAGCAGCCTAATGAAAAGAAGCTTCTCTGCCTGCAAACAATGTGCAAACAGAATGATGATGGTTGTTGTTTAAAAAGAAAAAAAAAGTTGTGTGTGTTTGCTGCATTGCTTTGAGGCTAGGCTGCTTCCTGTGACCGGAGGTAAATCGTCAGGCTTGTGTAAACATGCGATGGACTAAAAACAATCCTAAAGCTGGTATCCACCATGCTGATCAGCCCTGCTTTTAAAATGATTTGGTCCCGTTTTAATGTTGCTGAAAATCAATTAAAATGTATGTCACAGCGCTGAAGTGAGGATCAGTGCAGTCTGTACTTTGTGCCCTGCTTTTGCTGCTTTGGAATTGAGGAAGTATGTGCAGTCTGTTCGGAAGTTTTTTCTCGGTATCAGAGGATACATGCATAACGTGTCTTTTAGATGAGATGTAAAGAAATAGACATCTCTGCACTTCGTCCGCACTGAAAGCGAAGTGACTTTACTGATATTATTCTCTTGGACTTGTGCTGTATTTTAGAGTTTTGTATGCTTCTGTGTCTGTGTGGAAAAACATGTAGACCCAATGAAAGGGGTTCAGCTGGAGTATATTGTGTACCAGTTTACATACAGTGCCCTCTAGTGGGAAGTTTGTGTTACTGAAAATACCCAGCGTCCTTGACTTTTACAGACTCCGATTGAGAAGAAGGGCATTCTGAGGGTTGAGCTGATAGTCTGTAAATGTTCGTGAAAGCTCTTCTGTACAGAGACAGAATTTCTCCTCATTGCAAGGCCTTGTTATGTAGTTTCTTGCCAATAAGTTGCTTCTAGTACAAAATGGTTCTATAAGAGAAAGGGAGCTCCACCTACGTCATAACAATTAAGCAGTCTGATATTCATTGTGTGGTATTGTTTTGCTGTTTTGAAGAAGTACAGTATCAAATTTAAATGCCTTTAAAAAAAAAAAAAAATAATAATAAAATAAATATCTGCAGTGTGACGTCTGCGTCTCTGTTTCCACAGTGAAGCCGCCGACCAACGTGACCTTTCACTGCCACAATCTGCACAACGTTCTGAAGTGGAGTTACGACAAACCCTCGCCAGGGCTTAGATTCAGAGTTGATATGGGCTCAACAGAAGAAATGACTGGGTTTGTGTTTTCCTTTGTACACATGACCTTTTTTTAAACCATACAAACAAACAGCGCAACACTTTATTTAAAAACATTTATCCAGATAACTTGGTGGTCCTGGATCAGTCCTCGATTCAGGATATACAGTACACGTTGCGCTCGGCGCAAAATACCCACTGACTTTGTTGTATAAATAATCGATGTCCAACAGCATTCTGCTGGAAAGTTATTCATAGTTGCAGGAGGTGGACTAAAGTACTTTGCTCTTTTAAAAAATGAAGGGTAAATTGATGGACACACATGTTTGATTATGGGTTGAGTTGTTCATAAATATGAATAATTTAATTTAAAGATATCCTAATAATAGCTTATCACAATTTTGAGTATGGTCATGTACAAATATCTTTTTAGATAGATAATTAACAAGATATTGGCTCATAATAATTGTGTTTTAAAGCATTTATTGACTGTTTACACGCATGTACAGCAGCATTCTAACTTATTTTTATTTTTTAGATGTGTTTAAAACTTGATTACTATGTTTTTTAGTTATTGGTTCAGTATTTTCATTAGAGTCTCTCTTGTCTTATTTGTTTCCCCAGTCACCCGAAAGAGCTCTGGGTGGACCCACCAGCTAAACTACAAGCCAACGTGTCATTTCTGTCTGATCCAGGTAACACCTACTTTCTTACCGTAAAGGCCGTGATTGGACAGAATGAGTCCGCCGCCGTCCCTCAAAAAGGAATCATTTTCACCTATTTCAAGGACTCTCCAGCAGAACAGAAATGTGAGTATTGATGTCAGTATCCAGTAAGCTTACAATGAGAACATTTAACTTTTTTAGTATGATAACATGAGTGATCCATACAATACTTGAATGTGGTGCATCAGCTGCCTTCCCCTTTATACATTTCATCGCCTTCTAAGAACTTTAATATTGATTTTTGCCAGTGAAATGCAATTTCTTTCTTTTTTTAAATACTAAAACACTCTTAAGCACCCTGTGGAGTTTTCGACCACAAAAGCTATGGAGCAATGTTTTTAAGTGCAGGTCTTGGGTTTGTTCGTGTGAAATTATGACATTAAGCATAACTGTGTAACATATAACGTAATACATCTGGCACAGAACAATTACGTTTGTCTCTGTCTGCTATTCCAAGTTATTCAGATTGAGATTACTAATAAACCATGGTAATTGGTTTCCAGGTTCTTTGGACTTCCCGTCGGTTAACGTCACTGCCCAACAGGATGACACTGTGCTGCTCCGCTTCACGCATCCCTGGCTGGTGTACCTCCATAGGTTTCCTAGGAGTCGAAAAACAAATCGTTGGGAGAAAAAGATACCTATATTTCATTACAGTGTTGTGATGATGGACCCGGTCAGACTCCGCCCAATTTTACATCTTCTAAAGTTTGTCATGGCATTGATGAAACATGAGGAAATGTGTCAGTTTCCTCATGTAATTATAACGTAGTCAAACAATAATGGTTGATTTAGCAGCGAGCAGGAAACACTACTGTTAATGTAGCATTAGTTATTAGTAGGTGTACAACTTACCATTATACGGGTGGTGTACTCTGCTCTCATGCATCACACACTGAACATTGTTCAACGTGTGTACAAATGACTGTGTTGATGAAAAGGAGCCTCACTGTTTGTGTGTGTGTGTGTGTGTGTGTGTGTGTGTGTGCAGAACGATTCACACCACAGCTTTAACTGTGTGGAGAGCGTGTGTGAGGAGAAGCTTTCAGTGGATGCTGCACAGAAGAAACACTGTCTGAAGATCAAGGGAGAGCTGAAGAAAATATCAGTTAAAGCCAAACAAGAGTATTGCGTCCTGCCATTAGAAGAAGCACCTTGTTGAGTAACATTTTTTATTTTTTTTTTTAATCAATTCTTTTTGTTTTTCCAGTCAAGATTGTTAAGATGCACAACATTCAGGCTTTGGAAGTCTTGACACTTGAGTGATCCAAACATTTAAAAGATAAATAAAAAAATTCACAGCAATGTTTTTATTTACGAAATATTCTGCTTCAATCCATATTTGTTGGCATTAAGTATTTCAAAAACAACAAAATTGTTCTCCTGCTTGCCGCCCACAAAGGGAGCTCGCACCTGTATTAACGGGCCGGTCTATCAACATAAATTACATTTATATAACTGCAATAACAGAAATACAATTTTTCTTAGTGTGATAACGTCATAAAACATGACGACAGACAAGCTTCATTCGTACATCCCTACTTTTAATTGTCCAACACATCTGCAATGCAGTTAAAAAAAAAATGTTTTATTTTTTAATTAAAGATTTGAGGAAAGGCTGCATATTTAGTGATGTAATTGTAAACAAAGTCATCTGTTGGATCATCAGCAGTTTTATTAGGACTTTACTGAATGTCTTTTTTTTTTACATTCAAAGCTTCGATTGAGGTTTTTCGAATGAAGCCTCGAATGTCTGTCGTCACATTTTATGACAAAACTTAAAACAAATCCTTGAACAAAATCCTCAATTTGAAGGAAGTGATTCATCAGATTAAATTAGTTTTTACTTTATTTTTATGAAATCATCTTTCGTTAATTGATGTGACTCTTCAGTGGGTGTGGGTGGGTGTGACGGAGAGAGGGGAAGAGAAGGTTAAAGGTGATTGCAATGTTTCTGTAAATTATTAATAACTTACCTACTAATAAAAAAATAAAAAAATAAAAAGCTGCGCATGATTTAGAATTGGAATGTCAACATTATAAGTGAAGCTTCGAACTATTCGATACAGAGTCCGTATCGAGCCTCAAAGGCTGAGTTAACTCTTCATGCTTTTATTTTGGTATAGTCCCAAAGCCCCCCCCCCCCTCACCACTGCTTTCTTTGGTTAGATTTCGTGTGTGTGTTTATGGCTATGATTCTGAAATATGAATATTATGAAATGTATTCACTTTAACATCTGTTTGCTCTAGATCTCGTCCACATCTGCGTCGTGAGCGTCCTGGTCGTCTTGAGTACCGTTGCTTTTGTCGGCTTCATGGTATACCGAAAACAGACCTCACCCTCAAGTTTTTTACCACGATCTATGGTAGGCTACGTTCACCCTATCAACTCTGGTATTGTTTGATCCCTTTAAATGGAAATTATTCAGTTTGAATCCATCTGCACTAAAAGAAAAGGTTTTTAAATGTCAACACTAATCTTAACAATTCCTCTTTTTGTCTTAAAGGATTTCACGAGTAGAATTAAGGAGTTCACCTCGGGAGCGATTCAAGAGCCGATCGCTGTGGCAGAAGTGGAGCCTGGCTCACCCACACCTCTACTGTCAACAGAGGAGTACAAATTGCCAACTACTGTTCCTCCCTCTACTGAGTCCGACGTCCGTATGCGCATCGGGCTGATGGAGGAGGATGAAGATGTGTCCAACATGGAGCCAGGGAATAATGAGTACATGCAAGGCAGACACTTGGAAGAATATGACCCGACAGACTCCAGTGAGGTCCTCTCTGGTTATGAGAAACGACAGGTGATGGTTAAGTTGGGACCAGATGAACTGGCTGAGGGCTACCGCGGCTGAAGGTGGAGACATTGAATGTTTAACATTAGGTCAAATGAGGAACACACCTGCAATCCTGTCGAAAACAAAGTTTAATCTCAACAGCTAGTTACAGTTGTGGTTACATATTTCAGGTGGTTCGGTTTTTGTTCTATCCTTGTCGGATCATCTCTCTGCCAAGTGAAGGGAGAATCAGGAACGCCCCTTTTGTAAGTGCATCTTGACATCAGTTACATTTTTCTTTGCGTTGATGTCAAAGCAGTGCAACTAGCAGCCCTTGAGAAATGTATTCCTGCAAAGCAATTGCAACTTCTGTCAAAAGGCCCTGCAGTTGTAAGATAAAATGCATTCAAGTAATTTACAAAATCTGATCAGTCACCGAATGTTATCAGTGTAGTAATGTTGTCCGTCTAACTCCTTCATTTACGACATTTGTGTTTTTAGCGCTCGCAGCATGTGAATGATTCTGCTGCCATCACATACTTTGCATGCCTAAGAAAGCAGATCATATTAACATGTGATTGATTTATGTTACAGTACATTACATTCATGTGGCAGACGCGTTTTGTAAAAAGTAACTTAAAATAAGTGCATCCGACTTCCACAGGAGCGAGGGA
The DNA here is from genome assembly GCA_943593645.1 of Bovichtus variegatus. Lineage (NCBI taxonomy): Eukaryota > Metazoa > Chordata > Actinopteri > Perciformes > Bovichtidae > Bovichtus > Bovichtus variegatus. Next base: position 6,432,446 of record CALSCE010009347.1, read on the forward strand.
GCTTCAAGTGTCTTTCTTAAATCAGACACTAGTGTCCATGTTAAGCTCATCCGTGATCTTTAATGTGATTATCAACAGAAAGCATTTTTTCTCTGCAGCAAATATAGAAACTACTGCCCATGACCTCTTTACTCGACTGTTGCACTTCTCTCGGCTCTGGCATTGTTTAAAAGAAAACTTCCATTTACTTCCATCTGTGCAGAATGCAGATGACAGGATTTTAACTGTTGCCTAAAATCTACAGCGTCACTTAGAAAGAAAAAAAAAAATCAGCTTTCAAGACTTCACTGCAATGAACCCAACACAATGACTCAAAGGGACCTAACTGTGCTTTATATCCTGTAATATTTATCGAAGTATTAACCAATAATAACATTTGCACACCGTTTTATAAACATCTGTTGATCATGCATCGCCATCTATTTGCATGCACACAGGCAGTGACTGTGCTGAGTGGTCACAATACCGTAGTCACTGGAATAACGCATTTAATGAAAACTGAGAATGTCCTCTTGCTTATTTGCACTTCAAATCCTTTAGTGTCTTAAGTCGCAGTCAAATAGAAGTGACTTCTATAAGGTGACATTTATTTGACTGAAATGGGACATTCGGCCGTTATAGTTGATGCAGGTCCTTCAGATTTGATTGGATCACTTAAAAAAAACAAAAAAAAAACAAAAGTGAGGTCCTGAGGGAAATACAAGGCAATGCATATCTGTAGAGGATAGTTTGCCTGCCTGCTAGACCGGGAGGAGGAGAACGAGGGAGAAATTATTAATTCACTAAAAGCCAAACGCGCTCACTCCCATATGATATCACTCAAGTGTGGTTTTAAATAATGGGTGGGGTTGGCTGCTGCCCCAAAGTACATTTGTTTAAATAAATGTATGTAGGCATCGCTCAAGTTGAAGATGAGTAATCAGAAAACACTGAAATTATAATTTTTCTGATTTATTTATTGCCAAATAATAACTGATAATTGAACAGTTAATGCACATGGTTACAAACTGCAATGAATGAATTTTCTCATCAAATGAGTTGCGATCTTGCACCAGACAATGAAGTGAAGCCATGTTTTAACATTACTTTGCATTGTGCCTTATCTCTGTGCTAAAGTCAAATTTTGAGTCAATTTTTTTTGTGTTTAATAACTTTAGGACCATACCGATGATAAGTTGAAGCGATATATCTCAGAAATCTCCGTGCTGAATATATGAATACAGAGTCTGGCTGAAGTGATGCCGACTATGAACAAGATAAATGGAGCTTTTATCTGTGAAAAACATTCACTCCCGCAATTTCAATATGAAAGGATGCATTAGCAGCTGGAGGGATCTTGGTGTGATGATATTGAATGTGTTTAGTTAATGTTTGTATTTGGATCCCTTTTAAACTGGAGCACTGGATTCTTTAGTTTGACTACCTGACTGTTCATTAGTCTTTCTCAGTATCTCTGTGCCTCTGTCTGCATAATGTTTCCTTTTCTGTCTGAAAACTACTGTTAGTGTTTATTATCTTGTCATCTATTTTTTTATTTTTTTTATTTTATTTTTTTTTTTTTTTAATTAAGCATTACATCATTTCAATAAAAATAAAGAGAAAGAGCATTTTCAGCATTTTTTCTGTTTGTATCCTGGTGAAGGATGTCGGTAAAATAAAGGGATGTTGTGCTGGGATGTTGTACACAAACATTAGTTTTACATCTTTGGCTCGTGTGTGTGTGTGTGTGTGTGTGTGTGTGTGTGTGTGTGTGTGTGTGTGTGTGTGTGTGTGTGTGTGTGTGTGTGTGTGTGTGTGTGTGTGTGTGTG
>CALSCE010009347.1:6458182-6497896 GCA_943593645.1 Bovichtus variegatus
ACACACACACACACACACACACACACACACACACACACACACACACAATATTCCCATGGGAAAAAAAGGGTATACTGATAAAGACACATAGTGGAAGTGTTGGTAAACATTTCAAAGTATTTGAGTTTCCTACACCCACTGTATCACAATGTACACCGAAAACATTTATCAGTTTAAAGGCTATTTGTTAACAGCTTTAACAGAGGCTTTGTGATGTATGTGTGTGTGTGTGTGTGTGCACACATAATACTTGAATGAAGTAGCTGCACAGTATGTGCTGTATTATCACTCGCTAACCTTGGACTTCCTCCTCCACAGCAGTACCAAACTAAAACCTGCCAAACGCACACACGAACCTCCAATTACAGACATGCACAAAACATGCACCTATACTTATGTACTTCTTCTTTTTTTTAAAACCATCTGAGACCCAGTGGGTATGGTTTACCTACAGTAAGCTTACTGATCTTCAATCCTAGTGAAGAATATATTGTGATTATTACACAACAAACGTGTCAAGACTGGAACAGATCCACTGAAAGGTGTAGGAGGGGTAGAAAGGAGGAGAGCTGTTGAATTGAAGAACAGATAGTGGTCAGAGACTGGCTTCGAGACCTTGAGACAGATGCAGAAAACTCAACAGGCTCCACACTGAAAATCTGTGTGAAACAAACATATGCCGATTTGCACCTTTTCACACCAAATACATCTCTGATATCATTACAGTGCTCTTTCTTTTCAACTATACATACATACATATATATATATATATATATATATATATATATATATATATGTGTAAACCTCAGTGTGTGGAAGTGATTGGGATCCTTCTTCTGTGTTAGTTAAATATGGTTTTTAATACACAACATAACAAGTGAAGATGTTCATACTTGCATTCTATTGTTAGGAGACAAAGAGCAGAAGAGATTAGTTTGATAATTTGATTGTCTACATTTTTCAAGCAAAACATGCATTTGTTGGCACGAGGTACTAAATTAGAAAGATTTGCCGTTTGTCTTTGTTTTATGTGATAATAAAGTTAATATTTTTAGGTGTCTCTTTGTCAGGCAAAATGAGCTATTTGATGATGTCAACTTGGGTTTAGGAACTTGTGATGGGCAGTTTTCTGGCATTTATAGACCAAACAAATCGATTGCCGATTAACTGATAATCCAAACGATTGCTTGCAGCCCAGGATGCAACACAAGTCAAGTCTATTTGAATTTATATAGGGCCAGATCATAACCAAAGTTATGTCAAGACACTTATCATAAAGAGCAGGTGTGGACCGTACATAACCCAACATAACATTTCTCTCTCGTGGTTCACATCCATCTAGTCAGACGACACAATCAATGACCCCAAACGACGGCTTCATTCAATGTACACTTTTATAATCCCCTCATTTAATATCATATACTGTAGTGTAACATTAATGTTGCATATTAATGTGTCCATGGCTGTGTATTTCTTCATATTTCTATTATTTTGCTATCCTCACTCACAAGTTTGAATTTGTTATGTCTGCTTTAATTTACGGTGCCATTACAGGCCTAGGGGCACGGCGGGGATCCTCTACCCAGGCTGCAACAATAGGAATTCCATTACAAACAGGTTTCACTAGACCGATGTTATACTCCGACTTCCTGTTGTCAATTCCTCTCTCAGTAATTCCATAGATTCCTCCCAGCAGGCTCTATAGGTTTATAATGACCTATGATAGGTTGGTTACGCAACAGAACAGTGGTTTTGGTATAACCCCATCTGCGTTGATTGGCCTATAGAATATCATGCCAAATACTTTCTTTGTAGCGCCTTGATACTTCAGTGTCAGCCCTCTAGAAATGTCTGATAAAAGACCTACATGACTCCCTGCTGACGTGATGCTACAAAAACACCTTTAACCACAATCCAGCCATTTTGTTTGGCTTCTGGAGTCTATTAGCATCAAAGCTAATAACACATCCCCACTACAAAGCCACTGCTGGTTCACGTGTGTCTAAGGCTGCAACTAACAACTTTATTTATTATCGACTAATTGTTTGGTCTAGAAAATGTCAGAAAAGTGGGATAAATGTCTTGTCTCGTCAGTCCAAAACCTAAAGACATTCAGCTGAATATGATATAAAACAGAGAAAAGCATGTAATAGAATTTGAGGCTGATAACAGCATTAGCAAAATAGTTGCAAATCATTTTTCTGACTATCGACTAATCGTCGCAGCTCTACCTGTGTCATGTGATTTTGGCTCTGTACATTCATCAAAGAATTAAGTAAATAAAATAGACATTTCAATAAAAAATAGGCAATTTGGGCTACAACTAACAATCATTTACAGTGTCGATTAACATGCTAATTATTATTTTAGATTAATCGTTGTTTATAAGGTCTTAGACTAAAGCCTTGGTCCAAGCCACTTAGTCTTTTGGGTTGTCAGTTCATCCATGTGTCCTATTCTCATGAACATGATATCTCAAGAATACCTTTAAGGAATTTCTTCAAATTTGGCACAAACGTCCACTTGGACTCAAGGATGAACTGATTAGATTTTGGTGGTCAAAGGTCACTGTGACCTCACAAAACACGTGTTTGGCCATAACTCAAGAATGAATGAAATTCACACAAATTAGGAAAAAATGACGAAGGGATGACATTTGGGACAGATGGATGTAAAATGCACTTGACAGTTTGGCTGAGGCATACAGACGTGATGGGGTAATTTTAGTGTTAAGTATGAATTGTGCTATAGAAATATTATAAATATGTTTAGGTGACTTACATTTTCTGAATTTGAATGCATTCATCACCTAAACGTCCCCTAAGACGCCACGTACACCTGTTATTATCTTTCAATGTCTAAACAGCAGAATTACAAGAATTTTAAACATGAAATAATGTTCAAAATGTCATCTAAACTAGCTTAACTTAAGTAGTGCTCAGACACCGACACAACTATGCCCAGGTGCAACGAAGGGTGCATTTCCTAACATGGTATTACTTGTCAAAATTTAGCAAAACTGAAAATTGCAAATTAAGATACATGGTCTCCAGCCAACTTTGAAGTCCAACTCCCATGACCTCTTCACCTTCACCAATTTTCAAAGGAAGGTTAATCTCAGCAGGTTTTCAACGAGAGGCACCATATGAAGTATTATATGGAATGTAAGCCTGATATACAGGAAAAAGCTGCTTGCTAAAAAAGAATATTTGTTTTTTAAGGAAATCTTTAAAACATCTCACTGGTTTCAGACCATTGTTACATTTTACTTCTGTAACCCAAACACTTGAACTATGTCTACAAATGACAACATTCATATTTAAACACTCAAGTGAAATATCTCAAATGAAATAGAAATAATTAGAGCAATAGTCTTGTGATAATACATGGAATTGTAGCGTCATTTGCATTTATAAAGCAGACGAAGATGCTCTTAGTGACTTCTTTTTAGGTTTAGGGTCATCCTAAAAGTGGAGCCCCAGGCTAAACCCCACCCTGTAGTGGATCCAGTCTGTGTTCAGGCTAAGAGTAAAGTTAGCACATGTAAAGCCTTCACAGCTGAGCTAATGCACACAATCAGAGTATTGTTTTGCTCCTACAGACAATGTAAGGCCTGTTCGGATAGTATATGTTAAACAAGTGGAGGTGGGGCAATGGTAACCTAATTGTTACTTGTGCACCTCACGATTTGAATCCCGTCTAAAAATAGCCAGTTACATGCCAATAGAAATAGCCAGAAGTTATGGCAAATGCATAAATGCACTGACATCCTTGAATTTGTTGGTATAATAGATCATTCTCTATGGGCAAAGATAAAAAATCTGATCATCTGTACTTCTCTGGCAAATACTTGGCAAGGATACTAAATGGAAAAAAAGGATATCAGTACTTAGAAGAGGGCTAATGATTGTGCTAGAAGTACTCTGTTTACAGTAAACTGTAGTTCACATCAATAAGTATAGCTGTATGCAGCCTACAATCATATTATCATCATTGTTAGATTATTAGTTTTGCCAGCTGCATAAACTACAGGTGATAGTGAAACCTGTTTGGTGTAAATGGATCAGATGCTTTAATTCCACCGCAACGCAATTGGAGATGGATATGCCTCCAAGGCAGACCCCACCCTCAGTCCAACCCCCATTTAATTCCCCTTTCCAACAGTGGGTCTTCAGGCAGACCCATCTTTCATGGTGGAACAGTGGGAAGATCAGAAGCAGAGCTGCTGCCTTCAAAGCAGGTCCCACGCTTCTTCCCATTGCCTTCTTCCCCTCGAGGTGAAAAAGAAAAAGAATACTCTTTTTGGGCAAACATGGCCATTTCTTCTTTCTTCAACAAACTAAAAGATACCTCAAGTTTAACTCTCTGCAACTCTGCAGCAGTTGTAATTCCACTATCCACTTACTTAAATGGAGAAAAGAAGCCAGTTTTAGAAAGTTTTGGAAGACACTGCCCATTTTCAGTACGCCCATTCAGTACACATTAAAAGGTCTTAAATTGGGTTCATTTGTGTGTTCAGTACTTTCCTGTAATAAAGAATTGAGCTAAATCCACACCTACAGTATTTCCTGCGTATGATTAAATATATATCAAATGTGCAAGAACAGCAACAAGTCTTAACACAGTACTGAGCAATGAATTCAAAAACAACCCCAAAGCCAGTTCCATTTAAAAAAAAAAAAATCTTTCTGTCTCTCTAGCAACAGACATTGCCGTGTGAAACTGCGCTCCTTCTGATACAACTTTTAAAAAACACACTTTGAAATTGTATACTAAACTAATACTAGTAGCGATTTCAAAACAAAGCATAACTTTAGCATAATCCTTTTATCATTTTGTGGTATAACTAAGCATTGATGCAACATGGTTGCTGTAAAAATTCTGAGTGCATCCTCCTAACTTGACGTGGCAGTATTTTCTTAACTGTGCCAACAGACTAAGCTTGAGAGTAAGAGGGCTTCCTGTAGTAAGCAGAAACAAGGCTGCTAAACATTCCCCGACTGGTCTGTCTCTCCCGGTTGAAATGAGAGTGCCCCCAGGCATTCTGGTTGATGGGAAAAGGATCAGGGCTAATGGCTGGATAAATCCATCTATCATGACCACGTCTCTCCGGGCCACTTGCTCTTTGTCTGTCCTCTTCCTCTCCTAGTTTGTGTCTGTTTAAGCTTGACCCATAACTAGGCTAATTAAAACATGACAAGTGTTAAAAGGTGTACAGCCAGTACCCTTTGCTGTATTAGCATCTATCAATGTGCGAGGGAGCTACGGAGGGGATTGGTTGATTTGGAAGGCAGCTCTTCTCAGCTGTGGGCCCTTTTCCTTTTCACCCTGCCCTGCAACAATAGGTGCAGTCAGGGAGAGGTCATAAAAAACACAGTGAAAGCATCTCCACTCCTCCTCTCTCCCCTCTGCCCATTCTCTTGTCAGAGAAAAGACAGGCAGTAACTGTCTGTGTGTCACCAGGGGTAATTGTGGGAAGCCTGAGAAAAGTCGCCCTGCAACACCTAGTCAAGCTTTGGTAACGTTTCCTCTTAGATTCTACGCATTACAGCAGTAGAACAAGACAACATAAAAATGACAGGAGGAAAAAATGACCCAGTAATGGAAAAACAAAAGGCAATCCAAATCTATAAGTCTGTTTAGTATTATCATACCCAACATGCCTGTCCATCCTCTGCAAATGTAATGGAAGATGCATGCAAATGAGCTAGCACTGTGGGTATCAGGACAGAAAATGTTAGGGTTGGGTGATATGTTAACATTTTCCAATCAGTCCCTCTGTGTGTGTGTGTGTGGTTGTGTGTGTGTGTGTGTGCACGTTGCATCTTTTGAGCAGCGGCTATGTCGTTCTTCGGAGGCAGAACATTAAATTAGCAAAAAGTAAATAAAAATAACAGCGACGTACCGAGCACATGACCAATATATTCGTCCAGTAGTGCATCCCTAATTTCTATCTTTTCAATGCATATTTTCAATTACAAAAGGAGCAAAGTCATGGCTGTGTGATCGTTTTAAGTCAACCATAGCTAGAAAAAAAACGTATCACAGGAATAAAACCATATGAAGATCCAACTTTGTGAACAATAACACAAACAGGATTATTATAGGGATATATTAATTACATTTGGCAGGTGTTTTTGTCTAAAGCAACATATAGTAAGTGCATGAGTCATTTGCCACGGCAGTATTATTTTTGCTAGTTTCCCATCGTCAGTCAATTATGATCAGGACTGTTGCTTAAAAGCCACGAGACAATATGTGGTTAATGTGGATTGGTTGAGAAGACTATGAATCATCATAACCCTATTTATATTAGAGTGTGCTACACATATATTGATGGAAATAACAGGTGCACTCGTCTATGACATGCCCTAGCACTTTGCCCTGGTTGGCCGATAGGGTCCTTCAATGGTGTGATGGTTGGTACATGTTCTCTCTACTATTATACAAAAAATATATATTTTTTCATTTGTACCAATATCATTGCACTGACATCAAATGAAATCCTTTCTGTGCTTCTATGACTGTTGCGATACAGATCTACCGAATGCTGGGTGAGTGAATAAAGACACGGGGTAGAGGGAGGGGGACACAGATACAGCGTGATGAAGTCTAACAATAGCTAAGATTGATGGGAGAATGCTGCTGCACGCGCTCCTAACTGAACTCTGTCCGTTTCAGTGGCATTCAAGCACACATTCCTGGCATACTATCACTTGCACAAAGATGTGAAACTACAAAGTTAATGTGGGTTATGCATGCTGGCTCAGTGCCAGGTTTCAGTGTGATTTCTTGCTCTTATCTACCGCTCTATGAAAACTTCCACTCCAACCTGAGGGAGAGAGTTTAAATCAAAGTTGTGAGATGGGAAAGGAGGAAGGGTCAATAAAAAGATGTAATGAATACGACTGGGATGAACAACACATTTCCTAAAAGCTTCTTATCAGAATGTATAATGCATGTAATGTTATGAATCCACACCATAGGACTCCGCTGACATGCTTTTGTATTTAGGGGACATATTCCTTACAATGAGCATCGCAAGAGCAGTTTATTTCTCTCAGCTTGTCAAAGCGTTGTAAATATGGAACCACAACTTTGAGCATGCACAGTGACGTCTGCCTGATATGGAGCCACTCTCCAGAAAAAGCAAATGCTAGTTAACTAAGAACAAACCAATATTGCCGATACTTATGTTAAGGAATGAATTTGTCAATATAGAAACCTAACAGTATTAGTAAACAGTAGTTTTAGGATGACAATTGAGCTCTATGGCACACATATGCTGTCAGGTTGCAGCTACACAAACAACACTTGTTGGAAGGATAAATTAGTTAATGGTTTTGATGTGTTCAGGAAGTTGGATTCATATAAAAAATAAATAAAAAAGTAACATTAACATTAACTTATTTAAAGTTTGAAAATTGTGTTGGCCAAAAAGTAGACATGAAAAATAACAAGGAGCAAGAGGGAGTAGAAAGGAACAAGGGAAGGGAGGTAAGTAAGGAGAAAAATAACGAAGTAAGAAGGGAAACCCCCTCAGTTTGTGGCAATAAAAGAGTACCGCTGCTCTCTGGGAGATTAAATATGAACGGAACAAAACAAAACGAGGGCTTTGAGACCCTCCGAGTCCTAGCCATTCTTCTGGCCACAGTAGCCTAGCAACCGCTGCTTGACCAGTCCATTGTGCAAACGTATGTTAAGCTTTTATCCCTCATTAGCAACATTCCTCCCTGCAGGCTGGGATTTTACAGATTAGGTTGAAAAACACAAAAGAGATTGGACAAATCTTGCTGACTTCCAACATATTACTTTACAGGCTAATCATTGATCAAATAGCTGTATGTTTGTCTGTGTGGAGCATGTGTACACTGCAAGTTGATAAATGGCAGGCGGAGGAGTTGAGTGAAGGCGCAGCAGTTTAGATGTATACATGTACCTGTCTGTGTCTTGCTTTAGGAAAAAACACTGGAGTGAAATAACTTAGAAATACATACCAAAATATAAATGCCACACAGCCATTGTTGCTCATTAATTATTGACAAAGTGACAGATTGCTGATAAACAACCACTTATTGCAATGTATCTACTTTCTTTTTACCCCCCTGCGTAGATAATTCTCACTTCATTTATCCTTTTAGACTGACCGACACACACACAACGCCAAGACAAACAGACAACAGGCCCTCACTAGCAGATGCAGCAACTTCTCTAAACTGCATTATTCTAGGTTTTTACTGGGAAAACAACCCAAAACACCACAGGGTGCCATTTGTGCGTGTGTGTGTAGGAGAGTCTTTTGTGACCTCACTGCCCTGGTTCAAAGCAAACACATACAGCTTCTTTCATTCTCTCCTTATTTAGACAAGACCGCATATCGACGACAGATGTTAAGACTTCTGACCCTGGGACGAGCAACTACCTGCAACTAGTAACAGTGCTGGTCGAATTAAATGTCTTTCTTGGTCTCATTTTGTGGTTAATAGTGTAGCAGTGGGCTCTGGTGGAGTGGAAATCAAGAATGAATTCAGAAAAACTGATATTTATTCCAGTAGCCTACAATCTACAGGTAAAATGTTGAGTTCCCAGGTTTCACTAGAGCACAGAACTGCATTAAGATGAGCACAATGGCCTCTCATAAGCTTCATTTTAAATTCTCCCTCTTTACTTAAAGCTTATGCTGTCTCTATGTCACAGTGAAGTGGCAGGACAAACACAGTGACTTGTGTTCGCAGCACTGTGCCTGTTTGGGGGAGTTTGTTTGTGTATGTTCGCCAAACATCCGATTAGCCTCAACAGTCTAAATGGCAGTTAAATCCTTTCTCTCCATCTGCCCTATACTGTAATTAACACAAATCTTCCATATTAAATAAGACTACTTTTAGGGGAGGGCTCGTCTACACTGTTCATAAATCATATGCACATACAACGCATTATTTCAAAGATTTGTTTGAATTTTTGGGGAACAAAAAAAGAAATCCCAATCTCAATTTGTATTGCAAATATATTCTAAAATGTTGGCATTAAGTCTGGCAGGAGTTTTTATTTATTTATCACAATTTACTTTTACAATAGTTTTGGTTTGACGAGGTATAAAGTTTTTGTCATGCTTTCACTTTCCCTGCAGTTTATTAACTAAGACTATAACCATGTGTAGAGTTTATGTTTGCAGCATATAAATGTTATAATTACTGGCCATGTGTGTGTTTAAAGTGGGCAATATACACTGAACCCTCTATAAACTGTGAAGCACTGAAAGGAAATCTTTATCTTTTTCAAATTCAATCAAATGTCTTGATCTGGTGATCCCGGAGGGTCAGGTCTGTGTACATTTCACATGTTTTATCTCTACATTCACACAGACTCTCACAGCTGGAGATAAACAGACATCAGTACACCAGGGTTGCTCCCCACATGGCCCCAGGTTGATAAGTCTCTGATCACAAAGGGAGAAATAGTGTTTGGGGTCATATTACACACATAAACACACCTGCTGATGAAGTGGGGAGCCTGTGTCAGTGGGTATATGACTCAGACTCTTTTTCTCATCAAGTCCCATGCATTCATTATTCAGTCCTGGGAAACTAAAGTTTGCTGGCTTGTTGTCAATTAGTCCATAGAGGAACTAGCACAAAACCAACTTCTAACTACATGACCCAACTCAAAAGTGAGACAAATACTCAGGTCTCAATGTAAATGAATTTTCTTAAACATAAACACCTGCAGAAATTGTGAAACTATGCAGACGTTCGCGGATGAATAAGCAATCGTTCCTGCATTACATAAAACCCTGAAGTGAATGGATTTATTTATTATTAAACTTGGAAAGGTTCTCTGTCTGACTTCTTTTTACCCTGTGACCTCTGATATTAGTTCTGGTTGTTCAAGCACATGGCCTGACAGTGTGAACCGAGTGTGTCTGGTTTTGTGTTTGGTAAATCACTGACTTTATTTGAACAACATTTCAGCTTGGGTTGGAGAGGGGGCTGGGAAGGTGTGTGTGTGTGTGTGTGTGTGTGTGTTTTAAAAGGAGGAGGGGGTGAATGCAGGGGGGAAGGGGGGCAGCCCAGCTGAGCAAACTCTTTATTTCACATCCTCTTGACGGTATCCCCCACCACTTCATACACCCACAGAGACCTTTTACACCTCTTTAAATCCATCCTGAGTAAAGGGCAGCACTGCATCAGTGATGTTGTGGAATATGTGAATTATGAGTTTTCAGCAACCTTAATTTGGGCTGTAATGACAAAACCATGTTTTTCCAACAACATATGAGCATGAGAAACATTTCCCAAATCATTAATATGACATTAAACAACCACTATCTGTGACAGGTTGACATGTGGAGATGTCTGGGGTAGACGAGTCTTAAAATAATTGCTTTAGAAAAAGTTATAGTTACCTAATACTAATAATTACTCCAGCAATCCTGAACTACGACCAACACGTAAATATGAATAGTTATGGTATAACTGAAATAGGATGTGCAACAGGTGGATGGTTCCCCCATGAGGACTCTCTCCTAAAATGATGTTATTCATCTTAATTTATGTCTCAAACACACACAAGCACACACACACACTACAATCTTGGCTTACTGTTGCTAGACTTCAGGTCCCGGTGGATAATGGGTACCACGGCCTCCTCGTGTAGGTAGAGCATCCCGCGTGCAATCTGCACGGCCCAGTTGACCAGGATGTGTGGAGGGATGCGCCTTCCGGTCAACGCCCGGTTCAGTGTCCCGCCTCGGGCATACTCCATGACCAGGCACAGGTTGGGCTCCTCCAAACACACTCCCTCCAGTTTAATAATGTTGGGGTGCTGCAGCATGGAGAAAAGTTTCGCTTCTTGTTTAACACCGCCGGCGGTGGCTGCTATGTCCTCGTCTGGGTCCTGCCGAGCCGCCTTCACGGCGACCTCCTGATCTTTCCATGTGCCCCGGTAAACTTTGCCAAATCCACCCACGCCTATAATCTCCTCTAGTACCAGTTCACTGAAGGGTATATTGATGGGCGAGCTCGGGACTTGTTCTCGTGCCCCCACAGATCCACTCGTAGTAGGGATACGGTAGATCGCGGGCTGGTAGGTGACATAGTTTGAGGGGAAAATCCCGACCCGGTGGTTGATTTTACCCGTCCACCAGCCCTCGTCCCCGGAGATCGCTGCATCTTTGGACAGCACCTCCACCACGTCCCCCCGTCTGAGGCTGAGCTCGTCCTCGCCGCTTGCCTCGTAGTCATATGCGGCTGTCCACAGGGACCGAGTCGGGCACAGCGGGGCAGAGTGAGCCCACGCCCGAGCTGTGGGAGAATCTGTCCAGGCATGCTCCCCTGTCCCACAGCCGCCCGGCCGCCCTTCACCGTTTGGGAAAGCGGCCTGCGAGACATCCATTTCTCGGTGGCCGTAGCGGCACCATAAGGTGCAGAGCTTTTAGAGCAAAATGAAAACTTTAAAACGGTGAAATGTAACTTTTTGAAATCCTCATGCTGTCACATCTACGAGACTAGCTGATGAGGACAGAGAGACATTCCCTGCACAGAGGATCAAACCGTGTCCAAAGTCCTGTGGGAGAGAGAGCGTCCACAACCCTGCAACTTATCCACGTCGCCACTCCGGTAAAAGTGTATGAGGGTCAATAACTTGCTAGCGAGGTTGCTGGCTACGGTTAGCCAAAATATGTTTTAGCTAATGTCACCACTTATTGTGTTGACGGTTAAACAGCTGTGTGGAGTTTAAAACAAACACTTCATGTCTTAAATCTCAACGTTTCTCTGCCATGAGAGACACATTGGTCCACAACATAGTGTCTGCTTCTGCTCGATGCTAACGCGAACGAGCTAAAGTTAGCTCTCTACCGATGGAGCTAACGTTACCAAGTGTTCGCAGGTGCCGCTGGAGGTGCACCTGCACCGTCCACTCCGGCCAGATAAAGCGAGGCTCCGAGGGGCTGGTTTCTCTCAGAAAGTCGCCAGTAAATCTCATCTAGTCCACGAATCCCAAAATGTAAAGTTCTCTTGCTCGTTTGTGGACTTTTAACAGGGATTTCAACTGCATTGGCTGGCGGGTTAGCTTAGCATAGGTCAGCCCACTGACTAGTAAGGCAGTTGGAAAAGTTGCTCCTCTCAGCTTGAGGATCGGTTACTCCCACGTTAGTTTCTCCCTCGGGGACGTTAAGAAATACCAACGGTTGAACACTCAGAAAGCACAAAAAAACATCCTGGACTCCAACGCAACAATGCGGTAATAAAAACATGATAAAGAAAATCCTTCAACTTTAATCAAAACAACCCCCCCATCGCCGTTGTCGCCAGACGAAGTCGGACCCAGCAGTGTCTGTGCGGAGGATCTGGGGGACGCTGCTGCCGCTGCTCTCGCTGCTGGCTGTGGGGCCCTCTGATTGGTGGGTTACATGACACGTGACCGCTGCAGCAGTAGGGGGGAGGAGGGAGGAGCTACTATAGGAATGTGTGAGGAGAGCGCGCCTTCAGGGAAATTATGGGAATAGTGGACCATATAAAATGACACATACACACGCACACTATGTGCACAAGAAAGTAATTTCAAAGTGAAAATATAACTTAGTACCGCAACTATTTTGACCAAGTATTTATGTGCACAAGGAATTTGACTGGCTTTTTTTTTTTTTTAGAATACACACAAAAGTAGACCTACAGGAAGATACACACATGCTGCTAGACAAAGACAACAATTACATATAGATATAGCTTAAACTACTACTACTACTACTACTCCTACTACTACTACTACTACTACTAATAATAATAATAATAATAATAATAATAATAATGATAATAATAATAATAATAACAGCCTAATAATTAAATAACATAGAAATATCCCGAGGGAACATACAACTGCTATCAATTTAGTTTATTATCACTTAACATGTTTTTACATTTATTAACACTACCGGTATTTATATTGTTCTATTATTGCACTACCTGTTTGTTATTGCACTATCGGTTCGTAGCTTGCCTTGGAGATCATCTTGTTCATAGGCTACCTGTTTTTTCTATCTGGTTGTTTGCCACTTATGTTCATTCTTTTGTTTTGCACCGGGTCCAGGGAAACACAATGTCGGTCCTCTAAGTAGCGTACTGTACCGCACTCTATACAGATGGATGATAATAGCCTATTATCCTCTGCGTAGCCCATTTATAGACTAATAATGTTCTTTAAAATTAAAATGTTTAGTTTAAAAAACTAAAATTCGGTTATCCATATAGCCTACATGGGTATTGAGTAAACCCTACATAAGCATGTCATACTTTACCTCTAAGAATAGGCTACTCAGCCTGTACATACTGTATACACGTGTATACGCTTGCACACATAGCCTAGTCAACACATAGCCTACATATTATACACAGTGTGGTTTAAGTGTATGATTAATTTATTCTGAAAACCTCCTGCGTGTGTCAGACAAACACTGAAGGTGCGAATCACATAATAGGAAAGGATGGAGAGGGGAGGAGGCGGAGAGGTGGAGTGGGAAGCGGGGGGAGGGGGGGGGGGCAGAGCTGCGCATCTGTGCAGGCAGCTAGAGAGGAGAGGGAGAAGGAGAGAGACGAACAGGACAAGATGAGGACCGCGGTAGCAGCAATGGACGAATCGACATTGGGATGGGAAACGGCAGACGAGAGGACACCACCGAGGAAGACCGATGAGGCATGAAAGAGAAGGCTCAGGAGACGTGCTGTATCGCCCCAACATGGAGGCGTAGCGACAGTAGCATGCATTAGAGGAGATCATTTCATTGTAGCCTAGCAGCAGCAGCATCATCCGTCCGTCCAACCTGAGCGGAGAGGAGGAGATAGGAGGAGAGATGGGCTCCCAGGTTGTGCAGACCCTGCGTCAGGGAGTCTGGGCATCTGTGACCGGGGGCTGGTACCACGACCCGGACCAGAACAAATTCAACAACTCCTGCCACCTCTATCTGTGGATATTTCTCCTGATGTTGCCCCTGTCTCTTCATCTGGTGAGTTTATTTTTTATTTTTTATGAGGGAACATGACGTTCAAGGCCGCGAGGGGGGTGTGAGGTGCTCACGGTACCAAAGGTAACGCTTTTTTTTTTTTTTTTTTTTTTTTTCATGCGCGCTTTTATCCTTTCTTGGATAATCCAACACCCTTCATTGTCTGGTTGCTACTACTGAGGTAAATCTAGGTTTGAGAAAACAGCACTGTCGCAGTATTTTCTTCTGCATGCGGTGACGGAACGCATGGCTGCTCCTGGATGTGCAGCGTGAGAGCCAGGAGGCGTGAAACTAGGGTTCACTGATATTTTCATGTCATGGCCTTTGAAATAGGTGCGACGCAGGCTACACTACTCCCACTGATAATATACTGGCTGAGGAACTTCCATCAGCGATTTGTTTCAGACGTTTACCTTGCAGATATGTGGAGATACAGTAGATGTGGAGGAAGAAATACCTCGGATTCAAAACGATACAGGCGCAGTCATACAGCAGGATGGGGGCATGGACGAGGGGAAGAGTTGCAGCTATGGGTCAAACACCTTAACCTTAGCTTTGATGAAGTATGTTGGCAACAACAGCCATGTACAGTACTGGAAGAGCGACCACTTAATGATCTGATGGAAGATCAATGGCATCTTTTCTGTTATTGTATGTGAAGAAATCATTTCTCATTAACATTTTTATGGAACAAAGGTTTATCAGTTACTCGTTTTATCCAGATTAGATAATATATATTGCCGATTACCTGATGCTCCCCAGCATCGATACAATAAACCGGGGCTAATGTGTAGTAACTGTGGGTTCTGATAACCCCCATGAATGAGAGTTAGTGAGGCAAAGTAACTCCTTATGATTCTTATGTGAGAGTGACTGCTCAGGCGTGTAAGAGCTTTGCCACCAAAGCTATATTGAAATGTTGCTGTTTGAAAACATCCACTCCTTCCACTTGCAAAAACAACACACGCTTTCTGGCAGAGGTGTTTCAAATTTCAAGTTTATTAGCAATTTTATCTGAAGGTCGCACACAGCACTCAGCACTCAGCACTCAGCACAAGATAAATAATGGCAAGTTGAGGAACAATCAGATGTAAACACAAATGACACTGGACTATACATCTGTAACTGCAGATTTTAGTAAGTGTCCATATTCAATACAGCAAAAATCTCTCCAGATCAGTATGACTCATGTATCAGCTTGATACAGATACTTTATCTTTACTCTTCCTGTTCTCTACAATGGG
The DNA here is from genome assembly GCA_943593645.1 of Bovichtus variegatus. Classification (NCBI taxonomy): domain Eukaryota; kingdom Metazoa; phylum Chordata; class Actinopteri; order Perciformes; family Bovichtidae; genus Bovichtus; species Bovichtus variegatus. The sequence continues at coordinate 6,473,423 of CALSCE010009347.1, forward strand.
CCATTCCTCCCACGGGGATCAATAACCTTCATTAATCCACCAGATTAGATCTTGTGTTTCACTGAGCATGTAATACATTCGGGGAACTGTTTGGCTGCAAGTAAGCTTTACCTTTTGCAGAATTCCACCTACTCACAATAAGATGAGAAGAGATGCAACACTGTGAAGCATTGAATCAAACTCTATTCTGGTGGAGTCAGGAGTCTCTGGAGATGTGGATTTGAATATGATGAAGCTCCTCTCATCCCCGCAGGCCCTGCCACCTACAACCATGGCTTTGAGCATCTACTGCACCTCCATCACCGTCTTCTTCATCCTCATCAAGCTGGCCAACTATCGGCTGCACCTGATGTTCGACGAGGGCGAGGGGGTGGTCCGCAGCAGCCTCTCTGATCTCAGCAAGGCTCCGGAGAAGAAAAGTAATGCCTCGGACTCGTGCCTGCCTGCCAGCATCAGGTAAACCCTCACACACACACTTATAATCCTACAAAACTACAGTCCGATGGATGAATCTGAAGTAGCTGAAACATTCCTGCTTGAGGGATGTATTGGAGGCCATTCAGAAAGACATTCAACATATATACATTCAACAAAACTTAGCTCTTTGTACCTCAGGCTGCTGCCCTGCTTGTGTTAGTCATTACCATATCTAGGCCAGAGGGCTAATTCCCTAATGATACAACTTAATTATTTAACATGAAATTGTAGATTTGGGTCCTACACCCCTTTTTAGAATAATGCCACTAATACTAACAGACTGTCTTAACATTCTTGATGTCCTCTCTTTTTAATAATCATTTTTTTCTCACCATTTTTATCTCCTCTTCCTCTCTCTGTATTCTCAGATATATATATATATATATATATATATTCTCTCTCTCTCTATTTTTCTAAGTCCTCCCTTTTTTTTGAGATCATATTGGCTTTGTGATCAAGTGTCTCAGAGTGTGCTATAGACTCGATCCACTTCAATTCAAAGACTCAGTGCAGCTCTGGTGAATGTGCGAGCTAATGAGAGGAGGTCAGTGATCGTCAGTCGGCCACTCCGCTCTGACACACTTGATCTGCACAGAGAATAATAAAAGAAAATCCATCACTTCCTGTTCCCCGTAAGACTGTATTTCTTTTCATTTCTGTGCCTGTGGAGAGATGAAACAGCAAGTATTTTTTACTGCTTCCTCATCCCTATAAATCAGAGGATTTTAGCATGAAAAGCACGAGAGGCTGGGACTGAAGGTCCGATGATTCTTGATAATAACGTATTGATGTTTGGACTTCAATTCACTCCCTATCTGTCTATCTCTTGTGCCTCGTCATTTAATTCCTCCCCCGGTCTCTTGTCTTTGTCTAATAGGAAGAGCAGTACAGTCCCCGACAGTGTTGCCATGACGATGTTGGCTCGGAAACGTACCAGTCCGGTGATCCAGGTGACAGTGAAACAGACTGAAACCGACCCAGGACTGATTGGGGTGGTGAGTGACGCTTAAAAGATGGACACCTGAGAATATTATTGTGCAGTACAGAAGGAAAAAAAACTGTGTTGACCTACATTATGTCCAAATGTTAATCACGTGTTAATCTCATCCATACAGGACTGTTCGAAGTCAGACGAAGGGAAGACTGTGGAAGGTGATGTTGATCATCCTCTGGGTTTAAATGAGGATGTAACTATTGAAGGAAAAATCTAAATAAACATAACAAACGCAGATGATTCCATACAAGCCAGCAGGCGATCTGTGGCAGAGCTGAGATGCTGCGGCTTCTTGAAGGGAATCTTCAGATTTATTTGAAGTGGGGTTGTATGAGCTGCTTATCCATAGTCAGTGTTTTACCTACGGTAGATGACGGTCGGCACGCCCCCAGGTTGGAGGAACAGACAGGAGTAATGACACAGAAGCAAAGCAATGTACTGCTGTGGGCGGGGGCAGCAGCAAAACTTATTTTAGCCACCTAAAAAAATCAATATCAGTTTAGGTGCATGCTATATTAGGAATGTTTTCACGGCTTCACCTTGCCCTCAGACGGCCCTTTCAGACGATGAACTGAAGACGTTATATGCAGCTCTGCTCTCTTCAAAGCCACCAGACTCCTTTGACAACAACAGTAAATTTAGCTCGCAGAAAACACAAGTTGCTGGTCTATCGCTGCCTCGATCGGTTAGTTTCTTTGTGTTATTGTGTGACATGACTATTACCCTCAGCCTGGCATCGAGGTACAAATGATCGGCAGGCTACATTAGGCAGTTTAAAAAAAATCTGTTTCTGTAGAGCTGACTTCCTATTTAGTCTGTGTATTGCTAAAAATGACACGGACAATATGACAACGTATACACTTATAGAATGAAGACAGGATGTAGAAATACAACCACCTGCAGCACATCATTTAACCCCAAGTCATCCTCAATTAATGTGTACTTATTGTCAGGCCTTGTATGTCATTTGGGGGAACAAGTGTAGTGCGTAATTGTATCGTCAGAATCAATCTGTGCTGGAAACCAACTCTGTTCCTCTTTTCTAATGCACGCGATGGCATCCTTAGACAATATAGATTAACAACTTCCTTTTCTGGGAACACATCATTGTTGTGAATCTGCTCAGAAAAGCACAGAACTAGGAGTCAGCCAACAAGACCAGCTGAGTGCTTCCAGTAAATGTATCACTGACTTTGAGTGCCACAACAAAGTCAGCTTATTGTAAAAAAAAAAAGGGATATAAACGCTCGGGTATATTGTATCAGACAACAACTGTACTAAAGTGTATCTGCTTTCAATAGCAGTAGGATTAGCATTTAATTGTTTTGCAATGGGAAGATATTCAGCAAACATGCAAAAGTGTGAATTTTGTCACTGCAGCCAAAAAGGAGACTACAATATGTCCATGACAGGAGTTTTAGGATTAAAGCATTTTTATTATTATTACACTTTCAAACAAATCAATTTAAATGTGCATTTCATTTTCATTCCAGGACAGGGTGAGAGTGCAGCAGAGGTGAGGCCTGTGGAGGGAGGCCTGCACCCAAGTCCTTCTCCAGATGACCTCTCCAGCCCCAATCCGGACCAGGCTGCCCCCCTGCTGCAGGCCCAGCAGAGGCCCCCGTCCCGAGCTGAAAGAGAAGAGATGCGGCCTGGATCCGCGAGAGGGACAGGGAAAATGGATTCGGAAATAATTGAAACTGTGGCTGTGAAAGAGGGAAAGGACATTCAGGGCTCTTCGACGGGGAGTGACAGAGAGCAATCAGAGCAGGAGAGAACAACAGAGAAAGACTCGGTGCAGGACAGAATAGAAGGCTGTGAGGATAAAGAGACTGCAGACAGGGAAACAGCTGATGAAGGTCTGCCTCCCTCCAAGGGAAGTGAAGATGAGAGCGAGGAGGAGAGCGAGGGGCAAAAAGAGCCCCCAGATGCCAACAACAACTCACTGGAGACTCCCCAGGACCGCCAGGATGATTTCATCGATATCCCAGAACCTCATGCACAGGTAGGCCCCGCAGGAGTAAGTTGGTAGAGCAGCATTGCATTGTGATTATTTTGTACATGGGTATGCTTCTTCCATCCGTCTGTCTCTCAGGCTGAGCCGGTGGAGGAGACTTACTGTTCTGACGAGATTGAAGTGGTTCTGGTTGACAACTCTGGCCCTGGGCCGGCGACGGCTCACCTGGACGACAGCGACACCGTCAAGATCATCATCACCATGAGCTGTGACCCTCAGACTGCTGCTCAGCTGGAGGAGAGTGTCAAGCAGAGCCTTCTGGATAACGCACAGGTAAGAATCTTTTAGGGCATCAGTTTTAATGGTCTTCATGAAACTATTTTAACTCCCTTAACTTCCATTTTTTCCCATTTATTTCCACTGTAAGACTGTTGAATTCATTATATTCATTATTATTGTTACCTAAATGATGTTCAGGTTTATGTTTGAGGTGTTGTCACATTTGGAGAATACAGTATGTGTGACATGTGTGTCCCACAAGGCTCAGAAGGATGCAGGAGAGTGTCGCATCAAGATTCCTGTCATCACCTTCGACTCCCCTGAGAAGGAGAAGCATAAGGTGGAAGAGGAAGAAGAAGAGGAAGAAGAAGCAGCAGCAGCTGGCTCAGAGGACGAGCCCACCCTGAAACAGCAACAGACGGCCAGCCAAAGTGAAGAGTTTCACCTGTGTCGAGATACATCCACTTCTGAGTTCATCACATCGGAGTGTCCAGATCCAGACCAGGAACTTGGTGTGCAGATGACTGATGACAGCACACCGAGCCCTCAGCTGACAAATGATAACAGCTCATCAGGTATCGATGTCCACTCCCACCACGATGACACGGATCCTCTGGATCCTAACGTGGACTCACATGGTTTCCTGCGTCTGCCGCCAGCTTTGGCTCGGTACGGGCCCGGGGGAAGGACTCACATCCGTGGGCTGAGCATGGACAGTGGGAAAGATGCCGTGCTGCTGTCAGACCGCTCACATAACACCGTAGGTTGGCAGTTCAGCTCTGTTTCTATTTCTAGTTATCTCCATCCACCCATTCTTACATACAAATATGTATATCTTTATCAGACCACCATGACCAGTTCCAAGTCAGATCTGGAAGCTAAGGAGGGCCAGATTCCCAACGAATCCAACTTCTTGGAGTTTGTCTCCTTGTTGGGGTCCCTCAGTACCAGAGCGGCAGGTGCCAGCTCCCAGGAAGAGGAGGGGCCTGAACGCAAAGAGGAAGCGGGAGCTGCAGAGGAAGGGGAATCTCAGCAAGAAGGTTTGTTTCCTTCACCTCCACCTCCTTTATCTACATGTTTTATAGGGCCAGCGTTAATGCACAGCGTTATATTTAAGTGCGTACATGAGTGCAGTGTCAGCATTGTTTTATGAGCTGTAATACATTCCTACTGTTGCTCTTGGTGCATGGTCCCAGCAGCTATGTAAGGTTAAAGCTCCATAATAATATTATACTTATCAAGATATGTTCGTATAAGGCATTACTTTAATAGTTCTGTCCAGTTCAAATTATGACTTTTCTTTTACGACGCTAATGGCAGGATGTCAATCAATTTGTCAAATGGGATAAATGGAACTGCACAACTTGTAGTGGCAGCTAGTAGACTTTTAGTATTGTTGAAATGGCGATTCCTTAAATCTGCATGAATTGACGAAGAATAATTCTTCATCAGTATTAGCAACACCTTCCATTGTTAACATTTATCCCACACCTTCACCCTCCTTCAGACCTCACATCTGTTTCAAGACTGGTCCCCATGCCTTATGAAACACTCTCCTCCTCACTGCATTCTTGAATTCAATCTTCTCCAAACGGAGGATCGTTTCTGTTGTTTTAAACAAAAAAACATTTCCATTTGTTTTGCTTACAGAGAATCTGAGTTCCAGACAAGATGAGACGATAACAGAGACCAACGCGGACAACAAACCAGAGAGACCCAAACCACCCACCAGTCTGCCTACTGACACACTTCAGGCTATACCACCCACACAAATCCCAATAGTCTCCCCTGACAGGTACACATGCCGTTACACCCACACGCTTCGGTAAAAATATGCAGACGGCCGAATTCCCTCATCCATCCAGGATTTCCAGTTGATTGTGTTTCCCGTCTGCAGTCCACAGACAGACAGAGAGAAGGATCCAGACTACGACTCCCTGCCCTCACAAACCTCTCAGTCAGAGAGCTCCATGCTGCAGGTCATCTGCAGACCGGAGGCTACCAACAAAGAAGATGCCTACACCTTCCATACCGTACACAGTGAGCAGCCACGCTGGAATAATTAATAGTTCAAATGTAATGTCATTTTGTTTATGCTGGAAACTATTCGAGATGAATCGCAAGAGGCAGGTCCCTGGTCAGTTTTAGCCGTCTGTGTGTGCTCTCTGTTGTTTGAACAAGCACACAGTATGCGTGGAAAGGCTCTGCAGGTAGCTCATGGCTTCACTTTTGAAACAGCTGAAAAAGCTTGAAGATTAAATGCCATTTTTCTGGACTTGCTCGAAGATATTCAGTTATTCAGTTATTGTTCATTCTTGGATGTCTGTCTGTAGTGCCTAAAAGGTTTTATGTGTGTGTTTGTCTCATCAGGAGACAGGCCTCGCAAGCTGTACGCAGAGAGAGCTCTCAACCTGCCGCTAGGAGCAGAGCTCATCACCGGCAACATGTGGTACTGCTGTCAAATCTTTTCCTCCCCCTCTTCATCATCTCTTATCAATCAATCTTTACCCACGACAAATTATCTTGTTTTTTTTTACTATCCGCTCTGTCTGCATGTTCTCTTCCACTGCTTCCATGTGCTTTTCTTAACTTCATCTTACATTATTACCTTTTTTTTCCCATTTCCTCGTAAACTGTCATCACTGCCTGTGTAATCAGGTCAGCCGGTTTTATGTGTGCATGTGTGTGTGTCTCTCCAGTGACCTGTTGTCAACTTCTTCCAACTCTGAGTGTCAGGACGGCCTGGCGGGCGGTCACACTGACTGCCCTTTCCAGCGACGCATCATCCCTGCACACAGGCTCCGGCCACGAAGGACGCACCCCGAGATATTCCAGGTGTCCATCTGATTTCTTTTTTTTATTTCCTGTTCGGCATACCAATGATTTACTAAACCTTGTTTGATACGACTAAAGACAGGACATGATACAAATGCATGGAAGTATAGTGTACTAAAACTGTTTATTTAAAGGTACCACGTGGGGTTTGACCACAAGCAGTCCATAGAAGTGCTCAGGAGCCTTGTTGTTTTTGGAGCAGGTTACTGTTTTGTTTGTATCTCATGCTCGCGCGTGCACGCGGGTGACATGATACCCAGTCCTCCAGACTGTTTTATGCTATTGCACTAATCGACAGTTGGTGGTGGTAACGTGCCAAGAACTGTAGCAACGTGCCAACAAAGGGAGTGAACAAGAAGTCTGTTAGCAAGCAAACAGGGATGTAAACAATGTGGGTTTCAAATTATTCCAAAAAAAAATGTTTTATGTGGACACAAATGCTTTGAATGTTTCTTAGGCCTCAAGGATACATATAATGTGTTTTGGTGAGAAATAGAGAAACTGTTTGTTTACAAACCCAAAAACTCCACAGGGTACGTTTAACTAGATAATCAAATATTATTTAGTAAAAGACTCAACCAGAAGTATATATTAATCCAAATATCAAATAAAATCTAAAAGAGGATTCATAAATAACCACTTTAAACAATTAACAAACAATCTAATCTCATAGTTTAAATATGGATTTATTCATACATAAACAACAATTATCTATACAGTTAAAAAAAATAGTTGAATTCACACACAACATTTTAAACAAGGACATTGAAATGCTGATTCCCTTTTCCGTGTGGATTTCATCTCAGAGTTGATTGGCTAAGTCCCCAGAGAATGGCATAAATGATAATCAACCAACTGGTAAATCAGATAAGTGTATTCTCTCTGACAAACTGTACATATAAATATGAGTCTTTGCTGCTGTTTGAAACAGCAGCCATATGATCAGTCCTGCATCCGTTTACATCACCGCTGGATCAGACCAGCAGGGGTGACACACGCTGCCTGGGTCCGTTTGTTGAAGCTGAAACAACACAGACTCCCTGCTGAATCATTAATGCACCACTCTGTGTGTGATGCACATCATAAAAAAAAACACGACGCTGTTCCGTCTACTATAATGAGCCTCACTGTGTTTTGAATGATCCTACATGGGAAATCATGTAGATAGAAAACACGGGTTGTCTCCTGTGCTGATCGCAGATGAATTCACGTGGGTGTAAATGATTTGTGTTTGTGTGCACGTGTCAGGAAGAGGACTCTTTGGATGAGTCGTCAGAGACGTCCACTCAGGAGAAACCGACCAAGAAAATCTATTACAAACTCAAACTGTTTCCTGGGAAGTGGATCAACATTTTGTACGACAGACTCACCCTGCTTGCCCTTTTGGACAGGTAATGCACAAACAACCTGCCTGCAAACTCTGTCCACTGTTGCACCAACATGATTGGAAGTCCAAAGCCTCGAAATCAAACATCATACACGTTATTAGATATTTAGATATTTTCTCTGCGAAACTAATGAATAAAGCATTGTTGTTAGTAGTTGACATCATTTTCTCAATTGTCCTCCTAAATGTTGATAAACCAGCTGATATCCTCCACAAAAATGCCAGTCACTGTATGTTTGCTTGGTCAGTTTTGTGCAGGAATGATGCTCTTCATGTGCAATGATTTACTGTATTTCTAATGAGCTACTGAATGCACCACTGTAACCTTTGTGTGGGCTGTTTTTCTATAGAAACCAGGAATTTCTGGAGAATCTAGTTGCAGTCTTCATGGCCTTCCTGGTTTCCTTTCTGGGTTTTGTGCTCCTCAACCACGGCTGCTTCAAAGACTTCTGGGTCTTCCAGTTCTGCCTGGTCATTGCCAGCTGCCAGTATTCCTTACTGAAGGTAAAAAGCATCTCACCATGGCTTTGAGCAGCTTACCTGAATCTTTACTGTTGGATCAAAGTGTGTGATTGTTCTGTGACGCTTTTAAGGGAAAACATTTCACTACTTCAACTAACTCGCGTTGAGGAATGAATGACGTGTGATTTCAAAATGGGTATTTGTGTAATGTATATTAAGTAAATCTGACCTAAGACATTTCCCCCCGCTCACTTGCTCTGTGTTGAACTCAGACGCACTGTTTTCATGTTAATTTACAAAATGGAGATTCAATATTTGCTTCTGTGGTTTTGTTTTCCAGAGTGTACAACCAGATGCCGCTTCACCAACACATGTGAGTTCAATGTTACTTTGTTACTGAGTGTCTGAGTATATATATGATATTACTGAGGAAAGGCAAAACAAACTTCTCGAAAAAATGACATTAGGTTGCATCATAGTTACCAATATTTGGGAAACTTATATGCGTAAGTGTCCCCTGTTTTTTTGGTTTCAACTCGTGAGTGCTGTTCCTCTGGTGACGCATGTTGGCACATGATGTCATGAATTTTATAACAATTCCCTTTTGCTGTGTTTTGACGGATGCCCCATCAATGTGGCTACAGAGGATATGACTCCTTGGAGCTCTCTTGTATAACGTTACTGTAAAAACACATAAGAATTTAAGACATACGGGCAACCTAATATGACCCAACTTAAAATAAATGTGTGTTTTTCATCAGCTGTTGGTATTCTCTTGCAGTTAATGACATCCTAACCTGTGTGTGTTCATGTGTGTGTCTCCAGGGTCACAACCAGCTGGTGGCCTACAGCCGAGCAGCCTACTTCTGCATCTTCTGCGCTCTGATCTGGCTGCTGGAGCAGCTACTGAGGAGCAAAGACCTGCCCGTCTCCACCCTGTACGGAGTCACCATCGGCTGTCACGACGCACTGGGATTCTTGCGAGACCTGCTAGTGGGTAGGGATAAATGTACCAGGAGAGACCCACAAATAAATGCACATATAGCTGTGAAAGCGAGCTTTGTTTCAGACAGCCCTGCAGCTGCTAATACGCGACACTTATTTTATTAGCTGTTGTTAATTATTTTGTTTCATTTCCTGTTCAAAACAAGTACCACAAAGTGTCTTTTGTTTAATGCCTATACCAGGTTTTACCTACTGCTTCCCAATCACCTTCCTGGTGGGCCTGTTCCCTCAGATCAACACCTTCACCATCTACCTGCTGGAGCAGATTGACATGCACTTTTTTGGAGGGACAGGTTGGTGAAAGTGTTTGTAATCGTTGGATTTCAGTAATGCTTGTGTTCAAGATTCCAGATCTGAGATAGATATTCATTTTTATTTTCTGTGTTTACTGTAAACTGTCATTTTCTGGATGCATCTGTGGATTTTTGGTTCAGGTTTGCAATCTGTGTAATATGTATACAGTGTTTAGAGCCCCTGGAAATGTTCTCTGTATGATAAACAACATAAGATAAAATAAATACCCAAAGTAAAGAAAAAAGGAGTTTAACATGCAAAAGCTCCACCTGATGACGAGAGTTCAGAGAAAAAGAGAAATCTCACGTGTGAAATGTCCAAAACGATTCTTACTTTGGCCCAAAAGTGTGTTTATGTATGAAACCATTCCTCGTAGTTAAAAGCTGATTAAGAAAATACATTTTCAGGCCCCTTTTTTATCTTCGTAGTGATTTAAAAACCATAAAACTAAGACTGCAGCACATGCTTAGCTTTCTTACTCATTGTTTAATACTAATGCATATATTTTTCTCCTCTCTCTAATTTGCGTGTCCCAGCTGCTACGAGTCTCATCTCTGCAGTCTACGGCATCCTACGCAGTCTGATCGCTCTGTCTCTGCTCTACGGTTTCTGCTTCGGTGCTCTCAAGGTACAAATGAACTGGATGAAAAACAAAACGGAGCGTTGGTATGAAATGTGAATGTATCCCTTTCTCCTCTCTTCTCCTTATTTTGATGTTTTATGGTCATCCTCTTAGATTTAGGAATAAAAGAAGACAGGGAGTGCAGTTATAAATAGCGTGCAGCGAGGCAGTATAGCTAAGTGGAGCTGCAGCAAAATACAAAGTGTTGCTAGTCATCCTTCGAACGTGAACTGTGGGGAAGAAGCTTTTAAAGTGTGATGATCTAAAAGCGGCAGACTCTGGCTTTCAAGGTGCATGGTGGTATGATTCACATTCGGTGTGTGTGTGTGTGTGTGTGTGTGTGTGTGTGTGTTTACAGGAGCCGTGGGATGAGCAGCACACCCCAGCTCTCTTCTCTGGCTTCTGTGGCCTTTTGGTGGTCTTCTCCTACCACCTCAGCCGACAGAGCAGCGACCCCTCCGTACTACTGTGAGTATCAGTGTGTGTGTGTGTGTGTTTGCATGCACACACTGGGCCTGGTTGTCATACACTTCATTCTCAATAATCTTTAAATGAAGATAATTTTTTTGTTGTGAGGAAGGAATTTATTTATTCAGAAATAAAAGGTTTTGCCATTTTTGCTTTAGGGTTTGTAACCAACGATCTATTTATGCTATTCAACACATATGACTCTCATTCCTAAAGTCTCCTCCTAACACATGTGACATTTTCATTTACAGATCTCTGGTCAAGTCAAAGATAATGCCCGCTTTGGAAGAGAGTGAGGAAGAGGAGGAGGAAGACACGGAAAGTAAAGACCCACTGCCAGAGAAACTGCAGAGCTCTATGGTAACTAAAGATGTGAATGTATAAACACACTTTTCCAGCGTTCATTTTACTCCTCTGAGCATTTATTAAAAAGCATTTCTTATAGTTTTAAATAGCGGCAGGCCAGAGCCATATTTATCTCCTGTCAGCTCAAACAGATTATCATCAGAACATCAATACTCGTTAATACTGTGTTTCTGAGTTGTGGAATTCATACATACTGTGTGTGAGTGGGCAGAGTGTTTTAAAATGTGTGTTGCAGGCGAGATAATAAAAGAATGTTTGCTGTCGATCATTCTGTGTGATTACAGGGAATTATGCATCGGAGAAAACAAGCCTCCCGCCGCCTTTTACAGTATTAATGGGGATTGTGAAAAAAGTCTTCTCAAGCTGCTGCGTCTTTGATCTCCAAAAGTTGAAGGCTCAGAACGATGAGACCGAAATAATCTCACACCTAAATGAGTCCGATAGACGAATGCGTGTTCGCTCTTGTGTGGATTAGTAATGATTGCGGCGCTCCCTTCCCTCCTGTGCTCTGCAGAAGGAGATCCTGCTGTCGGATGTAGTCGTGTGCTCTGTTGCCTACATCCTAACCTTCGCCATCACTGCGAGCACCGTGTTCCTGTCTCTTAAGGTGAGATCCTCCATTGTTTCCCCTCTGTATCATTTCTGTCTTTTACTTTTGATCTCTGTCGCAGTTTGCAGGAACGCCAGCAAATTATTTTGTCTCATAATTATCTATTTTCATTGCGTTTCTTTCGTTATATACCAACTTATATCCAGCCCTTTGTGACCATCGTGCTTTACGCTCTGGCGGGGACGGTGGGGTTTGTGACCCACTACCTGATCCCCCAGCTGAGGAAGCATCACCCTTGGTTGTGGATCTCTCATCCGGTGCTTAAGACCAAGGAGTACCACCAGTTTGAGCCCAGAGGTCAGGTCACGTCTACTGTAAAAAGTCCAGAGTTGTCTGTTAAAAACTAACAAGTCAATTACCTGTATTGTTCAGAAAGAGCACGCACAAACGCCACACAGCTCTCTGGATTTATTATTTGACCACCTATTGATGAAATAGCATCATATATTTTTCATAAATAAAAAAACGCATATCTCACTGAAATGTTATTAGTAGGTATTAGAATACAATACTGCTAAGAGAGAAACACAAACCAAGTAAATTTCCTTTTCATCTAGATTATGACTTCCCTTACTGAATAGCAATTACAGATGTTTTTGTCGAAATCCTGTTTCCATCTGTAGAAAGCTGTGACTCTGATCTGCTTGTGTTATTTTGTTCTTCCGTTCCAGAGGACGCCGTGCTGATGTGGTTCGAGCGACTGTACGTCGGGCTCCTGTGCTTCGAGAAGTACGTGGTGTACCCCGCCATCGTGCTGAGCGCGCTCACCAATGACGGCTTTGCCCTCAGTCACCGCAAGAAGCTGGGAATCCAGTGAGTGGACACACGCGGCCACAAACACAGAGTGTGTGTGTGTGTGTGTGTGTGTGTGTGCTGAGCCACCTGTTGAATCTGTTGTCTGAACTCTTGTCTGTGCTGCCTCCAGCTGTGACGTTCTGCTGACGACAGTCGCTGGACTGAAACTCCTGCGCTCATCCTTCTGCGACCCCAGCTTCCAGTTCCTCACCCTGCTCTTCACACTCGTCTTTTTCCACTTCGACTGTCCGCACGCCTCCGAGAGCTTCCTGCTGGACTTCTTCATCATGTCTATTGTTTTCCATAAGGTCAGTGAGCAGGGTTTGGTGTCATATGGAGACTGTGTGTGTATATATCTGTGTGTGTGTGTGTGTGTGTGTGTGTGTGTGTGCGTGTATCTGTAAGCCAATGGGCTGTGTATGGGAATACATTGTTGTGCATCCTGACACAAAGATTGTCTACGAGATAGAGACACACAATGATAAATGGATACAGAAACCAACAGCTACTCAGAAATACTCTTATTGACTTGTAGATTTCACCCTGACCTTTGAATTTAGAATTGAAAGGTGATTATTATCATTTTACTTAAAGGGGAATTCCACCATTTTACACACAGAGGTCTGTTTACTCATCATGGCAAGTCTGGGGGAGAAACCCCGATGATGCCATAGTGATGTCATCACGTCACCTCGGCAGTTTGACCCATATTAGGGACTAAAAGTCAGGATGTCTCGGCCTGTGAGACTATCCGTCTCTTTTGAGTAGCTCAACCTTATGCAAGTACAACACCAAATCATTGAGCAGGGCTACTTTACAAAGGGCTGTCCATTGTGAGCAACACCATTACTTTGAATTAAGCTTTTTTTTGTGTATTTCTGTGTGTTTTTTTCTGAAGACTTGGGCTGAAATGTTGCAGGAAAACATGAAATAGGACATTTTCAACTGAACTGCCCAATGTTTACTTTTTTGTCTGGATGTGTGAATTGCATACATAGTGGATTACATTTCATTTCTATGCCTGCAGTTGACCACAGAGGGCTTATTAATTTATTTTTCATAGGGAGTAATGTAAGAAGTCATGCAAGGTTGTTTAAATAAATAATAAACTCTAATGTCTAATGTTTCACTATGCTTTTAATACAACCGCTGCTCTGTTGAGGTTTGTTTATAGGGGACTGACTGTGTTGTTTCTGTGCAGATGCGTGAGCTGTTGCTGAAGCTCCATTTCATCTTGGTTTACATCGCTCCTTGGCAGATCGCCTGGGGCAGCGCGTTCCATGCCTTTGCTCAGCCGTTTGCTGTGCCTCGTATCCTTCCTCTAAGACCTGCCTGTGTGTGTGAGCGCATCAGTACCTGCTTTTCTTTCCTTGACTGGTGTGTGTGTGTGTCCAGACTCAGCCATGCTGCTGCTGCAGACTCTGCTCACCACCGTCTTCTACACCCCTCTGGCTCCCTTCCTGGGCAGCGCCATCTTCATTTCCTCCTATCCACGGCCCATCAAGTTCTGGGAACGAAACTACAAGTAAGGCCCCGACGAAGTGAGTGAGTGAGCGTGGAGTTAGTTTCCCAAACAGCCTGGAGGTGTTTGAAAATGCTTTGCTCGCATTGTGAGTCCCAATGGAGGAAATCAAATTGCTATTGAAAGAATGTGGCTGAATTGTCAACAAATCCCATGAAAAGACTAAAAGCAACAATGCAACGATTCGATCGTACTAACACGTGCTGACAGCCAGCATGCAGCTTATTTCTCTGGGGTGTAGACCTTCACTGTTGTCCAAAAAATATCAAAAACATTAATGAGCCTCTCTGTTGCACTGCGTAACATGTTCCTTCTTTACTATGAACACACATACTGCGGTTTATTTTGAGTCAATCCCACATTTCCCATCCTGCTGCTGTAAATACTCCCTAGCATACCAAATGTCTGTATGAATCCCCGGCTGAAAATAGTCCCAAACAGATGCACTATTTCATCAAGTTTGAGTGACGTTTTCATGAAAACTACAGTGCCCATCCGTTTCAGGGACTTACTGATTGTTTTATAAGAATAAAAGCATATATTTTTGGCCTGTTTTTAAAGGTTTCCAGCTTCAGTAGAAATGAATGGGCTTGTCTCCGAGAGCCCCGAGAGCAGGGAAGTTGGAAAGAGAAATTGACTCGTGGCTTCTTCCATATAGTTTATGAATTTAACATTTTTGCTGAAGGAGAAATCAATCCCATCCTTTGAGTGGAGCTCGGCAGATTAGCAGATAGACCCTCCTCTTCTCTGACTCGCACTTACACAACGTAACCCCTCTGTTCTGCTGCCTTTGACTTATTGATGTGAGAGGCAGTTTGTCCAAAAATACTCCAACAATACTCCTGTAGCTTTGTTGTGCAGTGATCAGACACTGACTGTGTGATTTATATTTAGACGTTGTTGCACCATCTCTGCTGGAGTCAGATGTTGGTGTTTTTGTGCCGTAGTTGTACAAGTTTGATAATGTGAACATGAGCCAAACACCAGGACAACATGACATCAAGGGAATAACACATGGAAAACAGCTGAGACTACAGAATAGTTTAGTCTTAAAATATGTAGTTTTCAAGTTTGTCTGATGGCTGTGGAGGTTTTACAACGAGAGGGATCTATGCACATCGAATAAGATACAGTTTAAGATCTTCAAGAGGACTTATTCTTAATTCTTAAGCTCTTTCTTCATTTCAAGAAGATGTATTGCCTCTATCAGCTGTTTTCAATCTGTTTCGGCTGTGCCATTTTATAAAATATGTTGTGATTTGATTTAAAACTGATATTGCAGCTATTAAATCAGCAACATTTTAGTCACCCTATTTTACATGACAAACACGAAGGAAAGCTTTGTGACCGTCGCATAAATGGTGCGTTTTGACGTCTTTTGGGGCAACAGTCTACATGTTTTTTTACTGTTTCTGTCTCCTGTGTCTCGCAGCACAAAGCGTATTGACAACTCTAACAGCAGACTGGTGTCCCAAGTGGATAAAGAGACGGGTGAGTTCTTCTTCGCTCACTTCAGTGACAGGCTGCGTCTGTTTAAATGCTGCGGCCTCTCTATCAGTATCTAATCAAGCAGTGTTGTATGAAAAATGACTTGTGAAGCTCTTGAATAAATTAGGAATATCATTTGTTTGATTGATATCTTCACAGTGTCAATATTGTGAAGAAGGTACAAATGATAAATTATTATATCTAAACCGTGCAATACGGACTATACTTAGTATACTGTGCAATTATTCAACGCTGCAATACTCTGCAGTAATTATTCAACGCTGCAGTACTCTGGTCACTTGCCATCATTACTGTATTACACTGTACATTTCAAGCAATACACTTGTTTTCAGCATCAATATCATCATTAATATTATTACACTGCTGTATATATTGTAATATACATATACGGCATATGAGAGAAGGAAGCAGACCGACCTTTTTGCACCGTCTTTGTCCTTTCCTGACTCCCATCCATCCATCTGACTGCACGTTTTCTTGCTGTCTTCCTCTCGCAGGGTGTGATGATAGCAACCTAAACTCCATCTTTTACGAGTACCTGACTCGCTCGCTGCAGCACTCGCTTTGTGGCGACCTTATGCTGGGCCGATGGGGCAACTACAGCGCCGGAGACTGTTTCATCCTGGCTTCTGACTACCTCAACGCCCTGGTCCACCTCATCGAGATCGGCAACGGGTTGGTCACTTTCCAGCTGAGGGGTCTGGAGTTCAGAGGTACAGTTTGACCGTCCCCACCGAGGCATGGGACAATACCTAGGCACGATCATCCTAGGCCGGAATAAATTGCGATTCACGATATTATCCCGATAAACATCAAAATGTGTTTAAAACTCTTAAAATGTACTGGAATCCCTTTACTTTACATACCGTTAAAAAAAAGTATAGGCCTATTTTTAATGCATCACAGATAGGACATGCATTTTTTTTTGCGAAAAACAAACAATCAAACAGTCTTAAATAAGGTAATCAGAAATCATAAGGTCCCCCTGCATAAATAAAGGATGCATTAAATAAAAAACGGCAACATTGTGTGAGTCTGTTCTTTCTTACATTCTAATTAAAACATATTTTTTTAATCAGGCTCTATTTTTCACTTCTCTACCATGATAGCTAGACAGCTTTTGTAAGTCACTCGTGAGGATATTCACCATTATTGTGAGTGCTTTTAACGCACTTTGTGATAAAGTCCTATATCGTCCCATTCCTACTTGTAATGATTGACAAGCTAACTCTCTGTCTGACTGATCACCTCCATCTCTCTCCATCCCAGGTACATACTGCCAGCAGCGAGAGGTGGAGGCCATCACAGAGGGGGTGGAGGAGGACGATGCGTGCTGCTGCTGTGAGCCGGGTCACTTGCCCCACATGCTGTCGTGCAATGCGGCCTTCAACCTGCGCTGGCTGGCCTGGGAGGTGATGGCCACCAAGTACCTGCTGGAGGGTTACAGCATCAGTGAGAACAATGCCGCCACAATGCTACAAGTGTACGACCTCCGAAAGCTACTCATCACCTACTACCTGAAGGTACGCTTCCTTTGCGTGTATCTGTTCATGTATGTGCATTTTGCAGGAGTAGTTGTACAGTTATGTGACTGTGGTTAAAGTAAATAGTATGTAAAAAGTATCACCTCTTTACCAGGTAACCGGGCATGGTATGGATATTTATCATTTCTCTATCATTGGTAATGTAACTTGGAGTTTTTGTTCAATGTTGTGAATCTTAATACGTCATTTTTTTGTCAAAATTAAAACTGAAAAGTAGTTACTTACTGTTCTCTTACGCGAAACATTACCACTCTAGCTGAAAATGGAGGTTCTTGTTAAACTTCCCTTAATTTAGCCAGTATGTCAAATGTTTAATACACACACTAGTGTTAACATGGAATAACATGCAGAACAATCTGAAGCTTAGTTTACTTTTATCCTTAAGGCAATTAGAATTTTTAATGTCGTCCTATTTCACTTCCAGTTGTTCTTGTTTGGGTTGATTAATTTGCCTTCATTTGTTATTAAGTTTCTTATTTGTGTTTCTTGGTGCCTAGGATTTATTGTTGTTGCTGTTTTGTTTTTGTTTGTCTTCAAACTCAGCTACATTGTAAATGAGGTCTCTATCTCAATGTATTTCCGAGTCAAAATAAAAGTTGAATGAAAACTTAGCCTCGACCAAGAAATCGGCTGAATTTAGCTGATTTCTGAGGTGGGACGATGTCTGCTGAGATCCTTTTTCTGTGTAGATAAGATGATATTTTAATTATACTGATTAAACTGAGTCACTTGTATTGAAAGGTACATAATACAGCTCAAGGCATCGACCTTTGACACCTTCAATCACCCTAAACTGTGACATTGACAAACCAGTGTCTGGTGCATTAACCGTTATTACAAATGACAGCTTGCCAATAGTAACTCACTTTTTCCTGCTCCTTCCCCTCTTCTCTCAGAGTATTATCTACTACCTGATCCACTCTCCCAAACTGTCCACCTGGCTCAAAGATGTCACCGTCCAGGAGGCGCTGCAGTCCTACACCAAGTGGCACCACATCGAGCGCGACCCTCAGGTCTTTAGTGTGAAGATCGATGAAGACTACGTGCACTGCCTGCAGGGGGTGACGCGGGCCAGCTTCTGCAACGTCTACCTGGAGTGGATCCAGCACTGTGCTGGGAAGATGGAGACGGTACATCACTTAAAGATTTTTCTATCAAACATCATTATGGGTTAGAGCAGCAAACAGCAGCTGTTTTTCTCACTTAACGGGTTTGTCGTTTAGTCTTTAAAATATCAGAAAATAGTGAAAAATGCCCGTTAAAACTTCCCAGAGCAATTTGATGTGTTTAAATTGCTTGTTTTCTCTCAGCGTCAGTCCAAAAACTAAAATACTCAGTTTACTGTGAAAACCCAAACAGTCCAAAATAAATAAAAAAATAAAAATTATAAAAAAAATTATTAATCAATCAGAAAAACATTGCTGATTTATTTTCTGTTGATTGGCTAATTGTTTCAGCTCTACCGTTTTAATTTATTCAGAAATTAGTAAAAGAAAAGTAAAAATATCACTACAGTGACAATGAAACGTTAAAGTTGCAGAGAATAGAAACAACACAACATTTGAGCAGAATCTGCACTTATTTTTGATCCGTACTCCAGTATCTTCACGTTTGTCCTGTCTTTGTGTTCGTGTCCAGCCTGTGGACAGTGACGAAGACTCTCCTTTGGTCACTCTGTCTTACGCTCTCTCCGTCCTGGGCAGGAGATCCCTCGGCACGGCCTCACACAACATGTCCAACAGGTAAACCTTGTTCAAGCCAATAAGCAACACAAATAGATTAGTGAGTATATTACTAGAGTATATTACTGATTCTCACTAATCTGTGTGTGTTGCCTGCAGTTTGGTAGATTCACCAGAGGGGGGCAATAGACACTAAATCTTTAACCACGCACATCATTCAAACAGATTTCTTTCACTGCACTCATGACTTTTTGTCTTTGCACGGTTTATTTTCTAAAAATACTTCTTAGTTTCATAACTTTCCCCCTCCTCCCCTCTATTTTTTTTGTCTCTACTTTTCCCCACAAACCTCTGCCTTCCACCACAAAGTCTGGAATCATTTCTGTACGGTTTCAACACCCTGTTTAAAGGCGACTTCCGCATTGCCACCAAAGACGAGTGGGTTTTCGCTGATCTTGACCTCCTGCAGAAGGTGGTGGCTCCTGCAGTCAGAATGAGCCTTAAACTGCATCAGGTAAAGTGTACTGTGCTTTTAAATGGACGCTGCTGTAACACTGGGATTGTTCCCACAAAATTCTACTCTTCTGTAAATACGCAGACATTTGTGCGTCATTTAAAGTTTCTAATAATATCTTCACGATGGTTGTTTCTCATCCCAGGAGAGAGACTGTTTCCTAATATCAAAATCTACAGTGCTCCATCATGCCTTTCTTGCCCTTTCAGGATCACTTCACCTGCCTGGAGGAGACAGAGGAGGTCTCTATCCTGTACGAAGCCATCACAAACTACCGCAGCAGCCTGGTCATCTGTCACGAGAGTGACCCCGCCTGGCGTAAGGCGGTATTGTCCAGCCGCGACACGCTGCTCACACTAAGGCACATGATCGATGACGGCACGGACGAGTATAAGATCATCATGCTGTACAAACGACACCTCAGCTTCAAGGTCATCAAGGTAAAAAGGGCCGAGGGTGTCGGCGACGTGTGTTTTAATGTTTATGAAAATGTTCTTACGCAAAGTGAATGAGTAATGTGAGATGGTGAGAAATGCCAGACAGCTTTATAGAGTGCATAAAGCCTGACGAGCGACCAAACCAGTAACAACTAAGACGAGGTTCGGAAGTAAATCCGAGGGGTGCGGTGCAGAACAACGCACACAAATCACAAACACTTTTCTATCTGCGTGGCTGAGCATGAACACAAACATGAAATATGATCACAAGTAGTCCCCTGAGACCCTGTTCAGATGCTTTCTGATGTGAGCTGCAACGCATCTCCACTGAATAGATCGTAGGTCTGAAGTCTCCTGAAAAGTGCAGACTTGCAAAGTTTAATGTCTTAAAGTTTTTTATCAACCCATTACACAAAATGACCGCATCACTGTTGAAACTTTTGCTTAACTCTCAGCACTTAAAGTTGAAACTGTTCAACATTAAAGGATGATGTTAAAGGAATAGTCCGTCATTTTGGGAAATGATACCACTCTCATGTCTTTCCAGCCAGCTACTGTACCTTAGGTCAGCACAAAGACTGCAAACAGCCACAATCCACCTCCAAACAAGCAACATATGATGTGTTCATTAGCTTTAGAGTTGCTGGTAGGCACATTTAGCCACCTTTTGGACACAACCAAGATAGCTGTTTCCAGACTTTGTGCAAGGCTAAAGTGAATAAGTGTATTTTCCCAAAATTCCCTTTATATCCTTTATCCTTTAGACAGGTAAAAAGATCCATCAAAGAGCATCTCTAAAATTCACTTATTATCACGTGTTCACTTTCTGTATGGCTTATATATATATATTATATATATATATATTATATTTAGATGAATAAGCGGTGCTGGTGGGAGGGTTTGTGGGGCAAGGCTAGGTGCTGTTCCCCCCTGTTCTAAGTATTCATGCTAAGCTAGCTGTAGCTTCATATTTAATCCTACAGATACAAACATGAATGGCGTCCATCTCCTCGTCTAACTCTCAGCAAGAGAGCGAATAGGCATATTTCCCAAACTGTCAAGCTATTCCTTTTAGTCAGGTTTTCATCTGTGTGGGTTTTGATTGGTCTGTTGATCACTCTTTTTTGACTGCGGTGACCATAATAAGTGCCCTCATTTCTGTCTAATCCTCTGCCACATAAAGTTTTAGCTGTTCAGTGGAAGGATGATGTTAAAACTAAAACCTCAGCTCTCCTGGATGAGGATGAAACAGCAGATGAGAAAAGGCTTCTATTTGGTCCCCGGATATACAGTTTAGTACCTCTACATCATTAATCTCCGTTCTAATTAGGTAACGTTCTAACAATTGGGATGTTAACACACGCTTTCACAAACTGTGACAGAGGCCAGGTAATGCCGTTGCTAAAATGTTTTGCCAATGGAGGAGGATAAAACGTAAATGACCTAGTAGTTCTTTAAAAGGTAATTACATATCATTTTTGTATAATCTGACCTGGTCTCTCTCTGCAGATCAATAAGGAGTGTGTGCGAGGTCTGTGGGCGGGTCAGCAGCAGGAGTTGGTGTTTTTACGGAACCGAAACCCGGAACGCGGCAGCATCCAGAACTCGAAGCAGGCGCTGAGGAACATGGTGAACTCGTCCTGCGACCAGCCGCTGGGCTACCCCATGTACGTGTCTCTCACCGCTATGCCAGACCAGATGTGTCCAGCATGGCACTAAAATCACAAGGTTTTAGGAGTGGAGTTAAAAGTTTGCGTCAATTAAAATGTTGTTGCTCACTTCACCTTTGCAGAATGGGTGTTTTTAAATTGTTTTAATGGAAAAGTGAAAGAAATCTTTTACTTTTTGTATTTAACTTCCTCTTCTTCATAGCATTGTCCCTTGGCGTCCCTGCTGATAGTGTGACATTTATTCTATTATCTCCTAGGTATGTGTCACCACTGACAACATCGTACGCAGGGACGCACCGTACGCTCCGCAGCATTGGAGGAGGCGCTTTAAGTCTGGACGCCATTCGATCCTGGCTCTGCTCTAAATGGTTACGGTCAGTTTAGAATAAACACATTTCTGCATATTTGAGAAACATACATTATATTCCCCACTTCAGTCAAGAATGCAGTGTTTTCCTCCTCAGGCTCAACCTCTCCCCGTCACTGTGCTCTTCAATTAACATTCTTCACATGCTGAAGTCCGTCATCATTGTATTATTTAGTTCAGTCTGGTGGGTGTTGTTGCATGTGATGCTGTAACTGAGAGGTCATGAGTTCAGCTCCTGAAACAACCTCCTTGAATCAGATATTCTGGATAAGAGGCTCATCTTCATTTATTTGGCATTATAAAGCGCACACTTACAGTAGAAACACACGTGCTTCTTACAGCCTCAGATGTCATGTATGTAATCACTTTCAGCCGAGAGTTATTGCTCAGAATGTCCTTCGTCTGAGATGCATCGGGGTCGACATACTATCATTTCACGAGAGATGATTTTCTTTTTGGAGTAGCTACATAACTCTTGCCATCTGCCGTGGTTAGTTTCAATTTGTGATTGCTCTTCAGTTTAAAATAGAATATATTATCTGTATACTATCTACAATAGAATAGAAAGCCTTTATTGTCCTTGTACATAAAGAATACAACAACTTTAGAAGTAAAAAAAAAAAAACAAATATAAAATAATTAAAAAATAAATACAATGTCATTTTGCACTAGAATAAATGTATTTATTGCACCAGATCCAGTATGTTGCCCTCACACAATTAGGAAAAGTCATGAAGAATCAAGCCGATAAAACAACATTATGAATGTTATTTTTGAATCTGTTTAAGAGGGTCTGGGCTCTCCAGGACCCCAAACACAACAGTAGAGTTAAGACGATGTGCAAGATGCAGAAAGTTGTGTTGATGACACATGAGATTATCGTAACTTTATAATGGTCACTTATTATTCAGCTGGTTGCATTTGGCGTAAATCCCTCTCACGCAGCGTAATGCTGAGCGAGTGTTTCTCAGTTGATTTACAGATATTGACTTAGTAGAAGTCAGTGCTCGGGAGAGACTCCCCGGCCAACTTAATGTGGTTTTAAAGACACGCACAGGGACAGTGGGAGTGAGAGGACTGCAGAGTGGGAGGACAGCCAAAGGATTTGAATCTTGTTACTCCTTCCTTCCCTCCTTCCTCTTTTTTTCTCTGCTACACATTAGTTTCAGCATAGCTTATTGTATATATTGCATTAACCTCTGCAGGTCAGCCAACATGTGTGTGTGTGTGTGTGTGTGTCTTTCTCTTCAGCTTCTTAGAGGCTGAGTTTTCCTTTCAGATTAGATTAGTTTGTAAATCCTGTTTCATCGGCCCTGAGTTAAAGGTGTATGCTTAATTTCAGTAAGTAGCCGAGGAGCCGAGGAGATGGGCTGTGCCTCGTCAGCTAGAACACATTTCACTAATTTAAAAGGAACACTGCACTAGTGTGTCACATATGCCAGCACAGTTATGTAACATCTCCTGTTTTGTGTTTGTGTGTGTGTTAACCAGCTGGAATAGACAAGGCTTGCTAAATTTTTGATGGCCCTTTGCCAGTTTGTGTCCCTTGCACTGATGTGGACATGAATAAATAAATCAGAGCTGTGCGTTTGTGTGTGTGTGTGTGTGTGTGTGTGTGTTCTGCAGGGTGCGTAAGGACAACCTGACCAGCTGCAACAGTGGTGTGAACATGGAGGATGTGGACTGCGGTGCCGGTGGATCGTCCTCGCTGAGCAACAACCGCCCGTCCTCCGTCACGTCCAACAGTCTGAGCCTCTACCAGCACAGAGCCAGGACGACACACAGTCACAGACACCACAATGCAGGTAGACACCGGCCCACGCACACACACACACACGTCTTTTTATCCTACATTGATTCCACCGACCAGAACCAAATTCAAAACCGAAATCTAACTTCCAAAATAAACTGCTAATATGTTTTCCAGAAGATATTGTGTAATGCATACAATGAACCATCATTTTTAAAAACGTTCAGTGACCTGAACTGAAGTTAAACGGCAAATCTGATTTCATGTCATTTTGTATAAAAAGCACATGATTCATCAGTCTCAACACAAACTAAATATCTTTAGAAATGTGATTTATGTGGATGTCCAAAAAACAAAAAGCATTGTTAGTTCATTATGTTTTTTTGTTTGATTAATAAAGTATGTACTTCTGTGTGTGTTTGTGTTTCGGCAGCCAGGAGAGAGTACCGCAGTCGGTCAGTGCAGCCTCAGAGTCAGCGTCCCCCCGTCAGCAGCCAATCAGGGCCCATCCTGGACTCAGGCTCCACCCACGGGCTCGTCCAGCGTCTGTCCAACAGTCAGCTGTCCTTCAACACTTCCATAGCCTCTATATTCTCACAGGTACACACACACACACACACACACACACACACACACACACACACACACAGAGCAATAAGAGGATGCTTCTCTCTTCAGGTCCCTCGTCTCTCAGGAGCAGGTGGGATCAGCTCACAAATCCAGGCAGCGCAGCATCAGCAGCGCTCCAGCCAGGTACAAGCTTGTTTACACTTCTATACATCCACACTGTGTGTTAGCCAACACACTGCAACACATTGTTGTGTATTGTATGTCCAGTGTGGACATAGTGCACTTGAATATTACTCAAATGGTCATTTTCACATGCTATGAAAACGCTGTATGCAACATCTTCAAATGAAAGAAGATT
>CALSCE010009347.1:6502896-6572866 GCA_943593645.1 Bovichtus variegatus
TCATATTGATCGTCCCGTCTAACTCTCGGCAAGTAAGCGAATCAGTGTATTTCTTTATTAAGTATTTGAATATCATTGGGCAGATTGAGATGACATGTACCATAAGCACATTCATGCTTCCTACTGAAAGAACTCTGGGGAAAAAGGCCAAAATGTCAAGTTTTGGACACATTACTGTAGCTCATTATCACATTGGCAAAAGGGGTTAAACGCTCCATGAACATCAAAATATTACTGTAGTCCCTTACTTCACTTTTAATTGGGAGGTGTAATCAATGTTGCAGCCTCTGGGGGCCATCGAGGGGCTTCAGACTTTAAAGTCACAAGTCTCCTGAATCTCATCTCATTCAAATTTGAGTAAAATTTGAACAGGATAAGCTGGAAAGTGAGTTTTAAAAGCCAGTAAGGCAAACGCATTCATCAAAAATCTAATCAAAGCACATAAATAGGATTTTTTCTTTTATTGTGGGAAAATAAAGATACTACTCGCTAATTTGAATAGGGATGCAAAACGTACGTAAAAAGTACAGTACACACTATAAACAAATAATATTTCCCTAATGTGCCTGTTCCTTGCCTCCTCTCGTTCTCCTTTATCAGTGGACATCAGAGCCATATGAAAGTATAGACGCGACCTACTCCAACGCAGCCAACACGGTGAAAGACGGCGTGCAGTCAGGTGACCGAGGCTGCAGCCAGGGATTAGACGAGACCCAGGAGGACTCAGCATCTGCCTCAACAGCTCCGGAGGCAACAGATCAAAAGACTGTCTGAGAAAGAGACAACACACACACACACACACACACACACATACACATACACACATTCTCGTGCCCATATACAGAGAGGACTGTATGAAAAGTTACACATAAACACAAACATACAGAGGATTGTATGACACCCATGCACACGAACCTGCCTCCTCTCCCGTCCTCAGCATGTGGTCTCACCTTGTTGTCTGAATGTAAACAAGTCTGAAAACATGATCTCGGATCCGGTTGATGAAATAAAGACGTTTTTAAATGAGGCTGCCTTTTCTTTCTACCTCTGGTCATGTCGCCTATGGTTACGAGGTTTCGTGTAATGTAATCGTAAATGTCTTATTGTTACTATGATTTCTCAAGGCACCATAGAAGAAGAGTGTCCTGCACGGTGAACCCGCGGTGCAAAAAATGCCAAACTTCCTAATCTCAGTTTAAATCATCCCGTATCATTTCGAAGGATACAAATCATAAACCCCTCCAATGCCTAACAAACAATGCTGTTTGCTGTTTGCGCTTTCCAAAAAGATCCATATTTTAGTTTTTCAGGCCAGCATGTGATCCCAGAAACCTTTTGGCCTCGAGTCAGCAATGTGAGCTGCTCACGTCTCCCCAGGGCAATGGAAACACTGACGACTACTTGACAGTACATACTTGTGATGAGTAGTTTTACGCTGTGGCCGACAGAAACTGAAAAAATTAATTAAATAATCATAGCGTGGAGGAATTTCATAACAAAATCATCTCCCCTAGGCCTTTGGAGTATATTTTTTATTTGTTTAAGTTTGACTACTCTTAGGCCTACAAAATAAGAAAGAAATCAAGGATTCCTCCCTAAACATTTACAATGTGGAGAACGCTGTCAAACACCATTTGGACATTCATGTTGGGAAATAAAATGTGTGAAGAGCATAGTTGAGCTAGTAACTGGGTAAATCAAATCAAAGTTTTTTGAGTGATGAAAGGTGTGTTGGTGGACCCTGAACTTGTCATAGTGTTAATTTAGTTAATTAGCCCCTATCTGTCTATAAAACAAACTTTTGTTTAATAAATGCATATTAACTTGTCAAAATTCTAATCCAAACACGTCATTGCATTTACATCTGTAGGAGCTTCACATTCACACGTGGACCTGGTGATGGAGCTAGATGTTAAGATGTTAAGGGATCAACAAAGTTATTACAATTCATCCTGAGGGGGAAACATGAATGTCTGTACCACATTCAATGTCAATCCATCCAATATTTCCTGAGGCACCTTATGATGGCACTACAAGGAAAAGTCAGATGCTCACCAAAGTTAACAGGATCCGTCCTCTGGGGACCATGAATGTCTGTACAAACCTACCTGCCAAACGTATTTTAGCTGATGTCTGAGGGAACGTGGAAACATTATTATTTGTAGAGTTGCACTGATGCAGCCTCGCAGAACAATGATAATCAGAGCTGTGTAGAGAACGTAAATGTCGTCTCTGCTGGTCCCCCACACCTCCAGTCAAAGAAAGACACAGTCACATTTGGCAAAAATCTATTAAGTATTTATTGTAAGTTGTTACATTTAGATTTCTTTCTCTAGCAGCACTATTTAAATTACAGATATTCAAGGGCAGTTACCATAGATTGGAGTTTTCTCTTAATGCAAGATGTCACCGTGTAAACAAAGACAGAGACTGAACCTTAGATCAACATGTACCACAGCTGAACCAGACTCGTGGTGATCGGGTGAAGTTAAACTTTAATGAACAACACTGTTGTGTCTTTTGAGATTTAAAAAAAAAAAAAAAAAAAAAAAAACAATGACTGAAATAAACCTGCTGTTAAAATAAATGAAAAGAGTACAAAACAATTAAAAAATAGAGAACAGCATTTTTTTTTTTTTTTTTTTTCTTTTTTTAGACACAGTTATCAGTTGCATCTGATATAGTTGCTTGTAATGCACATCAGTCATAATGTTCAGTGCCTGTTTACAAAGTCTTCAGGTCTGTTGGTTACATGTCGATGAAGTAGATTATATGTGGATGATTCAGAGAGATGACACAAAAACCCACGACAGCAACGTGAAAAGACAAATAACAAATTGTGTTTCTTAAGCAACATTTTGAGTCCAACAGAACATGTGATTTTATATTCCAGCAATTCCTTTGACCCCTTTACATTGAAACAAAAAAAGGTAGATTATAATTTTGGCACATTTTATCCCCCAATAACGCATTGTTGTACTTCCTGGGACATTTGCATTGACCAGTGTGTCAGGCAAATTCAACCTTGTTGGTATCCTTTTTACTTTTTTATTTTACGTAGCTCAACTAATGTTTTTAAAAGGAATAGTTTGACATTTGGAAACGATGCTTATTCGCTTAACTTGCAGAGAGTGACAAGCCACTCACATGTCTGGAGGGGGTATCGATCTTCTCACCTAACTCTCGGCGAGTGTTTTTTTTTGTTTTTTTTTTACAATTAAACAATTTCACACAGCTACTGTAAATGTAAACCAAGTGGAGTCTTTCAGGAAAAAAAAAATCCACATTTTCTTAACTGGAGTTGGGTGTAAACTGTCCTTGGTGAAAACTACGGTGCAATCTGTAGCGTCCTGTCATGCAGAGAATTGCCAACACCAACATAATTATTTCTCACAATGTAAAAATTCCTGAATGCTCAGCGCTGATGAATTCGTACCAGCTGTCTTAAGTATAGATTCACTAGATGAGACGAGTCCGTCCCGTGATATTCTACAACAGAGGATGGCGTTTCATCAAGGTTTGACGAATAAAACAGGAAAGTAATTTCAATGCTACAGGGAAGGGATTCCTGCATCTCAGGGCGCTTCAGACAGCGACTTCTGATCAAGGATTGATGATCATTTTCTTTTGAAAAAACTCATTAAAAAAAAAAAAAAGTCATGATGAAAAGCAATCAGATCTTTGGGCAGCACGACCCTGAGGTTCAGGGACACGGTGCTCTGAGATGTTCGAGGAAGTTGCACAATCTATTAAACTCATGAGCTTACTGGCTGCTGTTTGAAGCTCCGCCGTCATTTTCTCGTCTGAAACCTTGAGGTCACATTTGCGTTGTGTGGCAAGATAATACATTTCACTCCACATCTTGTTGACCATTAGTGCACAAGGTTAAGATTGAACCCCCTTTGATGTAAAAAGAAAAAAACAGTCAGGATCTCAGTCATCATCAAAAGTTGTCAAGCAACCAGTGAAAACTAGGGAAAAGTTGAGCTCAACTAACAAAACTTTTGATTAAGAAGCCCGCTGCACTAGCTGTCCTGGTAAAATTACTCTGCAAGTCATGCATGTGGAAATAACCAACCATAGTCTATATTTGTTAATACAAAGAGGGTCATTTAGTCATTTTGGCAATTCATGAGACACTCGAAACAAGAATTAAGAACCCATAACCGTCAATATTAGTGAAACATACTAGAAGAAAAATATGAATCTCTCAAAAGAGTTTCTGATATTTTTAATTGTCTGCATACTGCAGTACTTGAATACATACTCATACAGTATCGTTTATAGCAAATAACTGAATTATTTCATTTATTTAGCAAAAAGCATGCTGAATAGAAAAAGATGTCACACTAATCGCATAAAGTGACAGTAAAATTCTTTTTTTATTTTCACCTGCGGATCATCTCTCAACGCCTGTGATCTATCTACAAAGGCATGACAAAAACCAAGAGGCTTAGGCATCTAAATCAATAAAGAGAAAAGTGATTGCCTAAAACTGTTGAAAACCAACTTCAACCAGGTACCTGCACAAATGTAATCTCTTTCCTAAAGTAGCACAAACACCTCTGAAAGAGGTACAAAAG
The DNA here is from genome assembly GCA_943593645.1 of Bovichtus variegatus. Taxonomy (NCBI): domain Eukaryota; kingdom Metazoa; phylum Chordata; class Actinopteri; order Perciformes; family Bovichtidae; genus Bovichtus; species Bovichtus variegatus. Next base: position 6,507,480 of record CALSCE010009347.1, read on the forward strand.
AGACAATATGAGGGTGTCAGTAGGAGGAACAAACATCAGTGTTATTTTTGCTGTAAAACGTGACCATCTCGGCTCTAACTGCTATTAACAGTGCTGTACGTGAGAGAGACAGAAAGAGATCTTGAGGTCTGTTGTGAAGCATAAAGAGGCACCGAATCCAACTGAGGGAACACGCAAAGCAGGTTTCAAACCACCATCAGTCGATAAACCTGTCTTTCTTCAGTCATGATGCACTGTGAGGAATTGTGGAGAAAATTCTATACATCCACCCTCCTATTATCGTTTCCATCTCGGTTCAGGAGCTTAGTTTTCTGTACAAATAAAGAGTTAAAAAATAAATTATCAGACCTAAATCAACCCTGAACTCGAAGCTAAAAGTTGCTCTCAAGAGCTGAGTGAATGGTCTTGTAAGTAACGTATTATTGAATTTTCTTACATCTGGCATTAGGGGAGTATTAAAAAAACAGAAAGCCCACTTCTGCTGATGTGTTCCACATCAACGCTACTGTATTAGCACAGTGATAGTCTGACTGGATGTGGCTACAAAAAGAACAAGAAGATGAAGAATAGAAAAATAAGTTGCTGTTGTTTGCTGACGACATGGTGCTGCACACATTTAATTACAAATTCACACTAACAGCTGTGCAGTGACACACAACAAAAAGATAACGTTGAAGATAGAATGTTAATTCATACAAAGTGGATTTTTATTTTATTTTATTAGTCGACTACTGGTTAAAAAAATGTGACGTACGTCTGGACAGTGCACATGCTCCAACTCAGCCCTTCAACGAGAGACTATGCAACTTTTGAATGACAAAACAACACAGTCTGACTTCCGAATGAGAAGTTGAATTCATAAGCAGTAAACGTGACCTTTGTCTAACTTGATGTACTCAAAGGTTTTGGCGTTGCAGCCTTACTTTGGTCTGGTGTGACCACTGTGGTGGCTAATGTTAGCTGACGCTAGCAAACTTTACACAGGTGTCGCCCTTCACTTGATATTACAGAGTCAGTTGCTGACTGTATGACCTGACTCTACTTGTGCTACGTTTACACAAAGTTTTATCAACGATAGTTTAGCAAAAGTTACATAGTCTTGCTTAAAAAAAAAAAAAAGGCCGAATGTTACACTGAAAAACGACAAGGACAAGTCCTGGGCAGCCCGACTCGAGCCCCTCACAGAAAAGGGGGCTGGAATACAATATTTGTCACAGAAAGCCATGATGTGGTTGCTTATTAAATAAATAAACGTGTTCCCCCTTAGTTAGGAAATACTGCACAGGGTCAGCTACTAGTGTTGTAGCCTGAGTAATGAGAGTCTTTCCTGACAGTCAGTCAACTATTCTGTCCGTTATCTTCCCGTTGTCTACATCATCTTACTAAGACTCCAGCACACAGCCACATGTCAGACAACAACACATTTATTTGTTTTCAGCAAGGTTTCTTTTTTTATCATCACGAAGGCATATACTATTTTCTCTGTATATTAATTGTTATATATACAGTATATCTCTATATATATCTATATATATATAGATATATATGTATAATATTTATATAGAAACAAAAAAAGCGTACATTTTTGCTGAATAAGATTGAAGAATATCAGCAAAGGGCATTGTAAACCATGGTCCATCAAACAGGTGAAAGGTGCGGTAGTTCGCCCTTTCCCAACTCACCCACAGTAACAGATTTGCATAGGCAAAAATGGGATTAGCCCTTAGACAGTGGATTCCTGAATTCTTTATAGAGATGCAAAATCTAGTTCAGCTCAACACAATTAAAAACAAACATACATACAAACAAAAAAATAATCGACTAGGCCAAGCTCTCTTTAACCCCTCTGGTCATATACATAGTCATTTTTCTGTGCACATTTTTGTTTACAGTGTTAGGCTTCAAGTAGATCTAAAAACAACTTGTACATTGACAACTAGATGTGAAATAAATTAACCAACATGAGAGGTAGTGAAAAGCCTACGGAGACGTTTGTTGTTGTTTTGTTTTTTTTTTATACAAAGGAAAAATAAAATAAAAACGTGTCAGTAAGGCCAAAGCTTCGCAAACCTCCTCCAACCCGTCGGGACTCTTCAGCTCTCAACCTTTCTCTTTCTTTTTTTTTTTTTCTTTTTCAGTCAATAAAACCACAGCCACGTTTCAAAAAACCCACTCGTTTTGAACCCATGGAAAGTTAAAGACAAAAATCTAAACTCAGCGATGACACTACATCACTTCACATCATCATCATTGCTTTGTAAAATCTACATTTGAAATGCAGTTATTAAAAATAAACAACCGTGTACTTTTCCCCACTGTGTAAAAGTCACAATAAATTAAGAGGAAACGACGTAAGCAGGAAACGTGGGTTTCTGCTGTGTCCGTCCTCCCTGTACACCCTGTAAAGTGCTAATGGAGTTAGCACTGGGCAGACACCTGCTGGCTTCTCTGCTCACACTGGGGACAGTTAGCTCCCCACGGTTACGAGTATTTAATAAGGTACACACATCTCACTATATATAAATGTAAACTTGGTTTAATTGCACCATGATTTCATTATCTGGTTCTTGGTGAAACATTCTCATGTTAATTACTGTATAGACTCAGTAACAAGGAGAAGAGGGATTTTTCTGCTTTATGAGTAACAGGCATTCTTCTACTGAGTCAAAAAGTTACAAAGTTGTCTAAATGCAACGTCTAAAATGTTTCCCGGAAATGTAAACTGCCCTAAGAAGTAGTAAGTGTGACAACTGATCCTTCAGTATCAGAATTGGTTAAATACTCAATTCTGTTCTTCTGCTTCTGATCAATGAGCGCATGCATAAACAGCTCTTCATTACAGCAGCTAAGCAATCTCAATCAAGTCCTTATCGGTATTAATGTAGTCTGCATGTGAGTACTGTATTGCCAAAGGTTAAATATAGTATATTTTTAATAAGGAACATTGCAAGACTGTTAGGGTTATTGGTTTAGACTTGTCTTCTCGACTTTACAGAGTCAGTTTTATCGATTTATAACCAATACTTCACGACAGAAAGCTTTCGTAGTAAAATAATTGCTTGGTTTGGACGTGGCAGCTTCATCTAGTTTGCATTTTTAACACTGCAAGTGAAAGTAAGTGTGGAGGTAAACTCAAAATCCCGTGGACTTTTTTTTAAAATTACATTTATGCTCTGGCAGAATCCTGCATTTGTATTCTTCTTTTTTTTTTAAATAAATGGAATTGAATCTGTTTCCTTATCTAAATCCTCTAGTAAAACTTGCAAATGTTAACTTGAGGCAGCCAGTTTTTTTTTTTTTTAAATAATCCAACAGTGGCATTAAAACATTTTGAGTATCCTAAAAGGTGTTGTTGTTAGTCATTTAAAAGATAAACTTCTGACAATTCAAAACCAATCTAACATAGTGGGACACAGCTTCAAATAGACTCCGACCTATAATCACTAACTACATCCAATTGCACTTCAATAGTCTGCTAGACATCCTGTCCCGCCTACTCTTAATCTTAATCTAGACCAACCTTGGCACGTGAACTTCAGGTAGTTAAAGGAGGTGGCAACATGGATGCCTACATTTATCAGTGAGGAGTGGCACTGTTTCATTGACACCAAGAGGTCAGCTATCCATCATGTTACACAATGAATATACTTGGAGTCCCAGTTAATTAAACAAAATAGCATATACTGCACTCATGCACTTTCTACTGCACATCCACAGGCCAGGAACACAGTTCAAATATCATCAAAAAAAACAAAATGTCCTTTTTTTTCTCTTTTTAATACTAAACATGTTAATGGGACATTTTGGCAAGACCCTCTCAAAGTTTTTTTTTTCTCTAAATTTTTCTGTTAAGTGTGTGACTGCACCATACACACACATAGCCATTATCATTGCATGCTGTCAAAGTCAGATTAGAAAAACAAACCAGAGTGTGTGAGGGCCGGCAGTGGGATGGAGGAGTCGCATGGCTAGCACAAGCATGCTGACTGCTTGCCTACAGCATGCTGAAACCTAGCGTGTAGCATGACTATGCAATCGTCTTCGCTAGCCTGGTACGGTAGCAGGTTAGCATTATTATACCAACCCTCTTCACTAGCTCTGGTTAAAAAAATGAGTGTCTGGAATGGGCAGTAGCTAACTGAAGGACGACCATACACTCTCCCAGCTCCATCTGCTGGAGAAACCGACGTGCACCAGAAAGACCGAGACTCTACAGCCTGGTGACGAGTCGCATCTGATATCACTTCACAGCATCTTTAAAATCATGTTTGGCACCCAGGTCACGTATCTGCAGCGTGATACTGGTCATGTTACCTACAGCATCTAAAGCTAAAGCCTTACAGACAAAGGCCAGGACTCAATAACCCTTTCAATTAGATCATTGCCTGCTGCATCTGCGTATGTTCTCCAAGTAGAACCAGCTTAATAAAGCTCAATTCATGGTAAAACACTAAAAAAGGTAAACCCTCTTTTTCTGCGCAAGAATTTCAAAATGTAGGTGACTCTTCTGAGTCAATGTGGGTTTGTTTTTCGTTTTCTCCAGCGGTGGTTTGTTTCCCCACATTGGGCACCTGTGCTTGTCAGGCTGTGATGGTCTGAGTTGGAGGGAGGAGGGAAAAAAGATGGGAGGTAGGGATCGTTGGACAAACTGTGGTTGCTTTTCAGAAAAATTCCAGCAGCGCTTGTGCTGCCTTCTCTTACATGTAAAGGCATTGTGATTTTTCAGTAGAGAGATTTTTTTTGTCTAAAGTTCATGAGTAATACTTATACATGTAGCTGCCCAACCACAATTCTAGCCCTTACTTCTCCCAGTTAAAGAATCCTAAAGAAGGAAAGTGCTTGGACGGACGGATGGATGAACAGGTGGATGGGTAGGTGCTGCTGCTTTCGCTGCAGAAGCCATCAAATCTCCTCGATAAAAAAAACTGCAGTAAGCTTAAAATTGGCAGAAGTGTACTTTTTCCCTTCACTGAATATAGACATCCAGACAGAGAGACAGGTCCCCTGTCTTAATACAGCTCAATATTCAAAAATGGTTGCAGTCCGCGGCTTACATCGTCAAGCTACTGTAGAGAGAGAGTTACATGCAGAGCCAGTGCTTCTATTGGTTAAATGGGCAGAGACACCCCCGACTCCCACCAACAACTAGGTGTCATGTGTGGACAGTAAAGAAATGAAACACAACATTTTACACATCTAAGGAATGTGACAGAATTAGAAAAACAAAAACAATATGAAAGAATGAGTAAGAGAGAGAGAGAGTATTAAAGTGAGGGTAGAAAGCATGAGGTCTAAATATTACAGTACTGGAACAGTTTGCTTGTCCTTTTTGTCTCTCTCTCTCTTTCTGTCCCCACCGCCTGAGGAGTCCTTGTCCACAGTTAACCAGCAGCTGGCCATCAGGTTGGCCATTTCAACCGACAGCTGACAATTGGGTTGGCCAGTCAACCGTAACAAACAGCACAAATTGCTAGCAAAACAATCACTGGCCAGCATTAATGGTCTTAAATTGACCAATCACCAACCAGCAAAGGCCGACCTGGCTCCAGTGGAGAACTGGATATAAATTGCTTAAAAAATATAAATTAAAAAAACAACCAGCTATCTTGGATGTCATTCAGTCTTTTCAATCAAAAAGGAGGGAGAGATTTTCCAAACCCGACTTCTGGCACCATAGTAGTATTTGAAGTTTAAGTAGTAGTCTCGTTGGCGTACGATGGCGATGAGGGAGGTTGGCGGGGTCTAGGTGTCGAGGCAGGTGCGCCTCCTGTGTGCCAGGAGGTCTCTGTAAACGATGGAGTTGAGGAAACGGGGGAAGGAGTCGCGGTGCATCAGGGTGTAGATCTGGAACTGGGCCTCCTCGTACATTAGGTTGCTGGGCTCCGTCAGGCTCTGGTTTATTCCTTCTCTGACCCGCGAGTCCAGACTCACCTGGGACGAGGAAAACAAATTCAAAAATGCTCAAAATGGAAAATGCTGAGACGCTGATCAACAGCTATAATGGTTTACCATGTTCACCTTGGTATAGCTTGTTAGCATGCTAACACTTACGATCCATTAACATTTAAAATCAGCACAAAATTACAACTAAGGTTAAAGTGAATATTTTGACTTTTGGTCATAAGTGTGGAACAATTTGAACATTTGACCTGATAATGGCGCTACATGGAAAGTTATAAGGGAGTCGTCATCTGGGGACTATTAATGTCTGTACCAAAATTTCATAGCAGAAAGTATTTCAGTCTCGACCAAAGTGGGAAACTGACCCAATAACAAGCCGACACAGCCATCCCTAGAGCCGCGCTGCTAATATTAAACACAAATACGGTCAGTACCTCTTTGGGTGATAATATGGACACGTAGTCTTCGTATATGATCCTGGACTTCTCCTCCACCACTAAGGGATCCATCTCCTTCTTCAGCTCTTCGCAGGCCAACCAGAAGAGCAGGTTGTCCTCGCTGTACTCCGAGCGCAGGAACTCCCGGAAGACTTCCCGGCCCTCCAGCGAGCGCAGCATCATCTCAAAGCTCCGAGCCCACGACAGCGCCTCGTCTAGACTGGGTTGTCTACGGTCGAACATTAAAACATTTTTTTTGAAATAAAATGAAGTGAGGTTGCCACACAGTCCTACTGAACAAACATAGACTGGAGGGACGATGGCTGGACTTACTGTTCTTCCGCAGCTTCAATACTGTCCATCTTGGTGCAGGTCTGTCGTTCACTCCTCTCAATCCTGTCTTCACTCCTGGATGGGCCAAAACAGTTTAAATGCAAACATTTACATTGTAATTATCATTATGTTAAACTTGTGGATGGAGAGTCCCAGGGTTTTTCCACTTTTAGTCGCATATTTGACAGGTCGTTGTCTATATTTGCGTAGTGACAATACATTGTGATGAATATATCACCTCTAAAAGATCCAAAGTCATTTTTTATCGTCTCTAATCAGCATTCACCATCCTCGGTTCCACCCATGAAAATAACTCCACACTATACCCAAACTACTTAATTTCTGCGCTCTCGCTACGGATGTCCAGAGCCAATCAACAAGATCAGTATCAGGGCTCATTGAGTTTGTCTAATGTCCACATCAGCTGTCAGAATAACCAAAGGCACTCTGCTGAAACCCTGGAATCGTTTCATAAATCACAGCATCGTTAGCAGGTGAGCCACGGGACAGAGCGAGCAAATAAATGTCAGACACGAGTTTCAATTAATTATATCTACACTGACGGCATGCACCAGTGACTGTCAGCAAGCACGGCTGCTTCGGGTTAATAAACCTTTTATTCCAGCGTTCCAGCATTTTATGCTGTTTAAAACCTTCCTACCACGAAGCTAAATTTGCACTGTGTCGCTGCATAATGTGGAAAAGTACAGATGAGGGAGATGTGTGATTAAAAAAAGACAAAAAGGTGTAGCATGGCCAGGATGTGGACTCAAAGAGGCATCACACCCTTTGGTCTGAATCTGGCATCTTGAACTGATGTCCTTTTTTAATTTCCTAACTGTACTTTCTACGATGTTTCGGTTTTATATCATATTATGTGCTGTCATGTTGGTCGTTGATGTTCTGTCAATGTTCGTTAATGCTCTTTGTGCAAAGAAAATTCCTCTAGGGGAAATAAAGCTTTCATTCATTAAACTATAGGATCAGGACTCAGGTAAAACAATGAACCCATAATCCCAACATGGATCCAATTCTGTAACACATGAGGACAAAGAAAATCTCTGTACAATAGAGATACGCATAATCCCCTATGCTAGTAACGCTGTGAGTCCTGCGAGCCCTGCGTAGCAAACTGGGGACGTCAAGTTTGAGAGGGGACAAATGAAAGATGCTACTAAGTTACATTACGGGAAATGGAAGATCAGATGCTTTTGGAGTTTGACACATACTGAAGACAAAAAGTGAGGAAATGCAGCTTTAAATCCTTTTTAAAATCGATCCGTGTATTTACTCTTTAACCTTTATGAAAGTGCTGAACTGTTGGAGTACTCTTCGAAATAGTTCACTAGCCTGTAATGGGAGGCTCAAGTCCAGCAACATTTATTAAGAGGTAGGGTCACTTATTGCACCAATCTCTCCGGAAAATGAATCAGAAATCATTTTGATAATCAATGAATGTTTCAAGTCCTTTTCAAGCACGTAAACAAACATCTCGTCACAGCCTCTCACTTTTGAGGACGTACTGCCTCGATTTTTGTCACATGTCACAGTGCTCTGAATATCTTTTTTATCTTTTTGGACTTTTTGTCAGAATAAACAAGCAGTTCGAAGACATCACCTCGGCAAATCAATAAGTATCAGCGGCAGCTCTGCGACACTTGTTGAATGTCAATAAAGAAAATGAAAGCCACATTAAAAAATCTTTGCGCAAACACTTCAAACACACACGGTAGCCTCTCTGTCTGTCGTAGCTCGGTCACACACGCTGAGTCCACAATGCAACACACACTGAGCGTCTATTTTTGTCCCACCGTGGAGGATCTTTCCTTCCTCTTGCTGTCTCTTGTCAAAGTCCCCATTGTGCAGCAGTAATGGGCTAAGCTAGCCACAGCCTTAGGGCGCCCTCACAATACAGCTAAATATACAGGCTGTTCCTCACAGCTGCTTTGCATGTGATGTGCGTATGGAAATAGAAGGAAACCCGACTAGATAAGGGCCTTGTGTGAGGGAAGATGAGGAGGGGTAAGAAAGTAGGGAGGAAAAGAGAGAAGAAAAGAGGATGGATAAAAAACAAACTAGAACAGTATGCCGTGACCCATTACGACTTTCCTAGACCCTCAGTCTCTAGAACTTAACCACAGCGGCAGATGAGATCTCCTGTGACTCACACACTCACACAGATCTCCACCCCTTCACTTGGCATGACAGTAAAAAAGAAAAAGAAATTACAGAGAGCCTTCAGTGATTTACATTTAACCTGCACTGAAACGATCCCTCCCAGCCTTAAGGCTGAACTAAACAAACATATAGGGTACTGAAGACACATTTCCAGGCTCATTCTGGATATCTGACACCAGCATCTGATTGAGAAACACACAGCGGAGTCACAGAGCACTCACTACGGGCCCAGTCCACAAGCTGCCACCACTTCAGATGAAGTGGTGTGAAAGAAGCAGCACATTCACCATTCACTGCCTGAAAACAATGTTTCATTCACTCCTCTCTCTCCTGGCATAGTGCAGCCACAGCCAGGCAGCGGTGGGAGCGACACGGCAGTTACTGGTTTCGGTGCCTTGCTCAGGGGCAGTTGGTGCAAAGTTTGCAAAGTATCAGGACACTGTAAGGGCGGAAATAATTTCAATGATTAATTAATCTTCCCGTCACTTTCTCGATTAATCAACAAATTGTTTGGTTTATAAAACGTTGTAAATAAAAGCCTAAATTGACATTATTTAAATGGCTTGTTTGGCTTCCAAAAAGCCAAAGATATTCAGTTTACACTCACAGAGGATTAAAGTATTATCTCTAAGACTTTTCCTTTAAATAAATGACCGTTGAGTCACTATCCATCGCTGAATGAGGGAACACAATGGTAAGTTTATGGCCCACTGATAAAGCCCTCGTCTGTGGAGACATTCATGTGAAGAATCACAAGCGGCGAGTCACTGTTGGGATCCCTTGGAAGTGAGATCCGAGATGCAGCTTATCACCATAAGTGCTGTCAAAGAGAACGAAACGGAGATCTTTGAGATTGTAACTCGAAGAAAGAAAAGAACAAATGTTTATGTTTTGAGAAGCTGGAACCACTGGATTTTTGGGCTTTTGCTTAAAGGGTTCAACGATTAAGAGAATATTAAAATTGTAACAGATTCATATTTTGTCCTGACCGGTGCTGCTGCCATCTTTTGTGCATTATGCATTTGATAAGAAGTGATGCATGTTTGCATAATTTCCATTTATTCCCCAACTAGCCAAAAAACCCAAGGAGAACCCTTAACCAGTACACGAAAACACCGACAGAGAAAAGATAAAATCCTCCTGTATACTCCTATCATTAGCTTTCACACAGACCTTTACCACAGACCAGCTGGTTCCTATATTTAAACTGCCAAAAACCTGGTTCCTGCTAAATCTGTCATGGCCCTTTAAACCTCACGGCCTTGAAACCAAAGACCGATGATAATCAATGACAGGAAATGTTGTATTGTCCATAACCAAGGTGAGACAGAGAAACATACCAAACACTGCAGCAACTATGACAACAGCACTGAAAGAGTGATGCTGAACAACGGGACACAAAAGAACCAAACTTCATTTTGATTGCTGTCTGGTCTTGATAACATTCACATATGATACATTTTCACCGTTGTACCATTTTTGTATTATTTGTTGGACTTTCTTATAAATGACGTTCCACCACAGCTTAAGTTGTGTTTTGTTCTGAGACCTTTTGGGACTTTTCCCTTGTTCAAACAGAGGATCTACGGGTTGAGGAAGCCCTTGTCTGCATGTTTCCAGTTGCATTTCTAGGAACTCAAAAGCAGCCTAACATCCCAGATTAGGCAACGGGATTAAGAGCAGAACTGCCTGTTGTTTCAGGCACACGGGTATTTGTCTTCCGTGTACAACGAACACCGTTTGAAATATCAAGTGGTAAAGTTAAATGTTAAGATCCACTGTTTATAGCACAATAACAGAAAAACACAAAGAAAAAAAGAGAGAAATTGTACCTCGTCCAATAACACAATGCTGGAAGGTGCTGCACACTGGCAGTCTCTCTATTTATGTTATTCTACCGTCAAATATTTTTACCTCCGACATTGCTTTGGCCGGGTGGTTAAATGTATACTTAATGTATGCTACTACTTCTAAGCGTCCGAAAATGAATGAATGAATCATTCCAAACGTCCGAACTCTAGTTTATGAATCACAAGCGACATTGCCAATTATTCTACAATGAAAAAAAGTTACTGGCTGCCAGAGAGTTGCTTCTATAGATATAAAACAATATCTATGGTTGCTTCAGCCTGCAAGCCCTTGTTTTTTGTAAAGCTCTGCAAACAGTGGCAACAAAATCAACATTAACTTGCATAAATAATCTATAAGAATATTGATTAGAGCGGCTTTAAGAAGAGTTTTCATATACTGAGCCACAGTCCTGATAAACAAAATGATGAAAACTAAACAAAGGTATAGTATAGTACAGCATAGCATAGCATAGCATAGCATAGCATAGCATAACATAGCATAGCATAGCATAGCATTTTCTTACCAGAGACACTTGCAGCAGCCGCACCAGCAGAGGCAGCAGGTGTTGGGTCGGGGTTGTCCAGGGGCCTGGGGCGGGGCCTCGATGTGCGCCGCCTGCCTTTTTCTCATCTCCACTCCACTCACACTGCCGGGCTTCACATTGGATGCACACAGAAAATAATCAGTCAAACAGTTAAAGCCCTCAATAAGTTAATAATAATAATAATAATATAACAGAGGGCAGTTTCAACATTTGGTCCCCATGTCTTACTTTTGGCTCACTAGCAATATGTCTTATTAGAGGGGAACAAATTGGAAACTGTGTGTGTGTGTGTGTGTGTGTGTGTGTGTGTGTGTGTGTGTGTGTGTGTGTGTGTGTGTGTGTGTGTGTGTGTGAGAAAGAGAGATGAAGCGAGAGAGAGATCACTCAAGCAGGACAGAGAGGATTCCCTTCCTTGTACGGTATGAGGGTTTCTGGCATTAGGCCAAGTCTTTCACTTGGCTTTGACAGACACTACACACATTTCAATGGGTGCACACCCAGACAGAGAAACGGGGGTCTACGCATCACATGCACACAGACAGACGCACGTGTGCGATAAATGCACAAACTCGTGCACACGCTCATGTTAACTATGTTGTTGCCTCAGATTGTGCAACATCCTTTGCGCAGGCAGGAGATGAGGATCTAAGCAGTGACGCAGCTTACAGAAACTTACATAACGTGGTGCTTCTTTTATACCGTGACCCTGTTTCTGTTTCTGATATTTTCACTTTAATGCATGAAACATGAAATGAAACTGCACAGTGTGTGGTAACACTTCAATAGACAGCCACAGCATTGCTGCGAGGCTGCACTTAGACTTTAGTGCAAAGCACCGCTGTGTCTAACGTCAACTTGCTCAGAATGACGAGACTAACTTTCTTCTGTTAAGCAGATATAATGTGGACCATGTCCACCTCCTTAGTTCAGTGTGTGAGCATGCTAACATTTGCTAATAGAACACAAACACAAAGTACAGCTGAGGCTGAAGGAATGTTACTAGTTTGTTTATGGTCATAAACTGAAGTATGGGACATGTTAAAGGGAGTGACCTGATGAAGCCGTCATATAAAAGGTTAAGGGATCACAAAGTTATTACAATTCATCCTGAGAAGAGCGTAAAGGTCTGCACCAGGTTACATGACAATCCACCCAATAATTGTTCCTCGAAACCACTCATGATGGCCCAAGATTAAAAGTCAGGGGATCACTTAAGTCATTATGATACATCACCTGGGGACCACGAGTATTCATATGACCAAATTTCATGCCAAACTATCCAGAGGCCACAGTAATGTCTCCAATTTGGTTGTTTTATCTGACTATCTAATCTAAAACCTAAAGATATTACATTTAATGTTATATTACCAGGGAATAGTTGCCATTTTTGGTTGAAAAATGACTGAAGTTGCTAATAAATGATCAATATAGTTTGTTTTCCCCAGTCAATTGACCGGGCGATTCATCGACTACTCTCACATTCAGCATTTTTACATTTGTACTATTTACTTAAAAATCTTCCTGAAAACTTAGTTTGAGTCATTTTAGGCATTTTGTGGAGTAGAGATGGTTAATGAAGAGTTCCTACAAAATACAGAGAGAAACTATTTGTGATCATTTTATAAACGCTCACTCTCCGAAACTTCACCAAAACTTTCCTTTTCACTGGACAATCCTGTGCCGGTCATCCCGGGGTTTCCCCTGGCCTTTAGAGATGCTTTGAAGGTGAAAGTGCCTTCGGCCTTGCAGGTAGAAGGAGTATAAAGATCCACTTTAACACCGCACAACAGCCTTGATGGGCAAACAACCCTCAGGCTACTCAAAATAAAAATGCCACCCTCTAAGAACTCACCCTAATGAGATAGTAACATACAGGCTAGTCTAGTCTGGAAATGCCTTTTTTTTTTTTTTTTTTTTTTTTTTTTTACTTAGAAAATAATAACACTTGGCTGGCTTTTTATTGAGCTAAATAGGCCCGGAAAACGTATCCAGCTATAACTAGAACAGCTCTCTCGCAGATAGCCCAACATCCAACAGGAAAGAAGAAGAGGATGTCAGAACGAATTCTTCTTCTGTAACCAGACAGAGGAGATAATAACGAACACAGACTCCACTTCACAATTTGGGGCATTTAAGCTAAACTTCATCAAGGGCTGTAGCGTGAAAAAACACTAAGTTATCTAATTAACTGCAGTCTTGTTTTGTCTGGTTCAATTCATGAAAGAGAACTCTTACCTGCAACTCCATAGTTAATATAAACTCCTCATTAAACACTTAAAAATCCAGTGTGCTCCAGTACCAACAGAGGACCCTTCTTTCTCGTTCCGTCTGCTCTGCACACACACATGGGATTTACTAAAAATAATGACGGCGTACCTGCTTGACAACCTTATATGCAAATGTTGTCGCCCGACCAGTGGAGTGGCCATCAGTTATTCAGCGACCGATCAGCCGCCGTGGAAAAACAGGCCTCTCGATGCAAACGACAGCGAGGGCACGGCTTTGTTCTCGACACGGAGAAGGACGCCGCATTGACAGAACATGCAAATATGGAGTGTAAATATAAATACACCGGATGAGCGCGCGGGGGGGGGGGGAGGGGAGCTACAACATCTGCCATAAACGCTGTGGTTCTGTAAAGTATTGAAGATGACCTCATCATAAAGTAGACTCTCTTTTTTTTTTTTTTAAGCTAGGAGAGGGATTTGTGGAGGATGGGCTCATTTATTGGAACACGTTCTTGTACGCATGTCTCTTTATTTGAAAAACAAACATTTCCCGCAGCTTCACATTAAGAGCGTTCAAATGGCGAAACACGGGTTGACTTATATTCTGCAGCGGTCACAGGAGATGCGATGCGTTTGTCGGTGAGCTCGACACTGATGGCTGTCGTTCATTTCAAAAATGCGCCTGCAAGACGACGGTCATTTTCTGCTTTTTTTTGACAGATCAGTTTGAAATATTGCAGGCAGTAATTGAAGAGTCGGGAGCCGCCACAGTGAGCTGTTAGAATATCTGCAGGGGGACAGGCTGCACACCACTACTTTCACAACTACTGTTCGCAGACTCATGCCGTGTGCAGCAAAGAATCGAATCATGGTTGTTCACAGAGGCTAATTAGTGCCCGACTTCTTCATTAAGATGACGATAGTTTGTTTTGCTGCCCCGAGTATTCTGGGACCTGTAGTATTAAACAGCATTCGCGGTTACCACCAGTGAATAGGGTGTCCCCAAATCAACCACAGCTGAAATCTTATGGATTTTCCAATTTTCCACAGAACATGGTCTCCGGAGTGTGGACACTCATCCATACTCTAAGTGTGCAGGACTCATGTCCAACGAGCACCACAGAACTGGGAATGAGAGGGATTTGCAAAAGAGTTTTATTCAGCAATATCTTTGCACGTATGCGGAAGTTTTAATATTAGTTTTCTTTACAAGTAAAACACTGTTTGTGTCTTGTTTTCCTCTCACAGACGAATCAGATTGTACATAAAGGACCTTGTGGATTTTTCTTTTCTTCTTTTTATGAGAACAAACTTTTTTTGTCTGACACTCGAGGCTACAGCGCTGAGTATCGAAATAATTACAGAATACTAATATATTGTAAATTGTCGTAGAGACAAACATCTCCATGACAACGCCATCCACTGAGGAAGACTGACATGTAGTTGAAAGCTCTCAAAAAAGATACTTTTTGGACCTTTGAGTAAAGTTATTTTTTTCCAAGGTCAAGAATGAACTTTTACAGATGAAGAGGCAATGTTTCTACTTTCATCAGAAAATTGACTACAGAAAGTGGGAAACAAATATCCACTGTGCTGCTTTCTTTTTCGCTTTTTTTTTTTTTACTTGGGAAGTGAATATAACAGTCAATATGAATCACCAGTTTATTCCACAAAATGAAGATGAAGCATATTTATTCTTTTTCTTTGTCAATTTTTGGGATCAAACGCTTTAAGTAAGTGCAACATCAATGAGCAGCAGAGATGTAAAAATAGTCCGCCTTTGATGCAAAGGCAATTTGAAGGGCCGGCTATCATCATACAGGATATGATATTTGGGTTATATAGGGAGCGTAAAAGCTCTGGGCTGGAATAACAACGCTAAAGGAATATTATTTGTTCTGCAGAAACATCCAAAACCTCAAAATGGTCAGATTGAAATGAACATATTCATTTTTATTTTGATGCTTTAGCTTCATGTTGGAGACATTTAACACATCAGTGAGGAAAAACATTAACCGACTCTTTATCAAACTTTTTGTTCTTTTATCTCCATTGTGAAACATTTTGATCACAAAAGGGTGATTATTACTTTCATTCAAACAACGTACAATTGGAGATACAGTGTCTCCTTCGGGATATATAATAAAAAATGAAGCATCACAATCCTAATGGACAGAAGTCACACTTACCATGAATTAGTGAGTTCCTAAAAACAGGTCAGACAGAGCAGTCATGGCGTGAGGTAATAGGTTGCTGGACGATAGCAGGCTGGTTAAAGGACTGACTGACTGGTGGACTGTCTGGGCGTCTGTTTGGCTAACGGACCGGCTGTTTGGCTCGCTGGAGAGGAGGGTCTTTTCACCACAGGGAAGAGAGGTTACTCGTCTCACCATCCCTGACCGACTGGCACAGAAAGGGACACGAGAGCTGAGGTGAACTGTAACTACTTCCTCTCCTTGTTTCCTTACTTCACTCGCTCCTCTTTTGTGTCACTCGGCGTTGCCTCCTAGGCTTCCTTGGATCTCGGTGAAAGGGTCATTTATGGACTTGAGAGTACAGGGAGCAGGGAAAGTACGGCATCTGAAAAGCACACAGGGCAAAGAGTCAAAATCACAGCAGAATCATTTTATCCAAAAAAAAAAAAAAAAAGGTGCAGAAATGTATCTTTGGTGACAGCGATGCAGAAATATATCCGCTGCTCACGTAATGACGCGAGTGCAAACTGGAAGACGCTGCAGTGAGAGCACACCTGATCCCACTGTACGCCGCATACTTATCACTGCATACATATGATTTAATATTGGATCCATCAGCTGATATTCGTGAACACTTTTGATTAAAAAAAAATCACTTAAGTTTGTTTTGTGACCGGAGTGTACTTGAGAGTTGAAAAATGAACTTGTTTTTGGTCTCTGGTGGATAAATGACGTATTAACCACAGTGTTTAACGGCTAAAGCGGTTAGCTGAATAATCAAGTAGTCGATCGACTACATATTGTGGTGATCATTGGTTAATTGTAGCCTAAGTTATTGTACTTGGTGCTATTCAGTTTTGATGTCATTGAAAGTTGAATATCTTTGGGTTATGGTAAGTTATTTTAAGACGTTTCACTATGCTCTAAAACAGTAAACAAATTGGGCATTTTTCACTATTTTCGGACATTTTTTTAACAAAATGTATGTAATCTGGGAAAATAATTGACATTGACATTTTTTTACAGCCCGATACTGTTTTTTAAAACTACCATAACATATCATATCATATCTTTGGCATTGGTGTGCTGCAAATTCTTTGTGGCGTATTGCCGAACATATGCGCTGAATATCGATCTACGATAAGCTAAAGGATGTGCAATGTCATCGTCGTAGAAAAAGCTACGTTTAAATGATTTTCTTTTAAAAACCTGTGTACGCTTGGACTAGGCCTTAGTTTAAACACTCATCATGACAAGGATTAAGTGCATCGCTGGTGTCACGACCCGACACTCAATCACAGTCAGATGCCATTTGCGTGATTTTGTCCCTGACGGAAACTGACTAAGAGCCTGAAGGCGACGGAGCCTGAAGGCGACGGAGCCTCCTCGGTCGCTCTCATGCTGCATGTTTTCTTACAGGAATTCTTCCTCATAACAGCAGCAGGAGTGTTCACATGTTGAACACTGGAGACTCTTTATGTTATGAACTCTCAGTCTGTTGCACCTTGGTGACTAAAATCAGCAACGAAAAGACACTGAAGAACAGAAGAGAGATCAGATAATCTCTTAACTTATAATTACATCGTACACACTACATTAAACATTCTCATTAACTGTAGGTTCACAGCCTGGTATGTTTCTATGACTCACTTACCCGGTTTCATGTATTTTTGTCGTGCCTCAACATAGATCACTTTCACTTGTCAAGTGAGAGAAATTGTAGGAAAAATCTAAACTTTTAAAAAGTTTTACATGTAGCCACCACCCCCCCCCATGACACAGCATGCTGTCTCAATACTGTTCCACTGTTAAACCATTCCCGTAGCGAGAAGCATCAATAAGTTTGAAGACAAAAGTTTCTCTTGTGTATTAAAAGTCTATGAAGAATGATTTTGCATAGCTGTGTGCAAAGATAAGGCTTTTGTATTGTACTAAGTTTCAACCGCCTGTTCCCAGGAGACAGATGGCCACAGAGTCACTTTAGTTAACATACAAGATGAGAATGATCAACGTGTCGGGACCGTCGATAAGTCAGTAATATGTCTGAGCTGCAGCTGAAATAATTCATCAAACGATAAATAATCGGAAAACGATTTTGATAATGGTTCAACCAAAAATGGCAAAGAAATTACCGCGTTATAGCTTCTCAATTGTGAATATTTGCTGCTTTATATCACTGTTAACTTAACTTTTAGTTTTGGACTGTTGATCGGACAAAGCGAGACATTTGAAGATGTCCCCTTGGACTCTGGGATGGACACTCCTGCCTCACGCTGTATCGGCCTAAACCGTAGATCAATTCATCGAGACAATAATCGGCTGATTTATCGATTCTGAAAAATAATCCTTATTTTCAGCCCTAAACTGAACCAGAAACAGTTTAAACAATTCCTGGCTCACAAATGATTAAATCATGTTATTGATGATTATAACAGACGTAAATGCAGCTCGACGTCCACGCCACATCACAACTATCTATCAAAGAAATAAGCACAGCAGCCATGTTAACTCTATGAGAACAATCAGGATATCGCTCAGTGTCTTTAGGGATCATTAAGTGCCTCTGTAGATACTAGTACAGCACATAAGCTCATCCCAAATGTGTAGTTAAGCTGGTATTTTATGAAAGCTCTCTGAGAGAAGAGTAAAAGCTCAATGAGATGAACCAGAAAGTCTCCCAGGATGTAGTGACTCTTCTCCCTCACGAGGTCAAAACTCCAGCAACACTTGTAGTAAAAAGATCAACGCGTTTGTGGCCTTCATCAGATCAGGGTCATCCTCCTCTGACTCAACAC
This sequence comes from Bovichtus variegatus, assembly GCA_943593645.1. NCBI lineage: Eukaryota > Metazoa > Chordata > Actinopteri > Perciformes > Bovichtidae > Bovichtus > Bovichtus variegatus. The sequence goes on from CALSCE010009347.1 coordinate 6,525,942, forward strand.
ACCCATGGGAAACTGCAGTGTGGGTGCTCCCTCAGCTGTGCACGACATGCGCTCATCGCAGTGCATGACAGTTAGGGAATAAAAAAAAAAAAAAAAGGTTGATAGAGGCAGTGGCACAAATGAACTTTTAAAGTGAAGAAGATGTTTTTTTTTAGTTTTTTTTTTTTTAGTGGATGCATTGGGGGGTGAGCTGTCGCAGCACTGGATGTGTTGCATCTGCCCGAAGGCCTGTGAATATCTTCAGATAACAAGTAGGCAGGCTCATCGGACCCTGCTCACTCCCTCTGGGCACTAGCCCTGCTGGCTAGCTGCTGGGCTGGGTGTTTTGCATGGTTTCTCCTGCAGCTGTCCGAACCCTCTGAGCCCAGCCGCTGCAGGTCCGACCAGCCGGGAGAGGAGATCCCCTCCCAGCTGACACCACGCAGCGAGCCCGCGACCAGAGAGAGGGCTGCACGGCGCTGACTGTCGCACCGAAACATTTTCAGAAATCAAACACCACCCACTTTCAGCTCGCTAGCTTTAGCAGACAGCCTGAGATCCGCTATCTCTCGACAGCGAGAGGAGGAGGTGGCAGCTGAGCAGCAGCTAGCCCCGTGCTAACGTCAGCTAGCCAGCCCGTGCGGAGCATTAGCGCACAATAATCAGCATCTTACCCCTTTGTGTCGGGCTGTCAGTGTCCTAGGGTGATGGGTGTGAAAGCGCGATGTCCCGATGCTTATTTAACGACATCGTAAATGGGAATCCTGCGGTGTAATGTCCATCGCCGCTGTTTTTCTGCCATCCGCCCCACTTCAGCACCGAACGCCGCCGAGCCCCTGGATGCACTGCGCAGGCGCGCTGCCACCGCTGCTCTGTGGCTGCAGTGGGTGAGAGGATGCACCGCCGAGGCGCCACACACACATGTGTGTGTCATGCACAGAGGGTCACTTATTACATATCTGCTGCACAGCAACTCCAAAACACAGGATATTTATGTAAAAAAATATCGTCTGTCTGAGAGAAAGGAGAAAAAAAGCTTTTATAAAGTTTAGATGGCCTTTATTTGTACAAGAGGAAATGTATCCTCAGGTTATAAAGCAGTAAATTATAGGCTATTTTAAAAAGGCCTCTATGAACTCACAAACATAACCTCCTGTGGTGTGTAAGAAATAATTGGTCATGTTACGTACCTTCATTTTTTTGTTACAGCATTTTAGTGGGTGTCACCTTTGTCTCATTTTAGAATGGCACTCCTCATAACCTCCTCAAATCATATCATAATATTCTTCTTCATATATACCCTTCTAATTTTTTAGAAGCTATGTTGTTATAATGTTTATAAGGACCGTATCATGTTTTATGATGTATATATATTTGGTATTTTATCAAATCTATACAGTATAATGGTCCTATAGTGCAACATATAGACATGTGGTTATGTTGTGGTAGTTATCTGTGAGTTAGTGGACATTCATATTGAAGGATTAATAAAATACTTCTTAGTCTTCTTCTTTATGAGCAGATAAACATGCTCAGAGGAAACAGTAGAAGGAAACAGTAGAACTCAGTTTGAGGCTCTGCCTGTGTTTCATGCAGTAGAAGATGTTAAAATGACAGATTACAAAAACACCTTCTCTGTAATCTGTTTTAAATTTAAATGTTGTCATTTTGTCCGAGGTCAAGCAGCGAGGCCTGTAAATATGTGTTTGATTTGTATTTATTTTATTTTGCACTCTGCAGGATTTATACTCTAGAACTAAGACAGCTGAAAGTATATTTGAAACCAATACCAAATCCTGACGTGAGAACGATTGATAATTAAAGTTACAGCTGCATCATCATTATCTCTGCTATATATTATCAGGGATCTGTATACACAGAGTGAACCAGACTTCATTATACTTTTCTGTAGCTGATGAAGTTATGTGTCTCTCAGTGTGTTTTATTTGGTTTCACACAGTCGACATGCATCAGCAGCATGAGTCTCCTCAGCAGTGATGACTGTTCAACTATATTTTTTATTTTCCTGCAGTTAACACAGGGGGGCACCACAACTCTGCTCTCTCTCCCTCCCTCCCTCCCTCTCTCTCTCTCACACACACACACACACGCACGCACGCACGCACGCACGCACGCAGGCCTTGAATACAGCAGTGAAAAATCGAAATGCATCCAGTAAATCTACCTGTCAACATTACATGAAAAGAAGATAGCTGGAACATTATTGCCGCTACAGTGAGAATTAGGTGCTTTTTATCTGACACATTTTGTTTTTGGTGTTGCATAAAGACGGCAATCTCATTGTTCGGTGTTTTTCAAACCATTGCAGAAGACAGAGCTGTTTCTAAAAACTAGCCTGATGTAAGCATGGAAATCCTCCTGGAATGGATGTATTGAATATATTTATTATGGGTATTTAGTGGCAGTCCATCTTTATGCATGTGACACACTCAATATTTAGGTGTGAGGAGCCAGGACTCTCCAGAGGGAGGATGGTGAAAAAAAAGGTCATGAGAGGGAAGATGGAACATGTGGATGTTCCTCGACATTGTCGGCTAATTAAAAGAGATCTGAAACGGCTTGGACCAACTCCTGTTTTCCTCATGCGCTGAAGAGTCGCACTAATGTGCATGTGAAAAGGTCAAGAGCTACGAAAACAATCCTCTGCTTCATTGTGCCTCTCAGACACGCAGCAGCACATTCTCTGGCAGAGAGGGAAACATCTAATAAACAAGACCGCTGCCTGGCAATGTGTTTAAGGGGATGAACATTTAAGTACATCCTCTTCTGTGCATCTGGATACAAATACTCTGCATGTTCGATTAAGCAAAAACAAGAGCGCGCAAGCATCTGTGTGTTGGTAAAGGAATAAGTGTGTGTGGACTTGCATGTTGGTGTTTGTTTGAGAGACAGAAAGAAGGAATTAAGATTAAGGGGGTCGAACGGCTTTGGAAAGGCATATCCAGTAGGGCGATTATTTGATTATCGATTAAAATGCTGATTATTTTATGGATTAATTGATAAATCTTTTGGTCTATAAAAATTCGAAAATAACGAAAAATCGTACTTTCTCAAAGTCCAAGGTGATGTCTTAAAATGTCTTGGTTTATCAGTCCAAAACTCAAAGATACTTAGTTTAATATGATAAAAAAAACTGAGAAAAGCAGGAAATCTCCATATTTGAAAGGCTGCGTAATGATTAATCGATAATAAAAAAATGGTGTTTTTTTTCTCTCAGTCGATTGCTTAATAGATTTGTCGACTAATCGTTGCAGATTTTACAATTTGGATCAAAGTGGTGGATTAACCGTCATTGCCATCCCTGCAGCCACACTGCTGCGTGTCACTTCAATCACATCTTAACCTGCAGACCATAATACCATCTCTGCTCCAAGACTGTGTCTGTGGAGTTATCTTTCACCCTGTGGTTATTGTGTTTGTTTGATTTATCGAGCCCAGCTCAGACAGCCTTCTGGGGCTTTTTCTGGCGCTGATTCATTTGACTCCTGTTGGCATACTTGTGTGTGTGCGTGTGTGTGTGTGTGTGTGTGTCAGCGAGATACAGCGAGGGAGAGAAAGAAAGACTGATGGACAGACATCCTGCAGTTATACTTATGGTACCTGTCTGGTTGTGTGAAAGTCTCACAGAGAATTCACAAGGGCTGAATGCACATTTACAAGAGCATAGGTTGGGCAAATCAATAGCTCACAACATCAGTGTGTGTGTGTGTGTGTGTGTGTGTGTGTGTGTGCGTGCACTCAGGCCACTCCAGGAAAAACAATTTTACCTGGTTGAGTCCGAGTCCATAAAATCAAAAGGGGAGTTGAGTTCAATCAATATCAAGAATTACGAGTGAAAAGAAGCACGCCGCTTTCTTTATGTCCACTCAAACACACATAAATAATTAATAAAGACAGACGTTGCGTTCTGTATAACAGCTGTCTATGTCCTTTCCCCAGATGTGAGGATATTCTAAATTGTAACTTGACACAAAAAAAAAGGAAACACCTCATGAAAAATAAATTAGCTGGCCGTTAAAGATGCAAGAGCTGCCTCTCAAATCTGTCACATTCAAAGGCTCGTGTTCAGCAAAGCATTCAGTCACTGCAGCTCTCGTCCGCTGTGGAGGATTTGAAGCCTGCCCAGGCGAGTGTGAATAATTTATCTTTCCTTTTTGTGAGAAGGGTATATAAGTCTTAATAATTCTCCCGTCGATCATTTAGCTGTAAAACACCTTTTCCCACATGCAGAGAATGAGCCCCTGTACGTAGACTGCACTCTGCATATTATTTTGCAGCAGCTCAACAACCTCCTGATCTATCTTCTCTGTTTCTATTTAGATTCTTTACTTACCCTCTCCAAATTTAGATTGTGCTACTCACGTATCGTTTATGAATCGGACCGTCGTTGTTCATGTGCTGTGGTTCTAAGGATTGTATTTTTAGTCAGTCCACCACTTTGGTGCAGACTAAAATAGCTCAACAACTTAGATGGATTGCCGTTGAAATTGCCTTCACATTTCACCGCCGCCTCCCACAGAGTCTGTCCTCGGGCCCGACTGATAAAGACGTTTTGTCAAAAGCATGCCAGGCTACACATACAATATTACTGGTATTTTAGATTTCTCTATGATATCAGATGGATGTGGTATGATATTGCGTTAGATATTAATGAGGAAACAAGCAGCACCATGTTTTTTTTTTTTTTACAATATGAAAGTGCTTTGTGACTCTGCTGCTGCCAACGATCTCAACCCGCTGCCCTGGTGGAGTAATATGTCTTTGATTTACACTGCAACTTTGTAGTTATACATTTACATTATTTGACTCTTATGCAATACAAAGACCAGATTGCTGCCAGTTTACAGTAAAGCTGTGAACAAATCCATTTGATGAATTTCTATTAGCAAGAAGGGTATTCTTAATTATTAGGAAGGCACTAGTAATTATAGATGAGGTTTGTATTACCTTCGCCAAGGCTATGTTTTCGGTTTAGTTTGTTTGTTTCTCAGCAGGATTACGGAAAAAGCTACAGGGGTGAAGGGTGTAGCATGAGCCGAGGAAGAACCCATTTTTATTTCGGAGCGGATTGGCTTTTAGCAGAAGTCTGTGCTCCCCAGTGCCCTTGTAGTTACAGTATGTGGGAGTCTTGATGGTGGCCTGTATAGCTGCTGTGAATACTTCCTCACACACAGCATGAAAGGATCATTATGGGTGTAATTATATTCTATTTTTGATTTCATCTTTGTTCACTTATGATTATGTACTATATTGTAAGGGAAATTATATATCCTACCTACAACGTATACAGTATGTTTCTGAGAGAGACAGTCGGAGGGAGAGATATAAAGCAAAAAGGACGTTGTTGCACAAGAAGAATGTATAATCTATAGCATCATTTCTCACCAATCACACCCTTCAGTCTGGCTTCTTTTATAATAAAGAAATTCTGTAGTGTAAGAGCTGAAACTATGAAGCAGCAGCAAGGAGAAATTCCTGACAGTCTTTGGTGGAGATACAGCAGGTAACACAAACGTTTTCGTGTTACATGTCTTACTTTGTTCTGATGCTAAAACTGAACTAAACACTTTATGATACTAATGTTCAAACTACACAGTGGAGCAGATGATTAATGATATAATCAGGGGAGAACTTCCCAGGATATGCATTGCTTTACTGGCTGAAACACACAAGTAGGAAGATTAACCGGTATCCAAACCGTGAAGAATGATTTATGTTTTAATGCTTCAGTCTTGTCAAAGTGAGTGTGGGGACATAGTCACAGTCCAGCCCAAAGGGGAATTAGTTTTAATCCAAGAGGTACTGAGGCAGAATACAACATTTTCCACCCAACTTGTTTCAGAAGCACAGAGAGCTGAAAACACAGCATCGTTGGAAATGTAAACTTTTAATTGGACACATTTCTTGAAAGGGTCATGCTCTCAGCCAACACAAGCACACAAGCAGACTCTCAGCGCTGCCCAACTAGCCTGAAATTAAGTGCTGCTTTCATCTCCGATAACTTTATAACAACCAGGAACGTGATCTGTTAATAAAAACTGTACATTCAGAGACTGCGGTGGTAAAAGATGTTCAACATAAGGTGCAGGACTGTATGTGTTTTCCTTAACTAGATTGAAAGGAATTTGATTAAATTCTTAAAAGTTTATCACAATGTTTAAAATCATCATTATGTCGTTATTATCAAGCATATTATCTGTTTATGTAATGATGTATATCAGAACAATTAAAGGCCAGAATGAAGCTTTTATATTATATCCAGGCTTTATTTTTTTCTGCTTGTCCACGAATCCCATGAAAAGAGCAAACCAACTATGAAGTGATCCTACTAAGACCTCAGAAATGGTCGTTTTAAGTCTTTTTAAGCAATCACACTATATACTATTTGTGACCCAATTTTAAAGATTCACGTCTTTGGTAGGACCGAATGGGCTTGCGGACACAGACAGGCTCGGGAAGTCATAAATTGGTGGTTATAGACATTGTTGTTTATGGGATTGGTTGACAATAAAAAAAGAAGCCTTATCCTTTAAACAACTTAACGGACAATTGGGACTTTACACCTCTGTTGTAGAGATTGGGGAAAAAACAAGGAGAGAGAAATAGATATAGAGATCCCTTCAACATCATAATCAGCCAGTAAATATAAATATATTGCACCATACAAGTATTCCACATAGTATTGCGCCCTGACTAACATACTATAAATCCTTGGTTTTTGTACTGTCTAAATCATTTAACAGTCTAATTGCTGAAGCGAGAAAAGACTTATTTTACTTTGCAGGATGCTTCCTTTGTCTGATGGCTTAGCTGGAACCTGTTGTGTAGAAGGTGAGTGGGGTCACTGAGGATGCGCTCAGCTTTACTCAGAATGCGAATGAGATCTTTACACAACTTAGTAGCTGACATCTGGTCACACCCAATGACCCTATTCGCCATTTTAACAATGGTGCAACCTGTCCTATCTTGGATGAGCATGCAAATTCAGGCCAGAGGTTAGGATGATCTGCAGGGATCCACATTAAAACGAAACAATTTCCGTAGGAAGAACATTCACCGTTGCAGTATTTTGACCTTTACAGTGACACATTCATGGCTACAGATAACAGGTAATGGGATTTTTGTATTAACTGTAAAATCTGAGAAAAACTCATATTACAATTATTACAAAAATATGAAAATGTCATTTTACAACATGAGTGAAAAAAGGTCTAACTAAGAACTATGAACTTGTAGTGAGATCGTACAATCAAATTTAAAAGGCACGCATGATATATTTTGTTATTTAACTTTCAAAACTGATTATCTCCAGCAATTAGATCCTCTTAGATGACAAGTATGTTTACACACACACACACACACACACACACACATAAATAATTAAAGCTGTGCTTCAAATTCATAATTCATTGAGTCCGTGAAAATATTCACCAGCAGTTTTTCAAGTCAATGAGGCTTTCCATGTGCTCATGGCTGATTACACAATTTGGAAGATAAAGTTTGTGATAAACGGTGCAGTTTTATTCATCAACTTTCCAGATGCAAATAAGATAAAACAGGATGAGATAGAACTTTATTTAAAATGACAACAACATAAGAATGAAAAACAAATTAGCGTAATAAATATGAAGCGCAAAATATTACATGTGGGAATTACGCTTGAACCGTACGCAGAAGGAAACTTGTGTTATTCAACTTCTCTTAAATATACAGAATCCAGTCTCTAAAAGGTCATTTAAATAGACACTTTTCTTTTCTACCCTAATGGACAAAGCACAATTTGCCTCTCATTCACCCAATCAGCAAGTCAACATCAGACAAACTAGTTTACACCACACAGCACTTCTTGATGCATGTGAGAAATGATCTTAATATATACAGATTCCAGGCACTAGATCAAAACTTTACTATGCAAACACAATTAGAACAATGTATGCAACATATTCAAATTCAGAGTAAGGCAAAGAAACAAATAATAAAATAGAAAAAGGATAATGTTCATTTCAAGCTGATACAGAATCTGTCAGGGTTACTGAGGCTGAATGCAGACTCTGGGACAAGCAGGAGGGTGAAAGGTAAGCCTTTAATTATGCGGGTGTGAAAAAGGGGCTCCGGGGATGAGAGCTGGCAGGTTCTCCCGGAGAGATGAGAGCAGGCGTTAGTGGAAGTAAGCAGGCAGGAAAACTGGCACAAACACTAGAGGAGGTGCTGGCCGCACGGCACAGACATGATGCGGCGCCGATTGGCCGTGAGAGCAGCGTTTAAGTCGTGAAGGAGCCGGACTGATTGATGGGCAGGTGTGCTGATTGCAGATTACGGGCAGGTGAGAAGGAGCGAGGACAAGAGGGGGAAGGGAAACAAACACGAAACCAAAACACAGCAAATCAGTCACACTAAAATAAAAAATAAAAATAATTTAACTCACACTCACACCAGGCGGGCATGTGTCACGGAGGAGGAGCCGTGACAGAATTACTTAAGTCGTGAGTCTGTGAAGCTGCATAAGACCAGGCCCTTAAGAGTTTTCTGATGTTTTCTACAAATAGATCCTTCCATATGAATAATACCTAGAGTGTGTGAGGGAAAGGGACCAGCATTTTTAGCAGCTGTGACACCAGCATGCAATATCTTTTTCCCTGTAAAGTTGAGAGTTATAGAAAGGGATCGTTGTCCAGAATTAATAATTTGGGGCTAAGTGGTATGACTTTGAGAATGTCACTCATAACACAACTTGTACAGAAAGCTTGCACATTTCAAAGGTGACAGAAATGACCATAGAGCATTGTTATTACACCAAAATAAGTAAATATTTGTTATGCTATGTGCTCTGCGTGAACACATGTATTCCTTTAGTTCAGAGAGGTCTCTTATGAATAAACTGTTATAAAACTCCAGTAAATCCAAATCCACTTTGGGGTATGTAATGCTGAGTCACAGCTACAGTATGGAGCGCCTACAAATACAGTACAACTTGTTTTATTCACTCAATTCAGCTTTTAACAAACACATTTTCTGTCAAATAAGACAAATAAAACAATATATTTAATAGTTGGGAAGTCACAGTTGGGAATATTTGACAACAGAATCAAAAGACCTGAACATTTGGGAAATAAATCCTGTGCTGGTGAACTACAATAATTTCCCTCTGACTTGTTTTATGGTCCATGTGATAATAATTTGAGCCTCATTCATTTTATTACCCCCCACCCCCACCCCCACCCTAATGTTGCAACCCATGACTCATGCATTTGTTGGTTTCCATAGCTACTGTAATGTCTATCTCACCATCCGCAGGGTACAAAATATCAATAAACTAATGGATGTCTCTTTCCCAATTATCCACATCCCCTCTTTCTGCCTATTATCTTTGCACTTCCTCTCATACTCTGGTATTCATTTCTTCCTCTCCCTAGTTCCCCCTTCCTCTTGCCGGGTCCTCCAGTCCTCACCTGAAACCTCTGACACTAATGACTTGCTCTTGGCAGGTTGATATGAACAAAAGGTCAAAAAAGAAAAAAGCTGGAGGTGCTGGGTTGGATTCGTGTCCTGCAGATGAAATTATGCAGCTGAGCTCCTCACACACTCTCCCCCTTCTGAATATCTGGTCACGCGTGATCTCGTGGTCCGAATTGATTGTTGTTTGAAGACATCATCAAGGATTCAAGGATCATTTATTGTCATTCTGCAACACAGGGCTGCACAGCAAAACGCAGTTGTAGCCTGGTCCATTTATGCTTCACTAGAAAAACATGCCACAACCACAACAGTAGGACTCCTGCAGTGCGTTCTTCTAGTTTGCATCAAGAGGAAAGTAAACAGCAGCAGCAAAAATAATGGGGAATTATCTGGGCGGATAAAAACGGCTGGCATCTTTACCATTATGAATTCAACATCAGAGAAACATTATGCATCGACTTGGACGTTTGAGCAGCAAGCACCATTGATGTAAACACAGAGTCGGCCTCCTGCCGTCCCCCCGGAGTCCTGCGCTCTGTCCTACAGTGTCAGTGTCTGTCCTGTTCTCAATTTTATCTCGCGGATAACACCCTCACTGTTTACTGCTCCCTCTCCCAAAGAGCGGTTGCTGCTGATGCACACTGAACATCCCACCGGCGCCGCTTTACATCAACAGCACGGGGTGACTTTTATCGTGAAGCAGCCACAGGCAACGCAATGCATTTGTCACCGCAACGTTGCAGGCGACAGGTTGCACAACTCCAACCTCTTAGCAAGGTAACTGTAACTTTACAGAGCTCGAACCGTATGCAGAATGAAATCAGAAGGTTTTTGACTGAATTCTTTATTGACACAGTGTTAACACAGTTTGTTTGGCTGCACTGTAAACATACACACTACTGGCTCTGAGCTGATGTCGTATAAAACCACATTTCCTGTTACCACCAGTGACCACATCAACCAAGAGTGAAATCTTAAGGAATTTTAAAGATCCCACATACATGATTTTAAGACATGTAAAATAGTTAATGATACATTTTTGTGTCTAATATAGTTTGTCGACAAAAAAGTTCAACGATCTTGTTAAGAATTCCTAAAATGACATTTTCCCTAATTGAAAAATCGAGAATCTATGTACAGTATATGGGTTTCTTCTTTAATCATCGTGTGCACCATCGGTGTGGAGAATAAAGGCACATGTAATACATTCACATTTAAACGTGACATTGTGTTTGAGTTTCTTTCACGCACATGTGCGTTTTTTGTTGGTACAGCTTCATCTACTTGCTTCTCCTGTCTTTGCCTCTTCCATATGCTCCTCTTTTCTCTATTTGTCTTTTCTGTCTTGCCCTTTTCCTCAACCCTCCCCTTCCTCATCTCCTCTATCCCTACACCCCTCAAGGCAGCTTTTACAGCCTCCTCTTTTGAAACTAACTATAGTTTCTCCTTTTCACTCCTCAGCACGGCTAACACACAGTATGATGTGTCAGAAATGGTCGAAATGTAAAAACCAGGCAGTGAGCCAGAAAGGCAGTTGGTGAACAAACAGCAGGAGGGAAGAGGTGACAGTTGTAAGTCTAGTCGTATGGTCTAAACCCTTAAACATACTGCAGAACATTAGAACCGACATTTATGATAAAAACATGACAAGCGATATTAAATCCCGGCCCACAGTTACCTCTGAGACTGTCATCACAAGGAACACCACAGCACCACGAAGGCATCAGTAAATGGCTTCAAACCAAGTGCTCCAACATCGTCTGAAACCCCCTCAGATCGACAGCCTACTACCCCGTCCTACGAAATTACCTTCCCCATACAACTAAACTGCGTTCTCAATTACGGTTCGAGGGAAACGGATTTTCTCCCGGGTTACGATCCCAGTTTCAAAGACGTGGTTAACGTTGTATATTGAAGAAGAAAAAAAACGCAACAAAACTACTTGGTTATGTTTAGTAAAAGATCGTGGTTTGGCACCAGTCTGCTGGGTGTGTGCCCTGTGTATGTTCGACCGACCCTTCCCCTCCAGCCTCCTATTTGAGCTGATTTCAAAAACTTAATAAGTCAAAAACAAATGTAAATCCGGGAGGAAATACGTTTCCCACGAAATGTAACTGACAACGCAGATCTGTTGTGTCGGAAAGTCATTTTTTCCGACCATCGTCCACTTTTTAATAGCGATTTGTCAGTTGTGCCGAAATGTGAAAGTATGCAGGATTTGAACTATTCAAGCTCTTTTTTTTTCTCACACAATTACTTCTGTCACTTTTGTTCAACTGAGTGCAATGCCATGAATGCCTTTGAGGGGAGACTGTCAAAAAGTGTGCTTGTTATCAAGACTACAACCCTACTCCAGCCTCACAGACCTGCTAGCACGGCCGTAAACTTGTCATATCCGCACCACAGATGAGCAGCACGGGAGTTTGCATTAAGCCCTAAACGCTCCGCTGTGCAGTTGTTAGGCTACTCATGCTTTATCTTATAAAACAGATACAATTACAACTGTAGCACGTCAACCGTTACATTTCCCGAGTAATGGTTAAAAACTGAGCATACGTCAAACTAAGTGAAGAAAATATGGGATTTCTGTATGTGAAAGAGGAAATTGGTCAAATCAACGTCAGTCATTCATCCATGGAGGGTAAAATGCATAATTGCTTCAATTTGTGATCTGCAGGGACTAAGTGATCTAGATCATTAAAGCTACAAGGAACTGAGTGTGATAAGAACAAATTATATGTACAGGCAGGACTCATACATGATTAAATGTCCTTAAAACTGCCAGTGTGTTGGAAAAGCAAAGGGCTTAATTACTTTAAATATCACACTCAGGGACTTTTCTTTACAGGCAGTGTAGCTATTACATACAACTAATAACCTCTCTACCTTTCTGTTAGCCTTGAGCAACCTTAACTCATTCTACACTGCCATGAATTCCTTTTTCTATCTTTTGAAACATATTTAGAAAATATTTCAATCCAGCTTTGCAGATCGTGAACACTTTGACTACACTCCCTTTGCTATCGCCTCTGCTCAACTGTTACCTCAGCGCAAGTCTCCATGAATATCTTCTCCACTCTGTAATTAAAAAGCCTAATTAAAACCAGAGGGATAATCTTCCTCCGAGTCCCGTCTGCCCATGGGAGCAGAGCGAGGGAGGGGAGATGTAGCTGGGAGAAATCTGTCATGGCAGGGCTGTCGGCAGCGTAACGGACTGTTCCACCGGGAGTCTGAGCCGAGGAGGGTCATAGTCGATAGCTGGCAGCGCGACTGCCTTTGTATTCACTGTAACAACCTCTTTAAATCCTAACAAACTAATTAACTACTTCATGGGGGAAACATCTCCTGCAAAAGAATGAGTAAATCATGCCCAGAAGGCAGCTGCGGCCCCTCATCACAGACTGCAACTCCCATAGGAACAATCAGTCAAACCTACGTTCCCCGATCAGACCCTTCACACTCCTCACACTCAGCTGCCGTGTTTATCGTCCACACACTTCACAGTCTGACGCTTTCAAGAAGTGCTCAAAGAACAAGGCATAGCCTGCCTGTGGAGGGCACAACACAAGTTGGAATTATTTTTCTTTTAAAATACTGAAAACTAGAAGTAGTGGGTGGATTTATTTTCCCATGGACTGTGACAGACCTGCAGCAGGTTGAGGAGACACACACACTAACACAGAGTCAGAGGGAGAAGGTTGAGGGTTGACGCGGTGAGGGGACAGTGCTAACCAGCTTTTCTGCAGCTCACTAATTAACATGTACTTTGATTAATATGTACAGAAGCAGCAATGTAACGTGGTTTTACAGGGAATCACAACGTGCAAGGTTTTGCAACATGTTGTTTATCTCAGCAGTTTTCCCATCTGCCTTTACAGCTGTGCATCTCCGCTGGTTGCCTGGCAACATACACAAAATACTTTCTTTCTGCTTTTCCTGTTTTCATCTAAGTCTTGGAAAGAAAATGAACAAGCACTTGTTAAATACTACAAAATGATGAATCTTTCCTTTCACATTTACAACTGTGGACTTGTTAGATTATTGAAAGAACTGTTTATTATTATTATTATTATTATTTATTGATGTATAAGATTATTTAATTACAGATTACTCATTTGATCATGGCGTGACTAGAAAATTAAATGGGACCTTTTATAATTGACTTATTTATTATCTTTATCTTTATTACCTTCTTTATTATCTTTATAAGGGTAACTGTACCATTATCTTCTTCTTCGTCTTCTTCTTCTTCTTCGTCTTCTTCTTCTTCGTCTTCTTCTTCTTCTCATTATTATTATTATGACTTAACATTAATAATGACAGCCTTAAAGAGCTGATGTGTCAGGGGGCAGTATCTATAAGATGAATTCTCAACAGCCTTTCCTGTCAGCTTTACTGAGGATGATGAGGCCTGTGGAGCATCTTTATTTGCAGAGGAAGAGAACATACTGGACACCCTCATGTAAAATATTGATGCCGGATCTTTCTGAACTGTGTTTCTTGATGTTTTTCTCCAGTGATCCAACACAGCATGTTGTCCCATGGTGCACGTATACACACAAACAAACAAACCAGTGTATTTCTTGGATTTTTTTCCGCGACGTTTTATGAGCTTTTGTAATGATATCGTATTGTTTCAGCTGACGTTCACGTTCTCGTTTGAATCCACATATTGTTTTGTTCTTGATAAGAACTTTGGTACTATAATCTCTATAAAGCTAAACGTAAACTTCCCCTTCTTGTCAACTCTGCGCCAATAAATCAGAGAGAAAGCTTCAGAAATCCTAGACCATAACTGAAAATCTCAACATACATCATTTTTTGGACGTGTTGGTTTCCCTTCAGTTTCCTGTGACTCAGGTGATCAAGATCAGTCGTTGATGTTTAGCAGGTATAATGTTGACAATGTTCGCTATCTCAGTTTAGTGTGTTAGCATGCTCACATCTGCTAATCAGCACTAAACACAAAGGCTGAGGGAATGTCATTAGTTTTACTGCCGTCCGGTCATAAAGCAAAGTATTTAACAAATGAAACTCATGACCTGATGATCAGGCTAGAAGAAAGGTTACGATTGCTACAATTCATCCTGAGAGGGACATGAATGTTTGTGCCACATTACATGGCAAATCATCGGATAATTGACAAGACATTTCCCAAAGGACAAGTGAAAAAATGTGTCCTGCTGGTGGCCTGAGAGAAAATGTGAGGGGATTACATTAAATGAGTGTCTATCTACACCAATGTTCATGGCAACCCATCCAACAGTTGCTGATATATTTCAGTGTGTGCTAAAGCGATGGACTGACCGGCATCGCACCGCTAAAAAGTTAAAATTATAAAAGAAAAGGTGACTGGGAACTCTTCTTTTTCACAGGAAAATGCATTTTATCTCCTAAATGCAGATGAAGTAGCTCTTAAAATGTCACGTGAAGCCGCAGATTCAGAAGACGGGCCCAATATGAAATTAATGGGAGAAAATAGTCCAAATGAGGTTGATTTATTGGAACAGCACATACAGCCAATCACAGAGAACAGTACTGAGGAAATAAGGGAGGAGGATTTGAGTTTTGTCTGTCTGCCACAAAACTGTGGAAATGAAATCCACAATTATCTGGAAATTAGAATTATGAAGGTGTGAACTGTGATACACTGCCACTAACTGCACATTCGAGCTGTAAAAAATCATTTTCTGCTCACGTAATCCTTATCCCATAGATGCAGTGAATGGAAGTTGCAAACCGTGAAATAAAGGATCATTATTAATCTGATCAATACTGCTTCAGCTGTCATATTCAGTTGAATATGTGATCTGCATCTTTAATTTGTGTCATAGAAAGTCTTTCACTTGCTTATTTATCCTGCTTTCTGAAACTATTGCTTTTAACGCAACAAATGCAACAGACATTAGAGAAGCGGCTGGAGTCACTTTAAATGGATGAAGAACCTTGTGTCAGATGAAAGAAAAAAACACATCGCAGGAATGTCTCTTAGCAACAGGTTATTGTTAGGTAGTTTACAGCAATGTAACATAATCTTAACATGTGCTAAAAATCTCTCTGTCATGCCCGACTTCTTATTTTTTAAAAAACGAATTATAAAAGCAATAAAATGGAGATCCTGGTAGGCCACCTGGGCGAGGCCCATGTGCTCAGGCTCAGTGATTACTGGTTCAAAGGTTCAAACCACCCACAGACCTTTGCTGCACGCCCCCCCCCCCTTTCTTATATAACATTCAGCTGTAATATATCAAAAAGTGAAAAAGCCTTGAAAATAACCTGTAAAAGAAAAAAGCAATTCAAAGTCACTTCAAAAAACAATACCATGAAAGTCATTCAATGTTGAAAGTCTGGTTTTAATATTCATAAAACATTCCTGGCACAAAGCAGGTTATTACCAGGATGCTATTGTCGCCGTCTGTTTCAGGAATGAGGGAGTTGTTGCTGGAAGTGTCATGTGTATTTACAAATAACTCTGCAGGGAAGGCAATGAAAGTCTCCAGCAGGCCTTCAACTGCACCGGTTCGGATGAGCGGGCAAAACCGTCTTGATTAAAGATCAGCGGTAGCAGAAGACACGAGCGCTTATTGTTATTTGTGGACGTGTGTGTTTGTGTGTGTGCATACTCATCAATAAACTGAGTCAGCATCCTTTGGGGTTTATTACCCTCATCTTAGCAGCCTGGCTGTGTTGGTGATTAGGAGAGTGTCCCAGAAGCTACTTCCTGGAACACATGCTGTGTGTGTGCGTGCGTGCGCGTGTGTGTGTGTGTGCATGTGTTTGTATGGGTGCATATCTACTGTAAAGGATTGTTGTGTGTGCGAGGAAAACGCTATTAGAGCACGGCGAAACACCTCGTCCTCCCTCGCTTCTTGTTTTGTACCAAATGACTGCACTCCTGACTTGAAGCTGATGGCTTCAATCTGTAATCTGACACAAATGCCAGAGTGTTGAAAAGGCTCTCTCCCTCGGCACAAACCCTGCATCACGCACAGCCAACAGATTTAAGTGAAGGAAAAAGAAGACGACCCTCAGTTTGTACTGTTTCTCTATGTTTTATCTCTATGTTTTATTACTTTAATGACAGATGTCTCTGTGTGTGTCTCTGAGTTTGATTATCTCCCCGACCCTTGGACCGGGGGGGCATTTCTTTGTCTTTATTAGAAAGATGACAGCGTAGAGACAGACCGGAAATGGGGGGTGAAAGAGAGGGGTATGACTCAAAACAAAAAGGTTTGAAAGAATTGAACCCCGGAAGTTGTGGTTATATGGCATGCACTGTAACTATTCAGCTACCAAGGCGCTTTACCAACTCCTGGGGTAAATCTGGCTCTTTAGCTGCTAAATACTAGTCGGTAATTGTGTCAAGCAAGAGTGAGCCAACAAATGTAAAGTCATTGCCCAGAAAACCAAAACAACGAGCTGAAAGATGCTAAAATGGTCCATAGAGCTGAGGGGAGCTGCAGAGTCAGGTGATATTTATCGGTGCTCTTTCACACCACGTGTAGTTATTTGATCCATTGTTAATACAAACATATTGATTAGTGCAGTTTTTGATATGTTTTTTTAATGACACCAACTACACTGTATGCATTTAATTTTGTACACGTTGTGATGTTACAGCTATGTTTGTCAGTTCTCAACCCCTCACAACTAGTCATGTTCTCTAAGAAGTCGGTGTATTTGAAGTTTTCTTTTTTTTTTGAGAGAGAATTCTGCAGCACGTGGTCCCTGGATGCTACTGTAAGCGACACTGAAGTCTTTACCAAACACATCACAACACCAGTAAACACTTACAGTCTCAGCAGTGCAAATGTTCCATCATTATCAACCATCATCAACGTTTTCAAAAACATTAGAAAATGAAATGGAAAAAACAACAAGTGAACATTCAGTTTGGAAACGGGCTGAAAAGAAAGGCAACAACAATAATCACAGATTTACTCAAATATCTTACGCAACTCTCAACGGTGTTATTGTTATTTGGGACCAAAGCAAAGTCAACTAATCAAAGCAAGTGTTTTTTTTTATTTATAAATATACAATGTACTTGTTGGCAGTGTTGTGTTCAGAGAGAATAACTGCACATATCAAGCGCCCGAATGAATCCCATGTTTTGCTGGATTGAACCTCTGTTAATGCTGCGCTTGATGTCATGCTCACACAGTATATGTGCAGGAAGTGAAGGAACACGCTGATGAAGGAGAAAGTGGCGAAATCGACATAGCTACCTGGTGGAAATACAACCAAGGGTTGGTTTGTTTTAGAAACAAAAAACAAAAAAAAAACACAAAGGTCGGCAAAATTGACCTAATATTAGTTTTTTTTCTTCTTCTGGGAGTTTGGGAGATTGCAGAGTGCTGTTTTCATGGATACACAAATATAAAACTCTGATGTCGTTAGAGCCGATGACCCATGTTGGTATGTCTCATTATCTGGAGGGTTTTGAGTTCACAGAGCAGCAAACGTTATTATCATGAGACAACCTGGAGGGATGTTAAGCCGCACCATTTAGTGTTGCTTTGGTCCAGGCAATGCAGAAGTGTGATGAACAACATGTTTCTGCAGCCTTATTTACCACTTGTACCCTTGTGGATTGTTTTACTTACTCTAATCCTCTGCTATTGATAGCATCATTATTAAATATATTTACATTAAGCGGCTCTAATCAATATTTTATAATAGTAGTAGTAGTGATGAACCTACGGGGAATCATCAGCTGAATCCTCGGCTTTACAGAGCTTATATATTACTATGTTTTCAGCAACAGCAGGCAGCGAAGCTCTGAAAACGCACTGTTCACTCAGCACCAGAGAGACACAGTTGGTAGAGACCAAAACAGAGCTAAAATAGAGTTCATATTTGACTTCATTTGCCAGACAGCAAACTCCGAATGAATGCTAATGTTGATCCGTAACTGCTGCATGCTCAAACAACCGGTATATGTCAATGCAAATGTACTTACTTTTCACCACTGCCCTCTAGTCTGCGACAAATTGCAGAATTAGGAATTATGTACAAAATGTGTCTTTTTAGGCACTTTTATTCTTGGTTCCTGCACTCCGATGCAGCATTGATTTAGGCACTCGTTATCTGAAAGCGGTTCTTGCATTGCCACAGGTAGAAGCACTATGTGAGTTCAATTAGTTTGTAAAAAAAAAAAAAAAGGCAAAATTGGCATAGCTGAATAGTTCATTGCCAGTGTGACATTGTTGCCCTGAGAAAAATACACCATTCTTTTTCAGAGAGGGAAAACAGTCCAGTCTATATTTACATGCAATGACCATGAGAGGGGGCTGGAATCAGCATTCAAGTGGATGAAGGTTATTTAACGAACACTCTACATCACTGAGCCCAGCCACACTGCAGGAAACAGCAGAGAACAACCTACATTTGTGTTCTTTTCATACTGTATTCCACCCGACAGGTGCGTGAGACTCCATGATGTTGCAAGCTTTGTATCCAAACAGCGTACTTCATGAAGCTTTACTCATGGTAAACACAGAAATATAACCAAAAATATAAGCGAACTTAACATTAGAACTCAGCAAAACCCTGAAATGTGAACCCTGTGGAGACTGGCTTTTGGACCTTTTCTTCTTGCCCTTTTCCTACTTTTAAACAATAGTACGTGTACACACAGAGTAAGCACTGTGGTTCGTGAATATTCATCGCAGGCTTTGGTCTGATGTTTAACTGAAGCGTGTCTCTCTGGCGTATTCTGAAAGCTGTCAGGAAGCAGTTCTATTGCTGCCTCCACCGCCTGACATTTGTCTTTGTCTATATAATCAGAATGATTCATATGCCCAAAGTGCACGACAGCTCTGTACAGTTGTGGGTATAGCCAGACTGCACCAATAACAGAAATGCAATTCATGCAGGAGTCATTTTTGTCTGGGTTATTCCAGCATAATTGGAGGCAAATACATGGTTGTGAAGTGAAGGAAAAAGCAGATGCCTCATTACAACCTCTCTATGGGACTATAAATTAAGTTTGAAGCACACAGGAAACAGTCTGCATTTAACCAAAAGAGAACCATGTCATACCTGATTAAATAAGCTAACGTAGTGCAAGAGAAATGAATGTGTCTGTACCTTAATGCAAAGGTTAAGGAACAGCTTGAGACCCGCGTAAAAAGAAACGCACTGATCTGTTACTTAAACTGGACTTCCTGGATCGTTTTCATTGTCTCACTTGTACTTTAAACCAACGCAGCAGCCTGCATTGTTTTAACGAGGGGCTGTTTTTGGTCTGAATCTCTGCTACTGGAAGGTAAAACAACAATTCCACATTCAAATTGCATCCATCCAGACAATGTAGTTTTTAAATTGACACTATGTACACGCTATATTAAAAAGCAATACATTCCGGTGTTTTATTAGTGTGTCCTTTTCCCAGAATAAAAAAAACAAAAAGAAGAAAGAATTATGTGGTGGGTGGAGGCAATTAAGATGTCCAGACACATGCAATCATTTCGCTCCACCCACTGACTCGTCACCAATTTTTTTCCATTTTCTCTTTTGATCCAGTGCTATTCCCATAATCTGCTGGACACCGCTCTGACTTCAATCAGTGTGAAGAGAGTTGAGCGATGGCGACTTTTGAGTGTGTGAATGGTTTTCTGATTGAAGGAGATCGTTTCATCAGGTATCGATGTTGGGACTTTTAAAACCAACCTAAAACCTCAGCTCAGCTCAGCACTCACTGACTTTGCCTTCTATCTTACGGGCTATAACAATACTTGTATCCGTGATATGCTTTTGTGTGTAGCTTTGTATTGTGTGTCTTGTGTTTTTACTCTGCACTGTTGTTATTGTAGATGAGAATAGCTAGAAGGTCTAATTCGGTATAGTGCATTAAATGGTGACATTTATGTTTTAAACTCCCACATTGTCCCTTTGAAATAAAATAAAGAAGTTCTCACATTTTGTGTGTGATAGTGACATTGTTTCCTTTCCCCACATTATCGGAGTTGGTTTTGTGTGTCGCCTGACAATAGCTGTTTTTTTATTCTCTTGCACTCAGAGACATTCACGGTAAAGGTTGCCTGTTTTCATCTCAACAAAGCGGTGCTTTTGAATGCCTGGAAGGAAAGACAATATGAATAGTTTAACGCAAAGGATCACCAGGTTGGCTTCAGAGGAGACATTTATAAACACATAAAGAAAAGGATGACTCATTATCATTCTTTAACCTTGGCTAAAGAAAGGAGAAACTGCCATGATTCAGAAGGAAATTAAATTCGCAGATGCAGAGGGAAAGAACGTGCTAACTGAAGGACATTTAGTGACCATGAAAATTGAAAGCATGCCAGTGAAAATACATGCTGCAGGTAGAGATGTTTGTTTACAGCATGTTGTTCAATATTCAGGAAATGTTTCTAGGGTTTACTTAGAGTAAATGGCCAGTATGAATGGATTATCGATGCACTGTACTGTAATTTATTCAGGACAATAATACACATGGCAGTGCACTCATTTGTCTGTGATGACAAGGAAAGCATGCGCTCCATACAATACATGTTCATTTTACATTTTTACATTACTCCCATATGTGATTGTAGAACATGTCATTCCAAAAAATCCTGTTCATTAATATGCTGCACAATACTCTTTTTGGGTGGGGTTGGGGCTAACCCACAAGAGCATCAGTGGGGGGGGGCACTGATTTTGTGGTGATTAGACCTCACAGGTCTTTTCCACAGCAGACATTTTGACTTGACACAGCATGAAAATCACAACTGTTTCTACATTGCTCTGTTCTATTTAAGTGTTCCAGTAAGCCATGATAATGTGACAGTGATCCAGCATGCACAATACCAGGACCCTGAAAGTGGAGCAGCTAAATCTCTCCTTCATCTCTCCTCTTTTACTATTTCCTTTGTGTAGTTTTTATGTATTGTACGTGAAAGTGCTTGTGAGGCCGTCTTGGCCAGGACTCTCTGGAAGAACAGATCTGACATCTCAATGTGTCATTCTTTTTTTAATTAATAACACCTAAAAACCTCATTGTGTACTGCAGGAAATAGTCTCATGTCTAGTATGAAGCTACATTAGTATACAACATCTCTAAAGCTAACTAATTAAAATGATAAATCTTGTTTGGTTCATTTGTACAAAAACCATCAAGTTGTGTTTTTACTGAGGGTTATGAAGCTGGCTATTCCTTGGCGCAAGGATAACAAGACTTTATGTTAAGCTCAGCAAACCGGATGCTGACTGTAGCTTCATACTTAGCTGCCAAGTTAGCTTAAACATTTTTTAAAAACTCTCTTAATCACAAAGTTAAACTGTAGTTACGTTGTGCACATGCTAATAATGCAAAACTTGGCATTGGCTATTAATAAATAGCGGTAAAAGCATGACATTGGTTGTGCAGTTACACTTGGGGGAGCATGTCTGCCGGCTGTGGCCGCCTTCTGCTTAGGCTTCATTAGCAAAGCTTATTTAAAAATCACCACCAGGCACCTGATTGTTGTTGTTGATAATAATCTGATTACCCTGTGTACGGCTATGGCTGCCAAGCTGCCAGCCTGCTACTCAGTCCCATTATCTTATTGGCACAGATGGATATGCCAGTTACCTAATGACAAATTGCCTCAAACAGACACATCAGAGGCTTTTTTTGTCCGTGGCTTTGTCCTTTAACTGTCATGATTTATATATTTATTTAAAAATCTGCAAGAAAATTTTCTAGACCGGAATATAAATAAAGGAGTCCGACTAGACATTGGCTAAAGGACTCATCTGGGATTCCAGTTCTCTAAAACCATTTTTCAAATGTAAGCCTGTTTGGACTAAACTGAAGTCCCTCTGGAGGCTGTGTGGTGTGTGGTCATTGTCCACCAATGCCTGACGACAACCTCCACATTCAACTGAATTATATAATTAACACTAATGAAATGTTGAGTCCATAATAAGTTGATATTAATTAACAGCGTCCTTGCTTCTCTGCAGACAGCGAGTGTCACGTCTGGGAGGACAACACAAACTCTCTCAAAGGTTATTAATTAAAACTCATTAAGTGGCATTAAACTGTAAACACGGATGAGATACAGGGTTCATGCTGAGTCCAGTGTGTGTGTGTGTGTGTGTGTGTGTGTATAGAGTCAAGGAAAAGTCAGACGGGATACAAAGAACTGTCAAGTTGTAAGTGTGACTAAATGAACAAGGATGCCAAATGTGTCAGTAACTCTGACGCTAAACAGAGATTTTCCATTTTAAAGAATAAAAAAAGCTATCAATCACAGCTTTTAATAACAATGCAGTGACAATAACAGCACGTCTGTGAGGAGACGAATGAAACGCTGGATGAAAGTCTGCGTACGTGCAAAGTGTTTACATGTGATTCTGGTAATCTGAGTCAAGCAGCTGGCCTGCAATGCAAAACGCATATTTCCCAGCTGCTTGTGCAAAGTGATTTGCCGTTGTATTGATTTGGTATATTTGTTGAATAACACGACACTTTCTTAAGTCATTACGTGTGTTATCAGTAGGCAGCGCCGTGTCATTTCACGCTGCTGGATTATTAGACCATAAAAGTGGCGTGCTATTTATACGCCGTCCCATGAGATCACGTGGACTTCGGACACAGTGGTTACAGTACTGGGCTTGGCTGATGTGCTCACAGTTGAATTTCAGGTCACGTGATGTTTAATGGACATCATGACTTCTCACATAAACAAAAATCACGGCTAAGAAACGATGAGTAAATTTTTGTTAAATTTCACAATCTGAAAAAGTTGCACTAATATTGGGAGAGCTGTGTATTGTTGATTATTTTAATAATCTTTATCTTGAAGCAGGGACTCCCTTCAAACATTATTATTATTATTTTTTTTAAAGAAGTTTATGATGTTTTCCAATATGATGATGTCCCATTGAAGGAAGCACAATGCAACGTGGTCATCCAGTGAGAGGCTTCGTTTTTGACTTTTTACGAAAAAAGTGGCGTGGGAGACAACCCTGCCCCAGTAAAAGCTCCAAAGCGTTTGGTGAGGAAATATGACCCAGAATACAATTTGGATTCATAATGGCAGGCAGTGGTGAGGAAGAATATTCATTTTGGTCATTACAGCTGACAGTGGCATAACATATATTCACAGCCCAGTTAATTTTTCCTCCTTTTTTTGTCATGTTATGTTGTTTTTTTTCTCCTTTATTTGGGAAAGTAGCCCTCTCAAAATCGTCCTTTTGCCTCGATCTTTTGCCTACAGCATAAATGGAAATATTACTAATCCTTTTCCCTCCTTCTGGCTCCATGGAGTGTCTGGACATAAAACAATGAGAGGCAATAGTACCTCAACGTAGTGGTGGCATGAATACAGAGGAGGATGGACGTAACTTACAATGCAGTTTGTGACCATGACAGGATGATGTAAAAGAGAGAATACGAGATGATGTTGCTGATATGGAGATCGATGGACGGAGGGATGATGGAGGCACAGATAGATGGTGTAATACTGTGCAAAAATGTCTCGCTTGTTGCTCTCTAATTGGCAGTTCTTCAACGCTACTGCCCTCTAGCACTCTCTCTCTTTCTTTGTGTTTGATATATTGATTTTTATCTTGATATTATTCAGTCTGGATACAAGTGGAGGACCAATCAACCTGAAATTATTCAGTTTCTAACTTTGAGAACACGCACACCAGTGTGAGCTTCAATGCAAGTCTAGCAAAATTAAAACACGTCACACAACTCTTGTCTAGTACAAAATGCTTTATACAATTTTTATTTTTTGTTGTTGCCTTGATCAGGGTGGTGATTGAGGCGGTTTCCACTTTCCTCATATATAGTCCATTGATCAATTGTATCACAATATATACCAAGTAGCCTCTATAAAACAACATTATCATTACCCTTAAAAAAAAAAATGCCATATTAACTCTTAGTGGATTCATTTATTTTCAGGAAAATATAAATGACCATAAATGCAAAACGTAAAATATTAAAAGTCACCTTTTCAGATTATTCTCTATCAAATACAGTCTTTAATCTTAACCCATGAATCAGTTAAAAAACAACAACACAAAGCAACACATTCTGTATTCTTTCACCCTCATGTTTGAAAACACAGCAACACTCAAATCTTCCCTGTATCTTAATATTCATAACTCATTTCAAAGTAAATCTGACCTTAAAACACACAAAATGTCCAATTGTTCTCACAAAATACCGAATCTTCTCTGAGAGCAAAAACAATCCAGAAGACTCCACAAATAAAACCTATTTTAGTCGCAAGGAGTTGATAATGAACTGCACTGACACTGTTTGAAGATATTTAGAACATTGTTGCATTAGCAGAAAAGTGGTGTTACGTTTCCCATAGAGTTGATGTAAATTAGTTGTAAAAGCCCATAATCTTAGGGGACATGGTTGTGTCTTAATTATTTTATATGTCTGCACTCTAAAAAAACGTCTCTATAAAATATTCAAAAGTACTACTGTCAATCCTCATAGTCTTAACACACAATATGCACACTAAACCAAGGCTTAGCCGGTCGTGGTGTGTACTGGGATGATTCATTTCCCTCTTATCTGTGGACACAGGGGAGCATTTCCTGTTGGAAAAGAGCTGAACCAAGAAGTGATTGCTTGGTAGTTACACAGAGGAGGATAGATTGGACGGACTGACAGATGTGGGTTACAAGCCAACAGCAGGGCTGGTGATGCTTGTCCGACGCATTAGTCATTAACGGTGTTGACGGGCATATTGATACCTCAAATAATTAAAATTGCCCAATCCCCTGTAGCCACAGTCAAAACCATCAACTGTTATTGAGAAAGACTCCCTCTGTCTTATGTGGAGCTTTAAAACGAGACTGATAATTCTGAGGAAAAAAATGAAATACAAGGTCACAAGGTTCCTGCACTCACAACGCCAAAGGGACTGACAAGATGAGTCATTCTGATCTCGTCATCGAGTTGTCTGGCTTGAGGCCACTGTACAGTCGACTTGCTGGTGGAAATTATTTGGACAGATTCTCTTGCAACAAAGGACACATTTGTGGAATAAAACAGTGTGCACAAGCATGCTGAGCTAGTTTTTCACACCCCAGCCTCCACCATGTGTCTGAATCTCGCACAAAATAATAACACAGAAGTAGGCGTTGGAGTTAATCTTTTGATGGATTTTCTTTATTTGAGTGCAAACGGTATTGTAGTTTCCTGCAGTTGCCTTTAATTGTTGGTCCAGTTTACTGTAGGTTACCGCTGGTTTACCTTTTCTGTGGTTATTGCTTCTTCTTTATGTGTACGAAGTGTAAACAAACAAACTTGCACAATCGTGAGTTCGCACAAAACGCTTGTTTTGCTGCTTGTGTTTGATCTCCACGACACATGTTGACACAGACTTATGTTATATGTTCTACTTCTCTGGGGAGGAAACAGCAGTAAGATATGAGCAAACAGACAAATGCTGCTCTTCTCTTACGGCTTTGTTTATCTAATGTTTGTTGCAAATACAAACTAAAAAACGAAAGGCTGAAATTGAATACATTTATCAAGGAAACAGGCTTCATCAAGGGCCCCATTACTTCAAAGAGGGAGAGCTGCAGCACAATGACCTACAGCATGTGCCGTTTAATGAGAAACGGAGCCATACGTCACAACAAGTGACTTCAAGGTGACCACTTGTCCCTGGAGTAATGTTTGTGGTGAGTAATTCAGAGAAGAAGCTCTAAATCCCAGTCTTGTGTCAAAACACATTTTGCATTTCACAGTCTCTGCGTTACGTTCATGTGTCTTCATTTGTTTTGACACGGGAAGAATCCAGTGGGATCTGATGCAACATATGCGATGTAAAGCATGAAGAGTGAATAGTATCATTAGGTTACATTACATTCATTTGGGCACTTTTTATCTCCACCATGAGATTATTCAATGTGTGTGTGTGTGTGTGTGTGTGTGTGTGTGTGTGTGTGTGTATCTCTGCGTTTGTCCGTGGCTAATCTTGCTTACTACTGGACCATCATCCTAATATTTGTTGTGTTCATTTATGATATGTTCACGGATCCCTCAAGGTTGTGGTGATTCAGTAGTTTTTTGCTGCCTGTTTCTTACCGTCATTGACTGACTGACTCCTCACGACTCTTCATCGGCCGGTCGGACCCGCTGCTTCTGTTTGGACTGTTTTGGCTCACAGATAATAGGTAACAGAACTAAACACACAGAGTACATCGCTGTTGGTTTCTTTTGCAGACATTTTGTCTTTTCATTTAGCTACTTAAGACGTCTGCTTTCAAAGAATGCAAGCCTCTCAACTGCACACAACTGAGTACATCGCAAGTTGTTTTTTTAGCCGATTTTTGTCTTTTCATTTAGCTAATTAACCCTAAGTGGTCTGCCTCCGAAGAACACGAGCCGCTCAGCCCAGTGGGCAGAGAGAGAGAGGATGCGAGGCATCAGAAAAGAAAAAAAGTACTCATCTACTGGCAATGGGAAAGGAGTCTATCTCCCTTTTTTTTTGAAGGCTTTCCCATGTTTAAAAAACTTGCATATATATATATATATATATATATCATTTTGCTGGAATAGGGTATATGTTCACCGGTTATTCGCTAACTTTGTCCGTCTTAAACTGTGGTGAATTGAACTACAGAGCGCTGAACTGAGGTAAACGGAAAGTACAAATGAATAGAATTCTATTAAAGTGAATAGAGTCTTATTGAATTGAGGTGATTAAATGAAGAATATGAGGGAGGAGGATTGAAGTGAAGAATACTGTCATGCTTCATTTTACTGGAAGCACTGCATTGATGGAAAGAGGAGGAAGAGCAACATGTGGCCCCTTCGGCAATCCTCCCTTTGTTTGACAATATTTACACCATATATACATAGACTGCGTAAGGGCTGATGTAGGGCTTCCTGTGGGTAAGAAATAAGTACCTGCGAGTCATTTGTTTACCCTTGCTGGAAGCATTGCAGAAGTACTACTCCCACATGTGACATTAACATAATCCATGAACACAGGAAATGCAGGAGCATCACTTCATGTTTACACGTGGTACAAAAACTGTACCACGAGGTTGCTCTTGAGAGAGGTGGTGTAAATACTGGAGGAATAGAGTGAAATCTAACATATTACAATTCCTCTCATTGCTTACAATTTGTATTGGCTTTTTTTAGCAATGCTAGCAGCATGGCTTTAGGGACGGCAAAGTCAATCTGTTGGTCCACTTTGGTCTGGCCTGAAATATCTCAACAACTGTTGAGATATTTACAGTTGAGATACAACTGTTGCCATGAAACTTTGTCCAGACGTTCATGGTGCCGAGGGGACGAACCCTAAAGACTACAGCGATACCCTGACTGCTCCTCTTGCGCCACTAGCAGGTCAACGTTTTCACTAATCCAGTGAAATGTCTCAACATCTACACACATTCAAGTTCCCTCAAGGATCAATTATAATTTTGATGATCTTTAGGTTTTGATTATTTAGCGCTATCATCAGGTCAACATATTTATTTGTCCAACACTATGGTTTAGGACAAAATACCTGCAAAACTAATCAGCCTTAGCAAATAATGTTAGCATATTAGCATTTAGCACTAAGCACCACTGTGCCTTAGTACAGCCTAATATAGTCTCCTTTTTAAATGAAGTTTTTAATTTATTAACTATTATGTATTAAGTGTTGTTTCTACAATACTAACTGCCAATGTTTGATTTGTTTTTCATTTCAACTTTAAGTAATATACTGTAGATTGCACATTACAAAATACATTTTACAGTCGAAATACTGCATTTCATAGAACTCTTTATTTCCACAAGCCATTTAGATTAAATATAATATCCTTTAAATTATTGCATACTTTTAGAAATCTAAATGACTTCCTCTTACCATTCCCATTGTTTAATTAAAGCCTTGCTCATAATCTGCTGATGACATATTTTATCATAAGTGGCAATCAACGTCAAAAAGTTTCGTCACTCTCACTGAAGAGTGTAAAATATCCCATCAAAGTGATGATCCATAAATCTGTTGAAGCAGAAGAAGCAAGAGACAGACAGACTTTTAAAGGGACTTAATCTTTACGGCCATAAGACTTACTGTAGGACAGGTCAACAATACTATACTACGGTACCAGCTCTTATGACTTTAAACAAGGAAATTAACCAGAATTTTGAGACAATTTGAAGCTCAGGGGATATAAAAAATTCATGAATCCACTAAAATCCTTCATCTCATGCTCTCATCTGACAACGTGGCCAATGCATTACCAGCTATAGTTCTAAAGAACTTGATCCACATTTATTTTAAGGTTGCTGCTTCAATTATAGTCAGCTACATAACTTATATTTTTAACCTCTCAGTTTTAAATGGCCTCTCACGTAAGCGCAGAACGTACGTGATAGTTGGCTGTTGTCTATAGTCTGTGCGGTGTGCAGTCTGATTCGTTACCGCTAGTTCTTTAATGTCCGTTTGGTGTGTCCGGGCCTTTAGGTATGATATACACTGGCTTTTATTTATTTATAAAGCCTTTACTGTTTTTTTTTTTTACACCCTCACATTGCTTTGTTGTTGTCTTTTGATATGGGCCCTTGATGACCACGCTCAAACGATTGGATTATGTTGCAGGTGCCAGCTGTTTTCGCTTAGCTCGGAAAATCCAGATTTTCTCAATGTGCACCTGCGACATGGAATAACATGCAGAGCTTATGCTTATGTCTCTTTTATCCTTAGAGTTATTTAACATTTTAATGACATGCTATTTCACTTCCAGCTGTTCTTGCTTTAGTTGATACATTTGCCTTAAATTTTAGGTTCTTTATGTATTATTATTATTAAACAGTCGCCGAATGATCGGCAGAGGTCTTGTGCTCTCCAAAACAAACAGACGCGGTGATTAAAACCAGTAAAAACACTGAATAAAGCATTTTCACATTAAAAATCAGTGTTTCCCCGGTGGACCCAATTTTGGTAGCCACCAGGTGAGTGAACAACAGAGCCGGGATCAGCAGCCGCCAGGGACTCGTAGGTCATTTTAGCTGGCTTGCTGAAGAGGGAAAATGCACCAAGCTGCTCTCAATTATTAATTATGAGCCGACTCTACACAACAGGTAAATATCTGAATAACCCTCCAATCAACTCAACAATTGTGAAATTCTGCTAAAAGTAGTTGGTGAAATGGAAATGAAAACACATACCAAAAAATGAGGGACTGCCACATATATGCCTGTGAATGGTTCGAAAAACTGGTAAAAATGTCTTCACGGAATATACCTACTTACTTTTTATGATTCTCTAACTGCCTTTATCCAGATGAGAGAAGCAAGAAGCTGATACAAATGCAAATACTCTGCATTCAGTTTTTACTCTGCGCTCGCAGCAATAATGTTCATGTGCAGCAGCAAGTGCTTTACGACTTTTATATCCTGGGTTTTGCATACAAGTTGACTCTGGCTGGGGGAGATTGTACACAGCCTGAGGGGGATGTCTGCAGACACTACTCTGGGCTTAGAAAATGACGTCCATCTCCTCTGCCAGCCCAGTTAACCATATTGCATTTGCCATAAACATGATTTCCTTAACCATGCACAGATATAGGAGAAAGCGAACATTATAAAATAGTTAAGCATTAAACGTAATCTGGGGTTTTGCAGAAATATCCAATATTCACATTCGTGTCTGGTGATAGTGTTGCCTTTATGGTTAGGGTGAAATACGTTTTCATTATTTATCTATATTTTCATAATAAATAAATATTCTCCTACAGTAGAATTGAAGATCAGTGTAAAATAAGGCAGTGAAGACAGTGCTCTTTGTAGTAAAGATATCAGTTGTATCAGATGACATTAATAATACAGCGGTAGAAACAGCATCTCATCATTTAGTTAGAGACTTTAGTTTGACTTTAGAAATGAACCTTCAGGAAATACTGATGAACTCACATATCAGTTTTTTTCCCTTCTGTTTGGTTGAAAAG
This sequence comes from Bovichtus variegatus, assembly GCA_943593645.1. Taxonomy (NCBI): domain Eukaryota; kingdom Metazoa; phylum Chordata; class Actinopteri; order Perciformes; family Bovichtidae; genus Bovichtus; species Bovichtus variegatus. The sequence continues at coordinate 6,556,323 of CALSCE010009347.1, forward strand.
CCTCTGATTCATTCATGGTATTTGGGTTGACTTGCGTCCATTGTCCCTCTGTATCAGTGATGGTTGTCTGAGTTTGTCAGAGCAATAATGATTTTTGACTCTGTTCCTCTTGACCTATTAAATAAATCAGCCGGTTTATTTTTACTAATACACTCACAGTTTGGCCACATATGAGGGCTCTGTGAGCTCTGTGAGCGTTGTGAGCTTCAGATATCAAGTGCTGTGCAGATTTCCAGACTTTTATATAGCTGTCAAAAAGGCATTTAGAGCTGTTGTTAGGTGTTTCTGTATGTGTTGCTTTGTCTTCTGCATCTAAAATGTGTGTCTCCCCTGCTGTATATGCTGTTCCTGACATAAAAGTAAAAAGTACTACCGTCTAAACATCAATTGTGATGCTAATGCTCGCTTAGAACAAACACACTTCAATTTCAGTCTTTGTTTTGAATACAAGATACGAGTCCCTTGAGAAATGGTTACAATAACCATGCTGTATGCAGATCTACATGTCTATCCATAAACTTCCCCAAATAAAACATACTTAATCAAATACAATGCTACAAATACATGTAGCCAACTAGAATGAATAAATGTTTTTCCTCTATAAATAGATATGAATACGAGCTTTGCAACTAGCTCTCTGGCGAAACAGTGTGAGGCTGTTGGGAGATAACTTCTAGCAAACCTTTGATGGATGTGTCTGTTCCTGTGTTTGGTAACAGACACCGGTCACAGGACGACTATGCCTTGCCGAATGTTTTCCAATACTGTTTCCAGTTTTAGTTATTTGTTGCTTGATTCTGGAAAACTTCACAATTTATACAACAATTCAAGAGTTTTCCAGCACTTATTCTTGAGTCACACGCGCCTGTAAATGTGAGGAAGTAATTCCAAATAATTTAATAAACAAAGACATTAGTGTCCATCAAACGTACATATTCACTAAATGCTTTATCTAAGCAGCTTTTGAAGTCAATGTGTTTAAGTATCCTCATGTCTGTTTCAGATTGCTTTTCGATCAGGTCTGAAAAAGTTTGTAATGCAGGTTCTGGGAGGTTTTCCACAGATCCGATTCAGGTTGGGTCTGAACCATAGACTGTACAGGTAGTGGACGTAGTCACCATGACGTCACCCATTAGTTTGTGGACTACGGTTCTGAAGCCTTGAGTTTAGCCTTTTGGACGTCGCCATTGTGGTTTTTGGGAACCAGAAGTAAAACTGTAACACACAAAATGAACAATGAACTTTAATAAACTGAAAACACACTGTGAATGGGTTAAATTGTAAGACAAAAACATGGAGAGCACCCAGACCAGACAACACCATAGTAGCGACCTGTCAATCACAAGACAGCCCCTAAAGCAGGGGTCTTCAACGTTTCTCAGGCCAAGGACCCCCAAACTGATGGAGAGATGGAGCAGGGTTCTCCTACTATATATATTGTATAAAATTGTGTTTTATATTAAACTGGGCCTAGTGCCATGTATAAACATAGCTACCCTGTTATTGTGCATTCAATACTAAGCTATTCAATTAATACACAAGTTCATATGTTCATGTGAATTTGTGGGAAAAGAATATTAAAAAACTATTGAAAAATTGTCTAATCAACCAAATATTTGAGTCGCAGACCCTCTGTTGAAGACCTCCGCCCTAAATCATACGCTGTTTTATTGTCTATTTTTACTCTAAATGGGACAATCGCAGTTGAGACCATCAACTCATTAGGAAAATGTTACTGAGGTAATAAATTAAGTGAGAAGTGTCATTTTTTCATAGTCTTCTATACAATCTGACATCCCTGCTGGATATTAGAAAGAATGCAAGTTTAAGGCTTCACTTTACAGACCCTGGGGTTGCTGCTTGTTCTGAACCTGTTCAGACCACTTTAGTTTGCACTGAACGTCTTATGTCTCTGTTTACACAAAGTCAGTGCATTGACAGCACAGAGGTGTGATCTAGTAAGCTCCCAACATGCACCAATTTAGTGCATGTGTGTGTAAAGATTGTTTTTCCTTGGACGATTTCAAAAGTGAATTTGAGGCGCTTCTTTGGTTCCATCCCACACCTTTTACTTTACAGTGCAGAGATGACAGACGAGAGAGATGTCATGTCATGCTCTAAAAGTCATAATGGCCAGATGTGATTCTCGGTCGTCACCCCGTCTCTGTACCTTCTTGAAGTGAGGCATCTGACACCTTGGGGACCTTTTGTGAATGTTCAATTCAAAAAGGTGTTCAACTTGTGAGTGCCCTGTGAGGGGAAAATTATCCAATAGAGTGCTACAGGAATGAGTCCAAAAACACGGAAATTAATAAGCATTTTAGCACTTCTGATTTCTTCATCTCAAAGCCAATGGTTTTTTTTCATGTTTTTTTTTGTTAGATACCGAAATAAGATTGGTGGTTAACACTAAGAGATTTTACCCTTCTGTTCCTCGACATAAAACACAACAGTAAATACTCCACTTGTGAATTTTGAAGCTTTTATGTGTCTTAAAAAATGGTGGTTGCTAACAAGTGGCAAAATGAGATTACAAAATGTCATTCTGGTCGAACACTGTTACGCCTTAAGCTTAGTGGTGGTGACGTGAGTTATGCGACCATGGTATAGTTAGCTCATAGCCTTCTGGCAACTGCATTTACGCTTCAAATTCATAAAACTGGATTATCTTGAACAAAACATGAGAATATGATAAACATGTGTTTGCCACAAAGCTTATTTTTCTGCTTGAGGGAACCAGTGCTATGTTAACTTCCAGGGTTGGCCTACAAATATCATCCATTCAGGACAGATACACACACAAACATACTCACACAGCTCACCTATAGAGCCTGTGAAGGGGTTGTTTCTGTGAAATGTCATCCTCACCATGGCAACAGGACCCTATGGATGCTTCACCAGAAATACAAGAATGTGGTGGCTGTGCTTCAGAGGGATGAAGATGATATTAGTTAGATTTTTACTTTAAAGCATCTCGCCTCAACAGCTTCTCTCCTCAAATTCAAGTCAAGTATCTCTGTGGGAAAGACTGATTGTGTAAAAACTGCTTATTCATAAGACTTTGCAGCACAGGAGGAGTTCATTTCTGTAATGTATGCCATTTATTTTAGAAAATGCTGAAAAATGATTATCTTATGCATCTTAAAACAGTACTCACGTCCCCATATGAACATTAAAAGAGTTGTTGGTTGCTGTAATTATTCCTCCTCGTTATTGTGCCTCTGAAGCAGCGCTGTAATTATTTGGGATTTTTATATATTAAGCTGTTAAATAACTTTCTCCAAGTTTTACTTTAATGCAACAGCTCCTCTAAAATAACACAAATTCCCCATAACATTTTAATTTTCTTATCTTTCATATTTATTTTTTCTAATCTTTATTTTAAGTTACATTTTTACTTTTATTGTCATTGTTATTATAATATCCTCTCTTTTAAAAAATGTGAGTATGTGACCAATACATCTTTGAAAGTGTCCCACTGTGATTTGTGTTTTTCCTTTAATCAGGACTCGATTACACATTTTTTTCTCCAAGAAACTTCCTTGGGTATGAGTGAATTGTAAGTGTTCCCATTAATTCACCAACATGATGATGATCATCTAAATGATGTTTCAAGGCCCTCTCCGCACTGCCAGGGATTACGTTTGAGTGGAGAAATAATGAGTCTTTTTGTAAGTTTAAACTGTAGGATGTAAACCCCCTCAGGTTGCTAAAACCCAGAAACATTACTGAAGACATGACCTCATGTTTGTGACCTCTGATATGAGCCCTCAGGAGACAGAGTCACACAAGTGAAGTGGGTCTCTTCCAAAGTTACAGTCTACAGTATGAAATTCCCTGTTGTATTAAGATAGACTTGAAAAATCCGAACGTATCCTTGATATTTAACGACCATCTGTGCCCTGATTGTAGCGCCTCTTACACATGACTCATATACCTACAGCACAAAGCACAGCGCAGGAAGTTGACCTCTTTCAAAAGAGTGCTCCGCCATAAGCCACACAAGTAAATCTACTTGGTAAAATATCAAGCTTAGAACCTTAAAGACGATATTTCTTTATGTGAAAACCGAACAGCAGGGCAGCGGTGGCAAAGTAATGTCCCATGCAAACTAATGCAAACCCTGGTTTTGGGTATTTGAAAACATCTCTCTCTGTGAAACTCTGCTGCTCGTCAGGTTTTATCTGCTAACTCACTAATACAATTAGCAAACAAGGTTGTTGTTTTTTTTTTGCGTGTGGATTTTGTTGATTAAAGTGACTGTAAAAGCAAATGTATAATAATGACTTTGAGTACTAGTTATGTTGAACAGTTTTACTCCAAACAGGCCTCCAGCACGTTTAGTAAATGATCTTTGCCCATTTCGTGCCTCTCTAAAACTGTAATGAGACAAGCAGGGACATTATCTCGATTAAAATCAATCCCTATTGGATTACACTGCTGTGCTACATTCCCTCGCTTGGCTTCACTGATTAGAATACAGCACAGGAAACAGAAATCGGGAGTGAGGAGACTCATCAAAAGGCGTCACGTACATGCATGGATAAATTGACAGATAATCCCTAGACTCCTTGTCACCGTCTATTACTGTTCTTATTCCGGGAACTTGCTGCTGACAGGGTGTTTTATTATCCAACGTTTATGTTCTCTGTACTATTACTGTATTGTCGCTATTGTTTCACTGAATAGAACATGTAGTTTAGGTACAGTATGCCTCGAGCACGTCCCTTAATTGAGAAGCTAATGGTACAATTTATCTGATGTTCAAATGCATTTTATCGGCACTTTAAAAGGTTTTGGGTAAAGACGGTGTATCTATGAGTGAGTGTGTGAGTGTGTGTGTGTGTGTGTGTGAGTGTGTGTCAAGTGTTGTTAATGTAAAGCACTTTGTAAAACTCCCCAAGCAAAAAACAAACAAAAAAAAAACGATAATCAAAACCCAAGAATCAAGAGCTCAAGGAAGTAGGGAATGGAATAAGGAAGGGTGGATGAAGGAAAAGAATGAGAAAAGGAAGGAAACAAGGATGGGAATAACAAAGACAACAAGGGAGACGGGAGGAAAAGAAGGAAAGGAACAAGAGAGAAATTAATAAGATGGAAGGAAGGAAAAAAGTGAACGAAGATAAGTGAATGGAGGAAACAAGGGAGAAAGGAAGGAAAAGAAGGAAGGGATGAACATAGATGAGAGAAAGGGGTGGAAGGAATGAAGCAAGGAAGGTAGAATTGATAGAAGGTAGGGAGCAAGCAAGGGAAGAGAAAGGGAAGGAAAAAAGAAGGGAGGAAGGAAGGAAGGGGAATAGAAAAGGAAGGAAAGAATGAAGGGATGAACAAAGATGAGAAAAAGGGAGGGTAGGTCTGTAGGAAAGAAGGGAAGAAGGAATGAAAGGAGAGTAAAAGGGAAGGAAGAAAGGAGTGATGGAAGGGAGGATGGTAGGAAGGATGGAGGCAAGGGGAAGAGAAAGGGAAGGAAAGAAGAGAGGAAGGAACCGAGGGAGGAATGAGGAAAGGGAGCGAACTAACTAATTTTCACGTTGTCGCTTCTGTTCCGTGTGCCTCTGAGGCTGCTGCGCCGCGCGAGGGTGGTTAGTAAACAGAGTGTCGCTCAGGCTGGTGTTCACCCTCATCACGCGCGGCCACATTCTTCAACACGGTGAGATTTAACCGGCAGTCCGTCCCGCGCCTGAAACGCAGCGCTTCCCCAAGCAAACAACAGACAAGCACCCAGCGGGGCGTCGCAGAAACCGAGTCCGCCGACGGGGGACGCGAAAGGACGCGTGCAGCACCTACAGTCCATTCCACACGAGGACCATGGAGAGCGCAAGCAACGGCTCGGACGCGATTCACCGGAGCCAGGTCCCCATGCTTTACAACAACAGCAGCTTCTGCGGGAACTTCACTGGCGACAACAACAACAACACCGGGACCTTCGCGGAGGCGCGATGCGACGGGGATCGCAGACTGACCGGCAGCCTGGACGACGACACCAACCCGGTGATCATAGCGATCGTTATCACCGCTCTCTACTCCATAGTGTGCGTGGTGGGGCTGGTTGGAAACGTCCTGGTCATGTATATCATCGTCAGGTAAGACAGCAAAGTTCTTACAAAAGCACTGATGTGTGTGTGGATGTGTTTTCTCAGCTGTGTTGCGCATGATTAGGCTTCTTTTTTTTTAATTGATCTATATATATACATATATATACATATATATATGAAAACAGATCGTTCTCTAACATGACTGTAAGTGAGAAAGGATTCTACGGCAACCTGTTGCTGTGTTAAGCATATTGTAAATAAAAGTGTGAGTGTGTGTGTGTTTATGAGGCCGAGTGAGACCATGTGAATGCGGTGTCGACAATGCTGCCAGCTCAACTGGCGTTTGTGCGTAAAATATCTCCAACCTCGCAGCAAGTTTCCCCAGCGCAGCAAGCGAGCCGAGCGACGGGATGTATAGGAAAGGCTTTTACACCAACACATAGGAATGATATATGTTGTATGTACAGACACAGCACACACTTGCTTTTTCTCTCTCTCTCTCTCGCTGACTCTTTCATCCACAACAATAAAAAAGACTAAAACAATCGCACTGATGTGACAAGGTACTGCATATCACGGAGCACTAAACAGAAACATTATCCATGCACCATCAATCCAGTCAGATGCTGCTGCCTTCACGTGCACTGTGGCAGTGTCCTCTGTTTCCTTGCACATGGCTGCGCTTAAACTTGCGTGTAAATGACACGAGAGGCCCTGGTGTGCTGTAAGTTAGCCCGATGTGTGGCTTTAGACCCAACTCCAGCATTATTGGTTTTATACAAAAAGTATATTGGTGAGTATAATTTGGTCTCTTATACTTATCATTACAACTTAAAAGACTTAAACTGCTTCCCCTTCTTAAATCTAGGCCACTTTAAGGCTGAATCTCTTTACTCAGCCTACATGTCGACATCTCATTAATTTAAAACTTCTTTCAAACAAATGTCATGCTATCGAGAGCTCGAGCTTTTATTCTCTTTAATAACCTGTCACAAGGAGTAAGCGATAACATTACATGGTGAGTGGTGCAAACTTGGTCTTTTCTTTCTTCTGATCTCGCTTTCATTTCCCCACACTACATTAACTTCTTTTTATTACTTAGAGAAACCAGTTGGCTACGGACTCTCGCAGGGAGAAAGAACTCCGTATTAGTACGGTCTATAAATTCAAATGTCAATTAACAATTAAAGAACTAATTCAGAATATTAATACACTTTTGTGTTAACTTAAGACATGGTTACATGGGAAACTGTGGATTTCACAGGTAGTGCCTTTAATTACACATGCATGTTTGACATTTATGTTGGTTAAATGCTCCCTAGCTGATGCTACGTCATTCCACATGAGCCTCTTTCTGGTAATACAAGTCACTAGCTCGAAGCAGTTGGAGGAGGAGAATTGGAATCAAACAGGTGAGAGATAAACTTGGAAAGATGCCGGACACGAGTGGAAGCTTGTGCGGAGAAAGATAGATGGTGAGCAATCATAAAGCTGAGGAGGATGAGGGATAAAGGTGAGAGTGATCCACCTTTATTTTTCCACCCTGTGATTACCCACTTCGTAGGTCTGATAGAATCAGTGACGAGTGGCCGAGTGACATGTTGCTGAGCTGAACTGTCAGACAGCTGCTTAAATGGCTTTTACGATTCAAAACAACACCGCTTCATTAGAAACATTAGACTGTTAAAAGAAGAGGAGACTTCTTTCATTTTGATTTAATTATCTGTTACTGCTATAATATGTTACCTTTACCTTGTTGCACATATATTTCTCCTCACTTCTCCACTGTTTCTAGGGCAGATGCAGCATCAAGTTAATGCTCATTTGCCAGAGTGCACACCATCCATTTCAGTCTGAGAGCTTCCCCAAATAGTTCTGTTTTGCTAAAAAATGCACACACACACACACACACACACACATCTACGCAGGATGTTTTCTGCATCTATGCCGGATGTTCTCTACCCCAAACGACTTGCGCCACAGCTGCTTAATGGGCCACGGATGGAAAGAGTACTGGAAGATTTTACTCAAGTAAAAGCCTTGTTATTTTAAAGAAATTCCGCTCAAGTAAAATGTATATTGCTTCTGTAAAATGTATTCAGATAAAAGTAAAAAGTAGGTCTGTTGAAATGTACGCAGAGCAAACATTACTGCCTTACATTTTTAAAAGAGAGGGTATATGATGACGTTATATGATAGAACATGAATTAAAGAGTGATTTTAGGCTACAAAATAAAGTGCGTTAACATGTCAAAGTATACAGACTACTGGGACAACATCGAGTATGCAGCACCACAGAGCCCGAATGTCCAAATCCACAATACATTCTTTCTCTGTAGACGGACATTTGCAGCCTGTACATATAACTGAATATCAATGATAAATATACAACCACCTTCCTCTGTGTGGCCCCACCAGAATGAACCAGAAGTGAGGACGAGCATTATTAAGCTGCGTAAATGAAATACTGCCACATGACAGCAGAATAAAGCATCACCAAAGCAACCGACACAGAGATGTATGGACAATATAAACTCCACAGCCCACAAACACTAAAGCAAAAAGAGAGCCCGCAAAACACTACATTGCTAGTAGTGCTAATTTAGAACTAGTTTTTCTGACCGATATCCGACCCTCTTTAGCCGTTTATTAACCGTTAACTTTCATAAACTAAAAACACACAGTGAAGAGTAAGTAAGTTCTACGACAAAAACATGGACCACACCCAAACCTGACAACACCGTGTGGTAGCAACCTGTCAATCACAAGGCCGCAACGCCCTTAAGCATACCCTGATTTATTGTCTATTTTACTCTAAATGGGACCATCGTTTAAAAAAATGAACATCATGCTGTATTGAAGAAGAATTGAAACTAGAGATTGAGATCATGAACTCATTAGGAACATGTTTACTGACGTAGGAAATCAAGTGAGAAGTAGCGTCATTTTCTCATTGACTTCGAAAAACAAATCGGACTTCATTGTGCAACCAGTGGCGTCGCCCCCTGCTGGTCATTACAAATAATGCAGGTGTAAGGCACTTCTGCATTGGCTTCCCTTTTCAGACCGGGGGGTTGGTGCTTACTTATGCACCAGCATCATATTAAGGACAGGATCTATTTCTGCAGCTGTCTGGAAGGGTACGAGAGTGTTTATGATGTATGAGTTGGTAAACAAGCTTGCATTATGTATTCCAAAGTAGTTTATCTACAAAGCTGATGATAGACGTGAAGGGCATTACTTGAGCTTTAGCTCCCTCATCCTTGACTGTTTTGTGAAAACAGATTTAAGACAATATGCCCTGCCTTCGCTCAGCGGTAATGAAATGGCACTGACTCAACCGGCAGTGCATCTATGTGTGCAGGCATTCACGGCCGCGAGCGCGTTTGTGACCGAGAAAAGTTTAGTGCATTTCAACTGAATGAGACTTTAATGGAATTAGGACGAAAATAAACGATGTCCCTCATTCCTCTGAAAACCACAACCATCAACCTTTGTCTGCTCTCGTTTTTTGGTCTGTCTTTGGGTTCTTTTTTATCTCTCTGTCAGCAGATCAAGAGTGAACAGCCATTTAGCAATGACACACAATGGATATTTACTGTTGAATAGAAATATAGTCTTGAACTCTCCTTCTCCACTCTACAGTCATGGCCTTGAATGCGTTTTTGCTAGATTACATAGAGACAACGGTGGATGAGAGCCGTGTTCTCTCTCCCTGTCTGAGTACTGATGACCTTAAAGCCATAAAACATTTCTCCCTCACTCTTTATCTCACTGTCCTTTCGCTGTCTCTCGGCCCCACGTCTGTTCGCTCCACACCTACATCCGCAAACTTCTTGTGAGCAAACAAACACAACCAGAGATCTGCACGCTCAATCGGAAAAATCAATTGGGTTTGAACAGCAAAGCGCTGGGTTCCTCAAGGAATATGCTGCCAGCGCAGAGTGCTTCCTGTTACCATGGAAACACTGGGAGGTGTTTTGAGCATGATGAGTGCAAAATGACTCCACCACCTTCCCAAACCCCTGCCTCCGTCCAACACCGAGCTTCATGAGCAGCTGTACCTGGTTGGTGACGGACGTTTCTGTAACGTTGGATGTGTAAGAGTGTTTTGAACGTCTGCCCCTCTGACCAGGGTGCAGTAACCTTCGGTTCGTACCGAATGTATAATTCTGTTACCTCTTCAAAAATTTCCTACGACTCTCCTCAGAGTAATTTCTAAACATCTGTGTCCCTGCTCTTGATGGGAGTTTGAACCCAGCCACATGAAAGATGATGTTATGATGAAAGTAAACACAATCTGCTTCCCAAGACAAATGTCATAGATCCTCGCTAATGTTTCTCTCTAATGGGTTTCTCATGGCTCCCACTGCCTGACATGACAAATAGTGCCGAGCTGAGTTTCAAACAACTAACCTGCAGTCTTTTGATGTGCTGTCGGCAGCCGGGTTAATGCTCGGCAAACATCCAGAAAGCTTAAAACCTTTTATATGCATTGAAAGGGTATTGGTTGCTGTAATTGTTTCTCCAGTTCATACCAGATATATCATTCCTAAAGCAATTTCAATGTAAATGAAGGGGAGACAAAATCATTTTGTGCATAAATGACTTCTAAAGCGCAAGTTAACAGTCTGAGTTAGAAAATCCGTCTTTCTTTGCAGTACCAATTTCCTTTCAGCCACTTCTCAGTAAGAAAACAGTGTCCAGGGAAGTACAAAGAGTGAAATGCTACTAAAAAGACTGTAACTTTGGAAGATAACCACCTGATTTTTCTAGCTCAGTCCGTAGAAGCCTTATATTAACTTCAGCTGAACTTCACAATGCATTACTACACAGAACAAGGACAGCAGATTTAGTCCCCAATCGCCTGCATTGACACGCTTTAGGAAGGGTCCTGTATGGACAGGAGCAATGATTACAGCAAACAAAAGGCCAATGCTTTCAATGTACATGCGGTGTCAGCATGGTTTTCAGATAGACTTGCGAACCTATACTTTAGAAGAGCCACACTGTTCTTTTTTTTTTTTTTTTTTTTTAGAGGTACTTCATTTGAATTCCTAGAATTGCTTTCCACACTCTAATTATCAACTGCATTAACACTAGGAGTGTGGGATTAAAGAGAATGTCTTCTGCCTCATTAACACATATTAGTCACTGGGTATGCATAGTATTTTTTTTACAAAGAAAAAAAGGGGGGGGGGATCAACCCTCTGGGATTGCTGACTTCCTTCTAAAGCCACTCTTTGATGACACAGGCTTTTCAATAGATCCTGGTTGCTTGAAAAATGTAGATACCTTTCATGTGTATTCATGAACATCATAATGCATGATAATGAGTTCCTCTCATGTGACTGTGCATCCAGCTTATGGGTTTCTTTCAGGTGCACACAGAAGAGCTGTGATCCTCCTTCCAACGTCCGTCTTTTCTAGTGTGTGTTTGTGCGTAGTGCGCAGGACTTGGCACCTCCTTCTCTAACCTCTTCACAAGCTGTAAACATTTGAGGCTGGGCGTTCTGACCATAGTTTTCTAACAGCTGTACAGCGATGAACATCTGCTGTCCAATGGTAAGTGGACGGCATGATAATTGCCGCTCATCTGTGGATCCATGCGGCAATTACTTTGTTTGCTTTAGAGTCCTGACAAACTCACCTGGCAAAGCGAGGCAAGAAAAAAATGTATTCAGGGCTTAACCTCTGCCACCGGCAACAATAAAACTATTAGCTGCTACTGAAGATGTAAGTGCGTTTACCTAAAAGCTGCGTGAATTTCAATGATCATTATTATTATTTAGTGCGAAAGAGTTTGACAGCACATAGTGAGACTCAGAGAGAAGGGAACTCTGCACGCTGCTCTTTCTAAATATCCCTATCTGCACACAGCAGGGCGGTGCAGAGTCTAAGTTCTTGTTAGGAAGACAATTATGAGTAGACAGTGCAGAGAGGTAATTAGGTTGTCCTTCCTGTGTGTGTGTGTGTGTGTGTGTGTGTGTGTGTGTGTGTGCATGTGCGTGTGAGTGTGAGTAATGAGCTTTTTAACACCGCTGGACACTGCTGGAGAATTAGAGCGCTGTCGGTCGGGACTCAACAGGAGGTGTTCTGTTGAACTCGGGAAAAGGACAATAAGACCGAAAGACTAAGAAAGAGAAAATCGTTACACAATGTCGTAAAACCTTCACAATTAGACCGACCTATACTGTGACTGAAGACTGAAGAGATCACAGGAAACATTTAAAAAAAAAACCTTTATTTATTTTAGGATTGAAGCGATAGTCACTGTTCTGCAGTGAGGAAGTTAGAGACAGAATAAAGGAACAATGAGGAACTAAAGAGGAGGGAACAAAAGACAGATTCTTTGCTCTCGGCTCTTTTGTCCATCTTTCAATTACAAAGTGACTCACTCATTTACCCCAATTCTGCTCTTTATACTCTATGACGTGTGCGATTAAACATGTCCTTCTTCATCAAGGCTGGCATTTCAAAGCACCAGAGGGTATCGCAGATCTGTTCTAAAAAATCAATTTGACAACGTTGTCACACCCACCCTACTTGTAACTGCCTGAAGAATGGCTTACCATTGCAAAGTGGCATGGATGAGCAAACTAAACAAACCCAAGAGGTCAGCTGATGACCTCACGTGATGTAAAAGTTATTGCATATGGATTTAAGACTGGGGACAAGGGCACAGAGAGACCCTTTGCAGACGATCTTCAGTACATTAACAATAGTGTTCCTAAGCAACAAGCTGATAAACTCTTCTTGAGGTCTCCGTTTCCATTACTAGCCTCAAAGAAGGTTGGTCTAAATTGTTTCCCTAGTTTTTTTTTTCTTTTTTCTTTTTTAAATCATATTTCCAGTGATGGAAAACCATTACAGGAGTGAAACAGCATGCATAGAAGTGGGTAGCGATTGTAAAAACCCATGAGCAGAACACGATGCCACCGTTGTTGAATACATGTGCTTTGTTTCTTTTCATGTCATGTTTGTGAAGGAAATTCTTAACGAAAACCAAAGAAGCTGATGGAGGCCGAAGTGATGTCTTACACTGAAGGTTTCTTAGAATGTTGTATACAAAGAGAACAGATCATGAAATACAAGCGAACGCAGAGACGCACTCTCTCGACATTTATCCTAAACAAGGCATTCCATCAATTATTTACCTAAAGATGGATCCCCTCGGTGGCTCCTCGAGTCCTAGTCAACATATTCTTAGTAAGGCGGTCATAGATGGCATAGAAAGTCGAATTTAGGGCAAGGGCCTCTATTTTCACCCCCTGCCAACTCTCAGGACCAGCCCTATCTCCGTAACCATGTCTCCTTTGCAACACTTGACCAGCCTCCTTATTCTGCAGCTGTGCCTTGTCAGGTCGGGGGAGATAACTAGTATGAGCTATAGATCGTTGTGAGAACAACCTTGACCTGAGAAAGGCCTAGTAGAGGTTTGCCTATTTGGATGTCCTCTGCCATAAGAAATAATGTATGAAACAACCTTTAATATAGCCTTCTTTGACATGAATAGGATTCTATTAATTTTTTTCTTCAAACAACTGCTTCGAAAGCCTTCTTATACAGCTACCAATACCTATAAGCTACAAATTGCAAATTGCACACAAATCGCTGGAAAACGGAGGTGATTATTTCTCCAATATCACATTTCAGTGATGTGCGGTCACACTTCTGGAAAGAAAGATGTCTTACAAACTGCAACAAGCTTGAGATAACGTCGGACATTTTACAGGAAAATATATTTTGCACTTAGACGCTTAACGTTGGACGGCTATGGGTCGAGCTTTCACTCTTGTCATGTTCTCCGGTGCTTTATGTCGGCAAAGTCTGCTTAAATACTTAAGAACCAGACACTGGTGCAACCCACAACCCCCTTATACTCTCGTCCCGTGGGATTGTGTCTTCAGCTGAGGAGGGACGCTCTGCGGTTTACAACTGAGCTGTGACCAGGATGCACACTTTTTATTTCTCTGACTGTGGCAACGTGATGCTTTCACGTGAGGCACTGCATGTACTGGCAAGTGTGGTGGTCAATGTATCCCAGCAAGAAACACCATATATAATCATTGGTACCACACTTACTGCTTACTGAAAGATGTACTTTTTGGTAAATAAATGTACTTCTGCAGTGGACAAAAGTACAACTGCTCAGTGGAATAATAATTCTGAAATGTAGAAAATAAATCTGTGTTAGTTCTTGTTTTGTGCATCTGTGACTGTATGTGTGCATGCATTTGTCTATCGATTACATGCATGATTCTGTGTGTAATTCTTTACAACGATGTGCATTGATGTTTGTTTATGAATGCATCACTTTGAGCCTCTGAGTCCGTTCGTCTCCGCGTGACAGCCCGAAACACGCTCAGCCAAGCTGTTTGTCGCTCTGATCTTTTAGACGTATAGCTACATTTTCTATTTATTTGGAATGCTGTTTGTTTGTGTGCGTTTACACATCTGCTGTGTATGCGAGTCACAGTTGAGGAAATGTTGAGCAGGCAGCTTCAGTTCATTGCAGAGAGTGGCAGATAGTACTGATCCACACACACGCACACACACAATTGTCACACACACGGATGCATAAAGTTCCTACTCAAAACACACTCCTCTGTTCTTTTCATCGCTTTATCTTTTTCTGTTCAGTCTGAAGTACAATGGGTTTTTGATGTCACTGTTTGCCCGTCTGCACTCTCAGTTACGATTAACGTTGAAGTGAATTAGAGCAGTGGAGATTGGAAAGTTTAAACTGAGAATAGTGCCTAGAGAAACCTGAAAAGAGAAAGACCGTATGTAATACAAAGCTCACTTTGCTTACTAATGAAAAACTGGTGCTTTAGTACTTTTGGCTGAGAGGAAAATAATCAGCACACTATGTATTTGTTGTTCCACGGCAGCCAACCCTTTTGCACATATCAATGGTACTTACAGTATAGGAATGAAAACAGCAGGTGCGCTTGGTTACGCTGAGCTTACACACACCAGAGCCAGAAGTGATAAAGTTATCAATCATTAAATAGTGTCTTTTTCTCTTTCTGACACACTAAAAAACCCTTTTCAAACCAAGGATTGAGGGTAATAATGTTTTTATCACCCATTGAGAGTTTCTATGACAACCCACAGTTTGTGTAATGAAGAAAATAGGACAGTGTTTAATGAGGAGGACGGCTCAGACGTGGAAGTGCTGTTTGATGACTGAAAAGCCATTAATCTCTTTATGTTTGTGTTGAATCATTTCCCTAAAACGGGATTTCAGACTAATGAGAACCCATTACCACTCACTCAACATGCTGCCTCAGATATCCTAATTCTATTCTACCCAAATATTTCATTGTGTGCTTTTATTCCTTCCTTTCTTTATTTCTCTTTTCATTCCAGGAGCCACTAATGTCATTCAATTTTATCAGCATAGCTTTTAATGAGAAAAATCCATGTCTAAGAGCCTTGATATCAGTGTCAGAATAAAAGTGCTATACTGTGTCCCAATAGGACTGCCATGACCACAAACAATGTGTGTAGGGCCATTTACCAACATTAAATACACATTGGGACATTGGCTACATTGGGATCTGTATCCGCTTCCTCATTTTCCCAGCAGCACCTGTCTAATGACTTCAATTTACTGAGATGATTTTCAAGAGAGTTGAAAAAACAAACAAATCAAAAACAATAATTCAGCTTTAACCATAAGGGAAATATGGTTTGCGAACATATTAACACTAATAAAGCAGTGTATCCACTTTCATGTAGACAGAAGATAGAAGTCATTGATGTATTGTCTCTAATGGCTAATGCCTGGTAATCCTGCTTTTTTTTTAAGTGGTCTTTGGTGGCCCAAGGCTGGGACATACAGTCCTGTATATAAATATGTGTTTGGATTTTCAAAGCTACCTCACTCTCAGGATCTTTTATACACCTCAGGCTGCATTCACGACACATCAGGCGATGCAGCAAAACCGCCAGTCCTCCCAATCATTTGAATGTGCGAGTGCATTTAGCCCGCGGCGGTAGGGACCGCATGGGAACCCTGTCATAAATACAAAGACGTTAAACACTGTGTGTTGTGACACTCACTGCCTCACAACCCTGCGCTCATCGCCGCAACACCTGATTTATTGTGAATGCAGCCTAATGCATAAAAAAAAGGAAAGAATAAATCTAATGTCTGACCTTAACACTCGGAAGTAATTTTTTAACATCTTCACCTTCTGTATGGCTATTTTATTACATCAAGTGCTAAATAAAACATAAACTACTTTAGTTTAAATGATGTACCCTATACGTCATGTGCCTTTTTATAATCACATTAAATTAAGATTCTCTAGAGAGACGCATTTAAAGGAATACTCCACTGAAAACTAAAGGTTGCAAGTTTCAAACCCCTGTAGGCTTGAAAGGTAGGTCTGAAAAGTGTGGTCAACATCTATCTATCTATCTATCTATCTATCTATCTATCTATCTATCTATCTATCTATCTATCTATCTATCTATCTATCTATCTATCTATCTATC